>OX101734.1:14803331-16003331 GCA_944452665.1 Stenoptilia bipunctidactyla | reverse complement strand
TTGTGATGCAAAGGTCAAGATACCAATCTCTTTAAACTTTTCTCTCAGAGATTCTCTACTTCCAAGTTTATACATTCCACGAATAGCCCTTTTCTGCAGTGTAAATATCGTGTCAATGTCTGCGGCATTGCCCCAAAGTAGGATGCCGTAGGACATTATACTATGAAAATAACTAAAATAAACCAGCTTCGCCGTATTAACATCAGTCAATGAGCGAATTTTCTTTACCGCGAACGCTGCAGAACTAAGTCTACTCGCTAGCTGTGAGATATGGGCGCCCCATTGCAATTTAGAATCTAAGGTAATTCCAAGAAAAACAGTGTTATCTACTAGATTCAACCTGTTCCCATTAAGCCGCAGATCAGACTCAACTTGTTTTACATTTGGTGCGGAGAATTTTATACATTTAATTTTTTTATCATTGAAAGCTAGATTATTTACATTAAACCACTGTACTACATTAGAGAGAGCATTGTTTACATCGTCGTAGTTGGTTTTCTGCCTTATCATTTTAAAAATTAATGATATGTCATCAGCAAACAATACAATATCGTGATTATTGCCTACCATATAGGGTAGATCATTTATATAGACTAAAAATAAAAATGGGCCCAGAATTGAACCTTGAGGCACTCCCATTCTCACAACCGACCCAGCTGACCTTTTCCGGTTAACCTCAACCTTCTGGATTCTATCACTCAGGTAAGAATTCAAGAGTTTGAGGTCAGTGCCTTTGATGCCGTAGTGGTGGAGTTTCCTGATGAGAGTGTCATGCTGAACACAGTCAAATGCCTTGGATAGGTCACAAAATACACCTAGAGCATCCTGTGACCCCTCCCAGGCACCAGCTATTACTTCAAACAGTTCAACACCAGCATCAGTTGTCGAACGACCCCTTGTGAATCCAAATTGTTTGTTATGAAGTAAATTGTTTTTTGTGAAGTGAGCTAATAGCTGGTTGAGAATAATTTTTTCATAAATTTTGCTACATGTTGGTAAAATGGAAATTGGTCTAAAATTAGTAGGGTCCGTAGAGCTACCCGATTTAAATAAAGGAATAACCTTACTATGCTTCATTAAATCAGGAAACTCCCCACTTATAATACAGTTGTTAAATATTTCAACAAGGCAAGGAGCTATTACATCTATGATAGAACTTAAGATTTCAACAGATATGCCCCACAAATCAGTTGTTTTTTTAACATCAATTGTCTTAAATGTTTTAAAAATGTCCCCGGTGTCTATGGGTTGGAACTTGAAAGACTCCTTAACCGAAAGTAATTCAACGCATGGTTACATAGGCGTAATACAATAGATACATACTTAGCGTCGTGTGCATGTGGCGGGAACACTACTGTGTGCGTGTTGACTGAGGCGGCGCGTCGGGAAAAGTTTAGAGATGTCCCTTTATTTATTTATAGGGAATTCTGGTAAAAAATTAAGTGCCTACTTTTTACATACAGAGTGCTCTCCTTCAATATCTATATTTTGACACCAGTCACCCTGTGGGCATCACGAACATAGTATAGGATTGGTCCATTTATGAAAAAAAAAAAGAAAAAAGCAGGATCTTTTTGTACTAGTGATATACTGAGTAAGCTATCTTATATTTTGTAATTTTTTTATAATAAAATTTTTTTATTTTTTAAAATTCTTTTTCTGTTCTTTTGCAGCCATATTTTGGGGAGCCAAAGTGTGAGGTGACCAATAACACAGGCAAAAGAGTGGCTGTGCTATTTGATTCTACGCTCGCGGCATATCTCATGATGGGAAATTTGTCTCCGGTAAGTACACTAGTGACTGAACTACTCATTGTAAGAATGTTGTTTACATCTTCTGGAGATATTCACCTTTTATGCAAAAATTTCAGGCTTTCTTATATTCTTATTTATAATTTTACATTCTCGTTATCCACACAATTGAATATAATTCTTGCTTTCAAAGTATAAACTTAAAATTAAAATAATTTGAATTCTACTATTGTTACAAAGTTTATCGATAACTACATTTTTTGTATATTAACATTATGCTTTAAGTCCACTCCACTCTACTCAAAAACCTCTTTTAGACGTGGTAGGCAGGGCTTAAAAAACGGTATGTAAATTAGTTGTTGACGCAACTAAAGTTAATGGTAACAAATATAGGAATATAAAAAAGAAACCGTTATAAAATATATTATGCTGACTCAGTAATTTCTGAAGTTTTAATATTGTCTTAAGTTTTCGCGATTCATACTATTAAATAAAACACTTTTTAACCCGATTTATCGCGTATATTTACATTTTAAATTTTAACTCGACGTTTCGGTGTCTTTGCAGACCCCGTGGTCACGAGCGACTCACTACGACTGACCACGGGGTCTGCAAAGACCATAACCAGTAACAATAATTTAATGTTTTTTTTTTCAGGATTTAAAAACCCATGCAGTGACATTGTTTGAAGTAGGAAAACTATGCGATGAAAGTTTGGACAGCTTGCTAATGGAACTAGATAAGGTAAATGAGAAAAACATCATTGGTCATATTCAATTGAAAGTTTCTTATTCTTGAATATCGAGTGAGGCAAGGAGATACTCGAGAAAGAGTATCTTCTACTCTATCGTTCAGGATATCGTAAAATATTCTTGTCTCAAATAACAGTGTTTGAATGCAAAGGCGTTTTGCTCCTTTCCTTATGATGCTGTACAAATATATAAAAAGTATGTGTTACATTAGGTGGTAGCCGACCCAGAAATCGAAGGCGAAGCGCGTCGCTACCTGGCCGCGGCGGCGTGTTTGCGGATAGCGCTGCGGTCACTGCGCAGCAAACTGCGGCCGCTGGACTTGCTGCGGTGCGAGGCGCTTCACGCTTTAGGCGCCGCCGCCAGGACTAGGCTGCTGCAGACTAAGTATAGGTAAGTTGCGTTATAGAAAATATGAATCATCATGGGGAGTGTTATAACGACATCCATGCTATCTCTAGGGGACGTTAGGTTTTGCCAGATTGAAGATGTAGGTTAATGATGCTGAACGACCGTGTGTTTTTGCAATGAATCAAATTACGCCCACTGAACTAATTTACGTAAAATAAACAAAAAATAAAACTGTGTTTTTATGTTAATCACACCTATTTCCAATCTTTTTTCATTTTGAACGGTCTTTAGTATTACTACAAATTCGTTTATCTGCTCCACCCCAGCCTGGCCATATCAACAGCACCCCTATGTCGCGAGGCTCGCGTGGGCTGGCTGGCTCCAGCGTTGCCCTTGCTGGGCCCCGCGCCGCCCGAGGCTGGCAGTCCCTGGGCGAGACTGTATTGGTACCATACGGCGGGATATGGACCACCTAGCCTGTTGCTGACTAAAGGTATGCTTGCTTGTTTGTGAACGATATATACAATGTTTATTTTTTGTTTATGCAAAACCTTACACAGGGGTCAACTATTTTCATTCAAAGAATCGGTATACGCTATAGAATATAATACTACTTTACAAACTCAGCAAGTTTTAAGCCTCTTGTGGTAGCTTGGTTTTATCGCGTGAGTGAGGACACTGAACGCGTGGCGCTCGCTCGTTATCCCTTCATGCGACGTAGGTACCATAGAGGGGACCGTTAGGCGGCAATTCTGTGAAGCAGACTATCAAATGGAAATTCAATAAAACACTTTTATTACTTAAGACAATATTATTAATGGAAATTCAGTTATTCAGAAATCACTTTTTTATTGTATTCGTATTTAAACTGATTACTTATAATATATTATTACATATCTATTCTAAACGGCGTGGCAGTAGAGCGTAGCAGAATCTCGGGATCCTGCTACTTTCAGAATCAAAAACAAAGTTTAGATTGAGAAAATTATCTGACGGACAACCCGCGTCATTTTTATTATTTTACTTTTAATCTTTTCATATGTAATTCTTACATCTGCCGTAAGGTCGGTTTGCGCTTATAAACTCTTTATTTACAAATCGAGTTGAATATTAAATTTATTCAACTCGATAGTAATAAAATCTATTTACCCTTTTTTATCCATAGAATTGAACAAGCACCTATCACTTGGATTTAATGCTATTTTCCAAAACATTTCTTAAACCTAAATTAGAACTATCTCATAGATCATAGTTAATTCACAATCTCTGAGTATTTTATTCGTATTATCAAATAGTATATTATGTAACAAGTGAGCGAAGTTGCTAATTACAGTCGAGGCTGTGATTTGAGCCCGAGCCGCAGGCGAGGGCTTAATAATATTAAATATAAATATTTAAATATTTCTGACACTCACACAACATTATCTAGCCCAAATTAAGTTTCTTAAAGAACTTGTGCTATGGATACTAGATAACTGATATACTTATGAAATATATAAACATAAGTACATATTGTATAAATACATATTTTTTATTAGAATAAACTTAAATAAACATATAAACATCCATGACTTGACGACTAATATCTGTATTCATCACACAAATATCCGCCGCCGCCGGGATTCGAACCCAGGACCTCTGGCATAGAAGGCAATGTATGTTACCGCTACACCAGCCGGTCGTCTTAATAATGAGCCGAGACTGTAATTAACAACGCTCACGAGTTATATACGACGTTTTTCAACACACTTGTGAGTAAAAGACAGACATACGTGGTCATAAAATAACAAACACACTTGATAACAAAGCTGTGAATAAAATAAAATAAAATATGCTCTGTTTACTCGCATTTAATTTGCACAAAGGTACAATTCAACTTTGTAGGATTCATTATATTATGCACTAGGGTATAATATATTATGCACGCGTGACTTATAGCCCAGTTTATAGTTCTAAATTCAATAGAATAAGGCTCATTTTACGAGCAAGTGTGTTGAAAAATATATTTTACTATTTTACAATACAGCATGCCATGGACGAATTATATTATATTGTGATTTCATCCGATAACATACCTCATCTTAATTGAAATGGTTTTAATCTATTTACATGAAAAAATAATTCTTGTTTGTTTTGTATTTTCTTTACAAGATAAGAAATGCTGGATCATGAACGATAAGGTTCTGTATTCTGTAGAGATTATGGAGTTAAAATACAGGGTGTATGGTGACTAGGTGCAAAGGTTAAAGGAGGTGATCAACGAGGTATTTTTGGACATTTCTAGCCTATTTATACTTCTTAGGGCCTCTTTCACCACCCTCGAGTAAAGTATCGAGTAGACTAATCGTCAGTAAAAGTCACCCGTAACTGCACGTGTCAATTTCACGACGTTCGAGTAGCACTAATCAATGATTAAACTGACCCGTAACTTACTTGCCGCGTCGTCTGCCAATTAGCGTGTTTACTTGACAGTTAAATTAAATCACAGAGTTTAGATTCATGAACATTTTGTCTATCTGTTGTCTAAAAATGGATTTATTTGATTTAATTGATCATCAATTGGATGAATTAGAATATTCTACGCTGCAACGGATACCGAGGATTTGTGTATTTAAATTCCGTGTTGATTATTTTACGGACTTAGATGAAACTGATTTTTTCGTTAGATTTCGTTTATCGAAGGATGCAGTGAATCAAATGCATAACTTAATAAAACATGAAATAACTCCTAAAACGCAAAGGTCAATATAATTTTTTCATTATTTAAAATAATTTAAATGATTTTACTAACAGATAACCTATCATCATAATATAATGATGATAATAATTAATACCTTCTACACCTTGGAAGTTAAGATTGAATACGATGTTCTGTCAGTAACCTACATCAGTAGGTACCTAGGTACTTATCTAATAAACATAAAATATTGATTTTAGAAATCAAGCAGTGTCAACAAAAACAAGGCTACTATTAACGTTGAGGTATCTCGCTACTGGATCCTACTTAAGAAGTGCAGCTGATTTTTGTGGTGTCAGCCCACCAACAGCAAGCCGTATTATTAAGAAAGTTACTGAGGCTATCGCTCAATTACGACCAGTTAAGATAAAGTTCCCTGACGACATAAGGACACTACAAGATGGTTTTTATCAAATTGCAAGATTCCACAGGTGCGGAAGTTACTTTTTAGATAATAGAAAAGGACACAATCATACAAACTTAACAAACTGCTTTCTACGTTTCTTTAAAACGATACAACTGTACACAATAGAGCGTCCCTTCGTACAACTTTTCAAAGGCGCGGGAGTAACCCTTTTTGACAATAGAAAAAGAAATTCCTAATCATAAAACTCTAACAAATTGCAACGTTTCTTTAAAACAAATGAAAACTATTAAAGTACGCCGTCTCGTACACAATAATTTCCTAACCAAAAACACAACAAACAGTACACGAAATTACATGACAAATGTGACAGCTATTGCTAATGACGTTTGACGAGAACGTTGACGTAATATTGAACGAATGTAACGTATGATTTGTTACGTCATTCACTTAACCAATAAGTTGTTACTCGAAGCTTTATTTTTGCTTGTGAAATTGATAGAAGATACTCGTAAGTTTTACTTGCCAATTAACGTTAATTGGGAAGTAACTAATCAACGCTTTACTTGGAGATGGTGAAAGAGGCCCTTAATCAGGTAAAAATATTTTTTCTGTAGGCTATGTGAAAGGCAAACCTCATGGTGGTAATTCTATTCACCCAGGCACACAGCTCCGCACTGTCCCGCGAGCTCTACTCGGGTTCTCGCTGGTGTCGGTGTGGTGGGGCAGCAGCGAGGGCGCGGAGGGCGCGCTGCCGCCCGCCGCCGCGCTCGCCGCCGCCAACGTGGCGCTGCAGCGCGGGCCCGTGCTCATGCAGGCCGTGGGCGTGCGCGCGCCGCCCGCGCTGGCGCACGTGGCCTTCCCCGGCGCCGCCTGCAGCGGTGAGTGTCCCTCCGCGCCGCCCGCCCCGCCAGCGCGGGCCCGTGCTCATGCAGGCCGTGGGCGTGCGCGCGCCGCCCGCGCTGGCGCACGTGGCCTTCCCCGGCGCCGCCTGCAGCGGTGAGTGTCCCTCCGCGCCGCCCGCCCCGCCAGCGCGGGCCCGTGCTCATGCAGGCCGTGGGCGTGCGCGCGCCGCCCGCGCTGGCGCACGTGGCCTTCCCCGGCGCCGCCTGCAGCGGTGAGTGTCCCTCCGCGCCGCCCGCCCCGCCAGCGCGGGCCCGTGCTCATGCAGGCCGTGGGCGTGCGCGCGCCGCCCGCGCTGGCGCACGTGGCCTTCCCCGGCGCCGCCTGCAGCGGTGAGTGTCCCCCCGCGCCGCCCGCCGCCGCCAGCGCGGGCCCGTGCTCATGCAGGCCGTGGGCGTGCGCGCGCCGCCCGCGCTGGCGCACGTGGCCTTCCCCGGCGCCGCCTGCAGCGGTGAGTGTCCCCCCGCGCCGCCCGCCGCCGCCAGCGCGGGCCCGTGCTCATGCAGGCCGTGGGCGTGCGCGCGCCGCCCGCGCTGGCGCACGTGGCCTTCCCCGGCGCCGCCTGCAGCGGTGAGTGTCCCTCCGCGCCGCCCGCCCCGCCAGCGCGGGCCCGTGCTCATGCAGGCCGTGGGCGTGCGCGCGCCGCCCGCGCTGGCGCACGTGGCCTTCCCCGGCGCCGCCTGCAGCGGTGAGTGTCCCCCCGCGCCGCCCGCCGCCGCCCGCGCGGGCCCGTGCTCATGCAGGCCGTGGGCGTGCGCGCGCCGCCCGCGCTGGCGCACGTGGCCTTCCCCGGCGCCGCCTGCAGCGGTGAGTGTCGCCCCGCGCCGCCCGCCGCCGCCAGCGCGGGCCCGTGCTCATGCAGGCCGTGGGCGTGCGCGCGCCGCCCGCGCTGGCGCACGTGGCCTTCCCCGGCGCCGCCTGCAGCGGTGAGTGTCCCCCCGCGCCGCCCGCCGCCGCCAGCGCGGGCCCGTGCTCATGCAGGCCGTGGGCGTGCGCGCGCCGCCCGCGCTGGCGCACGTGGCCTTCCCCGGCGCCGCCTGCAGCGGTGAGTGTCGCCCCGCGCCGCCCGCCGCCGCCAGCGCGGGCCCGTGCTCATGCAGGCCGTGGGCGTGCGCGCGCCGCCCGCGCTGGCGCACGTGGCCTTCCCCGGCGCCGCCTGCAGCGGTGAGTGTCCCCCCGCGCCGCCCGCCGCCGCCAGCGCGGGCCCGTGCTCATGCAGGCCGTGGGCGTGCGCGCGCCGCCCGCGCTGGCGCACGTGGCCTTCCCCGGCGCCGCCTGCAGCGGTGAGTGTCCCCCGCCCTAAGACATGAAAACAGCATTAATGCTGCGGAGATGAGAGCTTTGAAGAGCACGTGTGGAGCAATGAGCGGAGCAAGCGAAAGCGGTATGTCTTGGATTGTGGCAATTGGCGATCTCTTGTTCTTACGAACCCCAAAACTGGTCAAGTTACACGTATGAATACATGTGCTTTATTGTAATTGTATATAAAAGTAGGTACGAAATAAATGATATAACGATGTTGTGTGTTGCAGAAAGCAAAGCGCTGTGGGCGCGGCACTCGGGGCTGCGGCGGCTGGCGGCGCGGCTGCGGCTGGCGCGCGCCGCCGGCTACGTCACGCTGGCGGACATCGGCGTGCCGGACCTGGGCCGCGCGCCGCCCGCACAAGTGCAGCTCGGTAACCTTGCTACTATCATACAATGCTTATATAAAAATAAATATTAATATAAATATTTCTGACACTCACACAACATTATCTAGCCCAAATTAAGTTTCTTAAAGAACTTGTGTTATGGATACTAGATAACTGATATACTTAAGAAATATATAAACAAACATATTGAATAAATACACATTTTTTATTTGAATAAACTTAAATAAACATATAAACGTCCATGACTTGACGACTAATATCTGTGTTCATCACACAAATATCCGCCGCCGCCGGGATTCGAACCCAGGACCTCTGGCATAGAAGGCAATGTATGTTACCGCTACACCAGCCGGTCGTATGATAACTTTATACAGGGTTGTGTTTTACTCAACGGTCAAATTTGTTTTCAAGCTATTGCATAGCTTTTATCGCAGGCCTTGAGCGTGGGGACCGAATCCAGAAATTCCGTAACGAAAAAAACCTAACACTCCGACCAGCACAGCGGTTATACTTTGATCGCATAACTTTACATGCGGGCTTTAATAAACAATCAGCGCCATCTACTAGGAACTTGTGGAACTTCATATTAGATCAAACATTACTGCATTAATAAAATAAATAAATAATTATAATTGCATAATTTGAAAAAAATGCTATACAATAGCTTTACCGCGGCAGTCTCCGAGTGTCACACGTCTTTTTTACACAATAAGTATCAGGAAATCAATATATTTGCTAACATATTTAACAAAGCATAGTAAATCTATATTATGAATGAATACCTTTAAAATAAAGACTACTACGCGCTACTACAAGACATCCTGTAGTACTAAATCGTAGTATTATCAATGAAATTCCGCGTCGTAGTAGCTGTGTTCACCAACAGCGACTATTTGTAAAAAAAAATGTGGTGCCATATCTTTATTTTTTTCTACTGAGCGTTACAAAAATAAGTATGGTACGTTTATCAACGAAAATAACATTTAAATTTAGCTGGTTACTAAACATAAACAACCCTGTATAAATTTCTTATTATCTCTGTCTAAAAGCCGAGCTATCACGATTTTGTAATGGTCAGTCTAACTATCGATGACACCATCAACTGTAAACGAAGCAACAACTTGAAGCCAGCAAACAGAGCAACAAATCTTTGGTAATTTAGCTCGGAGGTATTGAGTGATGTAATAGCGATGATTAATAGCCTTTTGTGAAACCCGAGAACAACTCTTAAAGGAGAACATAAAATCATTCTCTGGTTGCGAAGAATACCCCAAACATGACGACAGTCAAACGTTCTTTTATATAAAATTTAGAAGAGTTCTGACTCCAAAAACCATAATTACCCATCAATAAGCTACTTCTTATTTTTTACATATTACAAACTTCTAATTTTTATTAATTACAGTTCCACCCAAAAAGAAGAAAGAACACTGCGGCGTGGCAAAACCAGTATCCGAACTACCAGACACTCCAGAAGGCAGCATCAATAAACCAATCAACCATCGTCTCCAATCCCCTATCGAATCACATTTCGCCGTCACCCCCACCACAGAGAGCAAAACAAGCTCCCCTGCCAACGGCTTCACGAGCATCGAAGGCGGGCAACTACTACAAGAAGAACTCGACAGCTTGCTCAAAGAACAATCCACATCAAAAGAATCAATATCAACGGACGAACTAATCCCAATATCCTCAATCAAGTCATCATCAACAAGCATCGAAGAAATCAAAAAAGACGGCTCAACGGGAAAAGAATCGAGTTTTTCCGATGAACTAGTCCCAATTCATTCGTCATCAGTTAGTGTTGAGAATTTGAAATTCGATTCGAAGAAGAGCGAGTTGAGTTCGCAGTCGGTCGCGGATCTGTTGAGTCCGGCGGAAGAGAGCGTGGCGATGTTCACTCAGTTGAGCGACAAGTTGACTGAGATGTCGATGAATGAGGGAGACAGCGGTATTGACACGGCGCAGAACTTCTCGGATGAGGAGACTTGTAAACCAGAGGTGAGAGCGACTTTATGCTATAGTAGTAGCTTCGCGCAGATTCAGCCGTGTTTTTTTTTCAAATGTGTTTCTTCATAAAATATAACTTATAGAAGGTGTTCCTTTTGAATTCCCATAACTCAAGGATATTAATGGGACCATGTAATAGCATCAAATAACATGTGAATAATTTTTAATTTTTTTATTTTTTATACAAAATTATTCAATTAAGTCAAAACATCTTATGTAAAACAACTTTAAGCGTAGTAGACACCGTGACATTCTCTATCCCTTTTTTATCGCTATGCACAGGTAGGTACAGTTCGCAACTTTTTGCGTTGTACATTGTATGCAACGTTCCTTCAACGTTTAAAATGTTTTTGTTGTTTATCACATGACTTCAGTGACACGCGTCTATTGAATGAATGTTAAAGAGATTTTACAAGGGTGTTAATTTATGTACTCATTATATTAAGATTGATGATATCTTGGAAAGTATGCACTTTTGAACCACATATTCTTTGGCAAAAAGTATATTTTTTTAGTAAGGAATAAAACCTTAAAGTTATGGGATATCAAAAAGAACACCTTGTATAACATTCTACCAAAGTTCGGATGACTAAGGCAAAAAACTGACTGCCTTTTCAGCTGTACTATGTTACTGTGTAGATCAATATTGTTACCAAAAAGATTCGTAGGTCCATATATGTTTTAAATAGTTATTTTAACAAAAAATACATGATTTAATCGGCCCTTAAATAATACTGACGTCACAATATTAAGGTACAAAAAAGTACACACAGTACAATTTAGTACCACACTTGCCTGAAAAGTTTACGATAATGTTTCATGTTATTATTTTTTATCGTCAGTAAGTAGTTTGTTTAGAGAACTTTGGGGGAGGTATGTCCAGCAGTGGACGTCTTCTCTGAATGTTCAAGTACTTAGTTACAATTAACCCCAATATTTTATGTCTATTTTTTCAGAGATGGACCATTCTCGACCTACAATTCGGTGTTCCGTTGTTTGACGAGGCGCTCTGCGAAAATATATGCCGCAGCATCATTGACAGAATCACCAAACCGGATTTGTGAGTCATAATAACACCAATTAATAAATTAAGTCTCGTTTTAAACATCAAACGAAATCTATTTTACCTCTCTGTCTATCAATATTCTAAATGGAGGCAGTACTGTTTTTCATATTATTTTGAATTTGAAACCGTTTAGTAGGTTGTTGCTCTTGAATAACTTTCTGTTTGTTCCCTTAGCTTCTTGTTCGTAGCTTTTTGTTTTGAAACTGTGTTGTGTTATAACGTGGTTATAACATAGTTTCATAACTAAATAAAATAATGAGTGATGGACTGTTTGGAACAAACCTTTGACTTAAATCTAGGAATTAATGACATAGAACCCGCGTACGACCTTAACTAAAACTAAAAAAAAAATATCGAAAAAGTATTGCCGAAATACGTTATCGCGATATTTGAGCGAAAACTTAAACAAATCGAACTTCACTCAAACTGAACTGAAATTAATTCTTGCAATATTCTATAGAGCAGTGCGATCACAGAACTTTATCGAATCGTTTGTTAACGAATGTTCGTATAGTATGGAGATGGTTTTTAAGAAAAAAAAAAAATTCTATCCATTGCCGCACGGCCAGCTTAAATAAATGTGTGCCTTGTTAATTTTGAATGTTTGTAAACATGTACTCATAAATATCTGTAAAATAAAAAATTACAATGTAACTCAAAACTTGCAACCAACTCCATACTATACGAGCATTCGTAAACATTCGTTAATATACGATTCGATAAAGTTCTGTGATCGCACTGCTGACTTTATACACGCACTAATGCTGTCAAACTGAATATTGAACTCACCTACAGCGACGTATTCTACTGCTTATAATCTTCCACATGTTGACATTTTCATCCCGAAACACATAATATATTATCTCATTAAATTCCAATATTCTTTTTGCAGATTAAGCAAAATAAAAGAAGACAACGAGTTCATATGTGCTGACATTTTAAAATTCATTTCTCAGTGTCAAGTGAGTACTTTAGCTTTATTTATTTATTATCTAA
The DNA here is from genome assembly GCA_944452665.1 of Stenoptilia bipunctidactyla. Classification (NCBI taxonomy): domain Eukaryota; kingdom Metazoa; phylum Arthropoda; class Insecta; order Lepidoptera; family Pterophoridae; genus Stenoptilia; species Stenoptilia bipunctidactyla. The sequence continues at coordinate 15,990,752 of OX101734.1, read as the reverse complement.
AGTCGTAATAGTATATTTCATTACGAGTGCGGAAAGCCTGTCATTGCAAAGAGTTCCGACAAATGTCTACACGAGCCGAGGCGCAGCCGAAGGCGAGGGTTGACAGACGGAACGAGTTGCAATGACGGTTCCGCACGTGTATTGAACGACTATTTTTAATACAGTTGCGAAAAAATGAAGCAATTTAATAAAATAATAAAAACGCAACAAACTCAACAATAAACAAAATGGCGCCAACCGTAAAAGAATATAAGCAAAGATTTTTTTTGTTTTCTTCACACATCCTGTCTGGGTAGGCAAGGGAACTATGCCCATACAGCCAAGTCTTTAGTAGATTTTTTTTATTAATATGTAATGAAAATTAAATGTAATGAGATGAAACCTAACCTAACACATTGAATCAAATCGTTAAATCTGATATTGAAACAAATTAGTAGCTTCTTTTCAGAAATATTTGCATGAATCTTTAAAACTTCTATGAATTTTTTTTAGTAAAAACTTCGTGGTTGGTTTTTTTCTTTTTAATAGACATTATTTTGACACTTGGGAAAGAAAAAGCACGAGTGCGTAAAAGCCCACTTTCCGCACGCTACACGTCCCTGCAATACGCCACTTTTTGAGCAACTGTATTAAAAAATATTTTATTTTTGTGTGCCCTTGTGTTAGCATTTATGAACCTACTTTATCGCTCCTGTATCCAGACCATACCTACGCTTATATTCGGTAATTTTGTTGGATGATATAAGAAACCCATTTCTTTCTTAGATGGCTCTTAAATTAATTGTTACACGTGCTACAGAAAATTGCTAGCTACAAACTATTTAAGTTACGAAGCTTAGTTTTAAACATACGAAAATACGAATTGTGCATTGTACCTACCTACTTATATAGGGTATTAAAATTACTTTGGAGAAAAATATCCCATATAGTGCTCGTCTTCGCCATTCGATTACAAAAACCCATTACAAAACCTGTTTTTTATTTGGACTTTTAGTTATAAATAAAAATTTAAACATTTAAAGGATAGCGCACTCGCGCGTTCTTTCACCTATTAAGATAACGCGCGTGCCTTACGAACAGCTGGGAGGTATTTACATAATACACGAAAATCCCTTTATAGACCTCCTTGTAATCGTAAATACATATTTACGTTTGTATGTGATTTTACCCCGAAATGACAACTTTGAACAATTTTTGTGATTAAGTCAATGATTTTGGGGACTATTTTAGGCTTTTATTTCGTGCTTTTGATGCTTTCGATGCTGTTACAAGTCGCTGCGGTTAAAAGGTCGCTCGCGCGCGCTTTCCTTTCAACTTTTATATTTTTTTAATGAAAAAACTATCAGTTCACATACAAACGTTTTTTTTCTAGTTGAGTGGGAAAGACTAGCGATAGCGACTTTTTGAACACACCGTATAAAGTAATCAAAGTTGAGTTCATATTTTTTCATGGGGACATATTCGGCTCATAAACATCCGTTACCAAAAGCAGTACATCCCATCACTGTGGCGTTATGTGTATTCGCTTTGCTTATTTTTTCCTTTAATATGATTTGATTTGTAGACAAGAACATTCTAGATGGGTTTCATTTAACAATGCCGATAATTAGGATTTTAATTCTTAAATTTCTATAGACAAATTTTATTAGTCATTTATGATGTAGTAATGTTATCCCTAAAGTTACTTATATACAAAACTAAACGTGTATAATATTATTATTATTACTAGCCCTGGGTGTCCCAAAATTGGGCAAAGGCCTCCCTTTTTTCTTTACAGTTTTGGCGATCAGCTGTTCCGTGGGCCAGTTTGGGCTAAATGCGTCTATTTTGTATAATATAACTTTGTATAAATTAAATAATATTATTTGCAGTATTATCCCGGTGAAGACATGGGCATTGTCAAAAGCGGGACATTGATACCTTTGCCGCGCAAAAATCTCGTCTTCGAAAACGGACGTATCAGCGAATGGACTGGGAAATGAAGCGAACACACATCGATACAGATTGTTGTTTATAATTGTGATTCAATATGAAAGTTTTACTTTTAACAGTGTTATTTACTTTGTAAGTTTATTATAACATAATTTATGCTTAATTAGGTCCCTGTTTGAAACTCGATTAGGTTCCTAAGTTTAGAAAACCGATAAGGGAAGAATAAAGATTAAGATATTTGGTTCCGTAAATTTAAATTCCAGATTTATCATCAGTTGTCTGTCCATTATAGTACATAAATTTTAAAAATAGTAAGTAATAAAAAGTAAATAAAGGTTTAGGAAGTTTGCATATAAGTTTACCACTTTAAAAACTACAATAAATGTGCGAGGTCTTTGCGATAAAGTAATGTGTTATTTAGTTTCGTCCCAAAACGAACAAATTTATAGGTAACACTTCTTAAATTAAAATAATTGATTTGACGTAAAAATATCATAGTTCAGGGATTTTTATATTTTTGATCCTGTTATAAAAAAAGAAAAAGCAATAAATAGCAAAAATAGTATATCAAATTAATAATTTTAAGTTACTTTAACGTCTGAAGAAACATTCCATTTTAACGGCATTATTCATAAAATATAATGTAAGGTACCAATGGTATATTTAAAAAGAGGACAGTTTTTGTGAATGGAGAACAGTTTGATGAAATTATTCCGATATAACCAGCCGCTTTAGCAGCGCAAAACAAACAAGCTTTAAAGATTTAAAACAAAATAATTGTTTAAATGTCACCCTTTTATGTTTTTACGATTCACTATATAATAAATAAATAAAATACTGTTGTAACAGGATTTTAGTGCGTAAATTTAAAAGTGACGAAATTTTAGCAATCCTAGTGGTCACGCACGAGTGAATATACGCTATGATACACTTTAAAGTCCGGTTAAAAGTATTTCATTAGATAACATATTTTTTTTATTGATAGAAATACTTCTCCCTGCTTCCTTTTAAATTTATTGAGTTTTAGTAGTCGATAATTACTTTGCTATTATAATGTTTATTATTTACCCTTCATTACATATACACAAAAGAGAAAAAAACTCAATGTACAAATATGCGGCCTCGAGAGCGGTCTCTGCCAGTTAAACATTTATTATATTTATTTAAATGCATTTGTTGTTTCATGATTTAGGTAGGACAGAGCTGCTCTAAATGAAGCAATGAAGCTACTTAAATCGTCTTTTCTCATAGTTGTTACAAACTAGCTATTTTGTTTAGCCACTTATTTAATCCATGCGACATAAATAACATGGTTTTTATATTTTATGAATCTTGCTTACTACTAAAGTAATATTCTAATCAAAAAAAATCTATTTTAATTTTAGATTATTATCATATTTTCACTAATAATGCTTTTCGATATATCATTCACATAATTCATTTAATTTTGCTCAAAAGCATCGAAGATTGAGAAAAAGAAAGCAAAACCTTCAGCAAAAATACAAAATTCAATAATATGAAATGAAATTTGTTGTTCCTAGAATAATAAAATATTTTATGTATTCTTTGTGGTTTTCCCAGTGAGATGTAAGATGTGTAGGCAGAAATCTTAAACTCATTAATATAAGAGATTTCTATTTTGAATTGTGCATATTTTCACCAATATCCTATTTTATGTTTATTTTATAATGATACGTTATTGTTGTAAGTATCAAAAGTACCAAACAAAAGAAATTTTATCAGTATTGACTGAATTGTTGCATTTTATTTGAGATTTTTACGAGAATATTTTTGTTTTTGAGTTTATCGGCTCTAATAATTTACATACTGTAGCAATTATAATTATAGAATTATTTATACTGTAAATACATATGTGATAAATGTCAGTTTTGTTTTATTATACCTTCGCCACATTTCTAAAGTACATACCCATATAATCTCTCTACTTTGTAATAAACTGTGCTTCCAGGAGGGATCTATGTGTTGTAGGGCTTACCTTTTTTTAAACTCTCGTGAACAATGTTATCAAAGTATTGCTTGTATTACTTTGGTTACAGACATGTTAAAAAAGTATTAAATAAATAATATTTCTGACACTGCTACATATTCAAAATACGTATTATCAAACTAGGTTTTCCAAATAAAACACCTTGTTACTTACTTATTAAATAAAATAAACTCTTAGTAATTTCCTTGTTTGCCATGGTTCCAAAATAACCACGGAAATTAGAAATTACCAAGGAAATTATAACATAATTATTGTCACTACAGGACACGACAAAATGGGCAGAAAAAAGAAAAAGCAGACGAGGGAAGAAAAATGAGAGAAAAAGAGATTAGCAGAGCACAGAAGATTATAAAAAATGATCCCCAATTGTACGAAGAATTTCAAGCGAAAGGGCGAGGTATTATAAAAAGAAAGAACAGAAAAAAGTAGGTAGTTCGTGTGAGTGAAATAACCCCACGCAGACCAAAGGCTCTAATAAAAATAGACAGGGACAATTTAAAAGCATTTTATTCGCGACAGAAAAATAAAAAAAGATAAGAAACCTATCAGTCGCCCTCAAACATGGAGCAATTAAATCTTTGTCATTAATTAATATTGACAACATTGTTGAAGTCAAACGCCTATGCAAGTGACCGCATCATGTACATAAAGGTTTTAATAGAAGGTGAAACTGTGACTATCGTATCCGGGTGCATCCTCAAAGTCGATCCGAGACAAGGAGAAAGAAGAATTCTGCAGTCTAATCACCAAATACCGAACGGGGAAACATGTGTGATTGGTGCAGACCTGAACGGGCAAATGCCCCGCATATGAAAGAGTTTATTTACGGTGGTTGTGGTTATGGAACTTTGAACGTAGTACTTTACGATGACCTTAAAAGTAGAGAAGGACAAAAGGAGATCTATAAATTATCCTTACTTCGTAAAAGGCATTACAAGACCCTGTGAAAACCAGGATTATCAAATGCAGAAATGGGGAGCTCTTGTTTCAAAATAAAGATGTCTTAGAGGACTGGCACTCATATTATTACCAACTTTTAAGAACCGTTGACCTGCCTGAATTCAATATAAATTTAGGTCTTATACCGTTTAAAAAACCTTAGGAAGTTAAAGCGGCACAAGAAGATGTCTAAGAAGAAGTCCGCAGGGCCAGATGGAATCCCTATTGCAGCCTGGAAATGCCTTGGCGAAAAAGGTATTTATACCTCACATCTTTTTCGCAATGTCAGGGAGACCGCCCAAATACAAGACGCGTGGAGGAAGAATGAAAATGGCCTTAACGCGTTCGCTGCCCTGGACCCTCGACGTGGGCTCATTATTGCCACATTTCAGGTCCTACAACAGTTCCTTGAGCGCCTTCAAAATCTATGCATAAGGTTTGTATTTGGATTACGCAAATCACACATCCGACTTCCGAACAAATCTCAAGTGGCTTCCTATTCGCCTTCGCCGGAATACTCACATTCTTTCTCTTGTGTACCGTATTCTGTACAATAAAGCGATACCTACGTATCTGAAAGATCGTTTAAAGTGTGTATGTGTGGACTGAGGGCCCATTTTTATTTTTAGGGATTTTTGCAGCTTAACTATTATTATTATTATTATTAGGGGTTTTGGGACTATATGAGCAGTCTTGTCCGCTCGTCACACTGCGACCTAAAAGATCTATTGTGTGAGTCCCAATTTATAACTCGCCGCACACTCCAATGGAGTCCAGGAAATTTAAGATTTTCCTTACGGCGATGCTCCTAATCTCTTTTGGATCCAGCTCGTGCTTATCCAGGTGAGCGGAGCGCTTGTGCATAACTGCGGGGCAGTGGCGCAGTAGGTGTAGAGGGGTTTCCTCTGCGCTTTCGCAGTATCTGCAGAGCGCTGTCTCAGTGAGACCCAGGTTGGACATATGCTTGTTTAGTTTGCAGTGTCCCGTTAGTGATCTTGCCACTGCGCGTAGTTGGGGTTTGTTAAGAGATACTACCGATTCTGTGTATGACTTGGAGTATCCCTCTATCAGTTCCCTTGAGTGTCTCATGCCTAATGAAAGTTCCCAGAGGCTTTTGCTTTCTGAGAGGCACTGGGTGGTGAGTATTAAACGCGTCAGGCTCTTCGGGATGCCGCAGAATGGTTCTGGACCATATCGGCTACCCATTGCTCCTGCTCTCGCGAGTTCATCAGCGGCTTCATTGCCGTCTATACCGGAATGGCCCGAAACCCATTTAATAAAAACTCTATTATGGCTTGCCAGCCTGTTTAGCGTTTCATGGCATTGCTTCACCAGTTTGGAGTCAACCCTTGAAGAGTCAAGTGCCATTAGTGCAGCTTTGCTGTCAGAGAAGATGTATATGGTTTGCCCTTTGTAGCCTCTGTTTAGGCTGATTTCCGCACATGATAGAATGGCGGTGATTTCAGCCTGGAAAATCGAGGGGTAATGACCCATGTTGCAGCTAGCTCCATACTTGGGTCTCACCCCGTGAATTCCATAGCCAACCTTGGTGTCCATCTTTGAGCCATCCGTGTACCATATGTGGCTGTAGTCCTCGCAGACTACCCGGCTCTTGCTCCAATCTTCTCTGCTTGGGAATTCCACTTGGTAGAATTTGGTGAATAGCATCTCCGGCATTGTGCTGTCCGAAGGCATGCTTAGTATTGGATTTCTGTAAACCCTGTCCCTGAGTTGGGATAGATTTGCAGACAGCCATGTCTTTTTGAGCTGCGTCGTCACCCTCAGCATTCCCACAGCCGCCTCCTTGCGAATTGTCAGGTGTAAGGGCGGGAGATCTAACAGTGCATCCAATGCCTGTCCTGGCGTGGTAGACATGGCTCCAGTGGTCATGATGTTAACCGATCTTTGAAGTTTGTTAAGCTCCATAATCACCGTCTTTTGGTAGGTCTTTTTCTGCCATACATACCACACACCCATAGGTGATGATTGGTCTTACGATGGCAGTATAAAGCCACATGATCATCTTGGGTTTAAGACCCCATCTTGATCCCACCATACGACTGCATAAGTATAATGAGGTTTTGGATTTATGAATCACATTCTCAATGTGTTGGTTGAAAGTGAGTTTTTGGTCAAAGGTGATGCCCAGGTACTTCACCTCCTTGGAAAAGTTAAGTAGCAATCCGTTGACTGAAGGCGGTCTAAGTTTATCCAGTTTCCTTTTGTTACAGAATGGTACTATTATTGTTTTGTTGGCGTTGATTGACAGTTCATTGTCTTTACACCATTTTAAGGTTATGTTAATGGCACCTTGAATGAGATAAGATAGGACTTCTTGACATGGACCTCTAACTATGATAGTGATGTCGTCTGCGTATCCTATGACCTCATAGCCTTTCTGGCTTAACCTGTTAAGGAGGGGGTCTACCGTGAGAGTCCAAAGCAGTGGTGATAACACACCGCCTTGTGGACATCCACGTGTGGTTTGAATCTCATGATTACAACCATTGAGTTCTAATTTTGCCTTTCTGGTTCTGAGCATTGCCTCTATCCATCTGTTCGTGGTCTGGTCCACCCCCTTTTCTGCCAGTCCCTTTAGAATGGAGGTTATGGGCGTGTTGTCGAACGCTCCTTCTATGTCCATGAAAGCACAGAGGGCAATTTGTTTGTCGTCAGCGGCCTTTTCTAATTTATCTGTCAGCTCAAGTAGCGCAGATTCTGTGGACCTGCCTTTACGGTAGGCATGTTGCGCTGGATGCAGTGGGCACGAGCTTAGGATCTCTTCCCTGATCCCCCCCTGATCCACAACCTTTTCCATGGCCTTCAGCAAAAATGACGACAGACTGATCGGTCTAAAGGATTTGGGTAGTGCTTGGTCTTTCTTACCCTGTTTGGGAATGAAAATGACCTTTACCACTTTCCATGATTCTGGTATACTGCCCAGTGCATAGCTTGCCCTGTACAGTTTTATCAAGTGAGGAAGGAGAATTGGTAGTCCCTGTTGCAGTAGAGCTGGGAATATTCCGTCAACCCCTCCACTCTTGTATGGTTCAAAGCTGTTAATGGCCCATCTCACCTTTCCACCGGTGAACAAAATGGCAGCCTGTCGCCAATCTTTTATCCGTGGTCGGTGTCTCCTACCATCTGTCTGAGACCCACTGGCATGCGTTTTAACTAGCACCGACCCGGGGAAGTGAGTTTGAGCCAGCAGTTTTAGAGTTTCCTCTTCAGTGGTTGTAAATATACCATTCTGGTCTTTGAGTAAGCCAAGTTGCTTTGGGGGATCCTTTGCCAGTATTCTCTGGACTTTAGCTACTTGGGGCGCTGATTCTAGCTCCCCACAGAATTTCTGCCACGACTGCCTTTTGGCCTTTCTGAGCTCGGCGTTGTATTCTGTTAGTGCTTTTCGGTATAGGTCCCAGCTGTGCCCGGTCTGGGAGTTCTTGGCCTTGTTGAAGAGTTTACGTGATTTCTGTCTCATCGCCGTAAGCTCCTTATTCCACCATGGAACATTACTGCTGTTCGCTTGAGTTTTTTGGGGGCAGTTTTCCAGGTAAGCTTCCATGGTAATGCCTTCCAACATTTCCGCCGCCATGTTCAACGTTTCCGCAGTTTTTATTGCCTTTGGAAAACTCTTCAGCTTCTCTCCAAGTGAGGACCTGTAGGCATTCCAATTCGTACGTCTTGGATTCCTGTAGGTTGTTGTGGAAACCTCCGAGCTTCTCCCAATAGTAAATTGGATGTGTTTGTGATCAGACATCGATATTGTGTCGCAGACCCTCCAGGCTTGTATTTTCCTGCTGAGGCCTTCCGTCGCAAAGGTGATGTCTAGTACTTCCTTCCTGCTTCTGGTTACGAAGGTGGGCTTGTGACCTGTGTTAGAAATAAATAAACAATTAGAAATAAGAAAGTCAAACAGTAACTCACCTCTTTTGTTGGTGTCCGTGCTCCCCCAACACGTGTGGTGAGCGTTTGCGTCACATCCCACGATTAGTTCGGCGCGTGTCTTCTTGGCGTATTCCACCACTCGCTCCAAATCTTCTGTGGGATTAGTTCTGTCACCTGGGAGGTACGCTGAGCACACTATTGTCCTTTGTCCCCCTGTGTTTAGAACTGCCACTGCTATGTCGTCATTGCAGAGCTCTGTAACTGGCAGAAAATTAAAGCCTTTCCTAAATAAGATGCAGGCTCTGGGCCTAACGCCGTTGGTATTATACAAAAGATTACCTGTAGTATTAAGGCCCAGGATTTTGCTGCCGTTTACCCACGGTTCCTGGATGAGCGCAAGGTCTAAGCCATCGGATGTAAAACTCTTCTCCATCACTGTCGTGGCAGCCGTGGCATGCTGGAGATTGGCTTGCACGACCTTCACTCCACTCCGTGAGTACGCCATTGGGATTATGGCCTTCTTCCGGTCCCGTAGGACCTACCCCCCTTCCCCCTACCAGGTCTACCTGATGGTCTACCTCGTCGGGGTCTGGGCGGCATCCTCGGTGTCGTCGGAAGGCTTCCTCCGCCTCCGGACGGCGTTCCAGGTGTCAGACCCCTCCACATCCCTCCTACCTTCACATCGGGAGTTGTAGGCCCCCCACGTGGAGGCTGGAGGGCAGCGGGTATGGGAATGGACACCCGTTCCGCAGTCGGTGGCTTGGCGGCTTGCGTCGTCCTCGGTCCACAGCTTGCCCCCGGCGAAGAAGGTACCGCCGGCTTAGAGCCTTTGCTACCCCCCACCTCGCTGGCCTGCCGCGGACCAAAGCTCATGGCTTGTCTGGGCTTGGGGTATAAGCCTTCAGCCACTCCCGACGGTCCAGCAACAGGTTCAGGCAGTGGAACTGGCCCTGCAACCGTCCCGGCCGGTTCATGCCTTTTGCCCTCCTGTGCCTTAGGCGTAGGCGGACAGTTGGCAGTCACCGGACCGGGCTGAGGCATGACCTGCTCGGCCCTAGCTGTTACCGGCTTGGCCCCTGAGACCTTGCCGGGAGCTGACTTCAGCCAAACCCTCACCTTACCAAACCCACACTCTGGCCTGAAGTCCACTCGTTTGAGAGCCTCAAGCCTTTCCTCTTCGATGGAGAAGGTCAGCAGTTGACCTCGCTCAATCGCCTTGGAGTGCAGAGGCTTCCAAACTCCTGTGTCCAGTCCACAGTTTTGGGCCTTTAATAAGGCAAAGGTGGTTTCCACAGACGAAAACTCATCGGCCGGTATGAGAAGGGACGCAATAATGGGCTTGGGCAGCTCATCCATTACGGACAGCTGTGCGCCCTTCCAGGGTTTAATGCGACCCACCTCTGCCTTCAACCATTCCCTAGTGCCACTGTCTCTACAGTTGACCAGTAGCCACCCCGCCTTGTTCACCACACCGTCGAACAAAATGGGGCCCGTCAACGTCCGCTCCTGCGTCACCTGGTAGAGCAGCGCCTTCTTCACCAGAGCCATCTGCTCTTTAGACATGGGTGATGCGTTTTTAACACCCACCCTCCACGCCTTGGCTGCCGCGCTGTATGAGCCACCACCCGTGCTAATGCTGGGGGCAGCCGGCTCACAGCACGGCACTGATGTCTCTCGCCGAGCTTTGGTAGCTTCAGGCGTGCTAGTCTGCTTAGCAGCCTTACGCTTGTGCTCCTTGGGGGACACCTCTTCGGTTCGGGGGCGCTTTGTAGCAGCCTTACGAACCTCCGACGGCATGTCCCTCATCTTCAACCTAGCCAGCTGTAGGGCCTCCGTCCTCGGAATCCCTTTAGCCATTTTCAGACGTGTCCTTGCCGCTCCACAAAGTCTGTTCCTAGCCTTGGGCTCAGTAGGCCCCTGAGAGGGCACACGTGAGCAAGGCTCAGGCTGCGGCTGAGACACGCTTGAGTCTACAGGCAGATCCGCGTCCATGGACGTGTCCGCCTCTGACTGCAGGAGGTTAGCCTCCTCCTCTTTTGTCAGATCCAACTGCGCAAATTGCACCAGATCCGACAACTCCTCCTCCTCGTTATTTTTATTATATAAGCTCTCCATACTGTTCCCACGAGTAGCTAGGGAAATAAAGGTCCACCCCCGCAGAGCCCCGCTTGCGAAAGGTAAGGCAAAAATACACCACGAGTCTGCCTGGTATCGTGGAGGTACCGCTAGAGACCAACATTACCCCGTTGGCCATGCAACCCCTCGGCACGGTTCACATCACACCTTGGGTTTCGGGGTTCTATATATATTTCAAATATAATATATACCTTATCAACATATAAATGCTAAAATACTTACTATACATAGTTCCATTATAATACATATCCAAACCTATATACTTAAACTAAGTGTTATACTAAAAGAAAAGCAGCGAAGGTACCATTGGTATATTTAAAAAGAGGACAGTTTTTGTGAATGGAGAACAGTTTGATGAAATTATTCCGATATAACCAGCCGCTTTAGCAGCGCAAAACACACAAGCTTTAAAGATTTAAAACAAAATAATTGTTTAAATGTTACCCTTTTATGTTTTTACGCTTCAATATATCAAATAAATAAAATACTGTTGTAACAGGATTTTAGTGCCTAAATTTCAATGCGACGAAATTTTAGCAATCCCAGTGGTCACACACGAGTGAATATACGCTATGATACACTTTAAAGTCCGGTTAAAAGTATTTCATTAGATAACATATTTTTTTTATTGATAGAAATATTTCTCCCTGCTTCCTTTTAAATTTATTGAGTTTTAGTAGTCGATAATTACTTTGCTATTATAATGTTTATTTATTTATTTACCCTTCATTGTACATATACACAAAAGACAAAACACTCAATGTACAAATATGCGGCCTAGAGAGCGGTCTCTGCCAGGCAAACATTTAGTATATTTATTTAAATGCATTTGTATTATTGTTTCATGATTTAGGTAGGACAGAGCTGCTCTAAATGAAGCAATGAAGCTACTTAAATCGTCTTTTCTCATAGTTGTTACAAACTAGCTATTTTGTTTAGCCACTTATTTAATCCATGCGACATAAATAACATGGTTTTTATATTTTATGAATCTTGCTTACTACTAAAGTAATATTCTAATAAAAAAAAAACTATTTTAATTTTAGATTATTATCATATTTTCACTAATAATGCTTTTCAATATATCATTCACATAATTCATTTAATTTTGCTCAAAAGCATCGAAGATTGAGAAAAAGAAAGCAAAACCTTCAGCAAAAATACAAAATTCAATAAATATAAAATGAAATTTGTTGTTCCTAGAATAATAAAATATTTTATGTATTCTTTGTGGTTTTCCCAGTGAGTAAAAGTAAGATGTGTAGGCAGAAATCTTAAACTCATTAATATAAGAGATTTCTATTTTGAATTGTGCATATTTTCACCAATATCCTATTTTATGTTTATTTTATAATGATACATTATTGTTGTAAGTATCAAAAGTACCAAACAAAAGAAATTTTATCAGTATTGACTGAATTGTTGCATTTTATTTGAGATTTTTACAAGAATATTTTTGTTTTTGAGTTTATCGGCTCTAATAATTTACATACTGTAGCAATTATAATTATAGAATTATTTATACTGTAAATACATATGTGATAAATGTCAGTTTTGTTTTATTATACCTCCGCCACATTTCTAATTAAAGTACATACCCATATAATCTCTCTACTTTGTAATAAACTGTGCTTCCAGGAGGGATCTATGTGTTGTAGGGCTTACCTTTTTTTAAACTCTCGTGAACAATGTTATCAAAGTATTGCTTGTATTACTTTGGTTACAGACATGTTAAAAAAGTATTAAATAAATAATATTTCTGACACTGCTACATATTCAAAATACGTATTATCAAACTAGGTTTTCCAAATAAAACACCTTGTTTGCCATGGTTCCAAAATAACCACGGAAATTAGAAATTGCCAAGGAAATTATAACATATAATGATTGTCACTACAGGACACGTCAAAATGGGCAGAAAAAAGAAAAAGCAAACGAGGGAAGAAAAATGAGAGAAAAGGAGATTAGCAGAGCACAGAAGATTATAAAAAATGATCCCCAATTGTACGAAGAATTTCAAGCGAAAGAGCGAGGTATTATAAAAAGAAAGAACAGAAAAAAGTAGTTCCTGTGAGTGAAATAACCCCACGCAGACCAAAGGCTCTAAGAAAATTGGACAGGGACAATTTAAAAGCATTTTATTCGCGACAGAAAAATAAAAAAAGATAAGAAACCTATCAGTCGCCCTCAAACATGGAGCAATTAAATCTTTGTCATTAATTAATCTTGACAACATTGTTGAAGTCAAACGCCTATGCAAGTGACCGCATCATGTACATAAAGGTTTTAATAGAAGATGAAACTGTGACTACCGTATCCGCGTATGCACCTCAAAGTCGATCCGGGATAAGGAGAAAGAAGAATTCTGCAGTCTAATCACCAAATACCGAACGGGGAAACATGTGTGATTGGTGCAGACCTGGGCTGCAATTCTTCAAATAACATTAAGCGGACCGTACGGCAACCATCATATTGCGACTCCATGAGCAAAGTGGCAAATTTGGCATTCTCTAAAGGCCCCAGTACACAATGGCCGATGATGAACCATTTTTGGCAATGAACAACTGTAGGCCACGATCACTTGGTGTTCACACAATGGCGCATGGCTCATTGCTGTCTGGCCAAACACTTGCGATGGACGTGGAAGTAGTTACGGCCGCAGCTATTTATTTATATACTACTTACAAGTATTACAAAAGTGTGTACCGTCACAAAGTAATAAAAAAAAATGGCGCAAAAGGCGATGGTGGATTCCAATTATCCATGATGCCATGGATAATTGGAATCCACCATACCAGCGATGGTTCCCAATTATCCATCTTTATTATTTTCAAATCGATGCATTAATTTCTAACTCTATTTAATGCAAAGAAACAAAAAATGTGATATTTTCCCTTTTTTATAATAATAGTAAGTAGGTTGTAGATAATTTTTGTCAACACAAATTATATTATTAACATTATTGTATTAACATTATTGTTCTTATCCTTGTGCAATGTATTATTTGAGTCCCAAATTGCGGGCTCAGCGGGGCTAGCATGCTACCGTCGACAATGATAATCGGGCCTTTTATCGATATTTTCTTAGAATATGGTATTTAGTGTAAGTAATTTATGAAGACTATGATATATTTGGTTCTGTAGTCTTAATCATGGTATCAAATCGAGTAATTCTATCTATTATAGTACGCATATTAGCTTAGGTACATAATAGGATAAAATAACAAAATAATATTTATCTTGTCGATTCGACTATTTATCGATGGTTGCATGCTAGCCCTGCAGATCGATATAATTCAATAAACTTGAAAATCTCTTCATTACTCCACGACAATGACATTTTAGGCCATCAAAAATGGTAGCATAACACAACGTAAAAGTGCACTATCCCGGTTTGCGGTTGGTGACAAACTAAACAATGGGCGATTGTGTGAACACTACAGGCCACGCCACGCCACGATCCCTTTGAAGTGTGCCCAAAAAACCGACAACATCCCGATCGCGCGCCACTAATGACAACTGACCGCCATTGCTTACCATTACTCCCTGTACACAATGGCGATGGCCTCGAGTGGGCCATCACGCGCCATTGTGTACTGGGGCCTTAAAATTCATAGCCACGGACCAGTAGCATCGGATCGGAAAGAGTGATTGAAAACAGATTGAATATACGTTCCATTTGACGCTGTCAACGAAATATCATGCTATACATTTTAGTTTATGAATGCGGGATACATTGCTAAATGAAAACTAGATAAACAAATTGATACTTTAAAGATACTAACTACTCACATAGTCCATTTATATCATGCATAAATCCTGTCAATAGTATTCATATAAACAGTGAAAGAAATAATATTTTTAGCATCTGTGTGTAATGGAACGTACTTTAGTGGGGTTGGCAACTGCCGAAGTGGCGCTGTAATAGTTCTGTCTATAAATAAACAAAGAGGTTTTTGTATGAAAAGCTGCAAAAATATTTAAATAATATAAAAAAGACGAACTGATCTGTCCCAAATAGTTCTGAAAATGGTACCCACCAATTTCCTTAAGATGAAAAAGTAAAAATACTTTGGCTGAAAGCAATCCGTCGTCTAAATTTTGTGCCTAAAAGTGGATCGAGGTTATGTCGCAATCATTTTAGAGCAAGTCACTATCTAATGCTTAGCAAATATACAGGTAAACACAACCGTGTAATGAAATATCTAATATAATATAGATTTATGAACTGCTAGCCTATTCCCTTGCGTTTTTACCCACGCAAATCCCTATTCCGTGGGAAAACATTCTTTGTCACTTATCATCATTTTAAAGGCAATCTCTGCAAAATATTTACACACCAGGTCCAAGGGTTTGGTCCACATGATCAAGCTTGTTTCATTTACAATCTCTTCTCACAGTTTAAGGTAATTGAAAAATTGCTATTATATTTCTGTTTTTTGTTTTTTGTAGGGGTTGAACATCAACATAAACATTTGAAAAAGTCAGCAGTGCCTTCTATATTCTCTTGGAATTCCAAATCAGTTTCAAAGTTCGCTGCAGTCAGAGAAGAACGGTTGAAAGCTCGAAACCTGAGAAAATGCCAGTTTCCTAAAGCACCTTCTTTGCAAAGTACTGAAAATATTTTGCCTTCATATGAATCTGGAGATGGAAATGTTGCTCACAATGTGGAAATTTTAACATTGGAAGATCTGTCTCATGAAAACCTTAGAAGTAATCACAATTCCATGAAATCTCCAGAAACTCAGACATCAAACATCTTGAGAATGTTTTCTACAGACTTATTGCTGACTGATAATGAATCAGTGAATTTTTATACAGGCTTGGAAACCTACCTGAAATTCTCATTACTTTACTAATACTTTTAAAAATAATTATCCTTCCACAAGAATAATAATAGACGGAACAGAAATTCCTATTCAAAAACCTAGCCAACCTGATGCCCAAAAAGCTTCTTTTAATCAATATAAACACAAAAATACCCTTAAAATATTAGTTGGTTCATCACCTGGAGGGATGTTTACCTATTGTTCTGGAGCATATGTTGGATCGAAAAGTGACCGCCAGATAGCGGAACGCGGCAACCTTTTGGAAAGGTGTGAACCAGGAGATAGCATAATGGCAGACCGGGGCTTCAATGTGTAAGATTTGTTTGCTGGCAAAGGTGTTGGAATAAATATTCCCACTTTTTTAAAGGGAAGGTCCCAAATTCCTGGACTATTATTGAAGCAAGACCCGTCAACGAGTCCACATTGAAAGACTTATAAGTTTAACAAAAACATACAAAATTCTTACAAGTGAGCTTAATCAGTATTATGTACCTTTAGGGTCAAAGATATTTTATATTTGTATGATGCTTTGTAATTTCAGGGAAAAAATTGTGAATATAAATAAACTTATTTAAACTTATAAAGTTGGGATTTTTTATTTACTCATTACAATAATACAAAATCATAATCAAATACTGGTTTTAATATTTATTTGCTGAAATTTTCATAATTATAGTACAAATATTTTTTTTAAGTTCTACTTTAAAGAAATTTTCATAAAAGTTGTTGAGTTTTAAGATCATTTCTTTTATAAATGGTTCATCTCTGTAGACATATTTTCAACTTTCAAATCTTTGTAACTATACAATACTTCCTATTGGAGCAGTACAACTGCCCTTGAATTTGGTAATAATTAGGTGAATTTGTCTTTCAAGTTAAAATGCCATTTACTTCTTTTAAATATGGTACACTGAACGGAGTTATCTTTTGAGATCTAGTTGCATAGGGACACTTTATTTCTGGGGAAGCTGCAATATGCTGTCTTTCCTTACTAATGAAAAGCCCACAGGGTTCAGCCAAAAGATCATAAGTATCACAATATTTTTTTAATGCAATTTTTTCATTTATAATACCATGATTTGTTGCTCGAGACTGAAATGTATTCTTTTGTTGTATTTGTTTGGCATAACTTTTCATAGTAGTGTCTTTTAGATGACATGTGGTATAAAAATTGCTAGCAGTCAGTCGCTTCTGACGTTGTTTATACCAGATATCATTATTATTTTGCTCTCTAGTTTTTTCTTCAATTTGCTTGATTTTATCATCAGTGATTTCTCTTCAGACTTTTGGGTCTTCTGATGTGTAGCGATGGTCAGACTCCAAGCCATATTTGATTATTTGGATTGGCAGGTTCAAACAGTTGTTTGATAGGCATTGAGCTGTTAGGGAAATTTAAAATCAAACTTCTAACTCTGTTATTATACCCTCGAAGGGGGAGGTGCGGAGCCTTGTAGTTAGTGAGGAAATCGAAGATAAAGTTTTGAGGTTAGCGTTAATAAATTTTACAAGGATAGGATGTATAAGGACTTTAAGGTTAAAAGGAAGCAGGGGAAACTACAGTATATGGATCGTCAGACTGGACGCTAGGATTTTTACGGGTAAAAGGTTATAGCCTAAAGCGTTTTTCTGCAAAGTTTCACATTGCGGAGATAAGTAGTTTTTATAAAATTTAAGTTTGAAATTCCATTAATTCAATTAGTTTCAAGCTAAAAAAAACAAACATAGAGTATAGAGTAATGAATACAATCACTGATTGATTTATGTCGCCTGTCATTGCGTTTAGTTTCACTCACAGTCGTAAAATATAGTTTAACGTTTTTGATATAAATAAATAAATAAACACATTCTATATGAAAATTGTAAATAAAAGTATTATTATTTTATAAATTACAACTTAAAAAATATTTAATTAATTAACTTAATCTTTTTTTTTATAAAAAAATATTTATTTATATCAAAAACGTTAAACTATGAGTGAAACTAAACGCAATGACAGGTGACATTGTTCAATCAGTGATTGTATTCTTACTTCATGTTTGTTTTGACATTAATTGAATTTCAAACTAAAATACAAAAACTCTTTAAAAGCCTGCATAAATTAGTGCTATTGAAAACACCACCATCTGATATTCTGCCTTCCACTCCAACATCAAAATAAAGTATGAAGCATCTACTCAAAGTCAAAGTGAAAAGAATCTTTATTTCGTAAGTATTTAAATACATTTGAAATAAGTCAAACAATGTACAAATTGAACTGAATCTACCACCACTTCGGAAAGTCGATCTGTTGAGAAGAAGTGGCAAGAAACTCAACAGCAATCATCTTTTAAAAATACACAATAACAATTAACAACCAGGGAATCCCATCTTCTTGCATCCGGATATCTTATAGTATTTTTTTTTATAAAACACTTATCCTCGAATCTATCCAAGGGTTCATCTTAAATATTTTAAAGATAGAAGTAGATGTAGCGATAGAGGTGAGAGAGAATACAGATAATGTAGATGGAGATGAGGATAGTCGTGGACGGGGAAGTCAGAGTCAAATACTAAGGCCATTAGCACAATGCTAAAATGCTTTTTTTATAATTGAAATATTCAACTGCCACTGTAGTTAGGTTTTATTATTTCTATGTGCTTTCCATCTAATGCTCCTATATAAAGTGATAAACTCCAATGATACTCAAAATCTCTTGAAATTATTTTCCTTCTGAAAATGTAGGCATCTTTAAACAACATAACAAATAACAATTTCTTTATTTCAGATAACTGTTGCTGAAATTGAAAAAGAAACGAAACACGTTATTCCACAGCCTTCAACTGGTACATCTGATCAATAATTACTCAAAATCCCAACCCTGGTCCAATTTAAAAAGAAAGTGATGTTCTCACTTTAAATTTATTAAGAGATGCCTCATCTGAATTAATCAACAAACAAATAAGACAAGTTTTATCTCTTGAGAGGAAGTGAGTTAAGGGAGATAAAATGTGAAAATCATTTAGTAATTTTGTAAAAAGAAATTATGGATAAGACAAGATTGTCTTTAATGGAATCTGTAACACTAATCAAAGTAAAGAGAATACTGGAGCCCCTTTATGTATTGAAGAAATGGAGGTTTAATTAATTGATACAAAAAGCCATTAGTTGATATAAAAAGATTGTTAATCTCCTGAACCTAAGTCTAAGAAATCTTCATATGTTCACTTAGTATAATATGTATGTAAAACGTGATTGAAATGAAATTGTAGGCAAATTGAAATTGTATTAAAATGAAATTGTATTAAATTGCAAATTATATTTTATAAAACAGGTACCGCAGTGACCAAATGTACTAGAGGGATTAACAATACCTGAATTATTTTGCATATTTTTTATGTTATGAATGCAGTTACTATTTTCATTTATAGGTTAGAGATTATTTAGAAGTACCTACTTGAGTGTACTATTAAATTTGTTGTTAAATAAATATATACATAACAGCTTGTTTGATCTAGACATATGTACATGCTTCTATACCAGAGGTCCCGGGTTCAGAATGGGAAATTTTGTGATGAACATAGCTATTTGTTAGCAGGTCATGAATAAGGTTTATTATATGTATTTAAGTTTATTCTTAAATTAAATACGTAAAAAAAACTATGCTATTTATATATTTCTTTAGTTTATTTCTCCGTTATCCAGATTCCAGAAGACAATTTCTTAATTTATACTTAATTTTGGTTGGATGATGTGGTGTGACACTTTTTGTTTATTATTATAAGGCTAATTAAAATGCATATATATACTTAATATTACTATTGTTCATATGATTATGTCATTAGTGAAATTTGTTGTAGATTATAAGGTTAATTAAAACCCATATTATAAAATGTTCTTATTGTTTTTATTTACTTTCACATATTCTGCTACACCCGTAGAATGGCTTTACACATTTGAAGTATAATTTAACTGATTTAGGACTTAAAAATTCTACATAAATACATCGTAAAAGAACAAAAATCACCACTTTCTAAAAACCTTAAAGAAACCTTAAGGTATATAATGTTCCTATTGCTTTACTTACTTTCACATATTCTGCTAGCACCTGTTTTACAATTTCACCTGCTTTACACACTTCAAGTA
The DNA here is from genome assembly GCA_944452665.1 of Stenoptilia bipunctidactyla. Taxonomy (NCBI): domain Eukaryota; kingdom Metazoa; phylum Arthropoda; class Insecta; order Lepidoptera; family Pterophoridae; genus Stenoptilia; species Stenoptilia bipunctidactyla. Next base: position 15,970,898 of record OX101734.1, on the reverse strand, counting down.
TAATTTCACTGATTTTGGACTATGAAATTCTTTATAAATATATCGTAGAAGACAATAAATATATAAATGTTTTGTGAGACATAATAAAGTTTATTATGCAGTTTTTAATCACACTTATTGTTGGAGGTGTCCAACTAGTTTTGAACTCTTAAGGAGTCCTACATCAGGGGTAGGTGCAGCCACAATCACAAAGGACTTCTTAAGAGTTTGAAACTAGTTGGGACACCTCCGACAATAAGTGTGAATAAAAGCCGCTATAACTTAACAACAATAGTTAAATACATAAATAGATTACAAGGTTGATAAAAACGCATATTATATAATGTTCCTATTGTTTTAATTACTTTCACATATCCTGCCAGCATTTGTACAATGGTTTTAGACACTTCAAGTATGATTTCACTGATTTTGGACTTTGAAATCATCAATTATAAATACATCATAGAAGAAAATGAATCACCAGTTTGTAAAAACCTTAAGTAACAACTAATTTGTCTGTTGGTGGTATGGAAAGCCTGTACCTTTTGTTCCTTTTCTTTATATCATACTGTAATAAAACCTCAAAATCTTTTGGTGATATGTATTCATGAAAATGCAATTTTGTTTCAACAAATTTATGAGTTTTTTCAGGTCTTGTTTCTAGTAGTAAGTACTTAATTATCACTCAAAAGTAATAAATCTTCAACACTGAAATCCAATGCAATATGCAGTTCAATTGTTTAGGCAGAGATAAAAAATCAGTAGATATCCACAAATTCTTGACTACTGAATTATTATTACTGAATATTGAATGTTTTGTTGTCAAACTTCTTCTTATTCTTCTTCTTATTTACGGCAATTTGTTTCGGGTTAGCATTATATTCCATTTGACAATGAAACACATTTTGTTTTGGCAATATAAACGCATTCAGATACATTGACAGAAAACATTGTTTAGGGCGATTTACGTTTCTAGCTGATTATTTTTCGGCGGCGGTGACGTTCAGCATTCGCCAAATATATAATAGTTCACAGCAAACGTGGATCAAAGGCCTCATACTCAATTAAAAGAAAAATAAAACATTGTCACGACTGAAACAATCCCTCCAGTACGTACTGTTGCTCAGTCTTAACCAATCTTCACCATTCTCATTCCGAACATATTGAACGAAATGTCAAATAAGTACCAGAATACGCATTACAGTATCAATTGGACTTAGAGCGACACACGATTGAACACCAGAATACGGAAACAGTCCTAACGTTGTTCACCGGTTAACCGATGGTTCTTATTAATTTGAAGAATGCCAAATCTGTCAAAAAATACAGTTCTATGCTGATTACGACTCCATTGACTCATTTGTAAGCTTAGAGAATCGAGGCCCTGAACGGGCAAATGCCCCGCATATGAAAGAGTTTATTTACGGTGGTAATGGTTATAGAACTTTGAACGTAGTACTTTACGATGACCTTGAAAGTAGAGAAGGACAAAAGGAGATCTATAAATTATCCTTACTTCGTAAAAGGCATTACAAGACCCTGTGAAAACCAGGATCATCAAATGCAGAAATGGGGAGCTCTTGTTTAAAAATAAAGATGTCTTAGAGGACTGGCACTTATATTATTACCAACTTTTAAGAACCGTTGACCTGCCTGAGTTCAATATAAATTTAGGTCTTATACCGTTTAAGAAACCTTAGGAAGTTAAAGCGGCGACCAAAAAGTTGGCTAACAAGAAGTCCGCAGGGCCAGATGGAATCCCTATCGGAGCCTGGAAATGCCTTGGCGAAAAAGGTATTTATACCTCACATCTTTTTCGCAATGTCAGGGAGACCTCCCAAATACAAGACGCGTGGAGGAAGAATGAAAATGGCCTTAACGCGTTTGCTGCCTTGGACCCTCGACGTGGGCTCATTATTGCCACATTTCAGGTCCTACAACAGGTCCTTGAGCGCCTTCAAAATCTATGCATAAGGTTTGTATTTGGATTACGCAAATCACACATCCGACTTCCGAACAAATCTCAAGTGGCTTCCTATTTGCCTTCGCCGGATTACTCACATTCTTTCTCTTGTGTACCGTATTCTGTACAATAAAGAGATACTTACGAAAGACCGTTTGAAGTACCGTTATTTATACCAACAACGACCGTAACTTGCTTTCCTCATCGTATGTACCTACTCCTGGCGACACCATCGCATACGTCCACATTTTTAGGCATATAGTACATAAGTATTTATGTAAGCGTTTATGTATGTGTATGTAATTATTCCTATGTAGTACAATATGTTTATGAGCCGTACACCGCGCCCATATCCATATCCATCAATGTCTGGGTTGCCTGGAGGAAATCGCGCTTCGACGATAAGGCCGCCTTTTGTATGTTAATGGGGAGTTTTCTGACAGCTCATAAAAATTTGTTCAAAAAACCTCTATAGATGGCACTTTTAAAAAGCCGAAGGCGTTAAGTCTGTAAACTATAATGTAGGTAAGTGGCATCTACCATCTATGGTTATTTATATGTTCAATTTCTGATACAGACGTCAATTAATTTATTTTACTTTTAAAAACGCAGTGTGGAATAAATTCTTCGCCTTCACCTTTTGTAAAGCGCCATCTATCGAAGGCTTTTGTACCAATTTTGTACAGTTTTGTTTTTTAATGAGCTGTCAGAAAACTCCCCATTGTGATTGTACATAGATGCTAAAGATGTGACGTATTATACGGCTAAAATAAGGATGTCAAAGCAACTATTTGAATGGGAGTTTTCTGACAGCTCATAAAAATTAGTTCAAAAAACCTCTATAGATGGCACTTTTAAAAAGCCGAAGGCGTTAAGTCTGTAAACTATAATGTAGGTAAGTGGTATCTACCATCTATGGTTGATTATACGTTCAATTTCTGATACAGACGTCAATTAATTTATTTTACTTTTAAAAACGCAGTGTGGAATAAATTCTTCGCCTTCGCCTTTTGTAAAGCGCCATCTATCGAAGCCTTTTGTACCAATTTTGTACAGTTTTGTTTTTTTAATGAGCTGTCAGAAAACTCCCCATTGACACTTACTTCCCTACTAATGTTCCCTACTTGTATGCTTTTTGTTCCCTACCTTGACGGATTCTGTCGCCATTAAAGATTCCATGCGTTGTAAACTACCTTTTGTTTCATATTAGGCTGCGCCAGACTGTTCCAATCCGTGATATCAACATATAAACAAAACTGCTTCAAACATTCAAAATAATTGAAAAAAGGTTACGGCATAATTGCAGTTTAATAATTATCGTATGGAGTTGTTATTAATATATTGTTAATTAAATGTTATTATGATTTTAGTGGATTCAACCTTATCGTGATCGAACGAATGTTGTTCCAAATATTTAAGTTCTGAACTGAAGTACTAAATGTCAGCGTTTAGACATAATGTGAATGACACTTACGACTGTCAAATTTGTTTTGCTATCACTGTTCGACAGCTGTGAAAAAAGTGAGAAAATTAATTATTAACTATTAACTGTAGCCCCTTTTAAAATCTATAGAAAATTACATGTTATAATCCTGATATTGCGTAATATCGACACAATGGAAGTGGACCAGTTTTCTAGCGACTGGTCAAGTACCGGCGAAACCTCACGCTTACCTCTTATCGAAGAATCATCTGCTGTTGGACCTCAAGCTCCTAAAGATAGGTAATTATCTATTGTTTACTTTCATTTATTTGTACTGTAGCGTCTGCTAGATTTTTCTAGAATACGGAAAGATATAAGGTTGCGTAAAATATAAATTTCGATGTGATGTCCTAAATTGGTCATCTCATTTTTTTATAATGAGTAAGAAAAAATAATGAGCTGCCTATGGAGACGCCCACGATGACATGTTGCTAGGTAGATTATTTATTGCTGTCTTACTTGGCAACATGTTAATATTATATTTTGACTTTTAGAAGGGAAGTAATGAAAGTTTTAACTATTCTTAACTTTTTAGATTAGAGTATAAAATAATTTTTAAATATGTGAGTTTGTACAATTTAATAAAATACTATAAAAGTCGATTACTAAAAAAAAACTTTAAGAAAGTATCAATTGAATTTCTTTCAGGACTTCAATTGAATTGGTTCCTACATAATTAACAATATCCTTTTATTTTTCTAAATGTTTAAACTATTAGTATAATATAACTACTAATTTTGCCGATACTATTCTTGTTAATACAATTTTATTTAAGTATATGTCACCTAACACATGAAAATAGTGGAATTTATCTATTGTATGTAGGTTCTATTTACATTTGTATTCAAAATATACTGAGTACAGTAAAATATGTACAGAAAAATTTAATAATTAATTCATAGGGTAGGCAAAACAACAGGGGCTTTAAAACCACCTGAAATCACATTTGACAAATTTGGAGGTATTATAATGATGGAGAAAGGCTATTGCAGTGACAGGGGGTTAGCCTATCTCCCACATTACGCCTTTTATGGTATGCCCGGGAAAAGAAGCAGCTGGTATATTCTATGTTTTTCTTTTGCTCCCAGTCTAGCATTTAAGAAATGATTATTATCATTGTCACAATAATTGACAATAAGGCTTATACCAAACTACTTTCTAATAATACAATAAAACATTAAATAGTTATTGGTGAATGTTTCACATAGCCTATGAACTGATCTTGTAAAATGGAAACAAATTGACCAATAGTTTTTGTATAAATTAAAAAGAGCACACGGGGTAACTATGTGCCCAACTGATGCTAGTCCATATTAAACAGGTGTTTAATTTTCCAACTAGGCTCATAAATTTCTTGGACCAAGTGGAGCTTCGAGTGGAGAGACTGCGGCGTGATACAGTTCGCATTGAAGAGGAGAAAGACTCCCTGTTGTCCTCATTGGACAGTGTCAAACATTCCGACTTGCTGGCAGAAATACCTGAATGTAAGTTAAACAAAGCTAACACTAAATTAAATTTATATTTGCTTACAAATTAATTAACATTGGCCATCCATTGTTCTAAATAATTTGTGGGTATGATAATCACCCGGTTTATTGAAGCCTTATTATAGCATTGATTGGAAAGTAGCTGGATTTTGATTAAAATCAATTAATTTTATTCAGGTTGGTTGTTTGCTTTCTTGATGTACAGTCAACTTCAAAAATGGAGGCTTAGTGGCACATTGCAACAAGAGTTATAATTTTCTCTACGATCATTGACTGATTCAAACACTCATAACTTAATTAATTTAAGATGTCTGTCAGTTTAATAAGTACCTTATCACGGCATTTAAAATTCTAATCGGTAAATCAAAATGTTATAGCAACCTTTATAACCTTTTTCCAACTTAGCGTAAACTATGCCTCCATTTTTTCTTCGACTATAGATGGGTTTTTATGTATCTAAATTGACGAAACTATGTTTTGTCCTGATGATGACATGCTTGGAGCATGAAAAAGCTGACTGGAAAGGTTGTCTAGCTAGGTGGAATAAAAAGGTACCTTACCAACAAACTTTTTAAACTGTGTGAAGGAAGTGTCCTCCAGTAAGTGACATTCAGCAAGATTCAAAATACCATTAATAAATAATTAGATCCTGTTAATATCATATTCGATTTAAACTGTTTTATTTTAGTTATTATGACATTATTTTTTGACTATGCAGGTGATAAGGACGATATAACTCGGTACGCCGACCGCATCCTCGCACGCGCGTTGACCGTGGAGGTCTCCGTGCGGACCGACAGGGACGCGCAGCAGGAAGAGGCTTTGCACCAAGTAAGTTTATTACATAATAGGCCTTATTTGACATTGATTGCTATTGATTCTTTAGTATGCCGTGAAAGAAAGATAAAAAAATAGTTTCTGTATGAGTCTGTCACGTTTCACGTCGTAAAATTTGACACTGAAGAGACTTAAAAATTAGAAAATGCAGTGTCGAATACGGACCAATAGTGACATTAGTTTTCACAATTCATTCAATTCATATTGACTGTCTTCTTGGTTCGTACTTTTTAGAGCGTGTATTTGTAGTCGGGTTCTAATCCTTAAACTTTATGTTTTAATTTATAAAATATATATAAATATGTAAATACTTAATAGTATTCAATTTAATGTGTCAATTTAATGCTGTAGTCAATTTAATGTGACGTCATGTAGCCATAACTAACGGGCAATCAAGGTGCTTCCAACTAAACTCATTTGTCCAATTATGATCACAAGTTTAGAAGTTATGAGGGAACAAATGAACATTTACAACCACATACATAGAGATCAAAATCATAATCCTCCGCCGTATACGGGTAAAATCACGATAAGTGAGGGCCAATACTGCGTCACGCGAGTCCACACGCGTGCCGTACTACATCGTAACCCGTGGACACGACGCGTGGCACGCGTTACGCAATTTTGCTAGTAAAATTTCATTCGTGTGCTCGAAAAACGATGTATGCGCGTGTAGACAAGCGGGAACTAGCCACGTCCCACGCGTGCGTGGCGCGTTCCGTACGTCCGTGTAGTACGGTCGTACGGCACGGACTTGGTAGTTTTGCATGCGCCAAGTTAAGTACAGTCAGTTATCACGAGTTCCCTACAAAATCTCTTTGTGTTTCGAACCAAATCAAAACATTTTTTTGCACTTGGTAATTTGAACGAAATAGTATATTTCATTACGAGTGCGGAAAGCCTGTCATTGCAAAGAGTTCCGACAAATGTCTACCCGAGCCGAGGCGCAGCTGAAGGCGAGGGTTGACAGTCGGAACGAGTTGCAATGACGGTTCCGCACGTGTACTGAACGACTATTTTTAATACAGTTGCGAAAAAATTAAGCACTTTTATAAAATATACAAAATGGCGCCAGCCGTGAAAATTATAAGCAGAGATTTTTTTTGTTTACCCATTCTGGGTAGGCAAAGGGAACTATGCCCATACAGCCAAGTCTTTAGTAGATTTTTTGTATTGACATGAAATGAAAATGAATTTAATGAGATAAAATGAAATGAAACCTAACCTAACTCATTGCATCAAATCATTATATCTGATATTGAAACAAATTAGTAGCTTCTTTTAAAAACTTCTATGAATTTTTTTTAGTAAAAACTTCGTGGTTGATTTTTTCTTTTTAATAGACACTATTTTGACATTTGGGAAAGAGAACGCACTAGTGCGGAAAAGGTAAAGAAAAAGCACAAGTGTGTAATAGCCCACATCCCGAACGCTAAACGTCCCTGCAATACGCCACTTTTTGAGCAACTGTATTAAAAAAATCATTGCTTTATAACAAATCGACGCGTTAATTCGAACTGATAGGCGTCCAACACTCGATAATTCAAAGTTGCAGAGAGAAAGAGGCCGAAAGATTGTAAGTACAAGATTAGTACATTAGTTATCTCAGTACATTTTGCGATAAGTTCAAACGTAGGTACACGAGCCTTTGTTTTTGTTGATTAGTTTGTCTATTTCACACACATTTCTCATGAATGGGTTTTTTTATGTATCATTAAGGGCCCCATTCGCGAAATCTATGCGTTTTCAAACTCATTACAACCGGCCAATATTGTTTGTCTGGGTCGGATAAAAATATATGTTGAAGTTTGTTTAATATATTTTATAAATCTGTGGATCAAAACACGATACTGAAAACTTTACTCGATCATAAAAAATTACGAAAAAGATGAAAATTTTAAGATATTTTCCGATATTCTAAGAGAATATCAAACTTATACTTACAAAAACTTGTCATAATATTGGTAATGTAGCATAAAATTATTTTTTCTGGATAATTTTTTTCTTAACCTGTTCTATTTTTTCTAATATAATATAATATAATAATGACGGCGGCGTGATACAATTCAGTACCACGCGAGGCGTCATGGAGGTAGGACCTGTGTCGCTTTTGCTCCCAATTTTCCCGTGTAATTGATCGTCTTTTTGACCATAGCGTACACATAACAGTACGACAAGTCACATTATATATTTTGATTGATAAATTAAAGGAGTATTAAAAACAATTATCACTTCTGAATATAGAGCTAAAAACTTGTTTCTGATAATTTTTTTTTAAGTTTATTAGACAACAAGTGCAAAAAAGCATATAATTTTTTTGCGATAAATCTTTTCTTACGTAATCAACCGACGAAAACAAAAGGAGGATTATTATTCTATACGTACGTATACAGGGTTAATATTAACGCATCACCTCTTGTGGGCTGCCCCTCCACATCAATTCCAACGTAGATACTGATATGTGCACATCGATAAATATACAGGGTGTAATTTTTAATGCCATCTGGAGGGAAAGTACTCTAAAGAAGAGATAGCAAAATTTACTCCAAAGAAACTGTCCTTTATTATTGAACAGAAATAAAACCGCATTCAAAGATTTTTAAGAATTCACTCGTTTCACCTGGGATTCAAACCGACTAAAATATGTAAAAATGACACCCTGTAATTTTATTGTGTGGTTCGTTAGAGCCAATCACAAGAATAAAATCTCTCTCACATACTAGGTTAATACATTGAAAGGAAAACTATGAAATCTTCATTTTTAGATTTAAGTCGGTTCGATTCCTGGGTGAAGAAGCGAGTTTTTGAAAACTCTTTGAATACAGTTTTAATTTTTCCTAAAATAAAGGAATGTTTTATGGAGTAGAATTTGCTATCTCTATTATTAAGAAAACTTTACCCCCAAATGACATTAAAAAAAAATTGCCATGTATATTATGTACAATATGTTCTGCTTGATTTCCCATAACTCTAGGGTCTTGATGGGGCCATGTAATAGAATCAAATAACATGTGAATAATTTTTCAATTTTCTTTTGGTTTTTATTTTTCATGCAAAATAATTCAATTAATTCAAAAATAACTTTATGCGAAGTATGACAACGTGGCGTTTTCTACTCCTTTTTTACAGGTAGGTACAGTTTGCGACGTTTTGCAGTGTACATTGTATGCAACTTTCCTCAACGTTTAAAATGTTTTTGTTGTTTATTGTATGACTTCAGTGACACGCGTCTATTGAGTGGATGAGATGTTACACGGGTGATATTTTAGACCTCATTATATTAAGACCGAGGATATCTTGGAAAGTATGCACTTTTGAACCACATATTCTTTGGCAAAAAGTATTATTTTTTAAGTAAGGAACAAAACCTCAAAGTTATGGGATATATAATCATCAATATATATAAAACTGTTCCGTTACTGACTGAGTGACTGAGGTACTGAGTGACTGACAGACAACGTACAGCCGTAACTACTGGGCGTAGAGAGCTGAAATTTGGAACATACATTCTTTAGAGGATGTAGGGGTGCACTAAGGAAGGAATTCCCGAAATTCCCACGGGAACGGGAAATATAGGACTTTTTAGTTTGTATGAAAAATCTTATTCCTTGAGTGCACCGATGTGAAACTTGGTGTAAAGGTTTTTCAATGTGTGTCTGGTTGTGTTATGAAAGGAATTCCCGAAATTCTCACGGGAACGGGAAATATATGATGTTTTAATTTGTATGAAAAAATCCCATCCCTTGAGTGCACGGATGTGATACTTGATATAAAGGTGCCTCAATAAGTATCTGTTTGTATTATGGAATGAATTCCCGAAATTCCTACGGGAAGGGGTTGGACTTTTTAGTTTGTAGGAAAAATCTTATTCCTTGAGTGTACGGATGTGATACTTGACATAAAGGTTCAAAAAGTGACTGGTTGTGCTACGAAAACAATTCCCAAAATTCCCACGGGCACGGAAAATATATGATTTTTAGTTTTTATGTAAAAAACTTATTCCTTGAGTGCATGGGTGTGATACTTGGTATAAAGGTTCTTTCAGTGGGTGTCTGGTTGTATAGTTTCTGAAATTTCCACGAGAAGGGTAGTTAAGCGCATACGAAGTTGCGGGATAAAGCTAGTATTATATAAGTATTAAAGAACACCTATGCAAAGTTGTATATTATAGAGGTGTTCTTTTTGATGTGTGCTGATAGATGCTGATGGGTGCTGATAGTTACTGATAGGTGACGATTATAACTGATGGATGCTGACAGGTACTGATGGGTAATGATGGTTGCTGATAGATGCTGTTGAGTACTGATAGGTTGGGTGCTCAGATGTGCTGATAGGTGCTGATGGGTAATGAAGGATGCTGAGAGATGCTATTGGGTTCCGATGGGTACTGATAGGTGCTGATGGCTTCTCATAGGTGTTTATCGGTGCAGATGGGTAACTACTGATAGGTACTAATGGTAAGTTATAGGTACTGATGAGTGCTGATAAGACATTAGCACTGATGGTGAGATTAAGATGGGTATTAGTTATTAATATCGAAAAGAATTTCAGTTAATTTGTTAGCTAATTTGTTAGAATGGGTTACGTTCAAATAATATTGCTTTACCTGTACTTAAACGTCAAATAAAATAATGGATTGAAAATGTCTGTCCGTTAAAATACCTTCTTGTATTTATTTTCGTCACGAGTAAAATAGACTCTATTTCAAAAGTTCCAGATATCAAATTAGTTTGGTATCTTTATAATTTCAACAAATATGTTTTTGAGTAATGCTGCCACCTACAATTCTTTTGATGTACCTAGTTATTAATATATGAAAAGTACTTACTTCGTTCTTGAAAGGGAATGTAGATGGCATCTACCACCAATTTTCCTGTGTGTTGAAATTATGATTCCAGATAGTTATAATTTCACAGTGTTAAAAGTTAGTTTAAATTGGTCACTTTTTATGTATTTTGTGGTTAAACTTTCATATGCTATGTTTTTTAAAAATATAGTGTTTTGGACCTTTATGCTTCAACTTTCGTAACATTAAATTATATCTGATCGGTTCTTTCACGAATAATCTAGTTCAAAGTTCAGACAGACAAACCCTTCGGCTTTATAGATTAGACGGCTAATGCATTATGACGATACATAGACATTTAAGAATATAATCATACATTACTATTTTTTTGATATAATTAACTACTACAAATTTACTACTTCGTGTAAACAGGTGCACATTCCGAAGGGGTGGATTGAATTTCATTTCATAAAAAAATTAATTATTTGTAACATTCACATTTAACATTTGTAGTGACTAAATAACGGATCCATACTAAATAATAAATGCGAAAGTCTATCTTTCTGTTCCTTTATTTCAGCCAAACCATCCGACCGATTTGTAGAAAATTAGTAATGAAAATAGGTCCCAAACCCTATTTTTTTTCAAACACCAGCCCTATTGGATTGGAATGAGGGAGAGATAAAAGCTTACGTAAAAGATCTCAACTACCTACTTATCTGATTTTAATGAATTTTGGAACAAATAATTTATGAAAGTTATAAATTGACGTCACGATATACTTTCAAGTCAAAATAGCACGATTTTCACAACAGAATTCAGTAAGGATATAAATTTAAAAAGATTTCATCTATAAAATGGCAATTACAATATTTATAAAAAATAAAATAGTAAGTATAGGTATCGCAATACTAAATCCAGATGAATAAAAAATATAGATTCTATTATATCAACCTTGACATAAGTTTTAGTCATCGTAGAAACGAATTTCGTATAACAAGGCACACCATAGGTATAGTACTACTATATTACTGCTATTAATTATACTGTGACATTTCTGTGCGCTGACGTGTTCATTTACGCGACTGCCCGCCACGCAGTCCCATATAGCGTTAATGCCTACTGCGGTCGAAAATCCTCGCCTTAATGGCGGGTTTCAATATTATGAAAACTGTTCGTTTTGCCTACGAACAATAGAAATCACTACCAAAATGCCTTTCTATATTCAAAATCTTGACATCTAAACCACTGCTTACGAACTGTTTGCCTGTAATGGGTTGCTAGGTTACATTTGACCATTTACAAAATAAGTCATTATATCTAGCCAACGACGACGTAACAAGTTATTAATTTAAACCAATGAGGTAAAGGTAGCATGGCAGTCTGCTGCGGCCAATAAGAGTAATGTTTTCATTACGTATGACCAATTAAAGAATAGGTAATTTTATCTAGCCAACGACGTAAAAATTTATTCATTTAACGAAATATCCTATCAAATATCTGTCAACATATCAATAATCCAGTTTTCTCTTTCTAACTTATCTATAACTGTTTTTGAAAAAAAGGACGAATATTATTGAATGACATAATTTTTCTTTTAAATATTTACTTTGACGTCATAAAAATGTGATTCAACCAATGGCAAAATTAGTCGAAGGATTGGCGTTTCGTTTTACGTAAGCAGTTAAACGCAATTATTAATAAAAAGCTCTAAAAACATTCTATAATATATTTATCGAATACTAAAACATAGCAAACATAAATTGAATAAGTTTATATATTTCTTTAGTTCAAATATCATACAAATAATTTGCGAATGCGTCATATTCTATAAATCACATATCACCTATTTTCTTGGAAGAACGTCACGCAAGGAGGGCCCATGCCAAATTTGAGAACTTACAGCCCGTAGCTAGTAAATATTGTGAAACGCTACTTTTTCCTACCAGTTTTGTACCTGTACCGGTTACGCATAGCAGTCAGTTAAATATTGAAACCCGCCATAAATTGCTGTTAGTCTTTCGTTGATACACAGATTAAAAGTTTGTATTAGTTATGAGCCCTAGAAAGTCTAATGGCGGGTTTCAATATTCAACTGACTGCTATGCGTAACCGGTACAGGTACAAAACTGGTAGGAAAAAAGTAGCGTTTCACAATATCTACTAGCTACGGGCTGTAAGTTCTCAAATTTGGCATGGGCCCTCCTGCGTGACGTTCTTCCAAGAAAATAGGTGATGTGTGATTTATAGAATATCACGCATTCGCAAATTATTTGTATGATATTTGAACTAAAGAAATATATAAACTTATTCAATTTATGTTTGCTATGTTTTAGTATTCGATAAATATATTATAGAATGTTTTTAGAGCTTTTTATTAATAATTGCGTTTAACTGCTTACGTAAAACGAAACGCCAATCCTTCGACTAATTTTGCCATTGGTTGAATCAAATTTTTATGACGTCAAAGTAAATATTTAAAAGAAAAATTATGTCATTCAATAATATTCGTCCTTTTTTTCAAAAACAGTTATAGATAAGTTAGAAAGAGAAAACTGGATTATTGATATGTTGACAGATATTTGATAGGATATTTCGTTAAATGAATAAATTTTTACGTCGTTGGCTAGATAAAATGACCTATTCTTTAATTGGTCATACGTAATGAAAACATCACTCTTATTGGCCGCAGCAGACTGCCATGCTACCTTTACCTCATTGGTTTAAATTAATAACTTGTTACGTCGTCGTTGGCTAGATATAATGACTTATTTTGTAAATGGTCAAATTTAACCTAGCAACCCATTACAGTCAAACAGTTCGTAAGCAGTGGTTTAGATGTCAAGATTTTGAATATAGAAAGGCATTTTGGTAGTGATTTCTATTGTTCGTAGGCAAAACGAACAGTTCTCATAATATTGAAACCCGCCATAAATGATTGACGATTGCTGAAGAGATAAAGTTATTGTAAAAGTAGAGAAAGGTGAGAAGAAAAGCGATAGGTATTGAAAAAGAATTTAAGATAAATAAATAAATAAATCCCCAGATATTACACCAACTACATGGCCCCAAAGTAAGCAAAGCTTGTGTTATGGGATACCATGTAGCGAACTAGGGGGGAACCTAGAATATAAATAAATAAATAGATAAACACCCAGACACGAAACATTTTTTTTCTTGTTCCATGCGGGAATCGAACCCGCAACCACTGGCGTCTGAGGCAGACAGGTTTACCCCATCGCCAAAGTGGTCGTCCTCAGAGTACCTACTCTCTCAACCATAATAAAGTACAAGGAGAAAAAAATAATGCTGCTCAAATCAACACTTATTAATTAGAAGTTTTATTTATTTGCTCTCACAAATTTCAAACCACTTGATATTTAAAACACTTATATTAAGAGTATTTTAAGAGTCCTTTGAATTATGAATTAACGAGAGTCGACTGTATTCCATTGACACGACTGTACATGCACACTTATGAAATTGTACTAGCAACGCTGCGTTATGCGTTTGATACGGACGTACGGTACGCGCGTTCGAACGCGTAACCCCCCGTTCACACATGGTACGTTTTACTGGATACGTTTTACCGGATACGTTTTTTTTTATCGATGGCGTATGGAGTTGTATGGGCGACTTCACATATGGTATGGCACATTATTCAGTATACGTATTTTCGATACAAAAAAGGTATCCAGTAAAACGTATCATGTGTGAACGGGCTGTAACGCAGCGTTGGCACTAAGACGAAACCAAAAACTCGTTCTGGATTGTCATTTCTGGAGAAATCATTATAAGCTTAATATGTATTTGTATAACCATCCCGATTATTTTAATGTTAAGATTTGATTCCTTATATTAATTCAAGGCTTACCTGGCGAAGAACAATTGACTGAGTTGTATTCTACGCAAATAACTACACTCAATGCCATTTTTATAGTTGACAAAGAAAATGTGTTTTGAATTTGAATGTGTTATGAATAATTTTTAACTGTTTTGAGCTAAATTGCTGTACGGATTAGCCTTAAAGAATAAAGGCAGAATTTTGTCTGGGCTATTTTGGAGTCCTTAGATTTTATATAAACAAAACAATTTGAATTATTTTTCTACGATTTTTAATATTTTCCCTTCTTTTCTTTAAAGCCGGAGTTATTTCTGAAAATAAAAAGCATATCAAATGAATACGAAATAGATTCGTAATTATTGTCGTAGATGGCCTGACAGGAGCAAGCAGCATGAGAGCAATAATCTGTATCGATTATTAAATGAACAATCGATTTAATTAACCTTTCTATTTCTGGTTTTTATATATTACTAATATTTTGTTATTTCTACCTGATACATATTAATATGGTAATACAACATTTTAATCCAAAAAAAGTCTAATAACGTGTCACAGGATCGATTCAATGTTGAATTGATTTTACATAAAATCCAATGGATTGTTCAGCTGTTCTTTAGTCTTTGATTGACAGTGATAGGTTGACTCTTAATCTGACCTAAGTGATTTGATTATTGTACTGTTCCGTTATGAAAATAGACTCACTTTTACACTCTGGTACTAAGACCTTTTTTTTACCTATAGACATTTTTTTTATTACGGGACGCTTCCATTTAACATAAGGCAATTCCTAGTATGGAGATCTGCCACTGTTCTTTCGCACACATCGTTTATATGGGCTTCACCCGTGGTAATCCCAATCTCCTGGGTGTTAGGATAAAAGTATTCTATATATTGCTTCTCTATCTGTGTGCATAGTTTCACCTCAATTCATCAAGCTGTTTTGGCTATAGTCTAAAGAATTTGTAGGAAGTAGAACATGTAGCCGATGTTTGTTTAAAATAAGAATTTGTATGATAATGTTGCCAAAGTGTTTAGTTTCTGCTGTTTACTGGCTCTAACAAAATTTTATCCAGAACGAGCGATATTACATGTATTTACTTTAAGGGGTTGAGATAGGAAATAGGAATGCAGGTCATTGATTGGTTGTTAAAAATATCAAAGGTATGCCAAGCAGTAATGCAAAGATTACAGCTATTGAGTAGCAGTTTCCTATGGACTTTCTGATATGGTAGATTTTAAAATAAAAATTATGAAAATTTCCTATGTAATAAAAAAATAGCTTTGAGCGTTTCAGACGAAATCATGAAACTAGGCTCTCCAATTTTGCCGCGCGAGATCAACAAACGTTATTTAACGATATTTACCAACACGGATAATTATTAATTGCAGGTGAACCTGTACATAGATCAACTGGTGATGTCTGTCCACGGCGACGCGGTGACCGCTCACACTCGCTGCCAAACCTTTATGAACGCCTGCACGTCGCAACCTGACCAATCTTCCGCCACAGACAAAAACTTCGAAAGTGCCATCCTGGGCTGCACTTTAGATGACCAGAAAAGGGTCAAGAAACGCCTCCAAGGCCTCCTAGATTACTTCGCTAAGTTAAACGTGACTTCGTTTACGTGAGTTAAGTAAGGCTTTAGTTGGCATAAGCTGATTATCAGCTGAGCGTTCCTCAATTGTTACGTAACTTTGGAGGCCCAATATTAGATTAGTCGGACTTTTTGTAACTTCCTTTAATTTCTGTATGAAATAGTTGATATTCAAGTTGGTGTCTCGTTATTAATTTAATATAAAATCTATCTTTATTAAGGAAGTGCAGCTTATCGCTGCTTTGATTCGCTGTTTTGGAAGATATTAACTAAATTGTTATAAAGCGGAAGAATTAATGTCCTTTTTGTTTCTTTAGTTAAAAAATCTCTAGTGGGATAGCCATTTTGGGGATAAGATTCAAATGCCCATTATTTATTTTACAGGACACCCAATGCACATTTACTATAAATTACCTGGCTACCATAACTTTCATAAACTCAGAGTTGAGATCAATACTTCAACCTTTCATCATTAAACACAAATATCAAATCCTTACTGAAATTAATTAATAATACTTGTAGCTTTATGCTTGTAATAATATTTAGACTATAAAGTCACGTTCCCCTTAACTATTTGTGTAAACCATACAATAAAATAATATATCTAGATAGATAAATTATTACAATATTACTGTTGATTGAATCTGTAGCAGTGATTCCTACAAGTACAGTAATTGCAGCGAATAGAATAAAGACGATCGCATAGATGGAAGGAAAAGTTACAGTGAAACAATGATTGGTTAAATTCGTTAAGATTATTATTATAATTAATACCACCATTTACCTCATATGCCTTCTGATCAAAACAAGAGATAAGTATTATCTATAGGATATAGGATAAGTCAATATCAAATGCAAAGTCCAATTGATCTAATATTTGACCTCAGTGAGCTATTTAAGTGTCCAAAAGCTTTGGTGAAAGATTTTGATTTGTGCTTAGCATTTATGGATATTCTACGACATTTACTATTTTATGCGGTTTTCCAAAGTTTTGAACAATCGAGTCAGCTTGCATCGAATTATTAGTTTTTTTTGCTTAATACTTTACAATTAATATAATATTTAAAACATAATACTTAAAAAGTGATTTATTAGGTTCTGTGCAAGCTGGTTCGAACCGCATTTATTTATTTTTAATATACTTACATAATAAGTTTTTTTTTTTTCATTTTAATTTTGGTACAATTAAAATAATATTCTTTATGTATGTAAGGTTTTTACTAAATTGTAGAGGCCGTAATAATAATAATTTACGGTTATAGCTATAACTACGTTGTTTTTACAGTTTTCTTTAGACATGTGCTAGTAATTTTATGTTTCATCGTAACAAAGCTGGTATCTTTATGTTGTAAGATAAAAATGCAAATATTACAATGTTATAATCGAAAATGCTTTGACGACTCCTTTAAACATTGGAGTAAAATAAAATTTCTCTTAAAACTTAAAATACTACTATAGTATGTTGTCACTCGCTACCTGGCAATAAAATGTGGAAATAAGATGATAGCTGTTGCGTTCTCTGTCGCACTTATGGGCAATACGGGCAGGCATAGTGACGCACCACTGTCTGGTCGATGTTTGTAAAATAGGTATACAGTACAATTAATCTTCTTTCTAGTCAAGAGTCACTGTCGCTATCATATAACGCATATTATGCAAATCCACATCTTGAAGTCCATTACCTGTCAAAAGTTTTACTTTTTCCAATGGCACATTTGCAACGGCTGTGTAAATTAATTACTCTTCGTCAGATATTCTCCCTTTACAGATTATACTGCAACGTAGTTATCTTTGACTTATCATGTAAGGTGGTAGACGGGTAACTTCGTCGCCCTCATTATCCGCTTATTGATTCAAATTGATTATTCATCAGCAACATCTAAAAGCATAGGTAAATTACCTTTACCTTCGCAGAGTAATTATTGATTGTTAAACATATCAATAAATTACTGTGCGCCGTCGCACACTGTTCTTAAATAAAAATAAATAAAAAAGTATTTATTGACACTTGCACATTGTTTCATACAACATAACAGTCTACCACTAAATAATTACATTCAGTGCCAAAGGGGTTCTTTCAGCTTTACTTTTATATTCTTCAACCCCTTAGGAATCAATAAGCAGGTAATTGATAAAATGTGTTAAAGAAAAATATTTTTTTTTCAATTATTTAAGAGTAATTAAGCATTTTAAATGCAAAAACTTTAAAATATTATCAATAAGCAGGTATCGATAAGGGACGGTCCGCACTGTTGTTTTATGTCACCGCGGGTAGCGAGTTTTTAACATCAGTTTAATGTTCTTTTTTTAATTTGGCTAATATTGGTATATCTCTCTCTATACAATCAAAATTACCTCCTAATAAGCTTGCTTTTTTATTGTTACCAACTGATAGGTAGAATATTTTCTCTTAATAAATAAACAGATCTCGGTATTTGCAAAACTACGTATTATATTAAATATTGATAGTTGTACCATCTTGCTTTTTTTTGCTAGTAAGTTAGGTCCTCTGAATGCATTAGCGCAGTCTTAAATTGAATACTGCGGTATGTTAAGGCGAAATTACACTTACAAATCATTGTGAGCCTAAGTTTCAGTTGCAATTATTCCTAAATTAATATGTGTCACAAGAATTGGAAATACATAGAGCATTATCCATTTTTTTTATTTTACTTTACACTTTACTAGGGTAGTTCCGGTGTTGTAAATGCGAGTGAGATGCCTGATAAAAATGATTTCTGACTAACGGCCCGTCCACACATGGTCCGTTTTACTGGATAAGTTTTACCGGATACGATTTTTTTTCATCGATAGGGCATGGAGTTGTCTGAGCGATTTTACATATGACACAGTATTCAGTATACGTATTTACGGTACAAAAACGTATTCAGTAAAACGGACCATGTGTGAACGGGCTGTAAGCTCGCGCGTTTTTAATGTTTTAGCGCATGTATGTATACTATACATATATATGGTTTCAAATTCTTATTACCTATAAACTCTAAGATCGCTCAAACGAAAACTCATGTAAAAGAAACATTACGGAATGTTATTTAGCAATTTATAATTGTTGCTGAAAAGTATTAATTTAAATATTGCAATGCATTTAAACTACTAAAGTCATACCCTTGTGAATGACTGTAATTAGGCTACGAACATTGTATTTTGTCTATGAGACATTTTGTGATATATAAAAAACTATTATGTCAATGTGATTTTAATGACATAGGATTATAATAAGATTGACTAAGGAATCGTCATATCGAACAAAAAAGTCTTTCCATGATGTGTCATACATATTTGATCCTTACTTCTAATACCGTGTCTACACTATAGCACTAACAGCAAGTTGTTTACTATCGACGGCTGGGTGCCATTACAACCAAAAAAATAAAAATTACAAATAAAATTTTGACAAATATTATAAGAGTAAAAATTTTAAGAAGAATTTAAATGCATTGCATTATAGTTCCATTTACCTATCTAAATGTTGGTAAAATGTGACGGCCTTGCATTGTGATAAATTCCATTCGTGTACTTATGTAGATTTACTATCCTTTAACACGTTGCTATGTAAAGCATAGAGCACGTTATTATTATTGATAAATAATAATTGTAAAAGTTTCAAAAATATGGGTAAGTTGTATTTTTGAAACTAGCTGCGAAATTAATATTTTTAAATGTATTCCTATTTCCATTGTGTATGTCGCCTTACATATTGCAATAAAAATATAATTTAACCTTTTTGTTTTATTTACTAGTTTTAGTTATGTATCAAACCCCGAATGACAATTCATAATATTATGTTGCAAATGCGTGTGTGTGAGACGCAGTATTCGCCACATTTGCTTTTAACACTTATGCTGGCTATGCACTTGAATTAGGTATCTCTGTATAACTATACAAATGTTCAACATTCAGACATACAACAACTTTCATAGCTAAGCTTGTGTGTAATGTAATTTAAATTTTTGACTGTACCTAACGATAGGTACTTATCATCATCACGACTCTTTGTAATGAGCCCACTGCAGGGCTATGAGTCTCTCCCCTGGGTGACGAGGAGGTACAGGCCATAATCCCAATCTGGCCCAGTGTTGGGTGGTGGATATCAGAATTTTCAGGGCGCCGAAAATGGCTTCTGACAAACCCTAACGACTACTGTATACAGTACCCGGGACCGACTGCTTAACGTGCCCTCCGAAGCACGGAAGTCGCCGTGAGAAATGCCTGGTAATTCTCAAACAATCACACCAACTACATGGCCCCAAAGTAAACATAGCTTGTGATATGGGATACCATGCAGCGAACTAGGGGGGAACCTAGAATATAAATACATATTGTACTTGTATTGTACCTTAATCTCACCTGATAGTAAGTGAAGTTGCTAAATCTATCCGTGTGCTTTCAACTTGGAACTCATATTTACTTACCATCAGGTGAATTGAGGTCAAACGCAAGCTTAAGCTTTGGTCTGGTGATCATGACGCACAATGCTGCGGTATGCGCCGCAACGCAGCGTCACAACACAGCATTTAGCGTCCCTGCGGAGAGGTGGTCAGCTGATTTTGCCGCAGCTACCAAGGTAGGTAAAAATTCCATATTGACTCAGTGACGTACACCCGTGACGCACACCGCAGCGTTGAACCGAGAATGACGCCGCGCTGTGCGGCAGTACATCTCCCCACTTCACCGCGCTTTCCCCTCGCCGCTGACGCATACTGCGACGGAACAAGAGAACATTCTCGACGTTTTTCATATGATTGAGTGTCCGGCAACGCATACCGCATACCGCAGCGTTGTGCGTCTCGATCACCAGACCAAAGCTTGAGACTGTAATAAGAAAAGATGAAGTCATACGAGTCTAGGAAGGAACTGGCTCTTCATAAAACCTTGTCGTAACTCGTAATACATCTCTATTGGAGCGGTGATACTTGGCGGCAGTCTATACAGGGTGAGTGGTGATAAATTTTAGATACTGAAGGAGAGCACTCAGTACTCGACTCTGGTCGTAATTATGTTACAAAGGTAGGTTCTTAATTTTTCACCAGAATTCCCTATAAATAAATAAAGAGACTACTACAGTTTTCCCGACGCGCCGCCTCAGTCAACACGTATACAGTAGTGTTCCCGCCATACGCATAACACCACCCGCTAAGTATCTATTGTATTACGCTTCTGTAACCATGCGTTTCGTAACGAATTCTTTAACTTACGGTTAAGTTTACTCAGTAAATAATTAATATTTATTTTTTATTTTATTCTTGCTCTTCATGTATGATCTCAAACTATCACGTCCTTGAATTTCAAAAGTGACCCACCAGGCGATCCCTGAAACAGTCCTATCACTAAGTACCAGTTATGACACAAGTAGCCAGAGCCGGTAAAGTTTATAGCGGACCCTTCGAAGCTACTAGCTAAGCGTTAGATTAGAATCTCTGATGAAAATTATTCAGTGAATAAATGCGTTTTATATTTTTTGATCAGGATCTTAAGTCCGTCACATGTTTAAATTATATCTTTTACTTTCCGTCAAAGTGGCAATTAACAGTTTTTTTTTAAATATGGGACGACGACGTAACAATTTCTATGAAGACCAAATTAGCTTGAATATTGAACAGAGACCTACTGTTGCTAGTTTATACTTGGAGACGAATGCGTTGAATTCCGCTAAATGTAGTTGGGTATATCTCCAAAGACAAAATTTTTGATGTCTTTGGGTATATTTCTGTAACTAACCCACATAAATGTAAGTTTTTTTTTGGTAGGTACGTCGTCGTATACGCGTCGTACCTACTGCATGTAATTACAAGTTATATTTTCTTCTAGTCTTCTGGAAATAATATATACGGATATATTATACTCATAACTTAGGAGGTTTTTCTCTATGCCTTTAATTTAGGGATTTTAAAATAAATAAAGCTAACAAAATATGAAAAATAATTTATTTCCATAAAGTATTAGTGTAGGCTCTATATACATACTTAATGACGACGATACGTTATTGACTAAATAGGTAAACGTTATAAAAACGATCTAAATTAAGAATAAAGTCAGTATAAATGTATATACAGCATAGACTAAAATGTTTGTAATAATAGTTAAAAAAAAACACACGATGTAGATGTAGACAGATAATTAATATTTGCATTGCACGTCCTATAATTTACAAAGCTTTAAAATATTTACAAGCAATTTTAATAAAATAAGGGCCCCGTGACTTATTCCGAGCTTTGATAGCTTTAGAAAGTATCTATGTCTCAGATGGGATAAAAAATTTGAACTAGTTTCTTTATTTTTGAATCATTAAATATAATAGTTTATGGCGGTGCCAAAAACAATGCTTGGTAAATATCTAATATACTAACAGTTTACATTTTAGTAGCTAGAACTATAGCAAGCGGTTTAAATATAAATCACAATTCCAAAAATATAGGTAGGTCGAGTACCTGCATTCTGAATAAGTACAAAAATAATTCGTTACGTTGAAAAATAGGTATGCTTTAGATAGACTAGACTTCTAAGCTTCCTTATTATAATAATTATAATGCAAGAAAAAGATACGAAAACACCCTAATAGGTCCTAAAGAAATTGTCAAAGACTATATAAACATAGAACGAATTTCGTCACGATAGAGTTACTTATAAAATACTTAAAAGATCTATAGAATGCGACAAGCATTTCTGAGTACATTCTTCTTCTTTCCTCCGGGTCGATGTTTCGTTGGCCGCAGAAGGATAGTTCCGTTGCTATTGTGATTGGTGAACGTTCCTGAAATAATAAAATAAAATTGTAAATAAAGTTGCTGATTTAATACAAAATTAAATAAAGTGACTAATACTGAATATATTTTTTTTAAGTTTTGTTAACACAAATTTAGTGGGTGGTATTTTGATATAGGTATAGCCAGAGAATAATCAAACTTCAGAAGTCTGAGCTTCAATATTAACCCTCAGCTAATGACACCCTAGCTGTTGGCTGAGATTTTTACACTAGTTCCAAGCAAATATAAATAATAGATTATTGGTGTTCAACAAATAAAACTAAAAACTATCTTTAGGTACTTATAAACAAGGCTTTCGATTTAAGAAAATCGCACTCAATTTGGTTTTCCTACTGCGGAGCTACGTTGTCACACATGCTAAACTTATAACAGCCCACCTTTGTGTCAAGGATTAAAAATAAAAATATTACTCTCAAAAATCACAAAGTTTTGCCTTTATGTATGATAGAGTATGCTTTTTATCTATGCTACCAATCTTTTACAGCCCAACAAGCACCACTAGTATTATAAGAGACCACTTTTGGTATACACGGAATCTAAGAGCTGAACTCTTATTTGGGCACAAACTATTCAGGCTATGGTTTCATTTGGTTTAAATTTCTCCATAAGAGTATTATAGCAGCATAGACCATCAGGCTGTTTATCAGACTAAGCACTACGAATGGGTGACTGCTAGTCTTAAAAAACTCTGCATTATCCTTTGAGCATTTATATAATCTACAAAAACCTATTTATTTTTTATAGTAAGTAGGTATAGTGCTGGCTGACAAATTAAATTCATTCAGTGTAGGAATATGTATAATGGCGAGTGAGGTTTGTGTTAGGTCGTAACTTTTAGTACACTATTTAAATGCAATAGCATGTGAAAACATTTGGAAACGAAAGCTCACTGTAAATGTTTATAAGGTTTTATAACATATTTTTCACGGGACACCGAATTATTTCGTTTTCAATTAGAAATATTGTGAAAATAGTCAATATAAATATATTTTTGTCTGAAATATGTTAAATTGGACTAAGTTGTAGTTATATTCAAAAAAGTATATAGGTATGTCACGCGTAATGTAAAGCAAAATATCATTAGTAAAACATATATCAACAACAAAATATTATTTTCATCCCATCTATTCGAAAAGGACGACTTGGTTCGCCTTTGAGTGCACCCAAAGGTGATGTTTTCTTTAAGAAACATTTAGCGGGCGGCGGGCAGTAATGAGTTTTTAATCCTCTTTATAAGTGCGCCGCACCGCAATTATCTTGCCGCGCACTTTTTGAATTTGGAACATCTGATCTTAGTGTTCAGCGCCAAAGAAATCGAACGCAAATATTGTTTGAATAAAGACTGGCTGGTAGGTACGACGGCCCAGAGTCGCGCCGCCGCGGGCTGAATAAAAAAAAATCAAATTAAAAACGCGCGAACTACAGCCCGCGTTTTCGTAAATTTTCACGGATTGTTAGAAATTCATGGTTTTGTTTCGGAAAATGAGTTCTTCAAGGTGACAGTGAAAGTATAGAATTAACTCCTGAAAGTATTAGAACTGACGCAAGAAATGTGATGGATAATCTATTACCCGCAAAATCCCGGGAGAAATACATGAAAGCCTATGGAAATTTTATTGAATGGAGAAATGCAAGAGGCGCCAAGAATTTTCAGAATCTGTGTTTTTGGCCTACTTCCAGTACTTAGCCAAAACTAAACAACCTTCCACTCTTTGGAGTACCTACTCAATGCTAAAATCAACAGTCTGTTCTAATAACGACGTAAAACTGGCCACATATTCGAAATTAATAGCGTATCTGAAGAGGATGTCTGATGGATTTAAACCTAAAAAATCCAATGTGTTCTCCGTCAAAAACGTGGAGACTTTCCTTAATGAGGCACCCGACAAAGTCTTTCTTGCCGTAAAAGTAAGTAACCATGTTTAAGTTAAGGTGGATTAGTAAAGTATAACCTAGTGTTTCAAAATGCGCATTTTATTGTAACCTGTACTTCGATAGATACTTGTCTTATTCACATTCGGTTTTGTTACAGGTGGCTTTAATTTTCGGAGTACATGGAGCTTGTCGTGGCATTGAACTTTTAAAAATAACTGTTGATGATGTCGAAAATCACTCGGATGATTTACTGGTTAGTAAAGCTGACAGACACAAAAACAAAAATTGACCGATCCTTCGTAATCCGAGGAGAATACAAAACTATTGTACAGAAATACCTGGAGAGGGAAGGGGGTCTCAAATGTAAATATAAGTTTTTAGTTGTTTTATTATTAGATACTATTTCATTTCAATTTAGTTGTTACTCTATGTTTTATAAACTAATAATATTACAATAAAATATGAGGTGCCTTTTATTTTCTCATAGTGGGTGATGTAAAGTAGAGTGTATCACTCGGGCTCAAAATATATTTTTGGCTCGGGCGAGGTACTTTGAATCCCTCGCTACGCTCGGGATTCTACTCTAGAATCCCTCGCTTCGCTCTGGATTCAAAAAAGCGCCCTCGCCGTAAAAATATTATTTTACTCCCTTATGATACAATCTACTATTATGATATCAATTTAGATTGTAATAAAATGACTATTTCATCAGAAACCTGTGTGAACCCTTTTAATGCTGAATTAATTACCATGGCTGTACAAGAGTATTCCAAATCCACTTTAATGTTTGTGGCACTAAATAAGAGTTCAAGTGAGCCAATAAATTGCTTGCCTGCCTTATGTTAGTTTCATATTGGTTCCTATGATAAACACTAAAGCCATAATATGTCAACTGCTTTAATTCATTACTTTTTGTTAATATTTATTTTGTAATTTTAGGAATCCTTTACAAAACATCAAACACTAAAAATAAAATGCTGTCTGAAAAAGGTATACCTACTCAGACTAAAGCAATATAGTGGTATTTTTGTAGCTAATATAACAGCCAAATGCTGTATTTCTAAGTTTGATGAGGATTTCGAAATACCTTTGGTGTTCACGTGTGCCAATAAAACACCTTTGAGCAGCTTTGAAAAATAGGATAGGTAATAACAGAGTTAGGGTGAACCAATATGGAACTTTTTGCGTTTAATCGCTCTAGGTGTACACCAATCTAAAACTGTTGGCTGTACAGTAGTTCACAGTGACTTTTAATATGTTAGCATTAGAGTGGTTTATTTGTACGCCTCTATTCAGCATTTATCATATTATACTGCCAATAAAATACTCATATGAATCCAATCTGATACGGGCTGTAAGTAGGCATTTTTAGAAACTACTGTAACTCTGATCCCGTAACAACAGTATCCTACTTTTATAATGCTCTTATACAGACCATAGCGTAATTCGGAACTCTAAGTTCTCGGTTGAACCATTATAACTGTTTATTTATTCCTCAAGTTCAGATTGACACTAAATGTGATCTATTGTAATGCTACTTGTGCTTGTTAGGAGAAGACTCATCTTACCAATAACCGGCGGCACACATGGCGCCATATTCTCGTTGTCTTCTCGCCGCATGTCGGCCAGGCACCGCGCTGCCAGCGCTCGGAACACGGCGCCCACGTTCACGTCTTCCTTGACAGACGCGCGCATGAGCCGGCAGCCCAGCGCGCGCGCAACGAGTTCTGCTTCATCTCTGGAATCGAGAGAATAGAGTAATGATAGTGACATGATTGCGTTGATAGGTAATTTAGTCATAAGCATTATTATTTTTTGGCAGAAAACTAGACTCGTGTACTATATAACAGATATATTCTTCACAAATGGATTTTAGGTATTCCTCATAAATAAAATGCCGCAGAAAGTTAAGTACATTGATGTAAAAGCAATTAATTAAAATTGATTAATCTTAGTCGTGGAAAAAAAAAACGAATACTGGAGTAGGTACAACAGCTCGGCGATACTATGCTTATCGCCGATATATAGGTACGATATATGTATGTGTCCATTTAGCCTAAACAGATAGGAATACCTAGTCATTAAATTTAGTATAAAAGAAAACTTTTGAAACAATATAGGGTGACCGGTGGATCACTTTCGAAATTCGAGGACGTGATAGTTTGGGATCATACATGAAGAGAAAAAAAAATACTGAGTAATCTTAACCGAAAGTTAAAGAATTCATTACGCAACGCATGGTTACACTTGTATGGACGTATGCACGGCGGCGCTGTCAACAGAGAATATGCAGGTAGGTATAGATATACAGCTTCAAGAACGGTCGTCGACCTAGTATACTCAAAGCAAGCAGGGCACTGCCTGCAGGGCCCTGCTTCTAGTGGCACTGCGAATCGTATTGTGTGTATGCAGGGACGATATTTTAATTGTTTACCCTTAATAAATAAATAAATAATACCCTGCCGCAGTTCGGCCCTGGATGCATTATTTTTAATTCTGCTGAAAAATTAAGTACCTACTTTTATTACTTACTTAATTATGATCAGAACCGACTACCTACAGAGCGCTTTCCTTGAATATCTAAAATTTGTCACCAGTCACCCTGTATAATGATCAAAAATGAATTCACGGATTATTTAAAATAAGAGATTGTTTATTTCGCACGCATTCATTTATTAACCCACAAACATTTGACATAAATTAAATGTTAACGCTAGAGTTCATCGAGTCGTAAGGAACACTCAAGAGCGACTCGTGTAGACTATAGCTTATTGTACTGACTAAAACTGCTTATTAAGTAATTAAACGGTCATAACAATGAATTATTTAATACTCTGCTGTCAAAATCTCTAATTACAGGCGGACATAATGTTTCCAACTAGTTAACATAATAAAACAATTTTTAATCTCCGCCTAAAAACAAATGATGTAACAATGGGTTATTTAAGTAAAAATACTCACGGTCCAACCACGCATTGGTCCATTAGATCTATTTTGTTTTGAACTATTATTGTGGGAATATCGCCGCATTCGTTTTCTACCTGAAATTAAACACAACATCATTATTAGAAGAAAGTCCAGTATTTTTATTTGGCAGTTACATTTAGTTAGGAGCTTAGTACCTTTAAACGAAATAAAGTTGGCAATTTTGTAATATTGTTGATGACAAAGTTGTGTAAATTGTAATAAATTTTAGCACGTTTATTATCTTTGTATAAAATTTGTTACTTTATGTTAATTTTTTGTAGTTAACACCAAACTTATTGTTATCAAAACACAATTGATAACAATTGTTTTTGTGATGTTATTAGTTCACACATTAAGGTTTAAGATCACAGTCGGGTGCACCTTGACGCCCGGACATAATATCCTTCTCTTTGATTATAGATTCTAGTTCACTTTTGTTTGGAATCTTTCTAGATATCAGGATCCCCCGTCCACCCGCAGAACAGTTTATACCAAGAACGTAATCCTCATCGACCTTTATGAACAAATATTTCAAAACTCTGTCACAGTTTCTGATCAAATTTTTAACTTCATTTTCTCCGTAATATGTTAAAGTAACTGATTTATTCGCAGCACCGACATAATCGCCTTGTATAATAGTATTTTCCGAGCTTAAGTCCGCAATATCACAATCACTTAACACGCTATCAACGTCCACAATCTTTTTGAAATTAATTTTTTCACAGTCGTTTCTTTGCCGAGGGTTCGGAGGCCAAAAGTACACACCGTGCCATTCGCCTAGCAGTTCGTTTAGGTCAAAATTATTCCCAGTTTTGTAGTAATCTAGACATTGTTGTTCGGTCCTAGACAGTTTAATACAGTATGTTTCACACGCGAAAAGAAATAAGGCCAATAATGTTTGGTATTTTTTCTTCATTTTCTTTCTCTGGGACTCAAACTGTGAGCCGTTTACTATTGTGTTCGAGCTGACTCTGAGTATTTCTAGAAATGTGCGCGTCGAGTTATTGGAATCTGTGTATCAACAATGTTTTAGATAAGTTTTTGCGTGGGATCAGTCGAAGTGTCACGACCTTGTTATCTATGTTGTGTTACTATTAGCTGCATTGGGCGCATGTGTTTTAACCTAACAGGCTTGATATTAGGTAAATTTATTTATTGTGATTTATAAATTATATTTCTTAGCTCTACAATTTTGTATACATAGGTCGAGTATACCGTTTCAGATGATGATCATGTTCTATAATGTTTAATTCGCTTGATAATTTCAAATACTTACTTATTAGTTTAATGTTTTCACATTAAGGTATTTTATTTAATAAAAACTTTGATTTACTGCGGTCATCCTTAGAAGAATCTAAAGAATTGAAAGAAGTTAAGTATTAAAGTACCTATATATTGTTAATGGCTTACTCTTTATAAAATGTTTATTGTTTATCCAAGTTTTAAGTAAAAGCTGTAAGCCATCCGAATAAAATAAAATAATATTAGTAATTTAAATTATAACTATAATTGGGATTCCTTACAAATGTTTAGAATAACATAGGGAGAAGTAATCCATATTAAATAATGGTCGATCCAAAATCACTAAACTAGTATAGCTATAAAATGTTTTAATTTTATTATTAAATTCTCTTCTACGTGTCATTTAAACACATAAATTTTTAAAAAAGAATCCTAAAATTTAAATAAGTAACATAGTTTCAAAACAGTGTTTTCAAATCAAGCTACCTTTAACTTCCATGAGTGGATCGCTAAAAAGGAATCTCTGTCCGTGGTAGAGAAGGCGAGCACACATGCGTGCGCGCCGCGGTAGTACGCCTTGGTGATGGCGTCGAACTCCTCCTGCCCCGCCGTGTCCCACAGCATCAGCCGGACCTCCTCGCCGTCTATTCTGGAAGTTTAGAATTATTAATTAGATTTACCATTTTAGAACTAAGTTCGACTGTATACTGTCTTAGTGGGGTCGGTTTAGAATAAACCTACCGCCCCTTGATACCCCATCTTCATTGGTGGTACGACCACCTCAGGGTTCGCTTGGCTAGGGACACACATTTCATATTAAATCTGTCGTCAAATATGTGCCGCCATGATGTGTTCTAGCAATATTTTAAACTCCTAATCTTATCTGCACCTGATCTGCACTTGCACGAAATCATATGCGGGCTTAGATATAAATCAGAAGACGTAATAAATATTATTAAAGTCCTTGATAATGAACGTTATGCACCTAACTT
This sequence comes from Stenoptilia bipunctidactyla, assembly GCA_944452665.1. NCBI lineage: Eukaryota > Metazoa > Arthropoda > Insecta > Lepidoptera > Pterophoridae > Stenoptilia > Stenoptilia bipunctidactyla. Next base: position 15,941,063 of record OX101734.1, on the reverse strand, counting down.
ATGTTTACATATATTTTGTTATGCAAACAATGCTTAGTTTTAGTTTTAGTAGTGTTAGTATTATAATTTTTTATTTTGGTTTTACCTTTTTCTTTGTTTTTCACTGTTGAAGTTTTTGTTGATCTTTTTTATACTTAATATTATTTTTGTTGTATAGTTATATAGGTATTCATTTAAAGTTTTTATTTTCTAAATTTTATTGTTTTTGAGTATACTTGTGTTAGTTTATTGAATTAGATGGTAAGTTTTTCTAATTTTTTGGCTCCCTCATAATATCAGCGGCAGGGCGTATGTTCTTTATAGCATACACTTTGCCAAATGCTGAGAGGGAGACCATATTTTTAACATCTCGCCTTATTATTTTTATTTTTATTTTTAAATGTATTACTTTTACTTTTCTTAAACGTTATGATGATGTTAAAAAATAAATTATTTTCTTTCTTTCTTTTTCTTTCTTTTAGTAACGGATAAAAAAAAAGTACCAAAGTTTAGGATTAAATGGAGTGGATTATACTGCTACGTAAACATAAATCAATGTTTCTACCTTTTTTCAAGAATTGTAGAGATATTTTCTCAATTGGAAAATCGTCTTACTCTGAGGTAGGTATATTACACTATCGCCATTGACTAACAATCAAATAAAATACGCATAAATTAAGTGTAATTTCTATTTGATGCGTGTACAGGCAGTTCATAGAATTCTCAAGTCTTTGAGTCAATCATAAGAATATTATAAGGTATGATAAGTGTCACTGACAAAAAACTCACTACCATTTAATAACGCCTAAACCAGTTTTTTGATCAGCTTCATATTGGCGCAGCTAATCGGCTTACGGAATGTTGGATACACCTTAACATGTAAACATAGTGTACCTACTTTTATTACTCAATCAATTTTTTCATCAAAATGTTATTTTAACGTTACGGTTTTTTTAAATTAGACTCGGAATTAGGCGCTTCATCGAGGTTAAAGAGTGAAATGCAATGAATGATGAACGGTTATCGCTAATTATAATAGGTACTCAGACGTGTTTGGCAAAGATTTTAAAGAATGTCGACAAAACATATCATTTGCGAATCATTTTCTTTAATTAAACTTTTCCACTTTGGCGATGGGGTAACACTGTCTGCCTCAGACGCCGGTGGTCGCGGGTTCGAATCCCGCACGGAACAAGAGAAAAAAAATGTTGCGTGTCTTCGCGTTTATCTATATACAGGGTGTCCCAAAACTCGACGTCAACCCGGAACCGGGTGACAAGGCAAGTCATGCTGGTTATCAGAAAAATGTTTAAAAAAATCTAAGTCACGTGTTCTCAAAATTATTGGCATTTTAAAAAAACACGCAAAATTTCACACCCTTTGACAGTGTTTTTGCTGCTGTTGCCACAAATGTTCACTTTTGGAAACTTTTTTTTTTTTATATGTAACCCTGAATAATGCTTCTTTAAACTGTTATCAACATTTCAAATCCAGCTCCTCGAGCTTGCATAAAAATAGGACTTATTTCCAAGAAAAAAATTAAAAATTAAAAATGGCTTAGTTTTAACTGTCTGCATCAAAAGTTGGCGCATTTAGTAAGGATCCCAACACGTGGTAAATTGTAGTTGCTATCATGAACAAAAAAAAAAAATTCGTAAAAATCCAGTGTTCAACAATTTTTTCTTACCTGGTTAAAAAATATTCTAATGGGCACAAGGTTTTCCAAAGAGTCGTAAATTGTAAGTTGTGACAAAGGAGTCTTTCTAGGAAGTGTAAGCGAGATAGTATTTGTGCTAAAGTGATTGAGTGAGACGGAGAGAGTCACCTTCTCAAGTGCGAGCGAGACAGGTATGGACGCTAAAGTGACTGAGATGGAGAGAGTCATTTTACCAAGTGCGAGAGAGACAGAGAGTGACGCCAGGTATTCGCTATTGTAGATACACATTACAAACCAGTCAGTACGTTACGTTCCTTCGTTTACTGCGCTTGTTTTCGTATTCGTTTGTGTTGATTTCGTACTGTTTACTTTTGGCTATGTTTATGAACTTGTGATTGCTTGCGATTTAGATTCGGACTGTTTGTTTTCTCTTAACGACGACCTTTGCTTTCCTCTGGACTATTGTGTGAGTGTGTGACAAGTGCCGAGATGTCTTCGTATACCACTCGCGAATACGCTAATATGCACCTTATTTATGGTGAGTGCAGGTGTAATGCCAGTGCTGCTGCCAGACTTTACCGCGAAAGGTACCCAAACGCTGCTCGTTACCCCGATCATCGGGTGTTTACGAATGTGCATCGGTTGCTCTTCTCAGAAGGCCGCCTCCCAAATCAAACGCATGGTGGAGGCAGACCCACCAACCCTATGGAAGAAGAAGTTCTACAGGCTATCGAAGAAGACCCAAGTACTTCAGTAAGAGCTATTGAAACGAACACCGGAGTGCCCAAAAGTTCAGCCCACCGTATTTTAAAAAGAAATGACCTACACCCATACAGCGAGTACAGACATTATTACCCGGTGACTACCAAAATAGGGTGAATTTTTGCCGGACGATATTGGAGAGGTACAGAGATGACCCACTTTTTCTAACAAAAATTTTATGGTCGGAAGAATCAACTTTTAAAAAGGACGGCTACGTGAACATGCACAACCTGCATGAATGGCGTGTTGAAAACCCTCATTTAACGAGACAGGATCGGTCCCAGTACCGATTCAAACTTAACATGTGGACCGGAATTTCGAATGGCAAAATAATTGGTCCTTTTGAGTTGCCTGATACATTAACTGGCGAGGTTTACTTAGACTTTCTTCAAAACCATCTTCCAAATTTATTAGAAGACGTGCCGCTAAGCATTTACAGAGAAATGTGGTTCCAACAAGATGGGTGCCCAGCGCACTTTGCTCGCCCCGTAAGAGAGTACCTCGATGAAGAGCTTCCTGGGAGATGGATCGGGCGGGCTGGACCAATCTCGTGGCCGGCCCGTTCACCGGACTTGAATCCTTTAGACTTTTTTTACTGGGGAGCTGTTAAAGAAAAAGTTTACGAGAAGCCCATTGGGAGTGAACATGAATTACGGCAGAGAATAGCTGAAGCAGCTCAATTTGTAAATAATGGACGATACGCTAGAAAGATAGCTCGATCTTTTTTAAAAAGATGTCGCGCTTGTATTGCCGCCGAAGGAAGGCATTTCGAACACTTATTATAACATTTTAAGAATTATTGTAAATTTTATTAATAAACATTGGTATTAAAATTTTGTTTTATTTAAAATTGAAACCTTTAACAATAAATGCCTATTCCAATGCACACACTAAAAAAATAAATTAAAAGTGAACAATCTGTTCATTCAATAAAGATAGACGAGTACATCAGTACAATGTACAATTCAGTTAAATTTAATCAGTGTGTACATTGGAATCGGCTCCAATGTAACCAACGATAAGCTTTGCAATTTTAACCAAGTAAGAAAAAAAGTTAAAAATGGGTTTTCATGGAAATATTTTTTTTTGTTCATGATAGCAGCTACAATTTGCCAAGTGTCATACCATTTTGGAATCCTTACTAAATGCGCCAACTTTTGTCACAACTTGCCAAACTCGCGTAGTACAATTTTTTTTCAATGCAGAGAGTTAAAACTAGGCCATTTTTAATTTTTAATTTTTTTCTTGGAAATAAGTCCTATTTTTATGCAAACTCGAGGAGCTAGATTTGAAATGTTGATAACAGCTTAGAGAAGCATTAATCCGGAGTCACTCGGATTAGTCCCATTTTAATGCAGTCTTATCCTGGTACGGCTATTCTAAGCCGACCTAACGAAACTATAAAATACTAAGGCTTAATCAAGGCTGTAGGTATAATAACGTACTCAATCTGCCTCTCCAAGAAGTCCACGCCAATGGTCTTCTTATAATCCCTGGTGAAGGTGCCGCGGCAGTACCGCTGGATCATGCTGGACTTGCCCACGCCGCCGTCACCCACGATCACCACCTTGAGCGCGACCTCCAGCTCTTCCTCGCGCATCCTCGCACCTTAGCCGTCGACATTAGTGGCTGTTTTGATTCTGGGAACAAAGGGCTTTTGTTAATATTATGCAGAGTTTTAAGTGTTCCGATGCTACTTGAAGGTATGAGTCACCGAAACTCATGGACTTCATTAATTATTACTGTAAGCTTTTAGCTACTGTTAAGCTATTAAAACGTTTTGATCCTATATGTTTAACTCACATATGTATTCTTAAAACTTAATTTTAGGCTCGATAATGTGGTACCTATAGGTGTTTTTTATGAAGATCAAAATATTTTAGGAGAAGGTTAAGAATGATGGGTGGATTCAATTTATGAAAACAAAAAATTTTTTGTTAGGTAAATTGATATTTTTTAATTCTCATTAGTTAACAACATTTTAGTTTAATCTGTTATTTACGACAAATAGCAAGAAATAAAAGCGTTTTCCCAACTATTTCTATTGAAAAATACGTTAAGCATCGATTATTCAATAGTCAGAAAACTTTGATCACTTTAAAAAATTGTAAAATTTCAATTCAATAAACATTTTTTTTGTCATAAATTGAATCCACGCATCATTCTTAACCTTCTCTTAAAATATTTTGATCTTCAAAAAATATACCCTGCGTAAGTTTCCTTTTGATTTAATCCATGTAGGGTCGGTTTAACTATTTTAACCTACCGCCCCTTGGATAAGCGTATCGTAAAAGGCAGCTAATTGGAGTGGCACCCGCTTGGTGATAAGACCTCGTCAGGGTTCGCCTGGCTAACGATCTGTTCCTAAATAAAACCGCTCCAGCGGTGATGTGTTCCAGATATATTTTATGAAGAGCCAGTTCTTTCCTAAGCCCGTGTGCTTTCATCTTCGACCTCATCTTTACTTGCCATCAGGTGAGATAGAATTTTTTTATGAAGGTTTCTTTAAGCCTGATTACTACATTTTTATGGTTAGTAAATATGTGTCGGGGTAGCGGAGGAGCTCACATTCGTTGCACTATTTACCTTTCACTGCATATGACTTTTAGATCAGTGGTAAACTATGAATTGTCATTGTAACATACCTAATCGTTTTTTTCAGTAATTTTACTTTTTTACCGGCTCGTCGGAGTGTTAAAATGCATGATATAATGAAGTACGATAAAATTCGCTTAAAGACGTATTTCACTTAATAGAATGTATAAAGATGATTTAGACTCTACGCATTATTGTATTTCAAATAGAACGCAAATATATACATATATTTGAGTAAATATTTCATGCGTCGCGAACAACTCAGTATTATTTATTCAGGGGCCATCTTGATTGCTGAGAAAGGTAAATAAAAGCAGGTTCTCGGTATGTTCTTGATGGTCGTAAAACAAACCAACGAGCTTTCAATAATTTGGATCAAGAGAGGACTAACATTATAAGAAAATAAAGCTCTAACAGTCGTGATTTGGAATAACAGCGGCAGATCTTTCTGTTAGGATTTTATGGTTTAAATAGAGCTCTCGCGCTATGGAGATGTGTATATAAAACTGATTTTATTATATAAGTTTGATCGTCAGTTTTACTACAGCTTTTATATTGAAGTAGTTATTCCAATTTTATGTAATATAACAAGTAATTAAGTAATGATCCAGATACAATTAAAGAGGATTATTTGGTTTGAAAAAACGATCAGAAATGTATAAAAAGCCTAGGAACTAAAAAGTATTTTTTAAAGTGACGGTTTATTTGTCGATTTTTCTACCCCTATGAAGTATGAAGACATGTGTCTTCATTCTTCATACTTCATCAGATGAGAACGAGTATTACGAAGGCTAAATGACTAATTTATGAAAATGAAACAAACCGTATGATCAACATTACTGCTTAAAACTCACGGAAAGTTTAATTTAAAGTTCTTTAACCTCAGCAGGTCTAAATTAAATGTTTTTAGCTGCTGTTCAATTCGTGAATTAGTTTCAAGATAATTTTGATAAGCTGACTTTTTGCTATGAGGTGAAATATATCTCGCAGTTTCAATGTAATACAGCACAGTGAAAACGGTTCTATACATAAAGTATGTCGAGCAATAAAATTATAAGTAGGTATAAAATAATAAATAAATAAATATTTCTGACACTCACACAACATTATCTAGCCCAAATTAAGTTTCTTAAAGAACTTGTGTTATGGATACTAGATAACTGATATACTTAAGAAATATATAAACATACATATTGAATAAATACATATTTTTTATTAGAATAAACTTAAATAAACATATAAACATCCATGACTTGACGACTAATATATGTGTTCATCACACATATATCCGCCGCAGTCGGGATTCGAACCCAGGACCTCTGGCGTAGAAGGCAATTTATGTTACCGCTACACCAGCCGGTCGTCTAACTAAAGGTATAACTCAAGATACTTATTACATAATGTAAAACATGGACGTATACTAATGTGTATATCATAGTAAGAATATGCTGGGTTAATGTTTAATCTCAATCCTTTTCAAACACTTTGTTGCCATGTTATTCGATATACAGAATTCTATTTTACAAGGAAGAATATTGTATTGAAAACTAAGTTTCTATATAACAATCCAACATTAATTAAAAATGTGAAATAGTTTGTTCGCTACGTTCAGCCGGCGGTTAAGTGAAAAATGAGCAGGTTAAATTTCTACCTACTTAAATTTCTAAAACTTTTCTCGAATGACTGGGCATTTTAATTTGGTTACCTAGCGATTTCGCTTTCTGTTTCCCATTAACAAGTCATTAAGATAGTTTAAATTGATTTAAATATCAAGTTACTCAGTATTTTCTATCTGTTATTCATGGTTTATTAATCTTATGAATAGCTATGATAGCGATTTATTAATTCATTGTCAATTTAGTTTAGTAGAGCCAAGCTATTGCCTTTTTCCATTCTGACATAAGTATTATACTTATATTATGATGGTTAGCTGTTAATTTTTATCTGATCAAGTGATATAAGAATATAAATGTTTCACCTAACAAGTGAATACATTTTTGATATTCAAGTATATTAATGAAATATAACAAAAGTACCTTGGAAACATTTATATTTTGAGAACAAATTGCAAAAAAAAGAGCGTTTTAACGATTTTTAAATGTTGCCATATTTCTCTATGATGTTGATCAAAAATTCCAAATCGTCACGCAAAAAAATATTGTCGTTCCGTATTGTATTGAATAACAAGTGTCTCCTTTGACATGGTGCCTACCTTAACTTTGACCTTAAAGTCAACTTTTACCAAGCGAGATTGGTGTCAAATGTAGGTTCGTTCGACAATAATAAAAACGCTACAAGTATTTCCATAACACATTACATTTTGTCGCTCAGTAGTTACAACAGTTAAATAAAGTTAATAAGTAACCGAAATTCGCACTCTAAATTTATTTCCTTAACACGCTTAACAAAAATCATAATAAAACATGTGCCTTTTGACTTTTAGCTTTGGCATAACGGCACACCTTACTATTTCAAATAAATCATTAATACCAGCGACTTGGCAATTATATGCAAAGTTGCCTTTCATACTAAACTTGTTTCCATGTTCGACTCTATCGCTTCCGAATACGTGTCATTCTTCAACAAAAAACTTAAAGATACATTACTACATTACATTCCAATGTCACATCCTCATTTCAAAAGATCCGAGAAAGTATCATAAATACGTATTTCTTCGAAAACGTAAAACTTTAATGTGTTTATTAAAAACGAACGGAAAATCCTCAAGCATAATTACTTAATTGTTAATTTTTATAAGCTAAAGCGGACACTACAGTAAAATAAAAAGCCAATTATTTTATCAATCATATTATAGATTACACTGAGTTTAGTAGTACTTGTGCCGACAGCATTTTGTACGTCTAGTAAAAAATTAAATGATTTTATAGAAAAAAGTACTAAAAATGAACAAATACTAAAATAAAATGATTTGATTACCAACCAGTAAATAAAATCGTTTCCGAAATCTATGTATATTTGTATATGTACCTATTTATGTAGTTGTGTATTATTAATTATGTATATATTATAGTTTTAAATATAATCTGCACCACTTATTTAACTTCTCTGCTTTTGTGGTGGTTGACTGGTAGAGAATGCCAAATGGCATTAAGTCCGCCCATTGTACTCCAATTATTTGTGCAATAAAGTTTTAAATAAATAATAATAATAAATACTAAATCTTTTGTGCCCGGCTGGACTTTGAACTCAGAAATTTAAATGCCGTAGAAGAAAACTCCATTATTCCAGAAGACGTTACTACCTAGTCTGATACACTGAAAAAGGCGAACAGGCTTAGTAATTTATTTTTACTATATGTCTGTATAATTTAATGAAACAATTTAAACCAGAAAGCAATCTATCTGCTATATCTGCGTTTTCTGTCGGCTAAACTGCTGTAAAAAGTGTGATATATTGAATGTAATTTACGAGTTTACAACTCCATTTTGCCGATCATCTAGAGATAACATCATTTTTATCCGACTGAAACGACTGTACTTTTCATGTTAATTGTTTTTATGTTGTTTATTTTAATTGCTTGCTTTAATGTTATAATTGGCAACCGAATCATTGGCGCTTTCACTCATTCACCATATAATTACTTCACAAGATTTTGGCAATAATTTTTGTCTTATTTCATGAAAACAGAACATGTAAATCTAACTTATAGAGCGAACAAAAATGAACATAGGTAAGAGCTTTTATAAGTAGGTAAAATAGTAAAATGAAAAAAATAATATGTTTATCAATATATATAAAACTGTTCCGTTACTGACTGAGTGACTGAGGTACTGAGTGACTGAGTGACTGACAGACAACGTACAGCCGTGGGCGTAGAAAGCTGAAATTTGGAACATACATTTTTTAGGGGATGTAGGGGTGCACTAAGGAAGGAATTCCTGAAATTCCCACGGGAACGGGAAATATACGACTTTTTAGTTTGTATGAAAAATCTTATTCCTTGAGTGCACCGATGTGAAACTTGGCGTAAAAGTTTTTCAATGTGTGTCTGGTTGTATTATGAAAGGAATTCCCACGGCAACGGGAAATATATGATGTTTTAGTTTGTATGAAAAAATCCCATCCCTTGAGTGCACGGATGTGATACTTGATATTAAGGTTCCTCAATAAGTGTCTATTTGTATTATTGAAGGAATTTCCGAAATTCCCACGGGAAGTGGTTGGACTTTTTACTTTGTATGAAAAATCTTATTCCTTGAGTGTACGGATGTGATACTTGGCATGAAGATTCTTCAAAGAGTGACTGGTTGTGCTACGAAAAAAAATCCCAAAATTCCCACGGGCACGGGAAATAGATGACTTTTAGTTTGTATGAAAAAAACTTATTCCTTGAGTGCATGGGTGTGATACTTGGTATAAAGGTTCTTTCAGTGGGTGTCTGGTTGTACAGTTTCTGAAATTTCCAAGAGAAGGGTAGTTAAGCGCATACGAAGTTGCGGGATAAAGCTAGTGTTGAATATAAAACCAATCAATCCTAGAGCTAAGTACTTAACATTAGTCATACAATAACTAGTAACATCTTAAGAACACTTTATGACACAATATTTAATCATGATTACATTACATGCTTAGGTTCAATGATGTAAGATAATTAAGGATGTAATTTTAGCGAAAATTGCTCTCATAAAGTCTGCTGCGAATATATCCTATTTTGGTTTATTATCTATTCCTTTACCAGGTCTTTCGTGCAGAATTATAAAAGTCCTTACAAATTTCTCTTTTCTAAATCACGGTCTTTATCCGTAAACTTAAATCGCTTCAGGTGAATAGGACGCCCAAATCGGTTACCTTTTAAAATGTCTTTTGGCAATAACATGGTTGATTGATTGACAGAGCACGAAAAGCAGGCTGAGAGGCGAAGTAACAGGCTCGATCTCAAGTTAATAAATTCGAGAATGCTCTTGCTTTTTTTAGTGAAACCATATTCCTAAATGAAATGGTTGTGCATTTCGCAAAAGTTATAGTCTTTTTATTGAAGAACTTTTTATCTAACCGGCCATTTTCACGGCAAAACACTTTTTAGTAGGGGAAAGGAAGGTAAAACGGACCCTGTGGGCAAAACGGTCCACCTTGATAATTTTGAAACGGTTAACGCCATCTATATGAAAGTTACGTCAACGTGTCGCCAGCCGTGTTTCCAGTATTGGTCAGTGTACTCAATTCCACCGGCCGCACGTGAACAGATTTAGCAAGGTAAGTTAATTTTTTTGTATTTTGATGTAAAAATTGCATTTTTGAAGTGACCTACAGTTCGGTTTGGTTTGTAATAACGTGTTCTAATGATAATTGTGTGTAAACTGACATATGATTAAACTAATAACGAAGTATCCCGACTACGTCTCAATTAATAACCTCAAAATTTTTAGTTTTTGTTGATTATAGCGAAAAGGCAAAACGGACCCAGGCAAAACGGACTGGGGTACCTTTTTACCTTCACTGGGTCCATTTTGCCTTCTATGAAGTAACGTGAATTACACTTATATTATCAGAGGGCTATTATAAATGCGAGTGGTTGTTTTATTTGATTGTATGTTTTGTTTTGTAGTTTTTTGGCTGTCTTTCATCTTCAAACGCCTTAACCGATTTTAATGAAATTTGTTATTTCTACCAAAAGTAAAAAAGTAAGTACTACAATAATCTTTTTGTTTTGTTTTTAGATGGTAAACAATTACAAAAGGAAATCCAATCGAAATTCTTGGGATGAAGCTAGCATGAAAAATGCAATTGAGAAAGTGGCTGCTGGAGAAATGGGCCTTAATAAAGCCTCTAGTCAATTTCTAGTACCTAAGACTACTTTAAAGAGAAAATTGGAGAAATATAAGTCTACTCAAAATATGGATAAAGCAGTACAAAAGAAACTAGGTAGATTTGAACAACTATTTTCTAAGGTTCAAGAGACTGAATTAGCTACTTATGTTAAACAGATGGAAAGTCGTCTATTTGGGTTAACCACCAAAAATCTGCAGAAGTTGGCTTATGATTTAGCCGAAAGAAATAATATTAATCATGGTTTTGATACCAGCAAAAAGATGGCTGGTAGAATTTGGCTAGAAAATTTCTTAAAGCGTAACCCGGACCTCAGCTTGCGTAAACCTGAACCAACATCTGCAGCCCGAGCAGCTGGCTTCAATCAAGTCGCAGTCAATAAATTTTTTGATTTACTGTCTCATGCAATAGAAACTTATCGTCTGACTCCTGATAAAATTTTTAATGTGGATGAGACTGGTATTACAACTGTCCCCAAGTGCTTATCAAGAGTTATTGGCACAAAAGGGAAAAAACAAGTGGGCTTGTTAACCTCTGCTGAGCGGGGTCAACTAGTCACATTAGTGTTTTGTGTTGGAGCAGATGGATCCTATATGCCACCTCTTTTCATATTTCCACGGAAAAGGATGAAGGCTGAATTATTGAACAATGCACCTCGTGGATCTTGGGCTGAGTGTCATGAAAGTGGCTGGATTCAGAAGGATATTTTTACCGCTTGGTTTCGGAAATTTATTGTTTTTTCTAGAGCCTCCAAAGACAACCCGGTGCTGCTAATATTGGATGGGCATAGGAGTCATACCATGAATCTTGATATTATAGATTTGGGGCGAGAAAATGGAGTCCAAATTCTGGCAACCCCACCACACTGTACTCACCGTCTCCAGCCACTGGACGTAGGATTTATGAAACCTTTGTCAACCTATTATTCGGAGGCAGCACAGAGTTGGTTGAGAATGAACCCAGGTAAAGTCATAACTCAATTCCAGATTGCAGAATTGGTTGATAAAGCGTTCCAAAAAGCAGCTACTATGACAACAGCTTTCAATGCCTTTCGTGCCACAGGAATTTGGCCTTTTAATCGTAGTATATTCACAGAGGCCGACTTTTTAGCAGCAGCAGCTACTGACATCGAGCTATCACATCCAAGTCCAATCCCATGCTCTTCAATAAATCCAAATTCAAGCGTCCAAGATCCTCAACCCTCAAGTACTAATCAGCTCTCAACAGTAGTTTCGTGTATAGAAAATTCTCAAACCTCTACGTCAAGATCTAATCAGCCCTCAACATCATTTTGTTGCATCCAAGAACTTAATCCCCTAATATCAATAAATAACTCGACATCTACGTCTAACGAGGGACCAAACAATGATGGAAATATATCAAGATCGTCTACGCCCACCATCTTGCATGTTGACAAGTCTGATTCCAGGGTGTCATCACCATCTATTTTAAATGATAGCCAAATTGACATCCAACCTATCTTGACTTCTGAAACGGAACCTTCAACATCCACCACAATTAACTATGAACCTTGCAGTGTATTCCATTTTGGACCTAAAGATATATTGCCTTTTCCAAAAACCAAAAAGACTACAAGACATCATGTCAAGCGAGGTAAAACAGTAATCATCACTTCATCACCCTACCGCCTTGAACTGGAAAATTCTCAAAATAAACATGTCGAAAAGATTAAAAAAAACCTTAGTTTCGAGACAAACATAAAAACATCTAAAAAGGGAACAGCAAAAAATAAGACAGGAAAAAAAATAATCAAGGAGAAAAGTAAGAATAAACTAAAAATTTCAAAGAAAGGAAAGGCAAGTAAGAAATCCGATATAAAAAGATCAAAAACTATGAAAAATGCTAGTTCGTCTGAAGACGATGATGCTGAGTGTCTCTACTGTACTCATTTATTCTCAGAGTCAAGTGGAGGTTGGGTGCAATGTCCAAAATGTCGTTTATGGGCACACTGCGCTTGTGCTGGAGTAGAAGACGAGGATGATGAAACAATATTTTTATGTGAAAAATGTGTTGACTGATATATTTTTATGTAAGTCCATTTTGCCTTCATGTGTGGTCCATTTTGCCTTACTCATGAAGGTAAAACGGACATATTGAAGATATTGGAAATCATCTAATATCTTCATAGTCTGTGATTTTATCAAAGTCTGATTAATAAATAACGTAGATTATATCATGTTGATTAGTATTACTTTGAACAAGTTTAATAAAAATGAATATTTTCTTTTCAATAGTTGTTTTTTGTTAAGTGGTCCGTTTTGCCTTCCTTTCCCCTAACTAAATTAGTAGATAAATGTAAATAAAAATTGATTTGGTATTTTCAAATCATATGTCATGATGTAGGTATAAGGTTCTAATGTTTGATCTCTACCTTATTTTTGTTTTGTGTTTGTTTTGTTCTAGAATAAACTATTCTGTTTTTATGGAGGATTATCAAAAGAAATGATTTCTTATCGGAGGTCTGAATTAAGCTGTCATTTATGTATTTGCATCGAAATGTTGATATTATGTTGATGTTGATAATATAGATACTCCGGGATGTCAAAGTGACAATTCCGTGTGGTCAATAATATTTATTACAAATATACATAGAAATATTGTTTTTTTTGTTCTTACAAGCTATGTTATGCGAACTAGCATTGAAATTTTACAACTTCGGACATCCGATGGACGTAGATGTAAGTTTGGCAACGTAGTGCTTGCAGTTCTTTAAATTTTGTAAAAATAAATCATATTTTACTTAATAATAAGTCACGGGATTTTTCTGCACTTTAAAAATTAATATTGGGAGGCATATCCAATTTATTATACTCTCTGTTAATTATTGAAAAGGTCAAAAATTAATTGTATTTCTGTTGTGTAGAGTTATTACAATAAAACTTTTTGCATTTTTAAATAGCTTTATCATTTATCGCGTTCTCATTTCTATTTGCTCAGGTCAGGTCGAATATCCATTTGAAATTAGACTGGACCCATATTATTTCATTTACCTATTAGCAGGTATTCTAACATCCCGGTTCTAATAATCAATGGACCATAAAACCGTCTGTTTTGAACGAGAACGAACGAGTCGTAAAATTGTGGAAGTTATCTTAGCTGAAGGCTAACTGGACTTGGTTACACAGTAGTAATCTTACTGCTAATAACTTGGCTTCAATGGTTGGCCATGTCTGTATGCCTGCGACATCGCTTACTTGATACAAACATAAATAAGTACTACATTTACATGGGTTTATTAAGGCGGTAAAACATGTTACAAACACTCTGAAAGAGCTTGTTATAGAAGATTAGTCTAATCAATACATGTCTACTCCTGGTTCGACCATCGCTTGATTTATTGTATGCTTTACATACCATAAATTAGTCTAACTTATTTTTAACGTTGTTAGTTTGTTAAATGTATAAAAGAATTCAAGTTCGTGAAAGGTACCTTTAACATTTTTTTGTAAATAAACAAAATGAAGTTAAGAAGCTTTTATAAAATGGAAATTTAAGCTCTTTTATACACATGATAATCAATACAATAAAAACCGAGAATTTAAAATTTCAACCAATTGGTCATCCATCAATAACAGGTAATGCTAAACAATTACTTTAAATGTTCTTTTGTATTCTCCAGTATTAAAAACTTTGAAAAGAACTTCTGTAAGTAGTTGTACTTTCTGTTCGCATTTAATGAATATTTAGAAAGTGATTTTGAATGCGTGTGCCCTTTTGTAGAACTTTCTTCGCTTGTCAGTATCAGACATGTAATTTAATAGTTGCAATCTCGAAAAGCTATTGCTATCGAATTTGCTCAAGGCTTTGAGTCTGTTATTCTTGAATGGTTTGTGAATGTAAGTCTGTACGAAAAGTAGGTCAGTTGATTCGAGAACTTGTCAAATTAAGTCAATTGCTAAGTTGTTTCCGAACATGGTATTGTACAATTTATTAAGATTGTGGTCTTGGAATTTACATTTTTATGGAATTTAATAAAACATAAGAGAACCAAACAAGTATTTGAAAAAATCTTTAGAAGAAAGAAAGAACATTTATTTCATAGTCACGGACACACAGATCTATATACAAGACAATACACAGTCTATACACAAATGAAATAAAATTTTAATAACATAATTTTAAGTACACACAGTAAAATGTATGATTTAATAATACCACGCAGCCATGAAAAAGGAACTGACTCAGCAACCGCTGCAGATCTAAAAGATCTACAACACTGATTTTCAGTCAGCACCTATAACCTGATGTGAACCCTGTTTACATAAATACATGAAAATACTACTGAGAAATACACTGTTAGTATGCTATTTTAAATTAATGATAAATCCCTATTACTTAAATTACACAAAAAAAAGGAAAAGAAAAAAAACATAAATAAAAACTTTACAGAAAACAGATAAATCAGCTAGAATAGTAGAACTCAACAAAAAAAAAATGAATAAAAATTAAACTGTGTAAAAATTGGACATGGCTAATTAAGGGAGATAGGGGTAAGGCATTAGGATAGGTTTAGGAATAGTTCTGTAGTTACATTAACTTGGAAGAAAAGATGCGGGAACGTTGTCGGATTTGTCAAAGAAAGAGGTCATGAGTTCAACGGAAACGGGTTACACATTCTTAAAGAGATAACCTTAAACACTTAACCTACAATACGTATTTTTCATAGAAAAACAGTAATTTGTAGGATATGATAATACTTATTATTAACGACATTTAACTTCTCTACTCTATTCTCTACTTCGTGTCCAATAGCTACAGTTGTAAATTATCTGTCAAATATACTTACCTAATAAAATCAATGCAATTGGCCGATATAAAAGCCAAATGACTAACACACAAAGAACTACCAAATAAGTGAAGAAATCGAAATCATTTATTGATAATTATACTTAGTGTAAACA
The DNA here is from genome assembly GCA_944452665.1 of Stenoptilia bipunctidactyla. Taxonomy (NCBI): domain Eukaryota; kingdom Metazoa; phylum Arthropoda; class Insecta; order Lepidoptera; family Pterophoridae; genus Stenoptilia; species Stenoptilia bipunctidactyla. The sequence continues at coordinate 15,925,361 of OX101734.1, read as the reverse complement.
TATAAGTAACATATATGAGTTAAAACAAAAAACAGACTCTATCTCATATATGTTAATAGATGTTTAAACTAAGTATAATAAAGACATCTTCATTTTTTACACTATTTTTTACTATTTAGTCCATAACTCGATAATCAGATTATACTTGTAAAACAATTCACATATTAAAGTGACGAAGACCCATATAATGTTTAAAGTTTTAAAGCATAAGCGTTTTATTTTTATTTTTAACCGACTTCCAAAAAAGGGGGAGGTTCTCAATTCGTGTGTATGTTTTTTTTGTCTTTGTTACCCGATATTTCAAACAATTATGAATCGATTTTAAAACTTTTTTGTTTCATCAATCATCATCAATATATATAAAACTGTTCCGTTACTGACTGAGTGACTGAGGTACTGAGTGACTGACAGACAACGTACAGCCGTAACTACTGGGCGTAGAGAGCTGAAATTTGGAACATACATTCTTTAGGGGATGTAGGGGTGCATTAAGGAAGGAATTCCCGAAATTCCCACGGGAACGGGAAATATAGGACTTTTTAGTTTGTATGAAAAATCTTATTCCTTGAGTGCACCAATGTGAAACTTGGTGTGAAGGTTTTTCAATGTGTGTCTGGTTGTGTTGTGAAAGGAATTCCCGAAATTTCCACGGGAACGAGAAATATATGTTGTTTTAGTTTGTATGAAAAAATCCCATCCCTTGCACGGATGTGATACTTGATATAAAGGATCCTCAATTAGTGTCTGTTTGTATTATGGAAGGAATTCCCGAAATTCCCACGGGAAGGGGTTGGACTTTTAGTTTGTAAGAAAAATCTTATTCTTTGAGTGTACGGATGTGATACTTGGCATGAAGGTTCTTCAAAGAGTGACTGGTTGTGCTACGAAAAAAATTCCCAAAATTCCCACGGGCACGGGAAATATATGATTTTTAGTTTTTATGAAAAAACTTATTCCTTGAGTGCATGGGTGTGATACTTGGTATAAAGGTTATTTCAGTGGGTGTCTGGTTGTACAGTTTCTGAAATTTCCACGAGAATGGTAGTTAAGCGCATACGAAGTTGCGGGATAAAGCTAGTATGATATAAGATACTTCAGAGTTGGTCCCATATAATTTTCATCGAAATCGATTGAGTTCTTCATGGATAATTTTTTTTTTAAATAGGCGTGAATTCGGAGAATGTTTACATTGACGACATTATAATTCAACCAAAGTTTTGACGTGAAATCGGTTTTTTTAATGCTCTACATTCATTGATTATTGTCATTGCTGTTTATTTTTATATTTATTATTTATACCTTTAGGCAAAACAACGAAACCTTCCTATTTTCTTCAACAACTTTTTGTGAAAATTGGTTTTGTTTATAAAATGAAATACCTACTGTGAGAAAGATATCAAACGAGGGACGGGTTTTGTACAAAGTAAGAACATAAAATACTCATACAGATTAATAAAATAACAAAATCCTAGAATCTAAAACACGAAGAAAGCTTAGAACGAGATTTGTTGCTCTTTAAACTCCTAAAATTAAAGTCGAAGGATGTAGATTTACTAAGCCATAACATAATGTAAGTACAAAACAACAAAAAGTTTTTTATTTTATAGAACAAATTAATAATTTGATGTCAATAATGTGATACTTTTCATAAAGTTTTTACCGATGGTCGTCGTTTTTGTTATAAAACTTCCGCTTGCATTGTTTGCATATTTAATTTCAATAATGTACAATTTAATTTTGATTTTGACTTTGTAGGATTTGATTTAAATTTTGTGTAGTATTATTTTAATAAGTATTAATTTGAATATAATGTATAATAATTTGAATATAATTTAATATACTTTGTAATTTTGTTAATTTATCTTGAATTGGATTAATGTTATTATTATTATGCCTACTAACACTAGTCTTTAAGTTTCTACAATGTTTTACTAACAAACTATGGATCATTGGTCTGAAAATAAACGCTTATTATTATTGTCTAACCACTTGATCAGTACCAATCGCCGCCTTCTCAAAAATCGTTCCTATCGCATAACAATAAAGTGGATTATAAATCAATCAATCTTCTCCAGCTGCCAATGATGGGTTTCTATATTCAGTCCAGTCGATTCCGCATTAAAACATGTCTCATTACACTGTTGTAACAACTAGGAACAAATGACTTAATTTATTTAATATAGAACCCTCTGTTACGTGGTGGGCGACCAACCGACTGATACGTGAAACGCTGCGGGTTCATTCTCCGCTGCATGACAAATGTTTATAATGAAGTAGTTACAGATAAGACGAACGATATAAATAATTTCAGGCTAACTTTGTAAAGGAATTAGGCAGATTAAAAAAAAAATTGTATTGTATTGCTGTAATTTATCTTCTTGTGATGCCTTTAAAAACGAAGCTATAACTTAACATTTTATATTGCTGCGCTAGTAAATAATATTTAATCGAAATTCCAAACAAGAACATAAACTATTACTGACACAAAATGGCGATATTTATTAATGTTTGACAATAATATTGACAGTTTTATTGCTTGAACAACAAACAAAACTGGTTGTGGAATTATGATGTCTGCGACCAGAATAATAACTTAACAAGTTCCGTTGAAGAATGCAATTTTCTAGAAATACAAAATGATATGTGTTATTAGCATGGCTATGTTGAAAAGCTATTAATTTTTTTATGAATAATATACATAAAATATAAGTTTCCTAGTTACTATTGTGTAGTCAACTAAAGGGGATTTTAAAGGATTTTGTTGCATTTAATCGAATTTTCACGTTTTAATTATTTGATGATTTCAAAGAACACCAAAATAATATGTAAAAATCTAAAGACGAAAGTACAATTAAATGCGATAAAATCCGGCCAAAATCTTTTTATTTAATGTAATAAATTTTTCAAACTAATACACTATCTAAATAAGAAGGTACCTACGAAGGAAGTTTTATCAAATATTTATACACTTTACAGTTTACACTTTATACTTTACAGCTTGTAATTATAGTTATTAGTCGATTTGAACCTGTACAAAAAAGTAATTTTCTCAATTGTTCCGACAGGGAATCGAACAGGCTTCTGAGACCGTTTGCCGCATCTAGCTTGGAAATTCAACCAAGGAACAACTTAATCAAGAATTAAAGAAACATGTTCCACACTATTCGATATCTCGAGCGAAAAAAATCAAAATAATTTACTGAAACCTCTAGAAAAATGACACGGATATTAGTACCTATACGTTTGGGTTAATATTCACTAAGACACTGTCTGATTAATACTAGACATACTTACATTCGTAGGTTTTATTTTGTCGCTTTTAGACAGACAGATGGTAAAGTTTTTAAGCGCGGTTTTACCCGTGTTACTTTTGACCCAGTGAGAACTTCTCGAAGTTTTTGATAAAATGTAACCTAATATTGTCTTAAGTTTTAAATAAAAAAACTCAGTCGCACGACACAGCTGCAGAGACCCCGAAACTTCGAGTTGAAATGTAAAATATAGTTACACGCGATAAATCCGGTCAAAATCTACACAGCTGCAAAGACAGTAACAACTTTAAATCAAACTGCAACTTTTCTAAAACCTTCGGGTGTTACAACATCAATCGATCGATCGTCGATCGACGCCGTCGATTGGTGGTGGAATGGATTAGTCGACGTCGATCGATAGTTTTTACGAGGCAAATCTGCGGTGCGAGCACAGAACTTTATCGAATCGTTTGTTTACGAATGTTCGTATAGTATGGAGACGGTTTTTAAGAAAAAATTGAAATCTATCCATTGCCGCACGGCCAGCCTAAATAAATGTATGCCTTGTTAATTTTGAATGTTTGTAAACATGTTGTACTCATAAATATCTGTAAAATAAAAAATTACAATGTTACTCAAAACTTGCAACCGACTCCATACTATACGAGCATTCGTAAACATTCGTTAACTAGCGATTCGATAAAGTTTTGTGCTCGCACTGCTGATCAGAAAACACCGAACGCCGTCGGTCGACCATCGATCGACGTCGATCCATTGGTGTGGTAACATTGAACTCTACTTAAATGGAGATTTATGTACAGTTTTTTGTGGAGAAGTGACAGCGAATATTTACGTGAGTCCATCACCGCTCAAGTAGACTTTTCGAATACGGGCCAAAAACTCTGAAGAACGGCTAAATCTTTTGCGCGTCTAACAGGAACCCATTACGTTTAGATTTTTACTTTATCTGTAGAATACAGGTTTTACTGTCGCAATTAAATAAATATACTTGTTTATATTTTATAGAGTTTTTACAGTTAACAAATATAGCGTATCATTTTAGCACATAAACTTTCAAAACAATTTCATGATATAATCGCATGGTTTTGAGATACATAATAGGCCTGCTCTAACATAATATCCATGAATTATTTTATACAATACGAATGTATATTGCGTATATTTGGTCTTAAAAGCATTATTTAATACAATTACACATAAAAGTCGAATAAGCCTGACCTTGGTAACAACGATTTTTCGTGAGACGAATGACAATTAATGCTTGCGTAACTGCGCAGTTCGACATATTGTTTTATTTTGCGGCCACGGAATACAGATTATCTTCTGAAGGCTTTTCAAAAGTTTACTTTTAAGTGGATGCTTAAAAATACATTGTATTGTAAGTAACTTAGTTTTAAGCTTTTAAGATATGTAAGTAGGTATATTAAACATTTCGATGTAAGCAATTGAGCTCAACGTTTTGATAAGACAAGTCTTGATATATTTTTATACTATCTATTTCGCGCGGCTTCTACTGTTTAAATGTAAGAATCCAATGTTGATTCCATTTCCAAAAGTGTCATAAAATTCAGCCTAGTCCGTTAAGTAGTTTGATAATTTTACAAAATAAGTATGGGCGATTGTCTTCCATCTGGAAAGTATTAGTTCCGCACAAACCTTCGGGTCATAATACGATATACGTACATCATAATAATTCGAACAGTACCTTGAGCACCTTGAGTACCTAGTACCTTGAGTATATCATAATTCAACCGACTTCCGAAAAAAGAAGAGGTTCTCAATTCGTCTAAATGTTTATTTTGTGTCTTTGTTACACGATATTTCGGAAAATTATGGATTGATTTTGAAAATTGTCATATGATAGAGGATACTTCATAGTTGGTCCCATTTAAATTTCATCGAAATCGGTTGAGTAGGTACCGATCGGTTGGTTGAAAATTTCAAACTTTTGAAAAATTATATATGATTTCAGAGAATGTTTAAGGTACCGATACACGGTGACATCGACACCGACACTTGTGTCGACACAAGTGTCAGACGCGTCCACACGGTGAGCAATTTTTAGTGTCGACACTAGTTCTGAGATCGAGTGTCGCGGTCGAAGTGTAATGGCCGTCTACACGGAGCGATGCGCAATTCAGTGTCAGACACTCCATCGCCATGAATCGATATTTACGGACTTAGTTAAAATTAAGAAATGAATATCTACTATTAATTTTACATAACCGGGAATCGAACCTGGTCAAAATATCGTTTACATTTATGAAAAGGCACATTTTATTTAAAATATGACATCAGTTGCAAAAAATGTATTCCATTTTCAAATTTCAAATGAAATGGCACGCCCGCTGAATAAATGCGTTCTTATTAACCGACTTTTAAAAAGGAGGTTATCAATTGCACCCGTAGGTATCTGTACCTATGTATGCTTAGATCTTTAAAATTATGCAACGGATTTTGATGCGGTTTTTTTTAATGGATAGACTGATTCTTAAGGAAGGTTATTATGTATAATACATGCATAATATAGTAGAGAAACACTGATATTAGATGTTTCTAATGTGATGTCGTAAATAAGCACGTTCTTTTGCGCTTATATTGCAAACGCTGGCTGAACCCTACGAGATAGACCAAAATGATGTACTACAGTATTGTCCACCTTAAAAAGTTCAACCAAAAAGTTCGCGATGGTATATGTCTATCTCTTAGGGATAACCCACCATAACCATATTTATCCTTTACTAAAAAATGGTTATTTACGAAGTGATTTTAAACAATACAGCATTCATTCTTATCCAATTAAGTACCTTTAATAAATTGTGCATTTATTATAGATCAATATGCTTTTTACAGCATGTAATTTAAGTGAATATTTCCGAAGATATTACAAATTTAAAATGCACGCGCGTGCCGCCGTCATGTTGCTCTAGCTAAAAGTTTCGCGCACGACCGAAAACCGCGACACTGGTCTCAGACACTGCGCACGTCGCGTCTACACGGCAGCTAGAGCGACACCAAGCTAGAGCGCCCCTAGAGCTGCAACCGAGTGTCGCGGCACATGACACACACGGACACTCGGTGTATACACTGAGTGTCAAGTGTCAGGTGTCGTCGTGTATCCGTAGCTTTTTACGTTGATGACATTCTCAACTCAGCCAAAGTTTTGACGTGAAGTCGGTTTTTTTTATGCCGTGCATTCGTTGATTATTTTTATGTTGTTTTGATAGCCGACAACGAAAATTAATGATCTCAGCCACCTGTGCAACCCCAGAACGTTTGCAAGTTACATGTCACAAACCCGTCAAAACGTCTGACAATAACCTACCCAATGAAGGCATAATCTTAATGCTTCAGTTTATCAAAGCTAACTCGATTTTTCGCAGTCATGTTATGATATAACCACGCTGGAATGCCATCAACTTTATCGTGTCATCGTCTACTAATGATCCTATAATGTACAATACTACCGTTTGACATGATCTCTTCACAACTTTTTGCTACTGCACAATCACCATACCATCATGTATCAATGTTATGTCTCGTATAGCGAAAACGCCGAAGCTGTCAGTGTCAGATCAGCCAATACGTTTCGTGTTACCTGTCCTGTCTCTGACATTAATGTAAAGTAATCTAGTCGCGCCGCCGCTATTGGTCATTCAACTTCTAACGGAATGTGCGAAGCAATAGTTTAGCGCATGCGCCGTGTTTCCCCGATAGGGAAAGCGATGCACGGGTCAGTGGAAAACGGGAATAGTTATGGGAAAATTTATGTGCTGTAAGTATTCAATAATAGACTTGTACCTCGTTTAATTATAAAATAATAAGGTACATTTTAAATCATGTTTTCATGTTTTAGAAACAATGTCCACATAAGGTGTGGCGATTTCATTTGGTAAAAAAATTGTTTCATTTAATATTAGCAGAATCACGCGGTTGCACCTTCGTATGACCCTCATTCTAGGAATCGCTCTATAAAATACTATGTTAGCTTTATAAGGGTAATTTATTTAATCGAGTATTATGCAGTTTTTAAGTTTATTGAATACAATCAAACGAAAAATCAAATGTTAATCAGTACCTAAACTTAAAGCTCTTTTATGGAACAAAAAAACAAAACTGTATGTTAGTCTTCAGAAACTGCGGTATTTGGAACGAGAAGATTTGATGGAGCTTCCCGGACGTTTCTCAGCGGAATATGATTCGTCGAGTCGAGTGACCTCTTTCACAAAGTTGGACCGGCCTAACTAGATTTTTGTCTAAGATATATTGTCTACAACTTCGAGATTAGGGGCCCGAAGTGGGAAAAGGTGCTATACTTATGGACTTTTGACAAAATCGAACATGTTCTCGAGTGGCAGCCACGTGCTGGAAGACGCAGCGTAGGCAAGCGCCCGCAAGGTGGACCGACGCGATGATCTGATCAAGATCACCGGTAGACGCTGGTGAGGGCAGCGAAGGAACGAGTGACATCTGTATCCAGCAGTGGATACCTCCCGGCTTATATGATGTTTTTTTGTTATTAGGAGCAAACTAGCGTGTGGTTGTCGGTAGAAATAATCAGAAAGGTAACCTTCTCAGACAGGCAAGCTTAACATAGTGATCATCTTGAATGTAGAGCAGTTTGTCGTTGACTACGTTTTTCGTCTTAAGAGTTCTCATTCCGTTAACGCAAACAAGTCGCAAAATATCGGAATGGATAATCTTAAGTAACGTATAACAATGTTTATTAGGTAACAAGTTGTTTTGTTGACAACTTTAATAATTGAACGACTTGAGAACCTTCAACAAATTACTAAGAAGAAAGGCACATAAACAAAACCTAACAGCAACGTTATACCCATCACATACATTAACAAATGCATAACAATGATCGTATCACACGTTCATTCAAACTACACTTCAATTACTCAGTAATTTTATCGATTAAACGTGTCGACTTAGGATAATAATCTTTTAGAACAATGGTCTAAAGTTCATTTTACAAGAGCAGGTTACTGCGAGTATTTAAGCATGCACTGCGTTGTCGTGGTCAAGAATGTGTTCCATCGTTTCTTGGAAGTTATCGAAATGAAACGCAGAAATAGCTTCAGCGGATCATTTGGTTAATGATTGTTTTCGCCTTGATTTCATGTCTGATATGATATGTGTAACAGCTTTATAATAGGTTATTCTTTCGACGTATCTTTGAAGTGCTGCGATAGGCGTACCGGTCGCGTATTTACAAAGGCTATACTAAAGTCAGACTCACGAGTCAGACTATAATAGAAGAGCTTTTATTTATATATATTACTCGACAATACCTAATCTATCTCAGTTAAAAAATATTCACTCAAATGGATTAGCGTTTGTCTTGATATTTTCAAAGAAATGCAAGGACAAACAATACATATTCACTCAAATATATAAGCTTTTGTCGAGACATTTTCACACATTATCAACGAACAAAACCTAATCGAATCTTTCATGTCAGGTGTGGTGCGCGATACCACAAAATTATGAAAATATGCTTCTCTTTTACCGTTTAACGTTTGATTCATTGATACCTATACATTGCGATGAATGAGATAGCGAGAAGGGCTCACGCACCGGAAGGCGGAGTCGGTACAGTTAGGTGCGACGACGGGCGCACCGAGGAGGAGCATTTTAGGTTGCAAATAGTTATACACGTGCGCGACCCGAGCGAGTGAAGCGAGCGGTGCCGCGGCAGCGGCCGCCGAAGCGCCATAAACCTGGTCAGCTATCATAGTCAACCCTGGAAAATCCCGACATGGTCAAAAGTCAAACGTTAAGTCATCGAAATAACGATATCAATCGGAACAATTGCCATTTAAGTATCAACCTATTATTGAAGCTAACGATCGATAAATATGGATATCAAATGGAATAGCATTTGTTGTTGCAATGTTAAATTGAAGTTATCTCAAAAAGTCTACGCGACTTCGGTCGATTTCTGTACTAGAATAGATTAGAGTTTCGGCAAGTTTTTGTCTTTGCTTAGCTTTTGTAAGCTAAGCCAGTTCAGTTTGCACTTTCACTCTAATGGTATATAGCCTTTGTAAATACGCGTACCGGTCTGTCACATTGGTTCTGGTATAAATTTGTACTTTTTTTTGTAGATACATGTTATTTCTACAAATTATGCTCATCAAAATAAAACCGAAGTATATCCATACAGATTTGTAGTATGCCAAGACACGCAACATATTTGTTAATTTACTTTTTTTAAGTATCTTATTTTATAACATAAAATTGGATTTATTATCAATCTAGACATTAGACACTTAAAATGTTTGAGTTTCTAGAACTTTTGTTATCAAAAAAATAAATGCTTTATAAGACAGCCATTATGGCTGACTCAACGGAAACTATGCAGTTAATAGCGAAGTAGCGGTTCGTAACCTTAGTTCAGGCATGTCATGAAATGACAATACGTTTGTTCATATTAATTGATAATTTATCCGACAAAGGCGCGAAGCAGATATATACCACGTCATAACATCGCAATAAACTTATAAAAGCAAGATAACTAAATAACTTGTAAAAAATCATGCCTTATCATAACTATTTCTATAGAAATTCCTTAAGGTGATACACCGTACCTTTGCCTCATGATGTCCCAAGAAGGTGTGGTTCTTTCTTATGGACTACTTATATTATGCCTGATCATGATTGGAGTTCCAACGAGTTTAGCGACAAATTAAATTCTCAAGACAATAATTTACCTTAACAATTCGCATTAAAGAAATAAGTTTAATAAATTTTTGAAAACAGTAGACTATCAACATTACCCACAATACCACAACTCTGTTCATAACGGTCCATATAAATTGCATAAGCCCACAACTACATGAACAATAATAAAAAAAGAGTTTCATTGTAATTTTACAATAAGACCTTAATTAAATCCGCATCACAAACGGTACAGTCGGTAGCGTATAAACACGTCGGTGCCGCGCAGATGTGCACGCGCACCTGTTGACGCACAGCAAGGTCTTCATGTCATATCGTTGAAAGACTGTATTAAGTATCCATTTAATTAAGATCATATAGCGCAGTGAGTGAATATACTTTATATTTAGTATTTATAAAGCCAAATGACCGCACCGCAACATTTTTTGTAGTACTTAAATATTAGAAAATAGTTCGCCTGGATATTTATTTTAAAGAAAACGGAAAACGAATGAGACTTCATCAAAATTACACATAGCTCCTTTCAACTCTGTTTTTTATGACTTTTTTTTAGTTTTTTTTTTTAAGGTAAAAAATACAAATTACGAGCTAAACCATAATTTAGCACTTGCAAATTACAGTAATCTCTAATCGTAGGGTTGACCTCACACGCACAGAGTTGTACAGTTAAATTCTTCAACAATCATCTTCACGGAGATATGTAACCGAGACATTTACTGACGCCACTTAATGCGCTCATTGGGAGCACCAATATGAAGACACGTCTGTGTTTTTCTGTGTTTAAATAATAAGTAGCCTCCACAAGGCTCTAGTCTTAAGTAATTTGTCGTAGGAGCTTTGCATAGTATTAAAACACTTCGAAACAAATGAATATCACAATTTAGAAAACTCACTTTATTTAGCGTAACATGCCATCGTGAGTTCGACCCACAGTCCACTACGTATAGATATGTGACTATGATTTGATGGTAACAAAAAACTTATGCAAATTGGTTTTGTATTCAAATAGTACAGCGTCTAGAACATAAAAACGTTCAATATAAAATCTGAAGAAACGAATGCCTCAACATAATATAAAAAGATTCGATTATAAAGAACGATATAGAGGGATTAAATCTATAAATTATATTTTAAATAAGATAACAAATTATATAAATAATCTCTGTAGCAATCAACAAGTAAACTAGTTGCCCCCAGAGCCACTTTTACTCGTGTCATCTACTAGTTATATTATATTATGGCAGTTTCCGTGACAGTGAAGCATTTCCCGTGCGCTTGCACAACTATTAGATCATACTTGCGTAAGTCGTCCCTTATTAATATATTGTAATATTTGGTTTTTAATTACTTGTAAAATTAAAAAGTTTGTTACATAATGTTAGAGGAGGATGCTATAGAGTGGTGTGACCTTAATAAACATATTTTAGAAATAAATATTTTATTTTATCTTTTGTATGTACTAACAAACAGCGAATATTACGTCCAATATTTTGAACGATTACTTGCTTGTAATTTTTTACACTTCAGTACACACTGTATAAGACAATACTACACTGTATACAGTTTTAAAATAGAAAAAAATACCGTTGGTTTTGTGCTACAACCAGGGGGTATTATCGCTGAAGAGCGATTGCCTCCGGACAACCGGGACGTTGCTCATAACTCAAGCATACATACGTTGTTTATTCTTCATAGAGATCTGTAAAAATCTATACTGGAATAGGGGTTCAATTCGGAGTACACTTTCGGTATACGAGCCCAAATGTAAATCGATCATGCATCACCGCTTTACAGAATATCGATCTAGTACGATGCTTTTGCATAGAAGCATAATGTCGCAGAATAATAAATAATAATAATAATAATAAACCGACCCCGAGTCGAGAACCCAAATATTTGGACACAGAATAATAATAATAAAATCCCCAGACAATCACACCAACTATATGGCCCCAAAGTAAGCATAGCTTGTGTTAACGGAACATTTTTTTTTTCTTGTTCAGTTGCGGGGATCGAACCCGCAACCACTGGCGTCTGAGGCAGATAGGTTTACCCCATCGCCAAAGTGGTCGTCCAAGAATCAAAATATACAGTGCGACCCTCTGTGTGATCTTTTACATTAATGTCGCTTTTCTTAATTTGCTTATGGAATTTGATAATAACAAAATAGATAGCGAACGTATTGAACCTGAACAAAGAAGACTAAGATTAATAAACATTCTCCCAGAACCTTTATATAAAACTGATCCTTGTTGAAGAAGATCCTGAAATTTAATAATAAAATAAAATCCCCAGACAATTACACCAACTACATGGCCCCAAACTGAGCAGAGCTTGTGATATAGGATATCATGTAGCGAACTAGGATAGATAAACGCCCAGACCCGATTCTTTTTTCTCGTTCCGTGTTGGTATCTATCCGGCAACCACAGGCGTCTGAGACCGACAGTGTTACACCATCGCCAAAATGTAGAGTTAAGTTAATAAGTTAAGAGCGTGCTCATGCCCCCATGCGCGCCTCAGTATTTGTGTTTGATCTATTTATAATTCGTATATCAGTTTGGATTTACTGGTGTCCCTACTTTTTGGTGAGTTTGATAATTAATAATTTCAAAATAAAGTAGACTCCAGAAGATCACCAACTCGTTCATGGGTCAATATGTGTACGCTTTTATAATATAATTCCAAAATATTTAAGATTAACCCTTCGATAGATTTAAGGATAAGTGTTATATAAAGTTTTACTATAAGTTATCCGGATGCAAGAAGATTGTTAATTGTTATTGTGTATTTTTAAAAGATGATTGCTGTTAAATTTCTTGCCACTTCTTCTCAACAGATCGACTTTCCGAAGTGGCGGTAGATTCAGTTCAATTTGTAAATTTTGTGACTTATTTCAAATGTATTCAAATACTTACGAAATAAAGATTCTTTTGACTTTGACTTTAATAGTAAATAAATATTTCTGATACTCACACAACATTATCTAGCCCAAATTAAGTTTCTTTAAGAACTAGTGTTATGGATACTAGATAACCGATATACTTAAGAAATATATAAACTTACTTATTGAGTAAATACATTTTTTTATTAGAATAAACTTAAATTAACACATAAACATCCATGACTTGACGACTTATATCTGTGTTCATTACACAAATATCCGCCGCGGCCAAGATTCGAACCCAGGACCTCTGCCATAGACGGCAATGTATGTTACCGCTACACCAGCCGGTCGTTAACTAATAGGTATCATTATTGTACTCAATTATATCAATTGTACTAATAGGTATCAATAGTGCGGTTAAAGATACATTATGTAGGTTCACTTACTGTAATAGTTTTCGGTAGATGCTACAATAGGTGGTAGCTACATAAGCAGAATGTAAAGTGGTCGTATTACTAAAAATGAGTCTGTAATGAATATCCTTATTTAATATCTATCTCAATAAATAAAATCCCCTCACAATCACACCAACTGCATTGCCCCAAAGTAAGCAAAACTTGTGATATGAGATGCCATGTAGTGAACTAGGGGGGGAACCTAGAATATAAATACATATATAGAACTCCTAAACCCAAAGCATTTTTTTCTTGTTCCTTTCGGGGATCAGGCCCGCACCCTCACGATTGACTTAGATTCTTACAAGACTGCGCCACGATGATCTGATTAATATCTTTATATATATGCCTTCACAGTTAACTTAAACAAAGACAATATAAACTTATATTGAAAACTGCAGGAATTCGCTACCACCAGCTGCAAGTCATTCAAGCGGTCATTCGACAGTTACGGATAATCTTAAACAATCTTATCCGACTAAAATTTACCCATTCCAATGCAAACTATTATTGGAAACAACTACAGGAACTCATTACCACCCAGCAGTTGAAACTATCTCATTTAACTTGTCTCTAGAACAAGTGAAAGTACTCAAGATGTTTATTTTACTTTCTCAGAATAAAACATGTTCGTAACGATGTTAGTCGAGTGTTTGACAAACCGGCCTCTGCTGGATGCTCATTATTCCGTTTATTTTATGAAGAAATGCAAATCATTATTAAAACAAGTTTTGAATGCTTCCACGACTTCCTTGTACACACGAGAATTCAGACTTGGCATCACATTGAAATGCAATCTTAAGAGCCGGCATAGTTTATTCAGCTGTGTGCTGTTAAAAATAATTAGAGTTACATGCCTTTATAGATTTATCACTAAAGAAGGTGACAGTTAATTAGAGTTAATTTGCTAAAAATAATTACATTGACATTGCAATACTGCCTGAGCTTCGCATAGATGAAGGAGAAAGTGTAGTTGTCTTAATCATAGTTACTCCAGAAACTCCTTAACTTTCAACAATATTCTTTCATGTATTATTGTCTTAAGTTTTCGCGATTCATACTATTTAATAAAACACTTTTTAACCGGATTTATCGCGTATATTTACATTTTAAATTTTGACTCGACGTTTCGGTGTCTTTGCAGATCCCGTGGTCACGAGCGTATAAATATACGCGATAAATCCGGTTAAAAAGTGTTTTATTTAATGTATTAATAGGTTTTTACCGTATTACCACATCGAAAAAAATGGTTTATTTTCACTAAAATTTTTATTTGGACTTGCTTCTTTCAATACTCGAAATTGTATTTTTTTATCGGTTCCTAAAACTGCGTTTGACCTCCGTCTAACCAGAAGATACGAGCCGATGAAGTCGAAGATAAAAATAAAATAAAATAAAATCCTCAGACAATCACAACAACCCACTTAAACCCACGACCACTGGCGTCTGAGGCAGACAGCGTTACGCCATTGCCACAGTGGTCACACGTTTCGTTTTACCGCAATCTTTATGATTGATGAGGTTGAAGATGATAGCACTCGGGCTTAGCAAGAACCTGGCTTCTTACAAGATATTGCAGTATATATATCAGCTTTGCGATTTGGTGGCATACTTTTTACATGTGGTCTCTCTCTTGCCAGGCAAACCCTGAAAGGTCCTACACAAAAGGGAGGTGTCATCGGTTGGAAAAGTGCCTTTTACGACATGCTAAGCCTACCAAGGTGGCCATAAACTGTGCAGGAACAACTTTGATAAACAAAAGTATGTAAGTAATAAAAAGTTTGATCTGATGTCAAATGTTAATTCTGATCCTGATCTTCTTATTATCGTGTCGATGAATCAATGAGTATTATAAAATTATATTCTTCCCGTCCAGAAACTTGCCACCTTTAAATGATCCTATTAAATGTTGTAAGTAAACTCTTGCTGTTTGTGACTTCTAACACAAAATAGAACTTTTGTGGGTGGTGAAGAAAATATTTAACAAAAGTGTATAATGTTCGTAGTTCAATATTGCATAACTTTTAATTGACTTACCTAATTATATTCACCCGTTTCATAAGATCGCAGATTATTGCGATAAATATGTGTATAGGTATATAATGTATATACTATGGAACTATACTTAAAGGCGTGTTTGTTTACGCTTTGAAAACTTAATAAATTATGTATTTAGCAAAAACCCGTAATTAGCAACTTTAAAGAAAGTACATGCGCGTGAGTGGACCGTGTATGTAGTGTGTATTCTAATCACAGAATAGATTTTCCGTGATCTAGTTTTCAAAATGTAGTGAATATTTAAAAACGATTATCTTTTCATTTTATTGGTGAAAGAATAAAAATACTTTTTTGATCAGTTGAATTTAAATTGATTAGTAAAATTCGACCAATTTAGTTTATCCAATTAGAGACTTAGTTGATTTAAATTAATGACATGGTCGGTTCATTTCGCTCATTAAATGACATGTTATATGATATCTATGTATGATATAATAAAGCATTTTTGTGCTGATATGAATGGATCATGTATGGAAATAAATGTTCATTATAATAATACAATATAGCAGTATATTGGGCTTAAATCACTTTTGGATGTAAAGTCACACTTCGACACATTTAAATTGTTAAGTATAACCGGTAATATAAGTTTTACTATCCAGTTTTTGAAATCGTATTTAAAGTCAGTGCTAAATAATATTCATGCCAATGTAGTCAGCAAAGTACGCAGATTTAAAAAGTCAATTTAAATGTGTATTTGTTTATAGTTCGCGATTTTAAGAAATGTTTAATAGCAAAACCTGACTAATAACAAATGAAAATCTCGATAGTGTTAATTCATCGTCCTTCGCTTTTTTAGAATGTTTTTATAAAATTTTTAAAAAGCGCTATAGCAATTTTAAAATCCCCTCAATATTAAATATTCAAGTCAGTGAACCCAATATTTTATTTACAAATATGTAACATAAACAAAGAACCATAAGTTCGTTTGAAGATGAATCGCATTTTAAGCAATCATCGGTAAAAATTACACAATCTGAAGTTACTTAAATGATCTTTGACTCGCGAACGCCATTAGAATGAAAGTTACTTATAAGCATTAACTTGCAAAGTCATAACTTTCTAGAAATGATATCACACGTGTATATTTTTTACTTTATGTAGGTATATGATAATAACTCAAATCATTATCATCCAGTAATTTTCCGTGCACTTCACATTCAATTTGTTTTAAGCCTGAGGCATACAAAGTTTTCTTGAATTAGTGCGAACCGGGCTCTCTTAAGTATTTTTAGATAAAGTATTTATGTTTAAAGCCACGTATGCGTGAAGATTTAATAAATGTTAATTGTAGCTATTACAAATACGAATTAACTAAAGTGATAAGACTAATAATAAAACTAGGTAATGATAATTTATTTTTGTACTCAACAAAAAGTTTGCCTAGTGACTCCGTTATTTAAATGTTCTCATATGCAACGAGGATTAAATAAATGCACAAAGTTTTGTGTCCAGCCATGGGAATATTTATTACTAGTAATATAGCGCTCTCGCTCTAAGAATGTTCCACATGGAAACGACTTCGACGCGTCTTTAGTAGAAAAGACATCAACGTGCGCCCCGACTATTTGAATTGTTATTTGTAGAATAATGTTACTATTGTCAGTTAGATCTTTATAAGTACGAAAAATTAACAGTATATAAATTTCATCATAATTAAATTCTATATTTTATTTTAAGCCTGAACCAAATCTGGATTGAACCTAATCTTGGAAAAGTCGGATTTGAAAAATCTTTTTGCATTCGTTAGTTTTTGAGAAAATTTAAATTGACGAAATTCCTACGGGATCAAAAGTTAAGTGGATAAAACTAGGTGACTACATAAACTCGTTGCTAATTTATAATAGCGATAGCTTTAAAAGGCTCGGATGCTACTAACTTGAGGATCATTAAGTCAGTCCATCAAACTAATCAGTAGCGGACTGGTCGTGGTGTAACAATCCGGTAGTGGTCGCGAACCGTGAACCATGACGCGCGGCAATGACCGATACACCAACGAGGCAGGTACTAGTTACGTGTTATATTTGGGGAAAATATTAACGTTAAGTTATATGAGCTCTATGATCGTATTAGCTGTGTTTAGTTAAGCTTCTGTAAGTAATTATAATAAATTATCCAAACTGTTAGCTAGCGAATAACTAATTTTAATACGCTTGTGTTTTGGATATTGTATATAATAATATATATAATAATATATAACTGGGAAGTATCATATATTATTGTTGATTCCATGCTGGACTGGGAGCGAAAGAAAAACGTAGAATGTGCCAGTTGCTTCTCTTCCCGGGCATACTGTAAAAGTCAGTTAAGGGACAGAGGTTTTAAAGGCGTTTTTGTGGGTGATAGGCAGACCCGCTGTCACTACAATAGTCTCTCTCTATCTTTATAATACCTCTAAATTTGACAAAAGTGACATCAGATGGTCTTGTAACCTATGGTATTCTGCCTACCCCTTAAGGGATTCAGGCGTGACGTTATGTATGTATGTATGTATCATATATTAAACGAATATTACTAAAATCTTCAATATTTATCAAAGAAAGGTATAATGAATAAAATAGTATTTATCTATCTTTAAAATTGCAAAAACTAACCATTGCTACTTTCGCAGCACTTAGCACAGTTGTGTCAAGCGACTAAGTGACTCCTGAGAAGATTAATTAGGTTTCCCCGCGATCTGTCTTATAGGTGTGCCTTCGATTTATTGCTTTGTTAGAATAGTGTAGCGGCGCCTACACATACGGTGCGCCTGTTAGGATTTGCATTTGAGAAAGATAATGGACTATAGGCTTTGAAAGGATACTAGTTTTTAAATTTAATTTAAATATCAGTAAAAAGAAATACAGTGAGAGTGCTAGAAATATTGTAGACTAATTTGGAAATAAACAAATAACGCTTATTGCATGGAGCGCTGAATAGATAAAATTCAAACAATACTAAAACCGAATTGGGTATGTACAATCACTGAAAAAGAACCTATAAAACTCAATATCTATAACACAGGAATGATTCATCTCAGACAATCAGCCACTTGCATGTGTCGTCATATTTCTCATTCTGAGAACAAAACTGTGTAAGGACAAATAAACTTTTATTTGCTTGTATATTGCATTTCTCGTCTTTACTGTTAGAAAGTTTTCGAACATATTTGTGCTGAGAAAAGTGCTAACAACCTACATAACTTCAAAAAGCACTGCGGCGTTCTGCTTAATATATAGCAATATGTATATGCTAATAAAAAAAAATGTCGGATATAGTTTTTAAAGCTATTTAACCGATGAGCCCGAAATTGGTTTAACTTTGAAATATGTGTGGTTTGGTTAAGCAAGATGGGTTTAGCTCATAAAAACAATGCATTTGATTTTTACCATAGTAGAGTAGCACGCATCGGGTAAGTATACACTGGCAAGAAATAAATCTTTACAAACTTAGCCTCAACCACTCAAAAAATTCTTCCTACTCGTAATAGAATTCAAATTATGTAACAAAGATAAAATAAAACACTATTTAAATAACTTAAAACTAGAGTTATTCCTCGAAACAGCACCATTTAATGAGCAATCCTCATGTGCAATCATCTTTACGAAGTCAGCTCGCGGATAATGAGTGGGAAAGTATCGGTTCTTGCGTAGACGCAGCGCTAATTGCAGTCACATCGCGACTGAACCTCGCCACACAGGGTTGCCAGAAATAAATACACCCGAATGGATTTAATTATGGATGGGCTAAGGGTCACACTTATAGGTAAAGTATAGTAGACTGCAAAAATTGTGAAAAACTATAAATTTCTTACACATTGCTTTACTTGCTAACTTAAAGTTATTTACCATTAATTTTTTTCTAGCAATTATCATACTTGACAAATTGTAATAATATAGGATACCTTTAATGGGTATTAAGCAACTTAATTACACCAGGCATAATTGATTGATAAAAAACTATTCAAAGACTCCCAATTGTTTTTTGTCTACAATTTTATGAACTGGTCTGAGTTTGGGTGTACTAGGATGTCCCTATTTTTCTGATGGAGAAAAGAATATGATATCTTAGGTCTCCTTTGTGACATTTTTTAGTTGTCAAAAGAAAGAAACAAAGCTGATACCCATTTCAACTTTCATAAATAAATAATAAATAAATAAATATTTCGGACACTCACACAACATTATCTAGCCCAAATTAAGTTTCTTAAATAACTTGTGTTATGGATAGGTACTAGATAACTGATATATTTAAGAAATATATAAACATACATATTGAATAAATACATATTTTTTTATTAGAATAAACTTAAATAAACATTTAAACATCCATGACTTGACGGCTAATATCTGTGTTCATCACACAAATATCCGCCGCCGCCGGGATTCGAACCCAGGACCTCTGGCATGGAAGGCAATGTATGTTACCGCTACACCAGCCGGTCGTCTAAATATTTAATCATATTTAGGATTTCTTTTACATATTTACATTAAACATATATCCTCTGTGTCTATCATGCATATCAGCCCTATATAAAATCCGTCTGTCGTTTGTGAAAATGAAGGTCGACAATAGAATGATGTGATAGCTTAGTGCAAAAAACTGATCGATTCGATCAATATTAAAGCTACAATTGATTGAACAATCAATCAAAGGTTCACATTGAAGTACTTGACAAATGATTCTGAATGCATCAATGTTCTTGTTCAATTATACTTTAAAAATGAAGACAACTAGCGGTTGTTTTTATTGCCCCACTAACGAGCAAAAACTACATTATTAATATATTCGATCTTCTTTTTAAATATATAAATAGCAGTCAACTTTCTAAATAGATTAAATATTTAGTTTAAATACCATTTCTTTTTGTGACGCGTATTAGTTATTTAAGATACAGGTTTGGCCTAGATATAACACTAGCGACGTTAATTTATATGTTTATTATAATATGGTCATAAAATAATATTATAAATAAATATAATAAATAAATAAGTCGTTTATCATAAAATCTGTGTCATACCTACCTACTAAGTTCTTAAGATCAGCTTATTTTTCAGAATAGATAAAATCTCTTATTTGTTTTCTTTGAAAAATAAGATAATTACAGCCGCCATTTCTTTTGAAGTTGGCGATCTACAAATGTCACATACAGTTAGTTTCTGAAGAATATTTAAATCAGGTATGCAATTAAAAAAGTAAGTGAATGAAAAGATAATTGCTTACACCTTCTTTACAGATGTATGATTTAATATTTTTGTTCAAATCGTTTTAATTACAAGTCGAAATAACGAAGCTACTAAGCAGTTAATAAAATAATAGGTTGGGGAAAACGTCTTTTCGCATTATAGTATATATGAACTTGTAATAAAATCTCTTTGGCTATAGTATTTGTATCTGGCTGGTTTTGGTATCATTGAAAGTTAAAATTTTAAAGAACATAATTCCAAATTCATATTAGGAAAATGTGTGATTTTCATTTGTTTTTCGTACTGTCAAGATGAGTGAATCTAATGAAGAAATTCGATACATTTTAAAATTTTACTACAAAAAGGGTAAAAATGCAATGCAAGCCGCGAAAAAAATTTGCAATGTTTATGGAGCTAGTGCAGTGTCTGTGAGAGTAGCACAAATTTGCTTTGAGCGTTTTCAATCCGGAAATTTTGATGTCAAAGATTCACTTCCATAGCGTTGGCGCCAAAACTCCCTCAAGTAACATTTTTTGGCCTTTACCTACTGCAGCATTTTCAGGTATATGTCAATATTAAACGGTTTCTAAATAATCTTTAGAGTTCTTAATCAGTCATTATTATTCAGGGTTCGAAAACCACTTTACGTAACACTTTATGTACCCAGGCGCCTCTGTGATATTGCTCTACCACTTAGGTATTTCTCCATAAACCATATATTTATCTGTACGATTACACAAAGAACAGTGGCAGCGGGCCATACGTGATTTTAGTTGATGTTATTTTGTGGCGTTTAACAAACAAAAAAATATTAATAGACAAAAAAATACTCGTAGACGAACGTTACACGAAAAGATATTGCATTTAGAATATTATATGTTTTGTATTTCTTTGGCACTTAATATTGAATTTTTGGACGAACTTTGTTTATTTTAAAAATGCTACACACTTTTAACCAATTTGTTGAAAATTCGTACAAAAATAAGTTATTAAGATAAGTGATGATTACATTTCTAAACGCTCATTATTTCACGTAACTAAGGATCCGCCGTTGTTCTTTATATACAAAGTGTACCTACTTATTTTTTAAAACGATTGAATAAGAATTAAATAAGGCGTCGTCGATAAGGCATTTAAACATAAAAAAATTACTTACGCTCTAACATTACAACGAATCCAATTAACATAATTTTCCTTTTGGCAATACATCAAGTGCCCTTTGCGGTGATGATTATAATCTGTGGTGAAAACCATATACAGCTTTTACGAGAAGTTACGAAATAATAATAAAGTCCATTTCTCGTTCCACTTTCTGAAAAGGCTCCAAAGTTTTTTGCCCTTTAAAACAAAGATATCCCTATCCCAAACAATTTTACAACCTATTATTGACTATGCTGATGCCTGCTGCTTGGATGCCACTGAGGAGCTATTAAACAAGCTGGAACGCTTGAAAAATCTGTGCATTCGTTTTGTTTTCAACCTTAAAACATATGATCATGTATCCCACTATCGTAAGATTCTCCGGTGGCTCCCTGTCCGTTTCCGTAGGAACACTCGAATCCTTTGTCTCCTTTTTAGCATCCTTCATAGGCCAAACCCTCCGCTATATTTTCATCCGAATGACGCTGTTCTTAGACCATGCAAGCTGGGTTTACTAGATATGAACAATAAGACTCCATAAGACTGATTTTGTCTCATACTCCTTTTCTGTCCATTCAGTCCGAGCGACTGTGGAATTCGTTGCCTCATGACATCAGAGTTTTAAAAAGTTTGCACATATTTAAGAGAAGAGTGAGAGAGTTCTACCTCTCCTTAACATAATTAATAGACTTTTTTTTTTTTTGTGATTACCCTCAAAAGAAAGTACATAGGAATTGTTTATTTATATATTCAGTATATAAATATGTAGTAAATAACAGTAATAATATTATATGTATCTTGGTATATTTATATTATTTGATGTAGGTATATATATGTATTTTATTATTATTGTTATCAACTAAGCACAGTAAATTGAACTTTATTCATTCCACTCTCCACTCGCAGGACTGTTGGAAGAAATTTCTATGGAAACAAACAGTTCCTTTGTACAACTAACCTTTTACTTTATCTGATCTCATTTGTAGCGTGTACATAAATTGTTAAATAAATAAAAATAATAAAGAGCAATTCACTTTCCAAAGTGGAAACATAAATTAAAGTTAATCTAAATTGACTTAATGGCTGCTTATATGTATTAGATAGCAAACGATGGAATTTGGCGTAAAACAGGTTCCTTTCTCAAAACTCGTATTTCGATTATATATTCGATAGGGTTAAGATATTTTTTTTCGAGCTGTTTATCATATGCTTTTGATTAAAGTAGGTATGACGGAATTTTCAATTCGATCACTTAAACCACACAATACTACTGCAGCCGGTGCATTACAAAAGTATCTGTAAGGATATAACTGTAGACTGCGTTTCACACCTGACGGTAAAAAACTACAGCTAAGAACAAATTTTGCTTTGACCTGGTCTCCAGGTTGGACTCAGTTTTGTTGTCTCCGTCAACTTTAGCTCCGGCCATACCAGTCGTCATACCTATAGCTTTTAAAACATTTTACTTTCAAAAAAGTAATCGAAAGTCAGCTTGTACAGTTTTTATGAAGTACCGCGTATCTGTGTGATCTTAACGAGCATGAACAGCCTATTAAACTGAGATAGAACAGCCATCATCTATGATGATAGTAAAAACTTATAATAATCTACTGAAACAGCGCTTTCCGGCATTCTATGCGAATGTCTATCATTAGACTATGGAGTCGGCTCGCTGTTATTAGTAGGGATCATTCTGTACAATGTGAAACATATTGCGTAAGGGCCTATTTACACTTTGCAAGGTTTTTATTTGAATAATTATGCGTGAATGAAGTGATAAATTCAATACCTAATTATCCTTTCGTTAAGTTGACCTCACTAGAGTCATCTTAATGTGTAAATGTATTAGCACGCGGATTTGATTTTCACGAAATTTGAGCTGCCGATGTTAAATAATGTCACTCTCATTGCATTTGAAACTGCATCTGAAACTTCTCTGCATACTTATTTCATTGGCAGACCTAAGTAAAAAGTTTTTTTTTGGTTTTCAAATTTATTTGATGGTGCTTTTTATTTGAAATGTAAAACAACTTTTGCAAATCGGTTAAGCTATATTTGATTTTATTATTTTGAATTTAAAATAAATAAAACCGAGAAAAAAACTTCTCATTATTTCCAAAGAAATAGAACCTATAGGTATGTACAGAAGTTTCGCTAGTACAATTTTTGTGGCTACTAATACCTTGTGCTAAATAACATATAAACTGATAAGACTCTAGCGAGTGCAGTAGGTTTAAAATTATGTTAAAAAGAGTTTCATTTTAAATTAATAATAGACAAATTTATTGAAGTCTTCTATGAAATATTTTGTGAAATGAGCAATTTAAACAGTGCGTAGAGAGTTCAAGCTCGTTGACATAAGTCAACAAATACATTCAGTAAGAAGCAACGGATTGCGATCAAGAATCGGCTCCAGGTAGTCGCGTAGATCATTGTAATATTATAAATTCTTCAACGTAGCAACCTGAACGAAGCCATTTGCGCGGGCGCACTGCCCAATTAGTTTTTTTATAATGATCCTTTACTTTGTGTGTTGAATAGAATTATGTTACATTAAAATGTAGTCCATTTTAGCCAGCATAAGAAGTTATGTGCGGAATATTATAGCGAAGTTTTTTTTTCTTGATGTATTTTCAGGCAATAAGACAATAATAAAGTTTTATTAAGGACATCTTGTTGATAAAGTGTTGAAGAAAATGTTAGGAAAGAATTGTATTAAAAGAAGAAAGTACTATGTCCCAAAGAGATTCGGTGTATCTTGTTTTTTCAAATATTTTGGTTTTTCAACTTATTGACAATGAAGGAATATATGTATGTACATAGGTCCATTCTAGCTTCAGGTTATATTTGTCTCCTTTCTAAACATGTTTAAAAATCTTGGAAAACTTTCTTATCTTATATACAAATTTTAGGTTTTTTTCAGCAAAATTAACTTATCTCTACATTTTACAATCAGGACATGTTACGTGTATGAAAAATTAGGTACATACCTACCTATACTCAATGTACTTATGGAGACACCTATGTGAAATATAGAAGCAAATAACCAACTGCATCTGAGCAAAGCAGGTGCAAATGATTGTCACTTATTGGCATTTCAATGTAAACCACAACTTACAGAAAGTTTTTCCTCTCGATCATCCAATGTAGCGCATATTCTCATTAATTAACTGCAGGATTCCAAATGAAAAGAATGACACCTCACTTCACAAATATCAAACACTCACAGTGAAAACTCCGATAATATTCTATATTCAAACGTAAAACATGTGAATTGTTTGAAGGTTGAATGGAGACTGACGCGGGGGGAGTTGACGCCGCGCGCGCCGGTGCTCGTATGCTCACGCGCAGCCTTCGCGAGTGGAAAGTTCATCGACTGCACCCGCACATGAGAAAAAGGTTGTTTTTTAAATATGAATGCTCACTTTCACGAATTTTGGAACCTTTCGTTAATTAAGTTGTCCTAGTTGGTACATTGGAGGTCCTGTACACCAAAAATTCAAAATTCTTTATTGCAGAAAATGTGATATAAAAAAGATGTAATTATAAGTAAGAATAAGTATCACAACTTTTACTGTAGAAAAGCATGCAATGTTACATTTAAGTAACACTTAGTTATAGACTCGGCAATGACAGCAAATTCATCGATATGAACAGAGGTTTACAGGTATCCCAAGAGTTAACATTCGGTATAGCACGCACACACTGTTTTTGAGCAATAAACGCTTTATTAAGTTTTACTGAGTTCAACTCAAAACTTAAACTTAAATATTCTTTATTTCGCAAGTATTTAAATACATTTGAAATAAGTCAAACATTTTACAATTGAACTAAATCTACCACCACTTCGGAAAGTCGATCTGTTGAGAAAAAGTGGCAAGAAACTCAACAGCATTCATCTTTTAAAAATAAGAAAAAATAATACACAATAACAATTTACAGCCAGGGAATCCCATCTTCTTGCATCCGGATATCTTATAGTAAACCTTTTCACATAACACTTATCCTTAAATCTGTCGAAGAGTTAATCTTAAATATTTTGAAATTTTATTATAAAATTAAGCGTACATATTGACCCACAAACGAGTTGGTGATCTTCTGGAGTCTACTAATATATTTATACATTAGTTGCCCCATATAACGATACCATACCGTAAAACTGACATTACGTAGCCCTGATATGCCTTTAGTGTTGTTTCTCTATTTGTAATCTTCGTAAGCCTCCAAAGCGCATAAGAAAATCTACTTATTTTAGCACAGATCTTATTTATATGTTCTCTCCAAGTAAAGTTTTTACCTAGAACTATACCAAGAAAAGAGTAGGTAAGTATCGGTTTGGATTATCATAGTTTATATTTAAATTCAGTTTTTTGGCACCTTTGTTTGAGAATTGCATGAACATAATCTTGTTTAGATTATTCAAACTAAGCCATTTAATTATGTCGCTTACCGTAGAATTAATTATTTCATTTAGATTATCATTAGTATTGTCAGGAATTAATAAAGAGATGTCATTGGCGTATAAAGTCATTTGAAAGTCTGTGATTTTTGGCAAGTCAAATAAAAAGGAGCGATCCCAATATGCTACCTTGAGGAATAAACATATAAGTACACAAATTTAATAAATAAATTTGAGAAATAAGCTTAAATGACCTTCCATGATGGCTAATAAATATCTGTGCTTATCCCACAAATGAGAACCCCAACCGAGATTCGAACTAAGAACGTGCATAGATACCAAACCTATCACCTTCAGTATACTGAAATAATATATATTTTTTTTCAATTTAAATTTTTTAATTACTTGAAGCGTAGACCTATAGAGAGTAATTAGACCGGAATATTTTTAGGTGACGTAGGAGAGGCCATTTCCAATCATTTGAGCCCAAATCAAGTCATTTCTACCTATAATATTATACCTGTCTTAACCTAGTTCATGATAAACTAATGAAATCACATATTACTGTATAGCATCTATTGGTAAATTTAGTAATCTTATTACATACCTACGGATTATGTTGTTTAACCTAGTATAAATTTCTAAAGTAATGTTATTCTTAGATATAAGTTTTTATCAGAAATAAATATCTAAATATCTTATTTCAAGGTGTACGTTTTTTAAATATTTGGGGTTATTCCTTTTTTTCTGTAAATCCAGTTTTACTCCTTCAAATATCGATTGTTAAAAAACTAATGGTCCCATTTCAATGTTCTTTTCAATTTAAGATAGGTGTTTAGTTCATTAATATTAAACAACAGCAAAATTGTTTAAGTTGATTCCAAACAAAAAGCTAAAGGACGTTTTATAATATAAAACTGAATATTTCTGGAGCAACGTTTACAACAACGTTTATGCGTGCACTTTTTGAAAACTTCTACAACTCACTGGCTATAACAACGACGTAAAACAAATATTATTTAACTGCACAGTTCAAGTACTTACAAATTGAAAAACCTACATTTCGAATCCTTCGAGGGATATACAGGGTTAATTTTAATTAGCGTATCACGTTTTGCAGGCAGAATCTCCACATCAATTTCAACTACATTTGTTCTACGACTTTTTACAAATCTTGATAAATAACACAAAATAAAAAAAAGAAAAGCGTTTTCTCCTAACTCTACATTTTGTAAGAAGTTCCTATTCTTATTTTGAAGCGATATTTTTCTACGCAAGGTGGGTGCGTAAATAGAGCTGCGACTCTTAAACCGAGGTTATAAATATTTTTTCTATGGGAAAACAAAATTTTTAAAAACTATTAATTTTAAAAGTTGTAGAACAAATGTTGTTGGGATTGATGTGGAGAGGCTGCCTGCAAGAGGTGATGCGCTAATTAAAATTAACCCTGTATACTTACAAAGTGTTCCTGTCACTAACTTTTCGCTATCAAAATCTTTTTAAATCATGTGAATTGGGGATCCATAGCAATAATTTGATGAATTGCAAAAAGAGGCGAAGATAAAATAATCGGATCATGCTATTTGTATTTTTTCCCACGACGGAACGGAGACGGTATATGCGTTTGGGGTGAGAGGGTGTTTGTGCAAACCAATGTTACCATTTATCTCCAGAACCACAGGTCCGATTTTAATGCGGTTTTCAGTAATCGCTTTGGATTTGATTGGTGCATGTTCTTAGATAGGTGTAGCGGTAACAACTCACCAGGGGGCGCTGCAGTAAACATTTGGTGTAAAAGCCAATGTTACCGTTTATCTGCAAAACCATTGGACCGGTTTAAATGCTGTTTTCAGTGATCGCTTT
The DNA here is from genome assembly GCA_944452665.1 of Stenoptilia bipunctidactyla. Taxonomy (NCBI): domain Eukaryota; kingdom Metazoa; phylum Arthropoda; class Insecta; order Lepidoptera; family Pterophoridae; genus Stenoptilia; species Stenoptilia bipunctidactyla. The sequence goes on along the minus strand of OX101734.1, from coordinate 15,897,432 downwards.
GGATTTGATTAGCGCATGTTCTGAGATAGGTGTTACGGTAACAACTCACCAGGGGGCGCTGCAGTAAATATTTGTTTGCAAACCATTAGTCCGATTTGAATGCCGTTTTCAATTATCGCTTTGGATTTGATTGGTATAATGTTCTTAAATAGGTTTAACGGTAACAACTCATCAGGGGGCGCTGCAGTAAACATTTGTAATCGGACCAGTGGTTTTGAAGAATGGTAACATTGGTTTGCACAAACCATTCTACGTAATATGATATCGAGTTACGTTACAACAACGCCCCAGCGAAGTTGAGCCACCAGCAAAGTTGAGTTGTAAATACTTATTATAATACTTCACTATGTATTTAAATAAACTACATGGGTTTTCCAGCGGTGTTGGGGACAATAGAGGGCTGATGAGGTACGAGGTGTTGTGTAATATAATGTATGGTACCTACCTATATTATGCTCTTTAAAAAGTTTGAAATAAAAAACAAAATAAAAATTTTGAAAAACCCACGACGCGACGCGACGGTTAAAAAGTAATTGAATAAGAATAAAATAATTAAAAATCCCCCGACTGAAATGATTTATGTGACGAGAGATAATTAACGTGAAAAGCTTTTTTAAAAGTTCACTTGATCTCACACAGAGTCGGTCATATTATGAACAACATACTATTCGTTTTCATAGCACTTCCCTACGCTTACCTATTCGGTTCTCGAAGACGTAGATGTCGCAATAACATAGGTATTCAACTCCCTATGAACTTTATAGGAAGAGCAAGAAAATCCGTCGAGGGCTGCCATCAATATTTTAAATTTCAATATAAAACTAAAAAACGAATTCATTAAATGTCAGCCCCAGACGTTAATTATCTCTCGTCACATAAATCATTTCAATCGGGGGATTTTAAATTATTTTATTCTTTTTCAATTACTTTTTAACCGTCGCGTCGCGTCGTGGGTTTTTCAAAATTTTTATTTTGTTTTTATTAGACGCTCTCTTTACCTATTGTACCTACACTTTGAATTGGCTTACTTTAGTGGACCACGATATTTTTCTTTATTGTAAGTATTTGGGTAGGGAACTAAATTTGAACAGGGCTTGTGCTGAACGACATGATGCAAAAGTCACGCAAAATTCATTAGCACTATTTTGGAGCTGTTTTTTTGTAAACGATGTTCCAAAAAAAAACTTTTTTTATTTTATAAAACGTCCTGTAGCTTCTGTTTGGAACCACACTGAAACAATTTTATTACTGTTTATTACTTATTAACTAAACACCTATCTAAAACTGAAAATAACATTGAAATGAGACCATAATTTTTTTACAATTCTTGTTTGAAGGAATAAAACCGGATTTACATAAAAAAAGGAATAGCTCCTAGTATTTTAAAAACGGTACACTTTGGGATTACTTAATTTGGGCTCAAATGGTAGGAAATGACCTCTCCTACGTCATCTAAAAAAAATACCAAGTATCCTGAATACTAATATCAAAAGAAGAACATAAACTTTATAAGACGACCGCTTCAGCGAAGTGGTAAACCTGTCTGCCTCAGACGCCAGTGGTTGCGGGTTCGATTCCCTCTCAGAACATGAAAAGAAAAAGAATGTTCCGGGTCTGGGCGTTTATCTATACAGGGAGACTGGTGACAAATTTTAGATGCTGAAGGAGAGCACTCTGTACTCGATTCTGATCATAATTATGTAATAAAGAAGGTACTTGACAAACTACTAGCAAAAATGGAAAAAATTGGCATTCGTGGATCAATTTTGTCACTATTTACCGATTATCTTACCTCGCGCACTCAAAGAGTCAAAATAGGTGACAACATTAGCGATGACGTAACGGTTACTTATGGCGTCCTCCAAGGTAGTGTCCTCGGTCCTAGCCTCTTCCTGATCTACATTAATGACTTATGCAGTCTAAATCTCGATAACGGTATCATATTTACATTTGCTGATGAAACCGCTATTGTATTCCATGGTAAAACTTGGGAGGAGACTAAGCTCAAGGCTGAGAGCGGACTACGTTTAGTATATCAATGGCTTAACGTAAACTCACAAGTGTTTTGACTGTAAGGCAACTTTTCATAAGGGACACTATCAAACTATGGCATAAGAGGCTTGCATTTAGACCGGAACTCACCCTACATAGAAGGGCCAACAATGTCTGTCCTAGCTCTCGCTATAAAACAACCTTCATTGAAAAGTTCCAGAGTTTCATTGGGCCTATTTTATATAATAGACTTAATAAAATTATAGGCATTTATTCACTAAATTTGACAAACTGCACAGAAAAGTTAATATCTTGGCTGAAAACACAAAACTATGAGAAAACAGAGAACTTGTTTAGAATTTTAAAATAATTTACCAAAGTATAATGAAATAAGGATATGTTCCTTCTACTAAATTAAAACTTGTAAGTAACAAAAATACAAATATTGATTACTAAAATTATGTTAATTGTATCTTTTTTTACCTAACGCACAATTTCTTACTGTTTTTGTTTTGTACCGTTGTTATTATATAATTTTTTTGAATTATTTTCTACAGGGAAGACTTGTGTCTAAGAAACAGGCTCAGCCTAGTTTAGTTATTGTACGTTTACGTCCAACAAGTAGTAGAAATGAAACACACACGTATAGATATAGGTATATTCACCACAAAAACTGATATTAGCCACACTCAAAATAAACATCTTTAATAACCCATAAAAATCAATTACAAAAGTTCTTGCGGGCTTTAATACACTATCAGCGCCATCTATCGGTCACCGTTCTAAACATCCCGCCCACCAAGGACTTGTCCTTTACACTTTGCAATACAGTCCTAATAATATTAGAACATTGGTAAGTCTAAGTTATTAAAATTATAAATAAAACCTTTATGTTACAAAATATTCTATTACACAACTAGTAAAATATACCGCCCACCGTGATGTATACAAAAATATATATATTTATTAAACAAAAAGATCAAAATTTACTCTTTACTCAATACTGATAGTTTATTTATTGGGCGTTTTAATATCTTATTTTTAACCTTTATTTCAACAACTCTAGTAATGTTATCTTTACCAACAAATTTTGAAATAATTCTACCTAATAACCACTTCGCGGGTGGGATATTATCTTCTCTAATTAGTACAACGTCATCAATATTAGGTTCGGGTGTTACATTGGTCCATTTCTGACGTTTCTCTAAATATAACAAATAATCCTTAGACCAACGCTTCCAAAATTGATTAGTTATTTTTTGAATTAATTTCCATCTATTTAATCCAATTACATTACAATCAGAATAGTCTATATCATCTAAGTTAATTAATGGTTCCCCTACCAGAAAGTGGCCAGGTGTGAGGGGGAGTGGGTCATTTGGATCTTCACTAATGTAACTAATAGGACGCGAGTTTAGACATGCCTCCACCTGTGCCAAAACTGTTGACAGCTCCTCAAAAGTAAGAGTGCTATTACCTACTACCTTACGCAAGTGCAATTTAGTAGATTTTATTCCCGCTTCCCACAGGCCACCAAAATTTGGACTATGTGGTGGGATGAAATGCCACGTTACGTTGTGAGCGGTGAGCAATTCGACTATTTCTTTATTGGCAGCCGATTGAGAATTGTGCAACATCTCTCGTAATTCCTTTTCGGCTCCCACAAAGTTCGTGCCATTATCACTGTACACGTGTAAACAACGACCTCTTCTACCAGTAAATCTACGAAACGCAGCTATAAAAGCTTTAGATGTCAAATCCGAAACAGCTTCTAAGTGGACCGCGCGGGTGACCATACAGGCAAAGAGACATATAAAACCTTTATACGATTTGGCTCCACGACCTGGTGAGAATCGAATGTCAATTGGGCCCGCATAGTCTACTCCAGAAGATAAAAATGGTTTACTTGGTGTTAGCCTCACCTTCGGTATCTGTCCCATTAACGGTGTATTTTTTCTCTGTGAGTAACGTAGGCAAGTAACACATTGTCTAAAATATTTTTTGACTTGTCTCCTCGCGTGCACAATCCAAAATTTACTTCTAATGAAGTTGAGCATCGCCTGAGGTCCACCGTGCATTACTGTGTTATGGGCATCTGCAATAATAACCTGGGTAAGATGACTTATCTCGGGCAAAATTATAGGGTGCCTACTATCATAACTCAGATCTGCCAAATGAATGCGACCTCCAACTCTCAAAAGGCCCTTTTCGTCAATAAAGGGACTCAGAGCGTGTAGTTCGCTTGATTTAGCAACGGTGCCTTTACCCCCGTTTGTATTTAGTTGCCGCATTTCATTTTGAAATCTCATACATTGCAATAACTTTATACACGTTTCTAATGCTTCGTTCTTTTCTTGTGGGGATACAGTCTTTGATATTTTCTCTCTTTTATCCGGTTTTTTGAAGTTCAATACTCTCCTTAAGTAAGCTATTATCCTTAACATTTTCGAAAATGATGAATATTTAGCATAAATAAATTGTTTTTCTTCTTCTAAGACGTTCTTAACTAAATCCTTATGAGCGGCAACTAAACACATCAATTCGACCTCCTTTTTATTTCTTTCCTCTTCCTTAGTTGTATAGTCCGATGCACTCAGCTCAATAACCGATTGATGTAGCCATAAAGGCCCATTCCACCAAAGAGACAGATCCTTCAGCTGTCTTGGTGGCATACCCCTAGATGCAATATCTGCTGGATTCATTTTAGTTTTGACGTGTCTTATTTGTTGTGCATCTAACATTGTCAAAATTTCGGAAACACGATTGCTCACAAATGTAGTCCATCTCGAAGGTAACCCTCGTAACCAAGCTAGGACTACTGTAGAATCCGTCCATGCGTATAAATCTTCTTTCGGAATGGACAGGACTTGAGATACTTCAAAGATCAATTTAGCGGCTAAAACTACTCCACATAATTCCAATCTTGGTATTGACAGTTCCTTTTCGATTGGTGATACTTTAGTTTTAGCCGTGATCAATAACACATTTATGCCTTCAACGCTGACTGTCCTCAAGTATATAGCAGCTGCATACGCCGATCTCGAAGCATCTGCAAACGCGTGCAATTCAGCTTTAACACCCTTTTTATGATGCATCCACCTAGGTATTTTAATATCTTTCAAATAAATTAGATGACTCCGGAAACTAAGCCATTCGTCCAAAAGATCTCCAGATAATTCATCATCCCATTGTAAATTTGATTTCCACAACTTTTGAATAAAAATCTTGGCTGTCACCACTACTGGTGCCACCCACCCTAAAGGATCATAAATCCGTGCAATGTATGAAAGAATCATACGCTTTGTAATTATTTTACCATCTACTGTAGACAAATTAACTGAATAATGAAATGTATCGGTATCGCGGTTCCATTGAATCCCTAGGACCTTTGCTGTATTATCTTCTTTTATAACTAAAGACTCGTCTTTTGACCGTTCACCTTGCACAATATGTTGAAGTAGTTCTGTATCATTACTACTCCATTTCTGCAACTGGAAACCTCCTAAGTTTAACAGACCGTTCATTTGACTATATATTGTTACTGCCTCTTCTTTAGTCTCGCAACCAGTCATAAGATCATCGACATAAAAATCGGCCTTTGTTATTTTAGCAGCCACAGGATATTTACTTCCTTCTACGTCAGCCAACCTTTGTAAACTTTTAATAGCAAGGTACGGGGCACATGCAGTACCGAAAGTTAAAGTTAGTAGTTCATAATGACTCACCGGTTCGTCGATATTGTTCCGCCACAAGATTCGCTGAAATCGTCTGTCTTCTTTATGGACTCTCACTTGTCTGAACATCTTGATAATATCGGCGACAATACATATGGGATGCAGACGCCATCTCATTAAAAGGTGTCTAAGATCTTGTTGAATCTTAGGGCCTACAAGTAAGTTATCATTAAGTGAGATAGCATTGGCACCTTTTGCCGACGCATCAAAAACAACACGCACTTTAGTAGTTTGTTTATCTTCCCGTACTACTGCGTGATGAGGTAGATAAACTGCTTTCAAGTCTTCTTTGATCCTAAAATCTTCAATGCATACCATATGATTCAAATCTAAATATTCTTTAATTACTTTATTGTACTCTGTTCTAAGATTTTGATTAACTATTAATTTTCTTTCCAAAGACTTAAACCTTCTTTCTGCTATTAATTCTGAATTTCCATATTGACATTCAGGATCATTATCGCTAAATGGCAACCTCACAACAAACCTACCATCTTCATCTCTTGTAGTAGTTTCGTAGAATATTTTTTCACACCTTTCTTCTGAACTGTTTAATTTTTTCTCTAGTATATTAGGCTCATTCTCTACTTCCCAAAATCTCTTTAATAAGTGATCTTCATTTGCACGTATGTGCAAATTAATGATTTTCTCGCTCGCTGAGGCTGATTGTGACACTTTCCCTGAAATAATCCACCCAAAGATTGTGTTTTGCGCTATTAAATGTCCTTGGGGGTGTTTAACCATGTCACTCAATAACAAATCACCATAAACCTCAGCTCCCAGTAAAATATCTATTTTACCAGGTGTTGTATAACCTGGATCAGCTAGTTCTAAATTCACAATATCTAACCAATCAGGCGTGTTGATATACCTAGATGGAAGAAGAGCTGTCAACGTTCCTAACACAAATGCATTCACTTGGATTGTATGTTTAGGGTTATGGCGTGATTCTAACAACACAGTAACAAAATAATTAATGTTTAACTCACCATTTCCCAATCCTGACACGTGACCACTTACCGGTGTACGCCTTAGTCCAAGTGATTGTACAGTATGTTCAGTGATAAATGAGGCTTGAGAGCCTTGATCAATTAAAACTCTACACAAATGTCTTATACCTAAACGCGATTGAACCTTCACCACGGCGGTGGCTAACAACACTTGAGACGGCTTCTCCACAAAGTTAGTGATAATCTTCATATCACTATGTTCCGCTCGTTCACTTGGCCGCGTTGCTTCTGATGTGGGTATTTCTTTTATATTTCTACTTTCGACCTGGTTCTCAATTTGAAAATGTAGTAATGAGTGGTGTCTTTTGCCGCATCTTTTACACGAAGTTGACTGCTTACAATTCTTTACAGAATGTGATGGCGCTAAACAATTATAGCATAGTCTACTATTTTGAGCGAATTCATGTCGCTTGTTTGGTGTTAATTTACTAAATCCCTTGCAATTGAACAGATAATGATCTTCTTCACACATACTACACTTCAATTTATCTGATTTCATCACTGCATAAGAACGAACCTTCTCCGTTCTTTGATTACTACTAAAAGTTTTTGGGAATTTACTTGAATCGATCATCTCTAGAGCACGAAACCTAGTCTCCAAAAACTCATGTAACTCCTTCCAAGTAGGCAAAGTATTTGATGTAGATTCACCAATCTTCATCTCCCATTGGCGCAGTGTCTCGTGATCCAGCTTTGACACCACTAAATATACGATGATAACGTCCCAGCTGTTCGTCGGTATTCCCAGATTACTTAGTGATGTCAAACACGAGGAAGTGGTATCAAGGAGATGTTTCAGTGCTGTAGCTGACTCTCCATTGATTTGGCGCTGCCCAAATAGTGCCTTCAAGGTAGCATTGCAGTTGAAGCGCTTGTTGTTGTAACGCTTCGTCAGCTGCTCCCAAGCTGCGTCATAATTGAGATCTGTAGTTGCTAGGTTCCTTATAAGACTCTCTGCTTCACCCGATAATGTACTCTTTAAATAGTGTAACTTTTGAACCGCTGATAGACTTGTGTTATTGTGAATGAGTGAAGTGAATAAATCAAAGAATGTTTGCCATTCGTTGTATTTGCCACTAAATGTTGGCAGCTGTATCCTAGGTAATTTCACTTCAGTGATGTTCGGTTTAGTATCAGGCGACTTAGGTGATGAACTGAAGGAACGTAAATCTTCTCTCAAGAGGCTCTTATAAATTGTATAGTACTCTTCAAATTGATCTGCAGTCTCATTTTTAAAATAATCAACACCGCTGCGTTGTTCAGGTTTGATAGCCATAGATATTTGCAAATGAGTTTCCTTAAATTCTCGGCGGAGACCTTCTAATGATTCTAGGCGGGTATCTATGTAACTCTTGGTAATTCGTTCCTTTGGGCTTTTCTTATAATTTCGCTCTGCTCTTTCCAATGATAAAAATCTATCATCTTGGAGTGACAAATGTGCTATTATAGTGTCCATGTTTATATATGTATAATTCTCTCAAAAGATATATTTCTATTAATTATTTGAAATTAACAATGTAACACAGATTTTTTTTCTGAATCCAACTATCTAATTACACTTTTGATTACGAGGCACTAAAGTATGAAAAAGTTGTAAATATTTTAAAAGTCCAAACTATTAAAAAACACAAAATAATGTTTTAATGTCCAAAATAGATTATTTTTATTTCAATTTCAAAGTTCAAATTTCACTCTATTATTTTCTTCGTTAATTTTTTCTGTCTTTAAACTTTTCCAACACTTAAAATCCGGCACTGATTCTATGTAAGTTCACTTTTTTCGAAATTGTTTGTATCTGAAATTATTCTAAGTCCGTAGAACACTTCAAAATTTTACAAGTCCAAGTTAATTTCTTTTCAAATTTTTCTAAGTCTATAAAACACTGTTGCCGCCAATTATAATAAATAACGACAGTTTTCATTATCATATTTAGCCTTACTAATTTCAATAGCAATGTTCATCTTACACACAATTTTTACTAGCTCGTTCAGGTTAAAGTTATAAAGTCAGTCTATTTCTGCTTGTCTTTGAGTTAAGATCGGTGCTAATTTATATTGTACAAACAATAAACTGAAGTCTGAAGATTATCTGGGTTTCATTGTGAGGCCCCATAGTGTCCGCGGAGACACAAAGTGGTGACCCAGACGTGATCGCTGCACTTGGAGTCGAAATAAAGAAAACCAAAGACGCTGGATTCAAGAGGAACGAAACCGACAATTTGAGCATTGAACCACCATTTGGCTGATTGAACATAAGTTAAGTGCCCTGTTTCTTCTTCCTTACATCCTTGCCAACTCAAATCTTTACGAATTTTCATCGATTTCATCAAATTCCACTTGTGCCAACTTTTTGCGAATCACCCACCGAGTATATTTTTTTTTGTTAAAATTCATTAAATCCCAAGTTTTCGCAATTTATATCGTAATTAAACATTAGAAATAATTAAATTACGTGTTATTAATAAGATTTCCGTTGCCTTACACCAATTTAAGTGTGATAATCAGCACAATTCGCCGAATATATTCCAGCGCTGTCGGTCACCTTGACCTTGACGGCCGCCGAGTTGCCTGCTTCCTTGCTGCTGACGGAGCAGACCCGAGCCCAGGTATCACCGTGTGAGGAACGTGAGCCAAAATTTATATTTATTTTTCTATTTTTTTTTTATTTCATTTCCGAAAACCAACAGCCATACAAAGTAGTACATGTTTCTTACATAATAATTAGTGATAGGTGCGTAATAGGTAATAGTAGTAATAGGCCAATAACAGGCTTTCTATTTAAATACATTATTGTGTGTTTTAGGAATTACAATAAAACAGTTCTAATTATTTGTTTGCATTAAGAACAAGTTTAAAGTTAATTTTTTATACAATCTAATAGAAAAGGCATCTTTATTGATTTCAGTATTTATTACTTCTTATTATTACAACTATAGGTACTTATACATATATATAAATTTTTTTATTAATTTGATTACTCTGTGGTTCTGTAAATAATCATTATTTTTACATACAATGGCCGAAAAGGAAAGTTCAGTGTCAAAGAGTAGCATGGGGATAAATCAACATAGTCAAAATTTAAAGGAATTAATTATTAAAAGAAGTTCAATTAAGGGCCAGATTACAAAATTTAAAAACTACCTTGACAAAATCACAGAGCAAACTACACTGACATCTATCGAACTTGCGGAATTATCATTAAAATTAGGCAGGTTTGAGAGTTTGTCTACAAAATTCGATGATTTACAGACTCAGATTGAATTATTTAATTCAAACAACTTAGAATCAGAGATAGACGAGCGAGAGCGCATCGAGCAAGATATTATTTTATGTACAGCTATGTGCAAAGAATTAATCGAATCCCGTAATGCAATAAAATCAATCGAACAAGAAAAGAAAAGGCGCGAATCATTATTTCAAGAAGCTCAATGCTCTTTCGACTCCCATGATAATGGTATTAAATTGCCCCAAATACAGATTGCCAAGTTTGACGGATCATTTTTTCGTTGGCTGGAGTTTCACGACACCTTTTCAAATTTAATTCACAGTAATAATCGTATACAATCTATTCAAAAGTTTCACTATTTACTAAGTTACCTTGAGGGCGATGCAAAGCGCATAGTATCCAACATCGAAGTGTCTTCTGCTAATTATTTAAACGCGTGGCAATTGTTGTGTGACCGCTACAACAATAAACGCTTGTTGATTAATCATCACTTAAAATCACTTTTCGACACTCAACAGATGGCTCGTGAGTCTGAAGACTCACTAAGGTATTTTGTCGATCATGTTTCGAACAATTTACGAGCGCTTAACAATCTCGGTCAACCCACAAGCCACTGGGATACTTTGATAATTTTTATGTTAACTTCGAAATTACATAATACTACTTTAATGAAATGGGAAGAGCAGCGCAACAATTTGGATGACCTTCCTACTCTCGAACAATTTAATTCGTTTTTACTAAATCGCGCGCACGTACTGGAATCATTAAATCGAAGCAAGGATAACACGAGTTTCAGACAAAATTCAATAGGTGTCGCTAGTAGTAGTAAGCAAAATACTTTTACCAAATCATTTAACTCAGTTAGCCAGGAGAATGCTTACGTCATACGTTGTTTAATTTGCAACCAAGGTCACAGAATTTATGATTGTCCTAATTTTAAAGCTAAGTCGAATAAGAATAAGTTAGCTGACGTTCATAAATTAAAATTATGCCACAACTGTTTGCGACAGGGACACAATGTAAGCACCTGCCGTATGGGTCCCTGCAGGCTTTGCAAAAAACGACACAATACATTATTGCATGTCAACGAAGAAGTTAGTGCAAATGCCAGTGAACTTCAAGTACCTGAGACTACAGTAAACTTTTCAAAGGAGTCTGCTGGTCAGGTGCTGCTATCTACGGCTCTAATCACGGTCATGAATCCAGCTACTAAACAAGTGTTACAAGTACGTGCCTTACTGGATTCCGGCAGTCAGTCGACTTTCATCAGTGAATCCCTACAACAGAGATTATCATTAAAGACATCTCCAATTTCTTTAAATGTTGTAGGTATAGGTAACGTTCAAACAAATACAGTCACAGAACAATGTGTCGTACAGTTACAGTCTCGCGATCCCAACAATAACTTTAAAATCACATCACACTGTCTTGTCCTAGGTAGTCTTGCCGGGAATTTGCCTAAGTTTCCTGTGGACCTAACTAAACTTAACATACCTACTGACATACATTTAGCGGATCCCTACTTTGACCGGCCAGCCCCGATAGATATTTTATTGGGTGCCGACGTTTTCTGGGATGTTCTCGGTAGCGAAGAAATAGCATTGGGCTGTCGCTATCCTAAGTTGCGGAACTCTCAATTTGGTTGGTTAATTGGAGGCCCACTAACTGTACCTAATTTACAACTAAATTCTAACAGTAAAAATTTTAAAGAAAATAACAAAATATTATATACAAATACCTTTTCCGATATTTCATTCAATAATGTTCACTCTCGCCTAAGGAATAATAATTCCCTTGCAAACGTCAAAACTATTAACTTATTTAGTCAGGACTTAGCACAACAAACTAATGTTGACTATTATTTGCCTAAGTTCTGGGAGCTGGAAGAACTCCCCAAAAGAACTATTTTAAGTGAAACTGAAAGGGAATGCGAGGAACATTTTTCATTAAACACTACTAGATTAATTACAGGTAGATTTAGCGTCAAACTTCCTTTGAGAGATTCACCTGACTGTTTAGGTGACTCCTATGTCTTAGCTAAAAAACGCTTACTCAACTTGGAAAAGCGATTTCGTAGAAATCCAATACTTAAACAACAATATGTACAGTTTATGCAGGAATATGAGACGTTGGGTCATCTTACTGAGTCTAATATTAACTTACCCAATCCAGCTTACTTTTTGTGCCATCATGCTGTTTTTCGAGATTCAAGTGAATCCACAAAAATTCGTGTGGTGTTTGACGGCTCCGCACCATCCTCTTCTGGCTATTCCATCAATGATCTACAAATGGTAGGTCCAAATATTCAGGATTCTCTCTTCGCCATTCTAATACGAGCTCGACAGCATAGGTACCTTCTCACCGGCGATATTGAGAAAATGTACCGACAAATTGAAGTGCACCCTGGAGACAGGAACCTGCAGCTCGTGCTGTGGCGAGAAGACGAGTCTCTACCTATCAAAACCATGATGTTAAATACTGTTACTTACGGAACTGCAAGTGCCAGCTATTTGAGTACGCGGTGTTTGTGGCAGCTTGGGGAGGAGTGTGACTTGAGTACGCGCGGTTTGTGGCAGCTTGGAGAGGAGTGTGACCATACTTTAATTAAAACTATAATTCAGCGCGACTTTTATTGTGATGATCTTATTACAGGATCAAATAATGAGAGCGAATTAAAATATATACATAGTCGTGTTAGCTACGAATTAAGTAAAGGTTGTTTCAAACTACGTAAATTTAAAACGAATTTAGCTTCTTTATTCAATGAGAGTTGTATCCTTCAAGATGATTTAACCATAAGTCAGTCGGAAAACACTCTCGGATTGGGTTGGAATCCCAATAGTGATATTTTGCATTTTCCTGTCCATGAGCTTCCTTCGAGTAATATAGTCACTAAAAGATACATAATGTCTAATTCAAGTAAAATCTTTGACCCACTGGGCCTACTTAGCCCTTGTACTATGCAAGCTAAACTAATGTTGCAAAACCTATGGCAACTAAAACTAGATTGGGACCAACCAGTTCCAAATGAAATAAAACACAAATGGGATAGTTTCTCTAATAACTTACCTGCACTTTCCAATATTGAAATTCCTAGGTACGTACTGTGTGATTCTCCATGTTCAGTCGAACTACATAGCTTCAGTGACGCCTCCCAGCTTGGCTACGGTGCTTGCCTTTACATGCGATCTACCAACCTCAACGGTGACGTCACATGCAATCTGTTGTGCTCGAAATCCAAGGTGGCTCCTTTGAAACCAACATCGATTCCTCGCCTAGAGCTGTGCGGAGCGCTTCTTGCTGCCAGGTTAAGTAAGGCTGTCACCGAGTCCCTCCGTTTCGTGCCTGATCAAACGTTTCATTGGTGCGATTCAAGCGTTGTACTTGGATGGCTCTCGGGAAATCCGTCTAGGTTGAAAACGTTTGTAGCCAACAGAATTGGTGAGATTCAAGAAATCACCAAGCCAGCGTCCTGGCGATATGTGCCTTCTGCCCACAACCCAGCTGATCTAATATCTCGAGGTGTAAACCCCGCTCAGTTACCTAATATGCAATTATGGTGGCACGGTCCTACCTTTCTACTGGGCGAAGCCTCTCAGTGGCCTACGCTAAAACTTAATATTTTAAATGAGCTACCTGAAACGAAACCTATAACTACATCATCACTACTAGCTACACCTATTTTTGAGCCTATAATCAACATTGAACGCTTTTCTAAACTCGATCGTCTCAAGCGAGCCTTCTGTTATGTGTATCGTTTTATTTTTAACATAAAAAATCCGAATAAAAAGGTACTCGGCCCATTAACACTCGATGAGCTAACTGATTCATTTAATTACCTATGTTTTATGTCACAACAACAGTGCTTCTTTAATGAGTTTAAATTATTATCAAACAATAAGCTGCTTAGTTCCAAATCAAGAATTCTATCACTCTCTCCATTCATTGACAAAAATAATTTAATTAGAGTTGGCGGTAGAATCGACGCCTCTGATGTATCCTATGAAAGGAAACATCCTATTCTTTTAGAGTCGTCTCATTATTTAACCAAGCTCATATTTAATTATGAACATGTCCGTAGCATGCATGCTGGTCCACAACTTCTTTTAGCCACGGTGCGAGAGTATGTGTGGCCTTTAAATGGCAGACGTCTCGCACGACGTACTGTCAACGACTGTGTAGTTTGCCGTCGCGCTCAAGGTAAAACTTTACGTCCTCAAATGGGCAATCTGCCTAATCAACGCATCACAATAGACTTTCCGTTTAATTCAGTCGGTGTTGATTACGCCGGTCCCTTTTATACTTTAAATAGAAAGGGTCGCGGTGCTAAAGTTGTAAAATCTTATTTATGCATTTTTGTATGTTTACGATACAAATGTATACATCTGGAAGCTGTCAGCGATCTTACTAAGGATGCCTTTATTATGACGCTTCGAAGATTCGTCGCGCGTCGTGGCCGGCCAACAGAAATACATTCTGATAATGGACGCAATTTTTTAGGGGCTGCTAGAGAATTAAGTTTATTTTTAAAGGAACAAAACAAATTCCTTTCTGAGTATGCAACTCAACAAGAATTTAAATTTATTTTTACTCCGTCATACGCACCTCACTTCGGTGGCATCTGGGAAGCCGGCGTTAAATCCGCGAAGTATCATATAAAACGTATTATCGGTAATTCTCACCTCACTTTTGAGGAACTTACAACATTGTTTGCACAAGTGGAATCAATTCTAAACAGCCGACCTTTGTGTCCCCTGTCTCCCTCTCCTGATGACCTTCAATACCTATCCCCAGGGCACTTTCTTATAGGGAGACCACTAAATGCATTGCCTGCTGCACCTAATCTTGAAGCTAGATCTGAGAGCAGCTTCGACCGTTATTCCCGCTTGGAAAATATACGCCAACACTTCTGGAATAGATGGCAGCACGAGTATATCTCCGAGTTACAACTTCGATCAAAATGGAAGCAGAACCTAACCACTTTAAAGGTCGGGGACCTTGTTTTGCTCCTTGAAGAGTCTCTGCCCCCTCTATGCTGGCGAGTTGGAAGAGTGTCCAAGCTGTATCCCGGACTAGACAACATTCCACGCGTTGCCGACGTCTTCACTAGCAAGGGTACCTACCGACGCCCCCTCGTGCGCCTTTGTCCACTGCTTCCTGAGACCACACAGGCGGTTGAAGAGCCTACATCTTCAACGGCGGGGAGTCTATGTTGCCGCCAATTATAATAAATAACGACAGTTTTCATTATCATATTTAGCCTTACTAATTTCAATAGCAATGTTCATCTTACACACAATTTTTACTAGCTCGTTCAGGTTAAAGTTATAAAGTCAGTCTATTTCTGCTTGTCTTTGAGTTAAGATCGGTGCTAATTTATATTGTACAAACAATAAACTGAAGTCTGAAGATTATCTGGGTTTCATTGTGAGGCCCCATAGTGTCCGCGGAGACAAACACTTTAAATTTTTACAAGTCTAAATTTTAACGCAATTTTTCTAAGTCCAAGATTTACTTTACACTTTCACATTAAATTTACAAGTCTTTTTACTCACAGTTCTAAGGTCCAATTTCGCACAATTAATCACACTCACTCACTGTCGTCTATTCCAAGTCCATAAAATCCAAATTCCCTGGTTTCGGCACCATGTACGTTTACGTCCAACAAGTAGTAGAAATGAAACACACACGTATAGATATAGGTATATTCACCACAAAAACTGATATTAGCCACACTCAAAATAAACATCTTTAATAACCCATAAAAATCAATTACAAAAGTTCTTGCGGGCTTTAATACACTATCAGCGCCATCTATCGGTCACCGTTCTAAACAGTTATAATTATTGTTAAAATTACAAATTAATTAATTAAATCTAATTGTATATTAGTCATAAGTTGATGTTGAAATTGATTTGTTGTTGTTGTTGATCTGAACAAAATTTATATTATTATTATTAAAACTTAATTTTTCACCAGAAATCAATATGAATAAATTAATAGACCTTACTACACTTTTCAGTCAACACGCACACAGTAGTGTTCCCGCCACACGCACACAGCCACCCGCTTAGTGTCTATTGCATTACGCTTATGTAACCATGCGTTGCGTAATGAATTCTGTAACTTTCGGTTAAGTTTACTCAGTAAATAATTATTTTTTTTTTCAGTTCATGTACGATCTCATACTATCACGTCCTGGAATTTGAAAATGACTGGTGGTCACCCTATATATGTATTTTCAACACACTTGCTCGTAAAGTGAGCCTTATTCTATTGAATTTAGAACTACAAACTGGGCTATAAGTCACGCGTGCATAATATATTATACCCTAGTGCATAATATAATGAATCCTACAAAGTTGAATTGTACCTTAGTGCAAATTACATGCGAGTAAACAGAGTAATTTGCGTCGTTTAATAACATAGTTCCTATGGCCATCTTCCAGCTCCATCATCAGGACCCTGATTACTATCTAATATCAAAGCTCTTGTCAAGACGAATCAAACGAGCCCCAACTCGATGGGGTTGCGTTGTTTAATTACGGAGTTCTTATCGCCACCTTCCAAATCCATCATCCAGACCCTGGTTATCATCTAGTATCAAGTATTTGTCAAGAAGAATGAAACGAGCTCAAACTCGATGGGTTTGCGTCGTTTACTTACAGAGTTGCTATAGCCACCTTCCATCTTCATCATCAGACCCTGGTTAACATCTAGAATAAAAAAATATTTATTGAGTCAATAAATTCTAAGTCAATGGTGTTGCGTCGTTTAATTTCGGAGTTCCTATGGCCACCTCCAGCATCAGACCCTGGTTACCATCTAGCATGAAAATATTCATTGAGACTAATCAAATAAGCTCCAAGTCCATGGGGTTCGTCAAGAAAAATGAAACGAGCCCAAACTCGATGGGGTTGCGTCGTTTAATTACGGAGTCACTCCATCGTCATATCATATCACATATATGTCATAACAAGCTTTTGCCCGCGGCTTCGCTCACAGTAATAAAAAGTAGCCTGTCACTTTCCAGGCCCCAAACTTAACGCTCCTTTGCGACTTGAAATTCGGAAAACAAACATATAAACAAGCACACTTTCAAATTAAAAAACTTTTATTAAATAAAACACTTTTAAAATATAAAACTTAGCCTTTCACACACACCACTTACAATTGTAGGTATACAGTGTGGAAAAAAAATAGTGGCCCTGGAGGGAAACTGCCTTAAATCCTATAGCTTATTTTACTTTAAGGAAACATTCCTTTATTTTTAAAAAGGAACAAAACTGCATTAAAAGATTTTCTTAAATTTGCTTGTAACACCCGGGACTCGAACCAGTAAACATAAAAAAAATAAAGATTCGTTATTTTACTATGCTAATCGATAGGATTATTGTTCAGGATAAAATTTCTCTAACAAACATTTGGTCTCACACTCGTCTGTCGTACAAGATATCCATGAAAAATAACTACACAAGTTTACATACATTACCTAGTACGGTTCACTTTCAACAAGTAAAAGACACGTTATAATTCTCTTATCTCTCTAACATTCAAATAATGAAGTTCAATTCATTCGTATGAAGTACAAGCTTGCTAATTAATTTATTTCTAAGTACCTTGTTGAAGCATTCTACAAGAAAATCGTTTAATGGTAATAATATCTCTATGCACACACGATATTACTTCTTACACGATACGAGGCGTTTTGACGAAAAGTTTGAAAATGGAACGTTTGAATTTGTTTGCAATGCGGGACAGCAATTTTACAATGTGAGCGAATATTTCCAACATTTTTATCGATTTTATTTAATATTGCTTCCATTACGTAAATGCGTGATCATGGCGTATCAAGAACAATTCGACTTATTAGAAGCTTTCTTCGCAAGCAACAAGAACTGCGATTTAGTTCTACAGTGGTTTCGCGAGAGGTATCCAGATAGACAAATACCATCAAGAAAAGCTTTGTAGCGAATGGTGAAAAATTTAGTCAATATTGGAAGTTTCAAAAAACGTTTAGGAAGCCCTCAGCAACAAAATCCAGACTTTTCCGATTTTGATTTCAATATTTTGACATATTTTGAGTGTTACCCGAAAGCTTCTAGTAGAGAAGCTACTCAAGAGATAGGCACCAGCCATACTCGGGTACTTAATGTTTTGGAAAAACATACAAATATAAATGTTATCGTGATGGGCGATTGGTGCAGAAACAACATCCCGGAGATAGTCAAAGAAGATTAGAGTTCTGTCAGAATATTCAAACAGAAATAGCCCGCAACCCAAATTTCTTAGACTACATTGTATGGTCTGACGAAACAAATTTTAGTAATAATGGAATGTATAACAGACATAACAATCATTATTGGTCCCGTCAAAATCCATTCCGTGTTCGTGAAACAAGCAATCAGATCAGATTTTCTTTTAATGTTTGGTGTGGAAACAAAAGCAATATGGTTGTTTTGGTGCACATTTACGAAGGACATCTGAATACGGCAAAATACATTGAAATATTAGAGCTTTTACGAAATCAATTAAACCTTCTACCGGAAGAGGAACGAAATAATATTATTTTTCAACAAGATGGTGCACCTGCCCACAATAGCAGAATTTCCAGGGCTTACCTTAATGAAAATTTCAATGTCTGGACAAACGGGACGATTAGATGGCCTGCAAGAAGGCCAGACCTGACGCATCTAGACTACTTTTTATGGGGTCATGTTAAAAATATTATTTATAAAACGTGTTATGAGACCGTATAAGAGATAAGGGTCGCGGTAAAAAATGTGATTAGGGGCATACACCACAACACTTTGCTGAAGGCTACACGAAATTAATTTCAACGAAGACTAAATTTGTGTATCCGGAACGAGGGGGCTTATTTCGAACAATTTATCAGTTAAATTATTGAAGTGTAACAAATTGATAATAAAATAAAATAAATTTTACGATTTCACGTTTTCTTTTTATTTTAAAGACCAAATATTTGTTAGAGAAATTTTATCCTGAACAATTATCCTATCGATTAGTATAGTAAAATAACGAATCTTTATTTTTTTTATTTTTAGCTGGTTCGAGTCCCGCGGGAGTTACAAGCTAATTTTAGAAAATCTTTGAACGCAGTTTTGTTTCTTTTCAAAAATAAAGGAATGTTTATTTAAAGTAAAATATGCTAACTATAGGATTTAAGGTAGTTTCCCTCCAGGGCCACTATTTTTTTTCCACACTGTATAGTTACCGAATAAAATTAGTACAAAATTTGAAAATTAACAAAAAAAAAATAATAAGTACTAGAATGAACTTATGATTAAATAACAAACAAAAAATCATTGGTGGCGGAGGCAACTAATCAAAAAGGCCCTTGGCAAAATCCGGGGCAAAGGTGCCCATAACGCTCGCTGCATTACCACGCTGGATTGCTATGGCAATTCTTTGCCCCAGAAATGTCCCGGCCCTAGGATCACATTATTTTTCCCTTAGTCGACGGCCGATAGCATTATTACATTTTTTAGTGTCCTCGCCCCAGCACCCCATAGTTTCCACTGCTAGAGGAATAAATGAGTAACTATCTGTGAGGGCTAAGTATTTTAAACGTTTTCTGTCGGCCGCCAACTCTGCCGCGGCTCCAGACACTTTCATAGTACTTGCGATATGAGTGGCCGCAAAGGTGTCGACGCAAGTAACGTCCCACAACAGACACCTTCCCCTCTCCCACGGTACCATGGTCAAACCATCAGGCCTTTTGCCATCGGTCCTACTAAGGCCTGGGGGCTCCAGGACACAAGGAACACCTGCAGACACCAATGCTCTGCGAATTATATCGTTAAGTGCATGGCGAGATGTGTTGGCGAGAAAACCTACCCGAACATCGCCGACAACTCAGCGAGTGGCTGAGTTGTCGTAAAAAAAATACTTTTAAATAAAAATAAATTAAAAGTAAAAAACCTTTTTAAAAACAAGTTTTTATTTAAATCATTACACATTTGACACAATTTATATGATAAAAAGCTTATCGCAAGATTTGTTTTTGGAGACTAACATGTTTTAATAATTTGATGTAGGTATTTATATTTCAATTCTTTTAGAAATTATAGAAGGTATATACGTCAGCCAAGCTATCAAATCCTCTTCCAACTGGTGATTCGTAATTTATATTGTGCTTTCAAAAAATATATTTACTAAAACACAAAAATATAAACGAACGCTTAGATGTGAACTGTCAATTTCATTGTCAAAGTACGTACTCTAAATGTCGTCCAATAGGTACTTGACATTCAGTCAAGTCAACTTAGTCAAATTCTTGTTGCGAATCGTGACTTTCAAATCTTAAAAATAGTGATTTCGTGCCGTTGCAGTATTTTGTATTGTTATCACTATTCTTAAATTGATTTAAAACTTCCCAGTTATGCCTAAATATTCAGGTATTGTATTCATTAACATATCTTTTCTGTGTCATTCTAGAAAAGGAGGTTATGTATATTATAAAGTTTCCTTGACATGAAAGAATAACAATTCTGTTATGTACTTTTATAGTTTTTAATAAAAAAATATCACAGGTTTTTGTAGGTTTTTGTTTATAAATAACTAACGTAGATATTTAAGGAAATAGTGACGCCGCATTCGTGATTTACTTTGTTTGTTTACCGGCATTTCATAGTTCTTTCAGACAAGAAACGCTTCGTCAGAATTAAGCCTATATATACTATACGTTTATTAGTTTCTAAAATATCGGACATATAATTTTTGAAGCACTAAAGTTTACTTGAATATTTTTCTTTCAGTAAAAGTTAAATGGGGTAAAGAAGTGTTCCCAGGTGTGGAAGTAAATACAGATGATGACCCTGTGTTATTCAAGGCGCAAATATTTGCTCTCACTGGAGTTCAGCCAGAGAGGCAAAAAGTTCTACACAAAGGGATTACCTTAAAAGATGATTCTTGGGGCAATTTTAAGTTGGTTAATGTAAGTTCAGTTGACAATTTCACAATTTTTTCGAGTTTAAGGTGAAATAAACTTTATTCCAAAATTAATAGTAAGTACAAAGTTCAATTTCTTTAATTCATCCTCGATGGTTATATGAGATTTTTTTAAATATTATTCATAGTATTTTATACTTCAAACATTAAAAGGCTGTAATACTAATTAATATTGAAATAACAGCAGTAGTTTATATGGTACAATATGTAATAAATCATCAGTTTTATAACATTTTTTTTAGAATAATATTAATTTACAAGTATTTTTGAACATTGATCTTTATGCAAATATAAGATATAAGAAATCCTATGTGATTTAAAGAAACATTATAATTTAAAATAAGTATGATTTAGAATAAACTAATAACAGGAGAATAAATATAAATACTCAACTTACACTTGTTATAATTACATAGTTATTGAACAAATAATCATCTATAACAGGAGAAAAAAATTAATTATAGTGCATCTGTTTATTAAGGAGACACCTGTTATTGTTTCAGAATGCTATGGTGCTAGTAATGGGTAGCAAAGAAGAAGATGTGCCAACTGCCCCTGTAGAACAAACACGGTTTGTTGAAGATATGAATGAAGCGGAACTTGCTACAGCTGTAAGTTACTATTGAAAAACAAAAAAACTCAAATATTTATTGTACCTTTTCAACCTTTCAACCAATATGAGGAGGTTCTCAATTTGTTATGTTTTTCCTTTTTTTGTGTTAGTTACACAATTTTTTGGACAATTATGAATAGATGTTCAATATTCTTGTTTCATATGATAGAGTATACTTCCAAGGTAGTCCCATATAAATTTCAAGAAAATTGATTGAGAACTTCAGGAAAAAAATTAAAATTTTGAAAAAATATACATGAATCGGAGCATATTTATAAATTGACAACTTTATACTTCAGCCAAAGTTTTGAAGTGATATTGTTTTTTAATGCTCTGCATTCGTTGATTATTTGATGTTAAGCAACAAGTTGTGGTCTTACTCACTTCTGTTGTGTTTACTAGACACATGCTCCCAAGTGAGTTTTTATTCAACTTATAACTTGATGATTAACCTGGCTGTGTAAGGCACTTACAAAGACACAGACTTTTTGAATAGTATTATATATTCATTCAAATGTACACCTTCACTCGGAAACAATACCTATTTACACCTGAACCAATTGCATTATTTTCTAATTTGATTTTAACTATATAAAGCTAATGATTAACAATGTATTAACAAACCATATAGCAACTTTAGCTTTAACTGCTATCTTTAGGAAAAAATCCGTTGTATTTTTACTGATGTGAAATGAAATTGCTGTAACACAGTACATTAAAACAGGTTAGTACTTTCCCTTAAAAATAGTTGTACCAATGAAAGCAATATTTCAACTTGCTATTTGAAACATAGTAACCACACATCACATACTTCCACCACTTCTATCTAATATGTTAAGTTATACCTATTATTTTACTGGTTGATAGAAAAGCTCATAATATGAATACTAATTCTAAAATAGATGTATTCTAAATTAGTATTTACCACATATCACTTGTGAGCATGATGTCTGTAATCCGAGTGGCCCGCACTTATTGATAGGACCCCTGAAGGGACATCTGGCTAGCAACAACCCGTCATATAAAATATGCCCCCAACATCACTCCTGTGGTGTGTTCTGGCAATATTTTATGAAGTTCCTTCCCGAACCCCTGTGATGTCATCTTCAACCTTATCTTCACCTACCATCAAGTAAGATTGAGGACAAATGCAGGTTTAGTCACCAATAAAAATAAAAATAGACACTGAAACATCAAACAATATAAAATATAAATAACATATCCAGTTTTAAATTACTTTTATTCAGTTCATCAGCATTTTAACATTAGTAGTAGAATCACTAATATAAAACTAGTCTAGTACTGACTGAAATATTTCCAATAACATTTTTTTTCAGTTGGATCTTCCGGAGGGCATGGTTAACCTTGGCAATACCTGTTACATGAATGCAACTGTACAATGTCTCAAAACTGTGCCTGAACTCAAGAATGCACTTCTTAATTATGACAAGTGTAAGTTCTGTTTTTATTTGCTAAAGTAAGTTTTGATGAATGGCACCTAATCCGAGAGAACTAACTTAGTTTGGTGGTGTGTTCATGGTCAAATTAGGGTGAGACTGGGGTAAAACAACAAGAAGGTTTGTTGAAATATTGTTAGTATTAACATGAATTCTGCTTATGTAATTTTTACCAACTAAGTAAACTTTCTCTTGTTGCTGTACATCTTAATTTGGTCATCCATTTGGTGACTAGTACTATAGCAGGTTCACCAGAAATGTTACAATTTTGATTGCATGAGTTTCAGTAATTCTTTTTTGAATTTTTGCCAAGTTTGAAAACAGTAATTCGGAGTCATGAAATATTTTCAGGCTTGGGCATGGTTATTTTTATATTTTGTATGACTTGCCATATTTTATGTGAAAGAATGGTTTTTTACACAGAAATTAAGTATAACAGAATTATACAGGGTGTCCCGTAAGTAATGGATCAACGGAATGTTGGTAATAGGGGTCAATAGCTAATAGGAATACAAAATTTTATGGTTCTAGGCCAAGTAGTTTTAGAGTTATAGTTATTTTTTGTATTTTGTAAAAGTTTACATAATGTGAACAAAAAAACTTTAACAAAAAGTTTTTTCATCCTAAGTCATCCTAATAAAAGGCTTTTTATTCCTAATTATCGTCGACAAAAAAATATGTGCATTCATATGTAAAAATGAAAAACATATGAAAAGTTTGAATACTTAACAAAATTCGCAATGCAATATTTGAACGAAACTAGTGGAAAAAAAATGTATGTATGGTAAAAAAAAGAATAAAAACTAGTTTTGAACAGACCAAAACAGAAAATTCATAGAAAATGTTTTTGAGTAATTGCAAGTAATTCTGAGAATTGTTTTGCTATCTCTTTCATATTGAAGTCTTTTTTATTGTATCCCGCTCTCCTCACTTCCCCCCTCAACTCCACTCAACTCTCCCTCCCCTCAACTCCATGTCGTCGCACGCGCATTCAGTGGTTTGTTAATAGCTCGGAACTACAGACGCGTTTTTGCCACTCAATACGATACAACTATCATTTGTCGACCTAAGCTTGAACTGGACTTTGATTGTGCTTGTAGTTGTTGAAAATGTCTCATATCTACACCCCGCGTGAATATGCCGAGATGTACAGCCACGTGTAACTTATTATACACGGGTTAGGATCTTTAAGACCACATCTCAATATGACTAGGTAGTGTTTATGACTAAATCGCCATTAGACTAGGTCTCAGTTGGACTAGATCGTGATGGGACAATATAGCGAATAGACCAGATCTCTATTGAACTATTAATCAGTATGACCACATATCGATAAGACATACAGTTGGGTGGAATCATAGTAATCGTAGTACAACTACGCACAACCTCATTTTTACCTCATACTTCATAGATAGTACTGGCCACTCGCTTTGAACATTGATAAAAACATAACATTGTCAATATTTTGCATGTGTCACAATTGATTGTGATTTATTGTCAATAAATATATTCATATTATTTGTTCTTAGTGCGATTTTATACATAATTAAAAAATGCAAAATTTCGAACAATTACATTTCATAAAAAATAAAAAAAATAAAAAGGCTCTCCTTTATGATGGATATAGATACAATTTTGTCGAGAACAATGCAAGCGGAACGTCTTTCTGGCGGTGCTGTAAAAGACAGGAATGTAGTGCTTCTTTAACATTGAACAAGGAAGAAACAAATGTAATAAGACAGAGTTTGCACAAATGTGAGCAAGACTACGATAAGATTAAAGAAGATCTTTTATTGGATACAGCAAAGCAGAATGTGTGCAAAGATATGTCATCTGTAAAGAAAATTTATGAACAAACACTGCAGACACTGCCATCTAGTTCCACTTCAAGTAATATAGGGAGACCCTATAATTCAGTTAAAGATGTCCTCTATAGACAACGTAAAAGATTTCTGCAAGTAGAAAAAACAGAATTCCATAAATGTTCCGAAGTAATGGTACCAGATATTGTAAAAAAAGACTTCTTAGTAGCCGAGTTCGAATTATCCGAAAGTGATAAAATACTTATATTCTCATCTTCTTTTGCTAAAAGAAACTTAAAAAATTATGCAGATCGAAACAAGGTTTTCTTCGGCGATGGGACCTTCAAACGTGTTCCTAAGCCATTTTATCAATTATTCTCCGTGCACGTTGACGTAGATAGTACCGATGACTCTGCGAATGTGTTTCCAGTATTATACTCTCTGTTACCAAATAAACAAGAAACCTCTTATGTGGCACTGTTTACCATAATACGTGACGTGCTTGGAGTACAAATTAAATCATTTAAGTGCGATTACGAATTGGCACTTATCAATGCATTTCGGTCTGTATATAAAAAGGCCAAAATAACAGGATGCTATTACCACTACAATAGAGCAGTGTGGAAAAAGGCTTCTGATATTGGTTTGACGAAAACTGAAGGCGGGCGTGACATTACCAGAATGACTGCAAATTTGCCTCTTTTGGGTCCTTCTTTTATACACGACGCTTGGTTGGCTATTATTGAGGTTTCTCAGAAATCGCCTGTAATGGATACTTTTATAAAGTATTTTTCTAGACAATGGATACAGAACACAACTTTGATTTCATGCGCGAACGAAAAGCACAGAACCAATAATAAATTAGAGGCATGGCATCGTCGCCTAAACGTACGCATGCAACATAAATCGTCATTGTTATTATTTTTATTTAGTTTAAAGCAAGAAGCTGCGATATAAGACAGGAAAATTCAAAACGTGTTGTTTGAGGTACAACGCAAAAAAAGAAATGACATAATATTCGATCGCAAATATAAAAAAGAGTTAAAAAAAGTTGAGAGGCATGAAATAACTTCCATAGAGTTTCTAAGAAATATCTGTAACTTGAAACGTAGATATTAGTAATTTCGAAGTAATAAAATTTGAATTGTTCTTCTTTTTATTTTTATTTTATCAATATTCTATTGTACTCGTATTATCCAGATCGGGTTGATGTAGTGTACATAACTGTACTTTACAGAACAAATGAATACAAGGTCCTAAAGCTCTCTGGTCATTTCACGACATAGTCAAATAGAGATATTGTCCCATCACGATCTAGTCCAACTGAGACCTAGTCTAATGGCGATTTAGTCATAAACACTACCTAGTCATATTGAGATGTGGTCTTAAAGATCCTAACCCTTATACACTTAGCAACTTATTCGGTTTTAATAAGGTTCAAAGTCCAATGAAAATATACAGGGTAACTGGTGGGTTACTTTTGAAATTCAAGTACGCGATAGTTTGAGATCATACATGAAGAGAAAAAATATAATAAAAAAGAAATATTAATTATTTACTGACTAAAATTGGCGCTAGCGTTGGCAGCGATCCGCGTGCCAGGTCACGTGCGGCGATTGACTCAGTTGTATGTAAAGTAAATAGTAACATTGTAGTATTTATTTATAGGAAATTTGGTGAAAAATTAAGGACCTACTTTTAATACATAATTATGATCAGAATCGAGTACAGAGTGATCTCTTTCACCATCTTCAATTTTTCACCAGTCGCCCTGTATTCGTACACGTACACGTGTACATACACGTTTTTTTTTTATATTGTAAGGATAGGACGTTTATCTTCCATGCCACGTGACTGTAAATCACATACGGCTTGTGTGTCCGAATCGCAATGACTATCCCGATTACAGAGCTTTTCTTTGGGGAATAATGCCTACATGGAAGGTCGAATTCCTGGAGTTGGGTGTTAGCCGAAGTGGATGAAGATCCTTGTACTAGTGTCCGCCGTATATCAAGGCGTACTGGTGTTGAAAGAAGTACAGCGCACCAAATTTTAAAAAGAAATAATTTTCACCCGTATCATGTGCAACGGGTGCAAGACCATTTCTATGAATTTACTGACTTACTCTGTTTAATATCACTTTTTATTCTTTTAACTTTATGTAATGTAGCAATGTTATACTATTTTGGAATCTGTGTTAGTTGTAAATGTTTTTAAGCAAATGGGCCATGAAGCTACATTACATTTTTTTTCACACTAGCTTCGTTCAAATATTGTATTGTGAATTTTGTAATTCAAACTATTCATATGTTTTAGCACATAATTTTTTTGTCGACGATAATTAGGAATAAAAAGCCTTTTATTTACGGTTACTTATGTTTACTTAAAAGTTTTTCCTTGAAATTTTAATTTTTTTGTTTACATTATTTCAAATTTTACAAAATACAAAAAATAACTAACTCTAAAACTACTTGGCCTCTAATTTTGTATTCATATTAGCTATTGATCCCCTCTATTACCAACATTCCGTTGATCCATTACTTACGGAACACCCTGTATATGAAAAAAAACCAACAGATACATTGGGTAAAAAAAATCAGCACTTCTGTATATTTCAGTGTCATATTTGACCTAATTATGAAGTGGAAGCATAGTTGAGTTGACAAAGCTTAATTATTTTTTTATAGACAAAGTTATCACATTTACTTATATTTAAGGTAACAGAATTACATAATGGCAGTTAGATATCATAGAATTTCTTCAGAGTTTGAGTACCTATATGATAATAGAGAACACCATCTAGAAAAATATTTTGTTTAAATCTGACAGATCTTTTTAAGAGATGAGCGAATGAACAAATAAACAATCAAACAACCAAACTTCTCAGACTTATTATATTAGGATAGATTCCATAATATCTGCACATCTTGACCATATTTATTAAAAACTTAGGATTGTATACCTGTTTCATTCTTCAGAAAAACATATTTTCTTCCATCTACCAACAGCATCCGGAGGCGGCACAGCTGGAGATCTAACTGCTGCGCTCAGCGAGACAATGTCAGCGTTAGACGACAGCGGCAACGGCCCGTGCGCGGCGGCCGCAGCTAAGCTCCTGCGGGCTTTGCACGCCGCCGCGCCCTGGTTCGCTCAGCGAGGGTCTAGTGGGGGGCTGGAGCAGCAAGACGCTTCGGAGTGTTGGACGGAGATCGTGAGAGCACTGCAGCAGAGGCTGCCCATTACGCCTTCTTCGGGGTCTGATCCGTGAGTGTCTTGTTTTTGTCTTTTAACGGTGACTAACTTCGCTCAGTGAGGATCTAGTGTACAGTTCGTGCCAAAACACATGTGGTGCCTTCTTGGATCTCATCTTTATTTACTATCAGGTGAGATTTAGGTATTCAAAGTCACAGATAACAAAAAATTAAATTACATGACAAACCAAAAGTACATAATTTTAAATTGGTTATGTTCGAAAATAATCCTGCTCCAACAATTTTATATTAAACTAACGGAATTCACAAGTAACCGGTACTATATTCAAGTTCAAAAACATATAAGCTTGAGTAGAGTATTTTGAGTGAAGTTTGATTTTTCGTTAATTAATATAATATTTCCATAATTATTCATTAGTGGACGTCTACAGGCTGTGGATGATGATGATGATACATTATGATGATTAACATTTTAAGATAATTTTAATTTGACCAAGGGGTTTGAAAATTTTTGTATGGAGCCTGGCACACCTAATGTCCGCCATTTTGATTTTTTTTCGATTTTGCGTCGCACTATAAAACTTGTATATTTCGATTGCTAACATACAGACGAGCAAAAAATGTTATATAACAAATGGGTCTAAAACGTCACGTTTTAGAGATATATATGGAAAACAATTTTGCTAAATATTTACAATTTATATTATATTTAATCGTTGAAATACCTCTCAGAATGTATCAAATTAGCATGAATGTTTGTAGTACTATCTTGCACATTAGTTAAGAGTAAAAATAACTTGTTTTTATACCTACCTATCTGAAACCTGACAATGCCATATCAACCCGGCAACGCCGCCGCGCCGCACGGAGCTCCCAGCCGGCGACGCGTTAAAATGGATTGTGCTCATAGAGCGCAACGCCTCTGTGGCAATCAGATTGTGTAGGTATCTATAACTTTTTGTTATTGAATGCAGTTATAGCTACTTTAGCAAACAAATTTAGTACTTACATACTTAATTACCTACTCTTAATGGAGTTCGGCCGCCACACGATCATTTTGAAATAAAACTTCAGAGTTAGCATTTACATAAATAAGCTTTAATTCCCAGTATTAATTATTGAGGCTATGGCGCTAGGACTAGAATAGACAAGAAAAAATATTTATTTCTTAGGAAACTCTCCAGAAACACTTTACAATCTACTTTATAACTTACATTATAATCACTTATAAGTCTCACATTTGGCAAAGAGCTGGGCGTTTCTTTCACACCCATGGCTCCTTTTCATTTAAGAAGTCATCCACTTTATAGTTGCCTTTTTTACGTAATTTCTGCTTGACAACCGTTTTAAACTTGTTAAAACGGAAGTTCCAGTATGTCATGGGGAACCGTGTTGTAGAAGTGTATACACAAGCCCATCTTCTTCTTCTCGTGTGGGCTGTAAGTTAAATGACCCCATATACCCATAAAAGAACTGGGTTAATCATCATCGCTATCATTTATTACATTAGCATTGAATATGACATCTAAAAAGGCTGCAGGGTGTAGCAGTGTCGTTTCTTGGTGTCGTGCCCATGCCATATACCATACAATAGTCATGTTCTTTTACCAACCAGGCAATTACAGTAATGCTCTATAATTTTGTTTCTGCCATTTAAATGGCTATCGAGCAGTATGTACACAAAATAAACGCCGTGATTTTGATGGCTGGACTGAATTTGCAAGTGTGCATCTCTTTTCTTGGCGCAGTACTCTGCGCCATCGCTTTCACTCGGCCAATACTGATTTGATCTAATCCGATTTATACAAACACGATCAGTAGGTTTTTTTTGAGGTGTACGCAAGGGCTACACTTTTTTTGAGGTGTACGCAAGGTTTTAAAGACAGACTTAAATATTATAGGGCGTTGAAATGACGCGTCTTTCTCTATCCCGTATTTCCGAATAGGTACAAATGTAAAAGAATTCTAAAAAAGAACACTCTTAATCATATGATCACACGTAGTAACCTGTGTCATTACTTCTTGTAAGTTACTAGAATAATAAAGTTACGTACCTACTACAGCGCCGGCGTTGCCGAGGTAATATGGCATTGTCAGGTTTCAGATAGGTAGGTGTAAAATAAAAACCAGTTATTTTTACTCTTAACTAATGTGCAAGATAACACTACAAACATTCATGCTAATTGGATACATTCTGAGAGGTATTTCAATGACTAAATGTAATAAGAATTGAAATTATTTAGAAAAATTGTTTTCCATTTGTCTCTAAAACGTGACGTTATAGACCCATATGTTAAATAACATTTTGCTAGTCTGTATGTCAGCAATCGAAATATACAAGTTTTATAGTGCGACGCAAAATCGAAAAAAAAAACAAAATGGCGGACAGAAGGTGCACCAAAAATTTTCAAACCCCTTTCTTCAATAAACTGAGTTTATTGAAGAAAGTTATTATTATTATTATATAATATCCTTCGTTGTTGCAATGTTGTCATAGCAGGTTTGAGCTGCATTTACACTAAACTAAAAAATCGAACTAATTTTATTGAACCAAAATGTATATTGAATTCAATCATGAATTTTGATCAGTAACTTTAGATTACTGCTTTGTGGTCAATGACATCATTTACATTGTAAATTAAACTTATTCCTCCGCTATAAATTATTGACCAGCTTTTATTTTTATGAAGAAATAATTCGTATTTTTTTACCAAACTACTTTTTTTTTTAAACTTTACTAAAGCTATCCATGAACTAGAGAAATTCCAAAAGTTCTTATTCATAAATATTTACAAAAATGATCGTAAGGTTACAGTTTCTTAGTAGTTAAAGTTATAAGTGCCTTTTGTGTAGGAAATTATCATGTGACCTTCCGAGTTATTAGGTTCGTAGGTTTTCTAATGATCTAAAATCTTTACCTGGGTGGTTTTGCCCATGAATTATGTAATTAAATAATGATTTAATATTAGCTGCCGTTTTCAGGTAATGTTCTCAGTGGTTGTTAGACAGTCATATTATATTAGTTTTTTTTTGTAATTTTTTAAATATAGAGGGTAAATTTTAATCAGCGCATCACCTTTGGCAGGTAGCCTGGTAGCCTCTCCACATTAATCCCAAAAACATTTGTTCTACGACATTTGACAAATCTTGATAAATAATGCAAAAAAAGAAAAACAAAGTTTTGCTCCCTCTGTTATTTATTGCTTTGTATTTTGCTGCGTCACCCCGCAACCCCGCGCCCCGCTGCATGACTGTGGTGTGGCGCAAGATGTGTGTCATCAGTATGAATAGAGTAACTCCAGTTTACGAGACAATAAATATTTTTTCATTTCTCATACTCGGAAAGTAGTCTATGTTTGATCCAATTATCGGTCTGAAAAAACCCGCGGGTCGGATGTTTCATACAAATTCATTCCGAACCAAGGGCCGGAATGGATTTCAAAAATAGAACTAATACATTTCATAAGCCAGCTGTCAAAAATTTAGATTTTTTTATGATTTTTTATTTTATTTTAGAAGTCAAGTTAAAAGAAGTAGTTTAAAAAATTATATTTGTCTATATTTTGTCACTATCATTTAAAAAAAATATAAATATATAATTGTCTTAATTATATATAATTATTTTAATACATAGGGTTGTTTTATGTAAAAAATGATATCTATACCTACATAGAAATATGTTACCGATTTATATGTGAATAAAAATGTCGCTTTAAACTTTACGAATTGTTCGAACTTTTCCATTAATTTTAAATAAATATTTAAGAAAAATGTTTTTTTTTACTTTCCTTATATTCGAAATGAAAAGTAGAGTGTTCCCCGCGGGTGGATGACATCAATTCATACTCGGATTATATCCCTCGGTCTAAACACCTCGTATGGGAATTGATGTCATCCGACCCTCGTTTAACAATCTACTATTTCGTACAGGAAAAAAATAATTTTAAAAAGTTGTAGAGCAAATGCTGTTGGGATTACTGTCGAGAGGCTGCCTGCAAGAGGTGATGCGCTTATTAAAAAAATAACCCTGTATTTTAGCTTAATTAATTAAATAATACACTGTTCCAAACATGTACCTACACACTTTTCTGTATAATAAATAGTTACTTAAAACTATCCATATTATGTCCTGACTGATCTCTCCCGTTGACAGGACATCGGTGATCGAGCAGTACTTCGGGGGCACTTTAGACGTTGAGCTGGTGTGCTCGGAAGCGGAGGAACCTCCCACGAAGAGTAAGGAGTCCTTCCTGCAGCTGTCCTGCTTCATCTCGCAGGATGTCAAGTACCTCCAGTCCGGCCTGAGATCTGTGAGTCCTAATATTAATAATATTTTATTTTATTTTTTATTTTTATTTTATTTTATTTGGGAAACAAACAGTTATACATAATACTTATTTCTATTTACATTTGATTATACGTAAACCAGTGAAGTTTCCACAGTTTGATTATACATTTTGAGCGGTATATATAACATTAAAAAAAAAAAACAAAGTCTGTAAATAATGTAAAGACAAAATATTGGAATATATGGAAAAATAGAAATAGCGTTGTTATATGAACTTAATTCAAAACTAAAACTATGTTATTAACAAGTATCATTTTCTCACAAGTATTTTATATAATTCTTTTTTAAACTTTGACAAATCAAGGGTGTAATCTAATTCTAACAAATTTTTATTATAATAATCACAGGATCTCTTCAAGAAAACATTTTTAGCATAGTTATTTTTACTCAATGGGACATGAAACAATAACTTGCGTCTACTATTTGTTTTAGGACAGTTAAAATATATTTTATTCAATAAATATTCTGAGTCTATGAAATTATTTATTATTTTATAAAGAAACAATTGATCTCTTACGATTCGTCTTAGGCTTAGGGAACAAATTTCATATTTCAATTCAAAACTTGGGAATCTATATTTTAAACATTTCAAAAATTTGTTTTGAATTCGTTGCAGTTGATTAATATATATATCATACTGAGGACACCAAACCGTTGAGGCATATTCTAAAATGGGTTTCACCAGCGAATTGAAAAGTATGAAGTATGAAGTAATACTTTTAAAATCTTTACACGTCCGAAGTATAAATCCCAACATTCTATAGGCCTTTGTTGCGGTATTTTCTATATGGATGGAATACAAAAGTTTTTCATCTAACTGAACACCAAGATCTCGCACATCAGACACTCGAGATATTTTAATGCCACCAATACGATATTCGTAAGGTATAGTTTTCTTTTTGCGACTGTACGAAATTACACAACACTTTTTAACATTCAAATCAAGGTTATTTGCTTTACAATATGTATCTAATCTATTTAAATCATCTTGTAGTGTGAAGCAGTCGCAAAGAGAACGAATGGGCCTGAAAATTTTATTATCATCCGCATACAATAGAAAAGATGAATATTGAAATACTTTTTTTATATCATTTATAAAAATATTGAATAGTAGCGGCCCGAGGTGCGATCCCTGCGGCACACCTGACGCAACTGGTAGGTAAGTAGAGCAAAAACCTTTGACTGTAACTGCCTGACTTCTATTACGCAGATAAGATTCCATCCACCGTAGAAGCTCACCATTAATGCCCATCGCTTCAATCTTTTTAATCAAAATATTGTGTGAGATTTTGTCGAAGGCTTTCGAGTAATCCGTATAAATGGCGTCAATCTGCACTCCTTTATTCATGAAAGTTGTAATTAGGTCAGTAAATTCGCAGAGATTGGACTCAGTTGATTTCTTGTTGACAAAACCATGTTGTTCCTGAATGAGGTTAGGTCTAATTTTTGGATAAATATTGTCATGCACGATTTTTTCAAATAATTTTGGAATTGTTGATAACTTTGATATTGGTCTATAATTTAAAATGTTATGTTTGTCACCAGACTTAAATAAGGGTACAACAAATGACTTCTTCCAGAAAGTTGGCATTACGCCAGATTGTAAACTTTTATTAAATAAAATAAAAAGCGGTTTACTGATAGATTTACAACAGTTTTTTAGAAATAGCGGTGGTATTCCATCAGGGCCATAACCCTTAGATGTGTCTAGTATCTTCAATCTTCTTTCAATATCTGTTTGTGTTATAGTTAAATAATTTAGATTCATATTATTGTCGCTTTTTATACATGGAATACTACAAGTGTCATTTTCATTAAACACAGAGTTAAAATATTGATTAAAGAGATTACTTATTGTCAAGCCATCAGAAACTCTAACCTCATTCAAGAACATACTATTAGGAATTGAATTGGATTTACGCTTAGCATTAACGAAAGACCAAAACGGTTTACTTGACTTTAGAATGTTATTTTCGGTTTTAATTATAAAGTTATCGAAGCATTCTCTTTCAACTTTTTTTTGACGTTGACGTAAAATACTATACAC
Organism: Stenoptilia bipunctidactyla; assembly: GCA_944452665.1. Lineage (NCBI taxonomy): Eukaryota > Metazoa > Arthropoda > Insecta > Lepidoptera > Pterophoridae > Stenoptilia > Stenoptilia bipunctidactyla. The sequence goes on along the minus strand of OX101734.1, from coordinate 15,863,021 downwards.
ATTATAATCGTCTACACGTCGGTACTTTTTCCATTTTTTGTGCATCTTCAATTTTTCTTTAATAATTTTAATAAGGGATCGAGAGTACCAAACTGGATATTTATTGGGGTTTATTGTAATTTTAGAAGGAACATGTTCACTAATAATATTATTAACGTTGTCGTAAAATATTTCCACCGCGGTTTCAGTATTTTCTACGTTTAAAATAGCATCCCAGTCAATTTCCGATAAAGAATTATTAATTGTTTCATAATTTGCCATATTAAATAAATAGATTTTGCGCGGAGGACAGTTTAGAACTGGTTGGGCGAAAACAGAAAGATTAATGACAAGAGCTGGGTGGTGAGCATCCAATGGGACAAGTGGACAACCAGAGTCACTCACTATGCAGTCCCTATTACATATAATTAAATCTAATATTCTTCCAATGGTATTTTTAATAAAATTATATTGTTGCAGATTGTTAAATGATAAAAACGAAGAAAATTCAGATAAAAGTATGTCAGTATAACTGGATGCCAAAAAAATCTCATTATTAGTATTACACTCCCAAATTCCTTTGCTTAGGTTAAAATCACCTGTTATTAAATAAACATTATTAGGAAAATTCATTATTTCGAATGCAGTTATCTCGTAAAATTCTTCCAAGCATTGTTTATGTAAGCTACATTGTGGAAAATAGCCACCGAAAACTCTCAAGCAAGCCGGTTCTGAACTTCTAGTTTTAGCGATGGGTATGGAAATAGCCAAAACTTCTGCCGCGGCACCTGTTAACTCAAACTTAGTAACGTTTTCCACAAGAAGATGTTGTCGGACCGCGATAAGAACTCCGCCACCCATGGTATCACCCCGAGCCGCATACTCTCTATCGTGTCTATATACATTGTATGTATTGCAGTCAAATAACTCACCATCAAGTATTCCGTCTAAAAGCCAAGTTTCAGTTAGAACAATTATATCATACTCCGCAGCTGAAACGTTTTTATAAAATTGATTTGTTTTGGTCCGGAGCCCGCGAGTATTTTGATAATATATATTTAATGCCATAAATTTCGAATAAAAAGATTTACACATAAGTTAAAAACATATTCGTTCAACTGCCAATGAAAACATAAATCAAAGAGTAAGAAATCATGAAGTATTTGTTTTAAGAAATTAATATAAAGCATCATAAGGTTCCCAAACAAAAGTAAGGCTAGACGAATCAAGATCACATTATAAAATCGATATAAAAGATACAGTAATTTATTTTTGCAGAAAAAGTCTAAATTGTTCAAATAAAAAAATAATATAGAAAACAAACAACATAGACAGTAACCGAATATTGCAGTAACTCCTATTTCATTTTTTTTAAATCTTCCGATGAGGATATATTAATTACTTCAGAGTTATCATTTCGACGCACCATTATTCCACAGTTTCGAACCCAAACATACCTGTAGCTTTTGTCTTTCGCAAGTTTTTTACATTCCTGCAATAATAATTTATTTTGTGGGGTCAAGTGGTCATTAAAGTAAATACGGGATTCACTATTCTCACCCTTTATACCGAGATCAAATGCTTTTAAGTTGATTTTACGAAGATGTGTCAACATGAAATCTTTTTTGTATCTCGCTGTAAATTTGACTACAATAGATTTTGGTTTTTTTGATGTGCTGTTCATGTTGGCAACTCTTGTTATGAAGTCAATATCATTTTTTATATCCAGATCACACTTTGCATGATTAGCGATTTTGTCAAGTAATTCAATTAAATTTTCATTTTTCGTATAAGGTAATCCAGAGATTTCAATGTTAGAACGCCTTGACCACTGCTCACGAATATTAATATCTCGATTAATTGTTTTTATTGATTGTCCCAATTCCGCAACTTCTTTATACGATGATTTAAGCTTCTTAATTTCACCTTCACATGTAGATAAACGATTCTTCATTTCTTCGAACTGATTATTTATAAAGTTAAATGAGTTTTTCAATTCTGCTACATCTTCAATTATAGGTGCTAATTCCATTTTTATTGATTTAATATAATCGGCTTTTAATTCACTACGCAGTTTTTCATTCTCCTTGATAATCACTGCCCGTATTTCTTCCAAGGATACACAACATGTGTTTTCTTTAAGCGATCGCGAACTAGAAGTCTCACAGTGAGGTTTTGGTAACACATCCCGTTCGAAATTTCCCTTTGATATATCTGTCTCTTCCTGATCGATGGGCATAAGGTTGCTTCTTACGGGAGTATTTTGATTAGACCGCTTTCTGACAGTAACATTGGTACATTCAGGGCATTTCCACGATTCAAGAAAAATAGCGCTAAGTTGACGAAATTTATCATTATTTATATTTAGGCATTTATTATGATACCTGTTTCCACAAGTTACACAATTAAGTGAATATGAACTTTTAATATCAATTTTATTATTGCATGCATTACACTTCATATTTGCTATCTAAAGTAAAGCGTTCCAAACGATTTATAAGCAGCTATTTTGTTATGACGTCACGTGTCACTGTAGCTCAGCCGTCGAGACGTCCACTCTTCAAGCGTATGATCGAAGCGACGCTGGTTCAAACCCCAGGAAAAGCAAGCTTTTTTTAAGATTTTTTAAATTAAGTTAAAATTCACCTCAGCGCCGTACAACGCCTCACAAGCCGTGTCCAGTTCAGGAACTACACTCCGGGGGTCTCTGGTAAGCTGGTTCTGGTTCTTGTAGAAGTAGCTTCGATAGGTGCGACAGAGAGATTCCTCGGCGACAAGAACTCTCGAACAAAAGAGCGTGACAGAAACAGCGACCCAAAACAGCACCGAGAGAAATTAAATAAGAAACCAAAAATATTTACGAAAACAAAGTAGGTACGATAAGGACGTGCACACCGCTCGGCAACTGAATGCTAACTGTGATATAATATCACATTCATAATATCATACTGATATTGTGACTGCGAAAGTCTGTATGTCTCGTCTTGGCTCTGCCGGTTTCACAGCTAAACTACAGCATTTATTTGGATGAAATTAATAAAAATAGTAAAACAAAGACCACTTTTTTATTTTATTGGATCTTTTTTTATTTTTATTTTGGTATTTTCGTAGTGTTTGGATAGAATTTCATATGTCGCCAAAGTAAATAGAATAAACTAAAATTTATCATTGAATTCATTAGCTATTTTCCCCCTTTCAGAAAATGCAAGAGCAGATTACTAAAATGTCGGAAACTCTGGGCAGAGATGCAACTTATACTAAAACCGTAAGTACAAAGTTTCATGATTTCTTGCTCATTTCTTATAATTTAAATCCTACTCAGGTTTAACCTTAATAGTACTCTCATAAATTCTACTTGTGGAGACTTGTAAATGGTTATCACATAACTAAATCAATCGTGATCTATTCTATTGTAAAGTGACAGGCTTCCTAACATAATTAAATAAAAAATAAAATAAAGGGACAACTTAATCTTCTTACTCCTTGCTGCAGTAGTGCGTCAAACATCTCACTCTTGCGTAGATAGAATTAACAATTCCTTATTCTAAGTTTAGTTAGATAGTTTAACTGACTTGGATACTCGTCCATATCTATCGAATTTTTGTGATATGGTTATGAATTTTGTGCGTGGTAATGACCAAAGATTTAATTAAGAATAGATTTAATATAGTAGCTCCTGCGATATAGCGATTTTTTATGCATCAGGCATTAGTATACAATTAGAAATGTAAAGAATTAAACATAAGTAGGTATATAATTTATAAGTAGATAAAAACTTTTAATTGTTATTGCTTAATACGTTTATTAAGTTGCTATAATATAATGTGTAATATAGTAAACATAATTATTAAGGCGATAAATAAGTATGTACAAGAACTGAACTGTGATTGCACATCAGACAAATCTTAGTGATTTAAGATGTGTTATAAACTATATTAGATTAAGTTAAATAAATAAATAAAAAATAATAATAATAACAAGCGCAATTCACAAGTTTTTCTAGCTTAGTTCTTGGGTCCCCAATGAGTCGAAAGTGTGCATGTTAATCTTCAGTGAAATCTGACGTTATTCTTAATAAACTTTTAAAAGGAGTATATTGGGACTATATGAGCAGTCTTGTCCGCTCGTCACACTGCGACCTAAAAAGATCTATTGTGTGAGTCCCAATTTATAACTTGCAGCCGCACACTTGAGTCCAGGAAATTTAAGATTTTCCTTACGGCGATGCTCCTAATCTCTTTTGGATCCAGCTACAAATACAATACTATACAAATACTATAGCCAAAGAGATTTTATTACAAGTTCATACATACTATAATGCGAAAAGACTTTTTCCCCAACCTATTAGTTTAATCGTACATAAGTTACATTGAAAAGTAACTTTAATTGTTCAATTAATAAATATTTCTACTTCTGTGCTTTTCTATAAGGAAAAAACATAGAATGTGCCAGCTGCTTCTCTTCCCGGGCATACTGTAAAAGTCAGTTAAGGGACAGAGGTTTTACTGGAGGTTTTTTTTTTGTGGGCGATAGGCTGACCCCCTCTCACTGAAATAGTCTCTCTCCGTCATTATAATGCCTCTAAATTTGTCAAACGTGACATTAGATGGTTTTATAAACTGTGGTGTTCTGCCTACCCCATAAGAGATACAGGCGTGAAATACGACCACTTTGGATATGCGGTAATCCTGTCTGCCTCAGACGCCAGTGGTTGCGGATTCGATTCCCGCACGGAACAAGAAAAAAAAATGTTCTGGGTCTGGGTGTTTATTTATTTATGTATTTATATCCCAGTTTCCCCCCTAGTTCGCTACACGGTATCCCATAACACAAGCTATGCTTACTTTGGGACCATATAGTTGGTGTGATTGTCTGGGGATTTTATTTTATTTTTTATTTTTTTCAGAGTAAAATGAGCCGACTGCCAGCATATCTCACCGTGCAGTTCGTGCGTTTCTTCTACAAAGAGAAGGAGGCCATCAACGCCAAGATCCTCAAAGACGTGAAGTTCCCTCTCGACCTGGACGTGTATGAGCTCTGTACGCCTGAGCTTCAGGAACGACTGGCGCCCATGAGGGCTAAGTTCAAGGTATTTTTTCTATCCTACTAATACACTATACATGATCAAAAAAATTTAAATTAAACAACATGGTAATGTGTTTACCCAATTACAGGCAATAGCAACATATGTATAGTAATTTAACAAAAATAATAATAAATATAAATAAGAAAGATGACAAAAATGGGTTGACGGATCTGCATTAAATTTGGCACAGATATAGATTATAGGAACAAATAGAATACATTTTATCTCGATATTCAACGTAAAATCATGTGAAAAAACTAGTTGACTGTAACTGTGATTAAAGTGGTTTACTTTAATCTTAACTGATGGTGGATCAAGATGAGTTCGATTATGATAACAGGCGGATTAAGGAAAGAATTGGCTCTTCCAAAAATATGTTCAATAAACATCGCAAAATCATCATGGTTTTTGGTTCAACCAAGTCTGTGTAAATATCAATTTGAAAGGACTTCAACTTGGTAGTTTATTTATTTATTACATTAGACACACCAGCAACATATATATTAAATACATGGTTATGAAATTACATGTCTGTGAAATTATTATCTAATATATAAAATTCTCGTGTCACAGTTTTCGTTGCCATACTCCTCCGAAACGGCTTGACCGATTTTGATGACATTTTTTGTGCTTATCCGGTATCTATGAGAATCGGCCAACATCTATTTTTTTTTTTATTTATATGGCAAAACAACGCTTGCCGGGTCAGCTAGTTCTGATATATATGTCATTTTAGGTATGTACAGCATTTGCACTATTAAACAATACAAGCGTTTAGAATATTAAATTACATTACATGAAAATTGAAATAAAATAAAAATGGATAAATATGGATAAAGTTAACAACTTAAGGGCTAACGCTACGTCACGCGTGTCTACGCACGTACCGTACGTCCGCATCGTACGCGCGTAAGGCACGCTTGCTGCAATTTCGCTTGCTAAAATTTCTATACTGTGTTTGTACAGTCGTGTCAATGGAATACTCCTCTTACTATTTGGCTAAACTTGATTAAAATCGAACAATGTTGACTACCGGCTTGTGCAGTGGTAACACACATTGCCTTCTATGCCAGAGGTCCTGGGTTCGAATCCCGGCGGCGGCGGATATTTGTGTAATGAACACAGATATTAGTCGTCAAGTCATGAATGTTTATATGTTTATTTAAGTTTATTCTAATAAAAAATATATGTTTATTCAATATGTATGTTTATATATTTCTTTAGTATATCAGTTATCTAGTATCCATAACACAAGTTCTTTAAGAAACTTAATTTGGGCTAGATAATGCTGTGTGAGTGTGTAGTATACGCGGGGGCGAGGCGCGCGTACGGCACGGACGTGACAATTTTGTATGAGTACGCGCGTAAACCCGAGTGACACATCGTTGGTTCTAAATCAAAAGTTCCCTTAAAGTAAAAACCAAAGCTGGGTACTGCAGCCCACAAAGCAGATATATAGTAGAGCTGCTGTAAGCAAAGATGCATAGTTTCAATTTGGGTTGTCGTGACGTCACAGCCTCAATAGTTCAAGCTACTCCGCACTAGAGGCACTGGCGTCAGTTCGACGCTGACTTCTGTGAAGTATGTACACGCGTAGATATTTAAAAAAATTAAATCCTATATTGTTTCTCGATGTAAAATTAAGATTTTTTACAATCAAATTTGTAAACTTGATAATTGACAATCCAAATCAAATTAACTAACCACAAAGATAATTTAATTCATAATTATTTTTAACAAATTGCTTGTTTTACAATTATTTATGTCCAATATTCCAGATTGTTATTTGTTGCCCAGGTGATTTTTATGCCTCGAAAAAATGTTGCGCTATCTAGCTTCAAGTAGATATAATTTTATTTCGCGGTTTTTTTTTCTGACAGATTTTGAACGTATGAAATTTCGTTAAAAAACTAGAGCCGCCTAGTAAAGTATAGCTGAGCTTTTTTAAGAATAATTTGAATCTTTTTTGATGATCATTTGAATATTTTAACCTTATGTTTTAACCGGCTTTTACTTTTTGCTACTAGGTGAATGGTGAATGCCGTCGCCTGTTTAGCTATGATGGGCCATAACCCACCGCTTACCCCTCCCGTACTCCCGCTTCACTTGAGACAAGATAACCAGTTTTAGAATTTATGCAGAAACACAAAAAAGCTAACCTTTTTGCTTCTTTATGCTACAATGGTTTAAGAAATTTTGACTAAACAGAGACCTCATTTTTCCCTAATTTAAGCCAATCATACAGTATGACTGGTGGGTGACACTTTTGAAATTTGATGACGTGATAGTTTGAGGTCATACATGAAGAGAAAAAATAAACATTAATTATTTACTGAGTAAACTTAACCGAAAGTTAAAGAATTCATTACGCAACGCATGGTTACATAGGCGTTATACAATAGATACATACTTAGCTCGTGTGCATGTGGCGGGAACACTACTGTGTGCGTGTTGACTGAGGCAGCGCGTCGGGAAATTGTAGTAATGTCTCTTTATTTATTTATAGGGAATTGAGGTGAAAAATTATGTACCTACTTTTATTACATAATTATTATCAGAATCAAGTTCCTACAGAGTTCTCTCCTTCAATATCTAAAATTAGTCTCCAGTCACCCTGTATAAAAATAAATACAGTCTATTTTAATTATTTGATTTCTTTCAGGAATTAGACGACGCTACAGTAGAATCAGCTCTGGCCGCAAAGAATAAAAATCAAGGCGACAACAAAAATATGAAACCAAAGAGGGTCTTGCCATTTTGGTTTGAAAATGGTGAGTAAATATATAACGGTTGAATAAATTAACGTTTGAAAGAATTTAGTATGAGCAAATTAATGAAGAACAAATACTCTTGATATCCGAAATAGATTAAAACCTGAACTTCGATCACATTATCATGCATAATTATTATTACCTATAATTTACTATAAAAACAAAATATAAGGTTTAAAAATAACACATTAATATTTAAACTTAAAAGAAATAAGTGTGTGTAAAAGAAGTCACCAAATACGATTCGAAGCCTAAATGTGCCAGGTGTTGGTACGCGTCCGGGCCCTCCGAGCAAGAAGTGGTTGGGCGTTAGGGCTTCAGGGTCCTCTTCACTGACCGATACGTGGGTCAGCGGTCTGCTATTAACTGTGTACTCCACTTCTGCTAGTAGAGTCGTCAGAGTCTCTTCGGTAGGCCTTCGCTCGTGTAGAGTTGCGTTCAGTGCAGTTTAACCAACCCATTAAACAATGTCCAGTCTACGTTGCGTCTCAGTTGTAGTGTCAATATTATCATGACCTTTGCTTCTAATAACGTGTCTATTCCATTAAGTGATACTGTCAGTAATAGATAGTCGCTTAGGCCGCAAACTGGACAGCAGCGACAGCGGCGCGGGCAGCGACGCGGGGAATCTGGGCCGTTCTCGACGCCAGCGGACGAGAGAGCGATTTGTCGCGGTTTCATACAAACTCAATACTTTCTATCGTGTCGAGTTTGCTGAATTATACTTAAGTTTGCAGCCTTAGTATCGAGCTGGATACCAATTCGTCCAGAAATTTAAATTGATTAAAAATCTTCAAAAAACCAGATTTATCGCGTATAATTTACATTTTAGCTCGACTTTACGGTATATTTGTAGACCCCGCGGTTTCCCGTGACGCGATAAATTCGGTTATAAAGTGTTATTTTTCTGAAGGTACTTACATCCAACTGAACCCTCCACAGACACGGGAAGCAACAACTCCGGCTACTACCGGCTCCAGGCCGTGTTGACGCACCGCGGGCGCAGTTCGTCGAGCGGCCACTACGTGGCGTGGGTGGCGCGCGGGAGCACCTGGCTGCGCTGCGACGACGAGACCGTCACGCCCGTGCCCGAGGAAGACGTGCTCAAGCTCAGCGGGGGAGGTGAGCAGTTATAAAAGAACTATTGACTTCAATTTGTACTGCATGACTTGATTTATACTGAATTTAAGCTATTGCATAGCTTCTATCGCGGGCCTTGAGCGTGGGGACCGAATCCAGAAATTCCGTAACGAAAAAACCTAACACCCCCCACTCCGACCGGCACAGCGGTGATACTTTGATTTCATAACTTTACATGCGGGCTTTAATAAACAATCAGCGCCATCTACTAGGAACTTGTGGAACTTCATATTAGATCAAACATTACTGCATTAATAAAATAAATAAATAATTATAATTGCATAAGTTGATAAAAAATGCTATGCAATAGCTTTACCGCGGCAGTCTCCGAGTGCCAATCGACTTTTTTTTATACAGGATTAATTTTAATTAGCGCATACTCTTGCAGGCAGAAACAAAAAAAAATTGCTCCCTCTGTTAATTATTACTCTGTATTTCGAGCGTCACCCCGCGCCCCTTGCACGTGGCATGACGCAAGGTCCATGGCATCAGTGTGAATAGAGTGACGCCAGTTTAGAGACAATTATATTTTTCGTATGGGAAAACTCAATTTTTTTAAATTATTAATATTACGAAGTCGTAGAACAAATGTTGTTGGGATTGATGTGGAGAAGCTGTCTGCAAGAGGTGATTCGCTAATTAGAATGACCCTGTATTAAAAGGATAGGATGTTTATCTTCCATGCCACCTGATGGAAAGTGCGCATGAAGACTATGGCGGTACATGTCCATTTACGAGAAACCTATTCACTCGACACTTAAAAGTACCAAGACTGTAGTGGTCTGGAAAAACAGACGCAGGCGGATCGTTCCACACCTTGATTGAGATGTAAAGGGATGTCTTCGATTTATACTGAATGATTTAGATTTACAATGAATGAGTTAGATTGACGCTGAATGAGTTAGATGTATGTCGAGTTGGGTAGTTCCTCGAATAGCTATGTGAGACGTCACGCCCGTGCCTGAGCATGACGTGCTCAAGCTTAGCGGCGGAGGTCAGCACAGCTGCTAGAGATGTACATAAAATAAATAAAAATACATATACAGGGTGTCTAATTGCCTTATAAAGACGAAACACGTATGTGCTAACACATGCAAGTAAATATCTTGGTGAAGTCAGAATTTGAATATCGTGATTTTTAAATTTTTTCCCCTTCAAACAAACTAAATCAATATTATTTGTATGCAATTTCACGTTGTGTCTAAAAACTCCTTAATGTTGAGTCAGCGCAACATTATGAATGCCTGGTAAATTGCGAGCGCCCACCAGCTGCGCCCAACGCAAGTCTAAAAATGCGCGGGAAATCAATGATCTTTGCGCATACAGGTGCGCAAAGGTAGTAGGTGGTAAGATAGGAAAAACACGTTAGGAAGATAGGATTTGTAGGAATAAAGCTCAATACCTACTCGAAATGTACTTTAGAGAACATTTTCCCAGAAGGATAATAACGATCTTTGGTCACGTTTACTTCCGTGGTTTTAATGTGAATGAAAGTTTGCAACATAAATGATTCCCAATTTATTTGCGCACTTAGATATAAACAAAATAGATTTAATAAAGTGAAGCATTTAAAATCATACCTGGTAGCAGAAAACGGCTCAAACGGCACTCGCGTCCATTAATAAACAGGAACCACAACTACACAGCACTAAGTAGGTACACAATTTGTAGAGTATACAAATATGGCTCGATATGCGCTTCACCACGTTCTATGCATAGTTCCATTCTACGTTGAATGGAGTTTGCGCATCTCAGCAGCATCTCCGAATTCACCGCCGCAAACGCAGATATTATGCGCATTCGCATCTGTTCTTCAGTGCAACATTCTTCAGCGTAAACAATATGCTTAATATGACCCCATAAAAAGAAATCCAATGGGGTCAGATCGGGAGATCGTGCGTATATCCATAACTTAACATATATATCTAAACACAATAAAATACTATATATAAACATACATGAATATATTATAACAGATAATATATACTTATATATACACAATATATCATATATAACCACATGAAAATGAATCTTGTGTGGGTAATCAATATCTGATTATAGTTGAGAAAAAAAATTGCTCTTGTACTTTTTTACCCACGACGGAACGGAGACGGTATATGCGTTTGGGTTGAGAGGGTGTTTGTGCAAACCAATGTTACCATTTATCTCCAGAACCACTGGTCCGATTTTAGTGCGGTTTTCAGTAATCGCTATGAATTTGATTGGTGCATGTTCTTAGATAGGTGTAGCGGTAACAACTCACCAGGGGGCGCTGCAGTAAACATTTGTTTGTAAAAGCCAATGTTACCGTTTATCTGCAAAACCATTGGTCCGATTTAAATGCTGTTTTCAGTGATCGCTTTGGATTTGATTAGCACATGTTCTGAGATAGGTGTTACGGTAACAACTCACCAGGGGGCGCTGCAGTAAATATTTGTTTGCAAACCATTGGTCCGATTTGAATGCCGTTATCAATTATCGCTTTGGATTTGATTGGTATAATGTTCTTAAATAGGTAATGAGGAACGAGGTGTTGTAATGTAATGTATGGTACCTATATTATGCTCTTTAAAAAGTTTGAAATAAAAACAAAATAAAAATTTTGAAAAACCCACGACGCGACGGTTAAAAAGTAATTTAAAAAGAATAAAATAATTTAAAATCCCCCGACTTGTCGCAGTAACATAGGTATTCAACTCCCTATGAACTTTTTAAGAAGAGCAAGAAAATCCGTCGAGGGCTGCCATCAATATTTTAAATTTCAATATAAAACTACAAAACGAATTCATTCAATGGCAGCCCTCGACGGATTTTCTTGCTCTTCTTAAAAAGTTCATAGGGAGTTGAATACCTATGTTACTGCGACAAGTCGGGGGATTTTTAGTTATTTTATTCTTATTCAATTACTTTTTAACCGTCGCGTCGTGGGTTTTTCAAAATTTTTATTTTGTTTTTATTCTTGAAAACAGATAAGGACTTGGACTCACGGATGTCGTAAAGCAGCGGATTCCACAATCTGACTGCATGGACAGTAAAAGAGTAGGAAAAGTGGTTAGTATTCGGAGAATGAGTAAAAGAAAACGTTTCACGCAGATAGATAGGAGCTGATGGATTATAGAGGATATTATATAGGAAACATAGAATTCTAGCATTACGGCGTTGCCGAATCGAAAGCCATCGGAGTTGCTTACGATATTCAGAAACATGATCGAACTTTCTTGTTCATATTTATCTTTTTCTATCTAAATTGAAAAAAAATATTTTAAATTATCGAACACGCAATGGATTTCGCCAAAATCGCATGTCATATTTTTTTTTATGGTTTTGTGATTTGTTCGAATTGGGTTATTGGGTTGCAGTCTCACCCGGACCAATTATTTTATTTGGCCTACCTAAGAAGAATATTTCGACTAAGTTTACTCAATAAAGAACTATCCTTTCAGGCGACTGGCATTGCGCATACCTGCTTCTATACGGACCAAGAATCCTCGAACTACCAGAGGAAACCGAAGAACCAATGGTAACTGATGTGACTGAAGACCCGGCTGGAGACCCGCCCACAGCACTCGCGTAAATACCGGGAATTTCCGGGAAAATACCGGGAATATTCCCGGCGCTCCCGAGGAACAAGGCTGAACTGATAACGCTTGTATTTTATTTAATCCCAGGAATGTGAGTAATCTTACTGTTATGTTGTCCTTTGTCGAACGGTGTCTCGTTAGTAGCTAATTATTGATGGAACTTTTCGTTTCGTCTGTACAAGAAGAGTTTATAAGAACCGAAGATACAGTAAGAGAAACTCACACTAAAGTTGTTAGGTGAAGAAATCTTATTTATTATGTCTGGGGATTTTTTAAAGCTGTTTGTAAACTTTTGTAATTGAACGCTTATTGATATACTGCCAATGTTTAAAGTAGAAGAACCTTTTATGTGAATTCGAAAGACGTCTGTACTTTTCATCTATTCATACATTCCTTTTCACACAGAAGGCATCCAAAAAGCTAAGATTAAAAACTCATGTATCTAATTAATTGAATTTTCAATAGAAATAGTAGTGTTTGTGGATGAGATTTCTTTTTCTAACAGGAATATTTGCTATTGTTGAGAATCCCGCTTCTTTATGTTGTAATATTAAAAAATATATATTTTATATGATGTGTTGATTTGGATTTTTATATTACATACAAAAGTAACCAAAACCAATTCAAATCATTAAAAAGTCATAACTACCCTTACTACCATTAAATTACGGTTGAATTTGTATTAATCTTGGTGGGTTCCTGTTATTCATATCTGTTGTAATACATCGTCAGATCATTGTCATAATAACAATGGGACCACGTCGCACAACATACTTAGACATAAAAAAATATACGTAATAGGTCCAGGAATCTAAAAAAAACTATTTATCTATATACTATATACACACACAACTCCGTTTGCCAAATACGAGTGCCGAATATGATCATCCAGGCTTTTATCATGACAAAAATATCTTCAAAACATTTAGCAAGGCGATAAAATTTATTACGGTAAAAAACAAGATTCTAAGTAATTTTTCTTTTAAATTTATATCCTAGCTTAAATATTTTGGATTTTTTATAATGAGTGAGTTAGCCGTGCTGAATTTAATGTTCGGTCTAGGTCGCGCATCATTGTTGTCTTAATACCATATTGACCTTAACTGTTAATACCGTGTCTACTCCATCACATGACACTAGCAATAACGGATAGTCGTTTAGTATCAACGGCTGTTTGCGTTTAATTTGAATCTAATATGGATAATAGATTTGAACTACTTTACTCAAAAGTCGTCCTTTGAACAGAATTTTCGTTTCACTTCTTAACCCTTTTATGAGGCCATTGCAGGGTTATTAAGTTTTTCCTCAAAGTGACGTTTAGGCTGTTAACCAGAGCTTGTTGGTCGATATCAGAGTTTTCAGAGCGCTGAAAAGGCTTCCATTTTACATTTTACGACTTCTGTATACAAGTGTACAGCACCCGACTGCTTAACAAGCTCTCCGAAGTACGGACGTGTCGTCGCGATAAAATTGATTATCCGCAGTCAGCCATCCTTGTATCGACCCGACTGAGCGTTGCTTAAACTGCAATATTAATAGAATTAAACTGCGCCACCACGACTTCATTATTGTCACTCTATTAGTGCTCCAGCAAAACTGACAATTAGAGACGACAAATGACAACTCACACCTAACCCCCCGTTCACACATGGTACGTTTTACCGGATACGTTTTTTTGGATTACGTTGTATGGGCGCGTTCACATATGGCACAGTATTCAGTATACGTATTTTTGATGCAAAAAAGGTATCCAGTAAAACGTATCATGTGTGAACGGGCTGTAAGACCCGCTCTTGATGTAACCGGTATGATTCATTTTGTCTTTATAATAGTACGTACATAATTCCTGTTCCATAAATAATTTGAATATTGTTGAGTTATATCATTCAAATGGCATTTTTAAATTTCCACGCTCGGACGTTTCTTTAGGCATAGACTATTACTTTTCACACACATACTTACTTATACAACTTTTTGTATTTTTACCAAAAATTTTACTTCGTATCTTCGGTTGTGAACTATTACGCATTTTGTATAAAAAACGTTTGCATATCAACACATTGTATAGATTGTACCTTACTTAATAATACATTTGGTTCCCAAATTTGATAACTGTTTTACCTATATCGGTAGTAATGAGTAACAAACATTATCCATTTTATTAAATACTTAATGTTAAAATTTTTGTGACATGTACATCTAGCTTAATAATTATAGGTGTGATAAAACTATAAAAAGTTGAGATGGTTGTCCTCCATCTCACCAAAATGACTTAAGATATTTTGATGTTCGTTTGAAAAAAACAGGACCATAATGCTGAATAGAAAAACAACAGAATCACGGACTGTTAGGTAAATAATAAAAGCTATTAAGTAATTCCTATTCTTAAATGTAAAGTCTTAAAAAAAATACCTAACTGTGCGACTATTATTTAGTAGACAATTTTATCCTATGCAAATTGTCATTCAATACATATTTTGCAAAGTATAGTCGCACAACTATGTGAAGTTAAATGTAATCATGGATTTTCACTTGAATTGTATGAAGACATAATAATTTGTGAATGTAAAATGTCAAAATGACGTATTTATCTTCGCACAACTTTTAATGATATAATTTTAAACTCGGAAGAAAATGTTTTAATGATTTTGATTGAACTTCAAGATGGTGATGATTTCTGTAAAAAAATATTGTGAAAAAAAGCGGGAATCTGTTTATTTATTTGTAAATTGGCATTCAGAATGCTACTGCCTTTGCTAGAAGCATTTTGTTAATACTTCTCTCAGTTATAAGACGTTCTCCTTAGTTCTTTGTACAAGTTATTGTATTGAATTTTATAAGACTAAAAAATTGTACTAAATGATCGAAATAAATTTATAGATTATTCATTGGTTTTTTATTTTTTAACCCTTCCAATATCTTAGACTAGCTAGACACATTATATTTTTAATTGATAAAAATTGTTTTCGACTCACAGGGAGCCCTTGTATACAACATTTTTGTTTATTCGAAACCTATTCACGGGTCAAATATTTTCGACGATATACAAAAAACAATGATGTGTGTATTGCTCTCGGTCGCTACCCCTTCATGCAACGTTCTTGCTACTTGCATCCTGGGATTCCGTACGATGCGAAGGCTATGGCGCGCAGCGGAATTGTGTGACGACCGATTTGCCTAGTTTTCTATAGGAGTGGTAACTAAATTCTATAACTATAATTTAAAATACATACAGTTCAATTTTATACCTGTGGAATTTTAGACTTGTACATTCATTCATTAATGAGATAGTCGAAAAATATGATTTACGCGTAGTAACCGCGTAAATCATAAATCACCAAATCTGGAATGTTATAATAAAGCTTCCGCGCAATACATTACACCAACCTTCTAAAACTTACAGGATAACACGTGAGGATAATAATATAATATACAGACGACTGCACATTATCCTTAAAATATTACATATTGTTATAGTAATTAATATTTGTTATAAATATTTTTTTGTCTTCATAAACGCATTTCAGAATTTATAATACTGGGGAATAAAACTTAGTACTACCAGGCCTGGCTCACTCCGCGCGGTACATCCGTTATTTACCTACAGCGAAGCGCTCCGCCGGCGCATCTCGAATGGGTCGTGTATCACGCGCGCGCCCGTCGGGACGTTGTAGATACCTACCTACCTAATAGCACTCACAGTAATTCTACGATCGAGGTCGCAAATAGTATTTAAAAATGGACATAAAAACAAACAAATATTCAATTAGATTATGTTTAGATTTGATTATGTTCAATTTAGCAAACAAAACAAAGGTAGTATTACTAATTATTCGTCGTAACTTTTTTTTCATTTTGTACTTTAGGTAAGTTGAAACAATATTTTTTACAAAGGTAGAATAACAGTAATACGTACATCGATAGATACTTATTACAAATAAGGAGATTAATTATTCTTCACTAGGCAGCAACCCTAACAGCGTAAGAAAAGATAAGAGGCATGCGATAGAAAGAGACAAAACTTCTAGGTATATAAATTTGCAGGTACGTATTGCTGTGCGAGCTGAATTCCACCGTATCGCGTCGTAGCAAGACTCGAATTTATTTAGATCTTCTTGCGGAGTAATTCTTCTGTACCAACTATTACTTATTCTGTGGTACTACTTACTTACAAATATTAATTAAATAGGTACATACATACTATAAAATATTACTTCCATGCTGGACTGGGAGCGAAAGAAAAACATAGAATGTACTACCCGGGCGCAATAACTTGACACCTGGCTCGAAACTAGACCCACTGACCTCTATATTTACCACTGGACTGGCGGCTGTCAAAGTGCTTTTGTGCCCGTTTGATAATCGCCATTTTGGCGCTGTCGGACGAAGCGAGTGTCCGTGGTACTAAAACTAGTCGCTTACAATATACACATGTCCTCATTCTTGATAACTTTTATATAATGCTTATAACAATAACAACATAAAATGCGAATTAATATTTAAAAAATATAAAATCACTTTACAATAAGCAAGCACTTCTCTGGCGGCCACTTGCAATATACGTCAAAATTTGTTCTGCGGACACTCGCTACTCGCTAGTGGCGCTTCAAATAGGCACAAAAAAATAGCTGTCAAACTTACGGAACAGCCAGTCCAGTGGTAAATATAGAGGTCAGTGACTAGACCCCTCTCCCGCTACCCCGCGCGAGGCCCCGCTCTCGTCCTTCAGTAGCGTTAGCATCGCTGTTACCGTTGCACGTAATCTTTCTTGAGTTTCGGAGTCATTCGTTTGCTGTTATAATTATTTTTGTTGAGTTTTTTTTATCGTTACGTTTGGAAGTTTTCTTGTAACTGTTGTGTTTAAATTTATACGATGGGAAAAACCATACACAGTAAAGAAAGGGCCATAATACTACATAATACATATTTCGCCATACGGCGGAATTTCAGTGGAACTAAATTCATAATGAAAATTGTTATTTTAGTTATAATATAATAAAGCCTGGCCAGAAAAATAAAAAACCTGCTCTAGGGCGCTACATGTATATGTTTACGTTTCTGGCAACAATTTCCTTTACAAAATCAGTTCCATTGAAACTCCGCAATATGGCGAGGATTTTAATTTTTCGAACTTTACTTACTTAGCTTAAAATAAATGACAGCACAGAGAAATATTTTTTTTGGCAGTATCAATACGCTTTATAAAAATTTTTTTTTGCAGTCAGTACTATAGACGGACGTCTTTTGAGCCAGGTGTCAAGTTATCGCGCTCGAGTAGTACCCGCCAGTTCTCTTCCCTATGCACGGGAAACTGCCCTATGCACTGTAAAAGTCAGTTAAGGGACAGAGGTTTATTGGCGTGTTTTGCAGGCGATCGGCTGAACCCTTGTCAATGCTATAACCTATACCCATCATTATAATACCTCCGAAGTCAAACGTGACATCAGATGGTCTTCTAAACTCTGGTGTTCTGCCTACCCTATAAGGGATACAGGCGTGAAGTTATGTATGTGTGTATGTATGTACTATAAAATATTTTAGAACTAATTGTGTAGTCGTCTATGTGTATGATGATCATCATCTTCGGTATACGATGGATTAACTTATTTTTAATTGGTATCTATGTAGCACCTACTTATACTTATCTTGGTTTTATAAACATCATAGGAATTTAAAAACTTTATAATATGTACCTTAGTAAACAATAATAAGTTTTAAAAGGCTATTGGCAGGAATGGCGGGGGATATAGTGTGGGATAGTTCATATAAAATTTAGATACGAGGGCGCCAGCGGGTTTTTGTGCTGCGATGCGGCCCGCGTACCTCTAAGAAGAAATCTATCGAAGACGTTATGATATTAGTATATCTGTTCAGAATTTTGCCGAAAAAAATCATAAGAATATTCTCTAGAACGAAAGTAGACACTGGGAATTTTCGCAAACTTTTATATGGCAGTACTAGCATGAACGTCAGTCGTTTTTCTGGTTTCACTGTTGTCAATCGAATGGTTGTTGGATCTTGATAATTGTGACTTTGGAATTTTCGTATTTGAAATTAATAAAAAAAATAAAATTTAGATAGGGTAAACCACTAGTCATTGGACACTACCAGTCATTGGACAGTAAACAATAATTAACGTATAATTAAGGTTGTTTTAAAAACGAGAACCTCGCGATCGGATTCATTTAAACTCTGTATTATAACAATACCAAAATGTTTGAAAAATCCAATAAATCGCAGCATAAGTTTTAATATAAATATTTTTGCGGCGTCCTTGAAGTTCAGTCGTCTTTCAAGTGAAAAATTAAGAAATTGGTAAGTTCAACAATAATAGTTAATAGCAATTAATTTTTTTTTTACGTTCATCATAATATGTTTTGTCGAAAACATCATAAAGTGTTTTAGTATTTTGCATAGAATTTAATAGGAATTCGAACCCTATACTATAATTCATATGTTTTAATGGACTGTCCAATAACTAGTTTTTATTTTAAGTGAAATCTAATTAATGGACAGGTGTTCAGTAACTGTATTTTCGAAGAAAGAAGAACAAGGATCTTAAAGGGTTATTAAAAAAACACATAGTTTTTGTATTCCGTACCAGTGAAGATGTAAATGCACTCTAGTACGTTTGTTTCGCATTAAAAGGCGATCGTTTTCTAAAATTTAAGACTACTGATCACAAAACAACTTGTTACATATTTTCAATGAATATTAATATTAGGAGCTAAAGTGGTGATGAAAGTGGAATTAAATTATGCCTGAAAATTGGTAAAGTTGCAGCTAATAATGATCACGAAATTCATCAAGGTAGCAAAGACTCCAAAACAGTTATGTTAAATTTTTTCCCTGATGGTAACGCGTGTCCATCTATGGCTGCCTCAAATTAAAAGAGAATACCACTGAAAATTCCTAGAGAATGGACTTTTTTCGAATACTTAGCAAACATACTTCACTCTCATTTACCAAAGGCGCATAATATCCCGTCTTAAATTTTTAGATAGTCATAAAGCCCATCTCACTTATATTGTAAATATTGCAAAGAGCTGGGCATCGAAATAATAGCTTTCTACCAGAATCCTACAACTGGCGTAGCAGTCACCTAGAATGACGCTGTAAGGTTGTGCTATTTATTAAAAGCAATGGCGAGCTTATTACAAATGTTGGATCAGCCCTGAAAGTAATACAGGAAAAGTCTATACAAACAGGTACCTTCAGTTATAAAAAGCCTCGCAAAATGAATATTAAAAATCCCCAGACAATCATCTATACATATAATAAAATGGTAGGAAAGTCAAAACTGTACATTGAATATTTTTTAAAAAGAATATTTGGGGTATGATCTACACTCGAAACAGAAACAAAAAATATAGGTAGTTTTTAGAATTTTTGTCTGTTTGTCTGTTTGTCTTTCCGGGATAAACTCAAAAAGTACTGCATGGATTTACTTCAAATTTGGCATGAAGATAGTTAAGAAGTCGGGTCAACATATAGGCTACATATTATCACGCTAGCAGTGTTATAATCGTAGGTGCGTTTGGTGCTGCATAGCGTTCACGCAGACGACGTCGCGGGCAGCAGCTAGTACCAACTACATGGCCTCAGAGTGATGTTTTATGAGATACCTACCATGTAGCAAACTAGGGGGAACCAAGAATATAATAAATACATATATAGAAACAATACCCAGACCCGGAATTATTTTTTCTTGTTCCGTACGGGAATCGAACCAGCGACCTCACGATTGGGGCAGTAGCGTGTAACTACTTCAAGTATGTGATGACTGACTTCATCAAGTGTTTTGTGAAATTCCTAAGATGAATAAATTTTTTTAATCTAAAGAATTTTTGAATCTACTGCGCCATGGATGGTTTTTTTTTTTTATTTAATTTAAATTTATTTTTTAATTTAATTATTTCTTAATATTATCTTAAATTTTCATGATTCATTATCTAATACAAGAGATGCGGGAGATCTAGGTTTGAGTCCCAGCTGGGATTGATTTTATTTGGTGTTTTGATCTATAAAATAAAACTCTTTTTACCCGAATTTACCGCTTCACGAGGTCTGAAAGACACTGAAACTTCAAGTTAAAATATATTTACGCGATAGATGAGGTAAGAAAACTGTTTTATTTTAAATATTAAATTTTATTTCATGATCAACTTAATCATACAGAAAGACCCAATGTCAATGTCAGTCTTAGCATATTCGCTAAGACTGAATAGTAGTTGTGACATTAAACTTAAAAAGTAAATTCTAATATAATTTTTTGCATTATCGTATTGATAATTTCCGAATAAAGATACCATACTATTTATGTACATCCAAAGGAAATAAATAAAAATATATTAATTTAATTTATTTCCTTTTAAAACACATATAAAAAGTTCATCAAAACTGTCCATTAACTAGTATGAGCTGTCCCACCACTGAAATTCTGTCCAATAACTGTATATTTTGCAACTTTTTTTACAAAGTTATTTATTCGCGAATTTTTCTGTCGAATATAGTTTTAAAGATTGTAGTATACAAAAATAGATATTAATCTACTAAAATAATAAGAATTTTAGTTCACAGCTTGTAATATACTCACGTTGCATGTGTAATTTTAGCTCATATTTTGTATTTTTATTGTTTATATTTTTGTATCTGAAAAACTATTTATTTACCTACTTGTCAACTCTAAAAATTGTCATGTAGCTTATGTCACTTTTCGGCACAGATAATTTATAAACTATTAGTATGTTTTATATTCATTTCCTTTTCAATTAATTTTTATATTATTACTTTAATATAAATTATTCTGAGACTTGCACACTAAGAATCAAGAGAAGTATCAGCTCCACTTTTGCCATACCACCACCGTTGCTCCAGAGACTAAAACCTCCTTGATAATAGAAATGACAGCCGCTGGCCGATGAAAAATGGATGCCTCTCGAAATATAATTTAATTTACGGCTGTCGAATGAGATCGGGGCTATAAAAGGAGCGGCGAGCTGAATTCGGGGCTTTTGAAAATAAAACACCGAGGAGAGTACTTGGAATTGAAGAAAAATACTAAAAATACTAATAACTAAAGTAAAATGAAATAGTATAATATAAGTACATCATCTTTTGGAGCTGCGATTAACCTAGAAACTTCTGGACAATACTTATTGGAAAAATCTCAGTGTTTATACAAATTCCTAGTGGACTGTAAGTGTAAAAAGTGTTTTTATACCTACTTGTAACTTTTTTTGTAAATATATAAACTTTAACTTTATCCTTTATTTCTTTAACCTTTTTCTTTTAAATAGTAGGTTACTTAGGCTATTACTTTAGGTAACACTACAGTTTGGCGCCCAACGTAAATTCCCTTAGTCGTGCTCTCCCCTAAATTCCAAAATACCACTCTAGATAGGTACCTTTTTTTTCGGCTTCATTTGGCTATAAACTTTTTTTTTTGTCATTCTACTCGTTTTCTACTTTTATTTATCTAGTACACTTTACTTTAAACACTACTCCGTTAGGTACTCTTACAGAACTCTTTACATATTCACCACTCATCCCATATAATCAGACGATAGACACTTACGGTATTCCCACGTGAATATCTCACAAAATCAGTGACCATTCCGCGTGTTGAAAACTCTATTGAGTCACACGGTTGGTTGCTGATTACTGACTTACGGAGGGTATCGAAGGAGAGTATCCTACGACGTACCTCAGCATGTAAGCAACCCCACGTTACACCTCTCATATTACACTCCCTTAATATATTTTTCGTTATTTTACTCGTTTTCTCTTTTACCTACCTATTCCTTTTAGGTACTCTTACAGTACACTTTAACATATTCGCTACTCATCACATATTATCAGACATTAGATACTTACGATATTCCCACGTGAATATCTCACAAAATCAGTGATCATTCCGCGTGTTTAAAACTCTTCTGAGTCACACGGTTGGTTGCTGATTACTGACTTACAGAGGGTATCGAAGGAGAGTATCCGACGACGTACCTCATGCAAATAGCTCTACCTCAGTAGGCTATTGAAGTAACCTCATTTTTTTCTCACCACTTACCCAACTATACTCCACCTTTCTTTTTTACTTACTGTTTATTTATAAAATTTTAATTTTTCTAAATTTTTAATTAAAATGGCGAGGCTTATTTAATTTGCACCTAATACTTTAACAGAGTTGTAAGTAAATTGTCACCACTTGTATATAATTTTAGCTCATATTTTGTATTTTTATTGTTGTTTATATTTTTGAGGATGATGATGGCATCCAAGGTAAATAGCATATTAAAGTTATTAAAATTTAGTAATGCTATTACCTTTTCTAAATATATAAACTTTTGTCTCCTGTAAATAAATGTCATTTCTTTTCCAACTGTAAATAAAACTATTACTTTCTGTAAATACTATAAATACTATAAAATATATAAATACTTTCTGTAAGTAAATATTTTTTATTTTTCTTTGATACAATTTTATAATGAGTACACCCATAATTTTTTCTTTCGGTCTTATGTTGATTACACTTTATATAGGGCTCTTAAGCTTTAATATGGGATTTAAGATAGAGCGGACGACAACTCTTTAAATAAGCCTCTGTCATGTAGGGTTTCCCTATCGCGGTTTACTTTGGGAGTACCTATACGCCATTGACTGTGAGCCTTACCCCCTACCCTGAATGTTGAAGAAAGTTAGTTAAGTTTGATTGTTTAAGATGTATGTCCGAGATGTATGTACGTAGAAAGTAACTGCCTAAGTAACACCTCAAAATTTTTCGTAAGCTAAAAATTTTCTGGGGTTTTTGGGGAAAATGTAATATACTCACGTTGCATGTGTAATTTTAGCTCATATTTTGTATTTTTATTGTTTATATTTTTGTATCTGAAAAACTATTTATTTACCTACTTGTCAACTCTAAAAATTGTCATGTAGCTTATGTCACTTTTCGGCACAGATAATTTATAAACTATTAGTATGTTTTATATTCATTTCCTTTTCAATTAATTTTTATATTATTACTTTAATATAAATTATTCTGACACTTGCACACTAAGAATCAAGAGAAGTATCAGCTCCACTTTTGCCATACCACCACCGTTGCTCCAGAGACTAAAACCTCCTTGATAATAGAAATGACAGCCGCTGGCCGATGAAAAATGGATGCCTCTCGAAATATAATTTAATTTACGGCTGTCGAATGAGATCGGGGCTATAAAAGGAGCGGCGAGCTGAATTCGGGGCTTTTGAAAATAAAACACCGAGGAGAGTACTTGGAATTGAAGAAAAATACTAAAAATACTAATAACTAAAGTAAAATGAAATAGTATAATATAAGTACATCATCTTTTGGAGCTGCGATTAACCTAGAAACTTCTGGACAATACCTACTTATTGGAAAAATCTCAGTGTTTATACAAATTCCTAGTGGACTGTAAGTGTAAAAAGTGTTTTTACATTCTGTGTACTAAATATCGGCAATTTGTCAATAAAACAAAAAATACAAATTATTCATCTAAATTTATTTTATCGCCTTCAAAGTAAGCCCCATCGCTTGCAATACAACATCTCCACCGCTTCACCCATTCTTCCATACATTTTTCATAGGCTATTTGCGGTATGGCCTTTAGCTCATTCAGCGAATTTTCTTTTAGGGCTTCTATCGACTCAAAACATTTTCCTCGAAGTGGTAATTTTAACTTGGGAAATAAAAAAAAGTCAGACGGAGCCATATCAGGTGAATACGGTGCTTGGTCGAGAATTTTTGTTGAATTTTTCCCTAAAAACTCTTTCACTATAATGGCTGTGTGTGATGGTGCATTATCATGGTGCAGCATCCATGAGTTGTGTTGCCACAAATCTGGACGTTTTTGGCGGACACTCTCACGCAAACGCTTCATGACGCCTAAATAATATTCTTTATTCACTGTTTCTCCCTCTGGAAGGAATTCGGAGTGAACCACACCACGGTAGTCAAAAAAACTGTCAGCATCAGCTTGATTTTGGAGCGACTTTGCCGCGGTTTTTTGGGTTTCGGCTGTTTTCGAGACGCCATTCTGAAGACTGTTGGCTTGTTTGCATGTCATACTCATAAACCCATGTCTCGTCGCCAGTTATTATACGTTTCATAAAGGTCGGATCCGTAGAAGCTCGGGAAACCATGTCTTCAGCGACATGCTTTCGCTGCGCTTTTTGAACAAAATTGAGCTCTTTTGGAACTAGTCGAGCGGCGACGCGTTTCATGCCTAAAATGTCAATGAGAATGTTGTGGACGGACTTAAAAGATATGTTCACCTCACTAGCCAACTCTCTCAGACTCATACGTCGATTTTCGAGCACTAGCTTCTTGATTCTGTCGATGTTTTCTTTGGTCGTAGCGGTTGAAGGTCTACCAGAACGAGGCAAGTCTACTACTACTTCTCAGCCTTCTTTAAAAGCCTTATACCATTCATAAGCCCTTGTTTTCGATATACACGATTCGCCGTAGGTATTTCGCAACATTTTTAGTGATTCACCACATGAAATATCATTCGAAACACAAAATTTAAGGCACACTCTTTGTTCAACAATATTTTCCATTGTAAAAATCGCGGAGGACTCAAAACTATGACCAACAAGAACTGTAGTTTAAAACAAATTAAATGACAGATCCCGCTCAAATTTTGCGCGCTAAATCAATACAGTGCTACCAACATGCAGTAAAAAAATTAGAACGACCTTTTTTACGTGGGTCTTTTTATTGACATATTCCCGATACTTTTTACACAGAGTAGTATACCTACTTGTAACTTTTTTTGTAAATATATAAACTTTAACTTTATCCTTTATTTCTTTAACCTTTTTCTTTTAAATAGTAGGTTACTTAGGCTATTACTTTAGGTAACACTACAAGCTTTTTAATTGTTTTCGTGAACCAATAAATGCCTTCATAAGAACCTTAAGTGTCCAATGACTCGACGTTTACGATAGTTTCATAATGTAGGAAACAGCGATACCAGTGACTGACGATTCATTCTATATGCAGGGTGACTTGTGGGTCACTTTTGCAATGGGGAGTTTTCTGACAGCTCATTAAAAAAACAAAACTGTACAAAATTGGTACAAAAGGCTTCGATAGATGGCGGTTTACAAAAGGCGAAGGCGAAGAATTTATTCCACACTGCGTATTTAAAAGTAAAATAAATTAATTGACGTCTGTATCAGAAATTGAACGTATAAATAACCATAGATGGTAGATACCACTTACCTACATTATAGTTTACAGACTTAACGCCTTCGGCTTTTAAAAGTGCCATCTATAGAGGTTTTTTGAACTAATTTTTATGAGCTGTCAGAAAACTCCCCATTCAAGGACGTGATAGTTTGAGATCATAGTCATATACCTACTCGAAAAAGTAGAAGTAGTAGTAGACAACACCAAGACATTGGTGGATTATGGGCGATCATTATCTTCATAAGCCGAGATACGCACACTTCTCGACGGTGGCCTCCCCCAACGGGGCTAGCATACTACCGTCGACTACGATAAATCGGTCCTTATATCGATATTTTCTTAGAATATGGTATTTATGTATGTTATTTAATAAGATTATGTCATATTTGGTTTTGTGGTCTTAATCATGGTATCAAATCGAGTAATTCTATCTATTATGGTGCGCATATTAGCTTACATAATAGGATAAAATAACAAAATGATATTTATCTTGTCGATTCGAGTATTTATCGATGTGAGCATGCTAGCCCTGCAGGATTGGTCATGTCGTCCGGACCAGGGACCGGACGAGCGGTTTAATTTTCAAAACCCCTTCAAGGAGTTTCCCTTTAATCGGCTAGCCAAAGATTTTAGTAACCATTTTAGGATGCTTACCTAGTTAGAAGGAAACCCGTTGCGATTGGGTTACCATAGTTTTATCGAAAGGGTAAGCGCCTAACCCATTCTTATTTGACTAGTGGAACAATTTATTGCTTTCCACTTAATATATGGATATACCCCTTCACCTTCAGCTAAATATTTTTTTCTAGTATCTTGTTATCAGAACAATTTACGATGGTATGGATATTTTGATTAGGTAGGTTTTTGGATTTCAACTATTTGACGTAATTTTAAGGTAAATTAATGTTTGTATTCATATATTTTATTGCTAGTGTGTGTAATATACAAATGAAAATGGTGATATGTCTCATTTTGAGATTCATTCATAATATTTGATTGGTTTTATATTGTTGAATTATTATGTACCTACCTACCTAATTAGAATAGACTTTGTGATCATTTTATGTTTGTTATGTTCGAATTGTTTAAAATTGACAGGTTTTTAATTTGACAAGAATTATGTTTTGTCGTATACCTCGTACCTAATTGTATTTCGATCATGAAGTAAATAATTTAGTCTTCATTAGGAACCGTTTAGCCTTGAATAAGTAGGTACCTATAATATGTCTTAGTTTCTTAATCATTAGTATTATAGTATTATTTAGAAGTTTATGTAGGTAGAGGTAGTAAAAATTCGCGTCTTTAGCTAAGTACCTACAATGAAATTACAATGAACATTATTTCAATACCACCTGAAGTTCGACTCGCGCGAAGTTAGACACGCACGAGCTAAGCGAGCATGTGGATTATTTAGTTTGACATACATATACTTAAGATCATAGACGTTCTCGGAATCAAAATAAAGTCGTATTTAGCTGCTGATAGTTTTCCGGTATTCATAAAATATAACTGGGTAAAGACCAATTTTATCTTATTTTAAAATACTTAAAGCTTACAGTACAGTAAACGCAAGTAGACGTAGGGAGACTGTATTTTCTCACGCACTGCAAGTCATATTATACATATATAGCAAACGGACTAGTCAAGACACCTCTATACGTAAACTGCACTTAAACAACACATTACCCATAGAGTGTTAAGAGAAACTCGACCTTACTCTCAAAGACTTAAAGCTTTAACTTTTCTAATTGTAATATTTTTTAATTCAATAATACTATCAATTCTTGATTGTGATTATAACGTTTATAAATGCAATGCCCTTCGTATAAAATCACGATAATATCCAGATATGGAATGTTTATGTCCTAAAAAGTACAATTTGGACAGTGGGCCAAATATTTGGAACTTTTTACAACTTTGCCATTTTATGGAAATCTTGGT
Source organism: Stenoptilia bipunctidactyla (assembly GCA_944452665.1). Classification (NCBI taxonomy): domain Eukaryota; kingdom Metazoa; phylum Arthropoda; class Insecta; order Lepidoptera; family Pterophoridae; genus Stenoptilia; species Stenoptilia bipunctidactyla. Next base: position 15,835,307 of record OX101734.1, on the reverse strand, counting down.
ATCTTCATTATTTTCTAACTTAGAAAAATAGTGTTAAAGGATAATTTTAGGAAAAAAAGTCAACCTGACGTTGGACCTTAACATTAACTGTCTAAATATTCTTATTGCCTGTGAAATTTGAGTGGGCAAAGTCACTTAATTTTTTTTGTATCTTACATACAAACTAAATAACCACCTACTTTGTCACTTTTCTTTTGTTAATAAGTACAGGGGTACTCAGGTTAGTACGAAATGCTTATTTAAATGCTCTTTAATGCTATTTAAAAAAATCATGTTATAAAGCGAAATCTTATTTGTCGTAATGCAAACAACTAGGATAAATGGCCTTTTAACTGGGCCGTATTTGACTTTACATTGTCTATTTTAAATGTCGTTAGTAATTGTTTATTGTTGTAAGCTATACAGTTAAGATAGCTAAGATACCCACAGAAAAAAAAGACGTGTGGCACTCGGAGACTGCCGCGGTAAAGCTATTGCATAGCTTTTTTTATCAACTTTTGCAATTATTTATTTATTTTATTAAAGCAGTAATGTTTGATCTAATATGAAGTTCCACAAAATCCTAGTAGATGGCGCTGATTGTTTATTAAAGCCCGCATGTAAAGTTATGAAATCAAAGTATCACCGCTGTGCCGGTCGGAGTGGGGGGTGTTAGGTTTTTTTCGTTACGGAATTTCTGGATTCGGTCCCCACGCTCAAGGCCCGCGATAGAAGCTATGCAATAGCTTAACAGATAATCAGAAAAAAACACAAGTTAAGATTTTAAAAGTCTAGAAGCCTTGCTGTCTTGCCTGGGTAAAAAGTCAAGCTTATGACCGTATTCTGGAGCTTTTCAAACTTTATTTATATGAGAGTATATGAAGAATTGCCGTGATTTATTTATGTGTCAACATTAGGTACTTAAGTAGTTCACATTGAGGTGCGAACCCTAACGGTAATATTATTATGGGCAAAGTCGTAAAAACTACGTTAGATGAACTGATTTGACATTGCCCCCTTCATGTTTTCAAACTTAAGAGAGATTTCCCGTGGAAAATACGTTCTTTTATGTTATGTTATTACAATTTAACAGTCATCAAAAACTTTGTAACCTAGTGTGATTATAAATCAAAATTTAGAGTTAAAATTTTTAAAATTTAAGTTTTTTTTACAAGATTTGGCCCGCAAAATACACCATCAACTTCAACACTGTTTTACAGCCGACTTAAGTGAAACTAAAAAGCATCGGCTACGTGGTGATATTGACAGAGACATGTTTAAATGTCACCCTTAGATTTAATATTGGACAAAATTAAAAGCGTTGCTGGTTTTTTTTTCAATATTTGTGAAAAGTGCAGTGCTGGGCAAAGTTAGATCACTTCGGCAATCTTGTAAGGTTTGACTGTACAAAATCCGTCGATGCGGCCCATCACAATGTGCTATGCTAACATTTTTCGATAGAAGCCGGCGCGGCCCGGCGCGCAGTGACCCGGCAAAGTGTACGCGTACCTTAAAGGTACGAGCACACTTTGTCGGGTCGCATTGCAACGCAATAATTAGCCTGCTAGCCTTTCATACATCTCATATGAAGTATTGCACACTATGCAGGGGTGCAGCGCAGTTCATGATCCGCCGCTGATTTTCTCGTGCACTGAGCTGCGACCTGTGTGGTATAGCAAACGGACTGGTCAAGACAAAGCTCGTCTACACGTACTCATAATAGTACATTACCCATTGAGTGTAAAGCCAAACTTGACCTTATGCTCAAAGACTTAAAGCTTTCTTACAATATGTACAGTAAGAGCAACGTCTAGTAGAGTGTACCCAAAATCCGTCAATACGGCCCGTCACAATGTGCTAGGCTAACATTTTTCAATAAGAACCGGCGCGGTCCGGTGCGCACCGACGCGGCATAATGAGCGCGTTAAGATAAATTAATGTTTGTATTGATACATTTTATTGCTGTTTTAATTTATAAATAAAAATGGTGATATGTCTCATTTTGAGGTTAATTAAAAATGTTTGATATGGTTTTATATTGTTCAATTATTACGTATCTAGGTTCGCGCACACTATGAAGGGTCGCATCGCAGCGCAATTGCTCAAATGCTATATTTTTTTATTTAAAAAAAAAACTTCATTTTTATTGTACACTTTAATAAAAAAAATGGTTTTAAATTTAAATTAAAAATCAATAAAAAACAAAATGTACTTATAAACAAAATAATACAAGCAAATATGGTTCTTATATCTATGGAATAAAGACTATTTATAAAGACCTTATGTTGGCGAAGGAACCCAAACAAAATGTCACTCGGCGATGAATCACACTAAAATGTTATTTATTGCTATCACTTTAAAGTAGTATTCGTAAACTTGTACTACTCAACAGCACGCGGTTTGATACCAGTGAACGAAAATTCACATTTATTCAGTTGATTCGGGTATTTTCATGTTTAGTTCGTAGTTGGCAGTATTATGTCATGGACCGTTGTCTATTTCAATGTTAGTCAGAGAAAACAAAAATTATAGATAAAATCAGAATTTATCTGATTTCATGTAATGCTGATTACCAAATGTTGATTTAGTTAAAATATCTAGTTGTTTGTCCTACATATAATAATATGGGAGAAAGGAGCAAGACCGTATAGCTAAGGAACTGGGCATGTAGTTCCTCCGTTTTAAAACGCAAATCATTAGGTACAGGAGACAGCCGATCAAGCGTTACATTACCAGTTAAATTTCCCCATACAATTTTAACTTAATGTCGAGGGCATGGAGTTCAGATTCAAGTAAAGTTTTTTGACAGATTTTTAACGCTTGATATGCTGCCTTCTGCACCTAAACATTTCAATTAACATATTTTAGAAAAAAAAATAAGCAACAATTCAATAAAATAGCAAATAACTACTTTTTCCGATTTTGCCCCGACCCATGGGTAAAACCGTATACTATATACGATATTGCCCTGGAATTTACTGAGTGACATTGCATCTTGAGCAAAAGAAGTCATCACAGCTGGTTCAGCCTTCGTGGGCCCAACCTCGACAGCCTATACATTTCACGAGGTCGCATTGTGTAGTGGATGTTGATGAGATCGGGTTTCGACCAACTTGCTGCGCAGTGGAATTGTCTTGAATGACACATTGAAAGTTGATGGTGTTAGGTCAATGAGAAGCGCTGATGAAAAAATGAAAATAATTTCGACTTCTCTATCCGAGTCTAAATCGTATATAACCGGTTTTACCCCATACGGTTGTGCCCCAATACGGATGTAGAACCAAAACATCATTCATTAACACATAATCATACAAACTTGCCGGTATAAACAATGAATTTCAGAACAAATAACTCACCTACAATATAGCTGATTAGTAACTTACCTGTAGCGTATGTACACTTCACAATCATTGCTTATATATTCACGAAATTAGAATCAAGACTACCGAAAAACAATTAAATTAAATAACTCCAAATTGGGCTAGCCTACAGCGACAAGCGATTGTTTACAAATAGTACTGATTGGTAGGCGCCTCTGAGCAGCTTGTGCGCAAGAAATTTGGATTATTGGCGAAAATAGTTATGCTATAAGGTTTTACCCCGGTATACGGTTTTTAACAGGTTTGTGAAATGCAAAACTAATGTCAAAAAAACTAAATTTAAGTACATTTTGTTTTTTATTGATTTTTAATTTAAATTTAAAACCATTTTTTTTATTAAAGTGTACAATAAAAATGAAGTTTTTTTTTTAAATAAAAAAATATAGCATTTGAGCAATTGCGCTGCGATGCGACCCTTCATAGTGTGCGCGAACCTAGATACGTAATAATTGAACAATATAAAACCATATCAAACATTTTTAATTAACCTCAAAATGAGACATATCACCATTTTTATTTATAAATTTAAACAGCAATAAAATGTATAATACAAACATTAATTTATCTTAACGCGCTCATTATGCCGCGTCGGTGCGCACCGGACCGCGCCGGTTCTTATTGAAAAATGTTAGCCTAGCACATTGTGACGGGCCGTATTGACGGATTTTGGGTACACTCTACTAGACGTTGCTCTTACTGTACATATTGTAAGAAAGCTTTAAGTCTTTGAGCATAAGGTCAAGTTTGGCTTTACACTCAATGGGTAATGTACTATTATGAGTACGTGTAGACGAGCTTTGTCTTGACCAGTCCGTTTGCTATACCACACAGGTCGCAGCTCAGTGCACGAGAAAATCAGCGGCGGATCATGAACTGCGCTGCACCCCTGCATAGTGTGCAATACTTCATATGAGATGTATGAAAGGCTAGCAGGCTAATTATTGCGTTGCAATGCGACCCGACAAAGTGTGCTCGTACCTTTAAGGTACGCGTACACTTTGCCGGGTCACTGCGCGCCGGGCCGCGCCGGCTTCTATCGAAAAATGTTAGCATAGCACATTGTGATGGGCCGCATCGACGGATTTTGTACAGTCAAACCTTACAAGATTGCCGAAGTGATCTAACTTTGCCCAGCACTGCACTTTTCACAAATATTGAAAAAAAAACCAGCAACGCTTTTAATTTTGTCCAATATTAAATCTAAGGGTGACATTTAAACATGTCTCTGTCAATATCACCACGTAGCCGATGCTTTTTAGTTTCACTTAAGTCGGCTGTAAAACAGTGTTGAAGTTGATGATGTATTTTGCGGGCCAAATCTTGTAAAAAAAACTTAAATTTTAAAAATTTTAACTCTAAATTTTGATTAATAATCACACTAGGTTACAAAGTTTTTGATGACTGTTAAATTGTAATAACATAACATAAAAGAACGTATTTTCCACGGGAAATCTCTCTTAAGTTTGAAAACATGAAGGGGGCAATGTCAAATCAGTTCTTCTAACGTAGTTTTTACGACTTTGCCCATAATAATATTACCGTTAGGGTTCGCACCTCAATGTGAACTACTTAAGTACCTAATGTTGACACATAAATAAATCACGGCAATTCTTCATATACTCTCATATAAATAAAGTTTGAAAAGCTCCAGAATACGGTCATAAGCTTGACTTTTTACCCAGGCAAGACAGCAAGGCTTCTAGACTTTTAAAATCTTAACTTGTGTTTTTTTCTGATTATCTGTTAAGCTATTGCATAGCTTCTATCGCGGGCCTTGAGCGTGGGGACCGAATCCAGAAATTCCGTAACGAAAAAAACCTAACACCCCCCACTCCGACCGGCACAGCGGTGATACTTTGATTTCATAACTTTACATGCGGGCTTTAATAAACAATCAGCGCCATCTACTAGGATTTTGTGGAACTTCATATTAGATCAAACATTACTGCTTTAATAAAATAAATAAATAATTGCAAAAGTTGATAAAAAAAGCTATGCAATAGCTTTACCGCGGCAGTCTCCGAGTGCCACACGTCTTTTTTTTCTGTGGGTATCTTAGCTATCTTAACTGGTATAGCTTACAACAATAAACAATTACTAACGACATTTAAAATAGACAATGTAAAGTCAAATACGGCCCAGTTAAAAGGCCATTTAACCTAGTTGTTTGCATTACGACAAATAAGATTTCGCTTTATAACATGATTTTTTTAAATAGCATTAAAGAGCATTTAAATAAGCATTTCGTACTAACCTGAGTACCCCTGTACTTATTAACAAAAGAAAAGTGATAAAGTAGGTGGTTATTTAGTTTGTATGTAAGATACAAAAAAAATTAAGTGACTTTGCCCACTCAAATTTCACAGGCAATAAGAATATTTAGACAGTTAATGTTAAGGTCTAACGTCAGGTTGACTTTTTTTCCTAAAATTATCCTTTAACACTATTTTTCTAAGTTAGAAAATAATGAAGATACCAAGATTTCCATAAAATGGCAAAGTTGTAAAAAGTTCCAAATATTTGGCCCACTGTCCAAATTGTACTTTTTAGGACATAAACATTCCATATCTGGATATTATCGTGATTTTATACGAAGGGCATTGCATTTATAAACGTTATAATCACAATCAAGAATTGATAGTATTATTGAATTAAAAAATATTACAATTAGAAAAGTTAAAGCTTTAAGTCTTTGAGAGTAAGGTCGAGTTTCTCTTAACACTCTATGGGTAATGTGTTGTTTAAGTGCAGTTTACGTATAGAGGTGTCTTGACTAGTCCGTTTGCTATATATGTATAATATGACTTGCAGTGCGTGAGAAAATACAGTCTCCCTACGTCTACTTGCGTTTACTGTACTGTAAGCTTTAAGTATTTTAAAATAAGATAAAATTGGTCTTTACCCAGTTATATTTTATGAATACCGGAAAACTATCAGCAGCTAAATACGACTTTATTTTGATTCCGAGAACGTCTATGATCTTAAGTATATGTATGTCAAACTAAATAATCCACATGCTCGCTTAGCTCGTGCGTGTCTAACTTCGCGCGAGTCGAACTTCAGGTGGTATTGAAATAATGTTCATTGTAATTTCATTGTAGGTACTTAGCTAAAGACGCGAATTTTTACTACCTCTACCTACATAAACTTCTAAATAATACTATAATACTAATGATTAAGAAACTAAGACATATTATAGGTACCTACTTATTCAAGGCTAAACGGTTCCTAATGAAAACTAAATTATTTACTTCATGATCGAAATACAATTAGGTACGAGGTATACGACAAAACTTAATTCTTGTCAAATTAAAAACCTGTCAATTTTAAACAATTCGAACATAACAAACATAAAATGATCACAAAGTCTATTCTAATTAGGTAGGTAGGTACATAATAATTCAACAATATAAAACCAATCAAATATTATGAATGAATCTCAAAATGAGACATATCACCATTTTCATTTGTATATTACACACACTAGCAATAAAATATATGAATACAAACATTAATTTACCTTAAAATTACGTCAAATAGTTGAAATCCAAAAACCTACCAAATCAAAATATCCATACCATCGTAAATTGTTCTGATAACAAGATACTAGAAAAAAATATTTAGCTGAAGGTGAAGGGGTATATCCATATATTAAGTGGAAAGCAATAAATTGTTCCACTAGTCAAATAAGAATGGGTTAGCGCTTACCCTTTCGATAAAACTATGGTAACCCAATCGCAACGGGTTTCCTTCTAACTAGGTAAGCATCCTAAAATGGTTACTAAAATCTTTGGCTAGCCGATTAAAGGGAAACCCCTTGAAGGGGTTTTGAAAATTAAACCGCTCGTCCGGTCCCTGCCCGCGCCGCCCTCATCCACGCCAGCGTTTGACGTTCGTAAAGTGTATAAAATTACCTACTACGAATAAAAAAGTTTTCATTTTCATAATATTAATTATTTATTGAGTAAACTTAACCAAAAGTTAAAGAATTGATTAGTAGTAAATAGTAACATAGCTTCGGATCAGCTCTCTCTGTCGAAAGATTGGCCATGGTGCATCCCAACTGGCTATCACATACCAATCCCTCAAGCAGAAAGCACTTCAAGGCCGCACGTTAATACAAGCGCTTAAAGAAAAACAAGAGCTGTCTAACCAATTTCAAGACCTTAAAGAAGAAATCCTGGAGTCCGCTAAACCAAGTTTGGCAAAAGTTACTTACGCAGATATGATTAAGACCAATAATAGTTTCATTAAACCTGCAAATGTAAGCTCGGTAGCAATTTACCCCAAGGACAAATTAAAGACTAGCGAGGCCACTAAATCACTTGTACAGCAGATTATTAGCCCTGGTGAAATGAAGCTGCAGGTTAGAGGACTCCGCAAAACAAAAAATGGTGGGGTTATTATTAGCACTGACTCGAAAGGCGATGTCGAAAAACTGAAGCAGTCAGTCCAGCTGTCATCCTGTGGCCTTACCGTAGATGAACCAAGCAAGCGAAACCCTAGAATTGTCGTAATTGGGGTGCCCACATCAATGCAGGAACAAGAAGTTTTTAAGTGCATATACGAGCAAAATCTTTCGAACAAACTTAGTGATAGCCGTGAAAAAATCCTGTCCTCCATTAAACTTAGCCATAAGTCTGGAAAGAAAGAAGCAGAGACCTGTAACTATGTAATCGAAGTTCCTGCCCTAATAAGAAAAGCCCTTATTTCTCAAGAAAGAGTCTTTGTTAACTGGTCGTCCTGTCCGGTGAGGGACTTTACTTTAGTTACTAGGTGTTTTAAATGCCAGCAGTATGGACATGCAGCGAAGTCATGCCGAGCAGAAACTTGTACCTGTGGACACTGTGGAGTTCTAGGCCACTCATCAAACGAATGCCAGAAAAAGGCAGAGGAACCTAAGTGTGCAACATGTTCCCGTTTCAATAAACCTAATAATCACAAAACAGGTGAAACTGATTGCCCCGCCAAGAAAATTGCCGAACAAAGGTACATAAACTCAATTAATTATGAAGGCGCCTAAGAGCGCCGTTTTTAGTAAATTAATTTTTGCCTTATTTTTTATTTCTCTTTTTATACTCGTTTTAAATTTTTATATCTTTATTATATTTTAATTCTTAATTGTTCATATTTTAATAATACATGACTCATCATATCATTAACGAGTTAGATAGTATCTCTGTTTCGGAAGCAACGCCTTGTAATGTTGAAGATTGCAAACAGTATCTACCTATGTGCGACAACTCGATAACCATACTAACACAAAATATTAGGAGTATCTATAAAAACTTTGATAATTTTAATATTTTTCTTCATAGGCTAAATGTTAACTGCGATCTAATTGTACTAACTGAATGTTGGCTTTCCAATAATTATGAACTTCCACAGATAACAGGTTACGATGTGTATAGCAGTAAAACAGTTAACAACCAAAATGATGGTGTGGTAGTTTACGCTCGAAACACCCTGAATATCACAGTCGAGGACTCTTTTGTTAGGGAATGCAGCGGTTTGGTAATAAAAATCGATGAAAACAAAAATAAAGTTGCAATATTAGCGATGTATAGATCCCCTTCTTTTAAGAAGCTGGATGACTTTCTCGAATCTTTAGATAGTCAACTTCAAAATTTATCGTCTTATAAAAATATTGTTCTTGCTGGAGATATTAATATTGATATTCGACCAGAGAATAACAGTGGGTCGATACAGGAGTACCTAAATCGATGTGCATTTCACGGGCTATACCCTGCACACACACTGCCTACACATCATAGCGGCTCTTGTCTGGATCATATCTTTGTCAAAACCCAGTTGCTATCATCTGTACTAGTTACTAATTCCACCGTAACGGACCACAAAGCTGTTTTACTAACCCTTAGACTAAAAGTAACTAAAAAAAAATACGCAAGGTTTACTTCTAAATTAAACATGCATAAACTTGAGGACGATTTATGTAACACTGACCTTAGTCCAGTTTATAATTCTGCTGACGCTGACTCGAGCATGACATACTTAGTAAATATTGTTCAACAAGCAATTATTAATAACACATCAAAAGTAAAAGTTAGTAGTAGAAATTTAAATATCAAACCATGGATTACGCCGGGGCTTATTCGTTGCATGAAAAATAGGGACAAACTCCACATGAGGGCCAAATCTTGTCCGGGAAATTTAGTTTTACAAAGCGCTATCGTAATTTTTGTAATAGTATTTTAAGAAAAGTTAAAGCTGACTATGACAAAAATCAACTAGCAAAAGCTGGAAAAGACAGTAAAAAAGTTTGGAAATACATAAAAAAAGTCACGTATACGTCCAAACACACTGAATCGTCCTCGAGTTTATTGCTATCCCATTCCTCCCCACTATCGGCGGCAAACAGTGCTAACGACTTTTTCAATAATATCGGAAAGACTTTAACAGAAAAGATTCGACAATTCTCCATCACACATGAAACTATTAATACCTACAATAACTCATCTTTGAATTCTTTTGTATTATTAAATACAGACGCAGCAGAGGTCGAAAAACTAATAATGGGGTTAAGGGATGACTGTGCTGTCGGCTGTGATAACATACCTAGCAAATTATTGAAAAAGTTCAAGCATTTCTTCATCCCTCCTTTAACTTTTATATTTCAAAAATGTCTCTCAGAAGGAATTTTTCCTTCTTGTCTTAAAAAAGCCCTCGTAGTTCCTGTCTTTAAATCTGGTAATAAAGACCTAATAACGAACTATAGACCTATTTCCATACTACCCTCAATATCTAAAATATTAGAGAAAATAATAAACAACCAGCTAGTACGATATTTGGAAAATAAGTCTATCATCTCTAAGTCACAATTTGGCTTTAGACCAAACTTATCGACTTCTGATGCTATGCACGGCTTAGTAGATTATATTGCACAGGAACTAGATAAGGGAAACCAGACTATAGGGGTGTTTCTTGATCTAGCCAAGGCTTTTGACTCCGTCTCTATTCCCATCCTGTTAAATAAATTAGAAAATGTAGGTATAAGAGGAAATCAGCTAAATATTTTAACTAGTTACCTTAGTAATCGAAGTCAATGCGTTAAACTAGGCAATATAGTTAGTTCTGAACAAAAAACCACCCCCTTCGGTATCCCCCAGGGTAGTATTTTAGGCCCCACATTATTTTTAATATACGTAAATGACCTTTGTAATCTACAACTAGTACAAGGTAAAATAATTTCATACGCCGACGACACTGTTTTACTTTTTTCAGCTGACTCTGAACAAGACATTTTTAAACTTACTCAGAATGGCCTCAATATTGTGAATAACTGGCTTAAACTTCACCTACTGACATTAAATGCAGACAAAACAAAATATATTATGTTCACAATGCGGAAATCTCACGCAGCACGAACTAATAGACCCCTGTATGCACATTGCTGCAATAACGTTGCTGACACTGCATGTGAGTGTCCTAGAATCACAGTAACAGATAAAATAAAATATCTCGGTGTGATTATTGATGAAACTCTTTCCTTCAGATATCACATTGAAGCTCTTAGTAATAGAATCCGTAAACTGATTTTCGTTTTTAAGAAAATCAGGTCAATTGCGGATTCAAAACTTATCATGCTATTATACAGCGCCCTGTGTCAATCTGTGATAACATATTGTATTACGATCTGGGGCGGAGCTCCTAAAACCTCTCTACTTATTGTAGAAAGAGCTCAAAGAGCAATTCTTAAGGTAGCTACTTTTAGGCCATACCTCTACCCTACTAACCTTTTATATAAATCATGCAATGTACTAACAGTCCGACAATTATTTATAACTAATACAGTACTTAAACAGCACACAGCACTTCAATACAGCACCAGTTCTACTAACAAAAGACGCAAGGATATTGTATGCTCCAATCGCACGCGGGTAAAATACACTTTGACTACACGATTTTATAAATTCCTAGGGCCATTATTGTATAACAAAATAAACGCCAAAGTGTATATATATCCCTTAAACGTAAGAAATTGTAAAAAGGCTTTAAAAACAGTTCTCCAGGAATTGTCGTACGATGAAACCGAGATGCTACTGGCTGTTATAAGTTAATTTTTGATAATGTTTGCATAAATGTGTAATTAGGTTTAATAAATTAAATAATTATGTAGGTAAATCTCTTAAATTTAAAATTGTCACAATTTCCTATTTTATTTTTATTTCTTAAGAATAGTTAAATAGATTCTACTATGTTTGTATAAGATCCATATTTTATTTTATTGAAGTTATATTTAATTTGAATGATTTTTAAATGTTATTTTAGCACGCTCCAGCCTGAAAAACAGGATTATCCTAGTTCAGGCACCAATGTTCTATCCTTCCTTGTATATTTAAGCCAATATTTGTAATTCATGCTTTTCTGAAATTAATAAACATTTTTATTATTATTATTTCGTATACTTATAACTACTCGCCTTTCGGCGGAAAAGACCCGACAATCGGACCAGTCGGTCGGGGATCAGATTATAGTAGTATCTATTTATAGGGAATTCTAGTGAAAAATTAAGTAAGGTGAGTGGGGGCAAGATCGAACGGGTTTTCAATGAGATGAGTAGTGTTGTTTTTGAATCCTTCTGAAACACTACATATTAATCAAAATTTAAACTTGATGTATTGTGGATGACGATCAGAGAGTATATTTTTAAACTAGTTTGTTAAATTTCATTTAAATCTATAAAGAAATGAGTGCCACACTTGCAATCATTTGCAATGGACAAAAATAAAACAGGGGAAAGACGGAAAGGTTACGGGGAAAGATCAAACTATTTTCTAAAATCGTTTACGAGAATGACATACATTCTTGGTCAATACTAGTCTATGGAATTTAATGCCCTGAAAACAAAATAACAGACTCAAGCATCAAAACGCCTAAGGAAACAAAGACAAGATTTAGATTTTTGTATTTCAATCTTACCCCACCGGGGAAAGATCGAAGTGGATGTTCTCAAACATTGCTGAGCGATTGTTTAAAGTAAAATTGATAATAAAAGTTAAAGGCAAAATCAGAAACAAACAAAAAATCTGATTATGTTACATTTGTCATATTTGGTAGCATAATATCATTCAAAATGTAATGGGTTAAGATAGAAAATTGTTTCAATTCCTAAAATAAGAGTAATGGCAAAAAATCTATTTAATAACTCAAAGGTAAATAAAAAGTAATTATTAAGTATCCAAAAGAATCAGTTGTACCTAGCTTTTAATGATAGTTACAGGATGCGGGGTAAGATAAAAATACTTGAAGAAACACGCAAAAAGTCAGATTGTATAATTTTGTAAAAAAAAAACATGTTTCTGTGCAATAACCTTTAAAAATTGACTTTGACCTAGGAGAAAATTTAATGGTGGCTTAAACAGTGCTACAAACACTTCAAAAAATCTGCTAGATGTGGCGTTATTGTTGACTTTCTGTCTTACCCCGTTTTCCATTTTCCCCCCACTCACCTTACTTACTTTTATTACATAATTATGATCCTGAAACGATATTTTACATACAAAAATTCAATTTATATGATTGCTTGGTAAAACGAAACGTATATCCAGACAATCCATTTGTGGCAGAGGATGGATAAATAATAAAAAAATTATTGTTGTTTTATTAATATGCGTAGGTACTAGTGAAATGTTCAATTATTAACGTACAAAACAAAACGTATGTTGTTCGCCCTTATTAACGATAAGAGTCCAGTATTAACTTAATAATTGTAACTTTTACAATTTGTGTTACAGACCGACATTGACCGGTTAGGTTAGGAGGTTAGTTTTTTTAAATAAACGCACAAAACCGAGTCTCACCCCAAAATTTTATCTTCGATTTTCTCACTTACTACAAGGATCCGCACCTCCCCCTCAGAGGGGGAGGTCACCAACCACCTCCCCTACCCCTTTCACCCTCACCCCCCCTAAATTCGACGGTCCATATACTGCAGTTTTACCAAAATCACCACTAATCAGTGATTGATAACCCTATTTTTGAGGTTATAAATAGAAAACTTCAAAATTCATAAAAAAAAAATCCTGTTCCCGTGGGAATTTCCTTAGTGTTAACTTACACTCCCTAAGGAATGTATGTCCCAAATTTCAGCTCTATACGTCCAGTGATTATGTCTCTAGGTTGTCACTCAGTAACGGAATAGTTTATATTAAGATTATACATTGAATTGAATCATACCTGTATTTTTTAATTAAATAAAATGCACTAATAAGGTCAACCATTAGGTCTAATTCAATCATTTTCGAAGTCAAATCGTTATCCATTAATATTCTGTCACACTCATCAGGTTATCGCTGTCAAAGTTGTTTTGGAAATAGTATTATATCCACTCGTAGATCTATAACAAAAATATTGAATAATGGAATTTGTTGAACGGTTCAAGGAGTTTTTACATCATTCTTGCTATTACCCTGTGAAGGGATTCTTATTTGAATGCGTATGTCTGCGAATATTGTTCAATTTTTTGAGCGGTTTCACATTTGCACAAGCCTACTACCATTGCTTCTTAAAGAAAATACCATATGTTCCTGAAACTGGGGCAAATATTGCATTATTTTTAAGTATACTATTAGGTATGACACTTTTACAAAGATCTCCTTGTATAATGAGACATTTTTTTAATAAAAAGTCGGATTTAACGTTTATATGTTCAATGTATTATTCCAATTCAATCGAACAGGGACCGCAGTAGGTAGTGGAAAGTGACACCAGAAAGTTAATGAAGAATACTTTAATTTCGCCTATGAATTAAAATTTCCGGTCACTCTAAAGACTTCATAATAAAAATGCTTGACTGGAGTATCTTCCCAAATAAACGGTGCTGGCCATTCCCTACTTTAGTTTCTATTTAGTACCTAATTGACTCTTACGACGCCCATTGAAAGAAATTGGGAGATACTGTACAAAATCCAATGAAGACATTGACGGAATAACTAAACACTTAACCGTTATTTTTCCTTTTTACCCATTGTAGTGACTCCAATTTATGTTTCAGGTTTAGGCAATATTTTTATAGTACAAGTGAGATGTATAACTTTATTAGTGTTTCCAATGTACTGCGGTAAGCCGGGAAGAGGCGTTCTCAAAGCCGTGCTGTTGAGCTACGTGGTGGCAGGTATGAAAAGCTAGTTAGCTTGGTTTCATTGTGTTCCTCATATATTCATAAAATAAGCCGAAAGAAGTTCAGTCCCAGATAAAGTCTCCTCACGTTTGTAGGCCCCGCGCTATTTGCGTACAGCGGAATTCTACGATCTTTACCGAATTGTCGATTTGCATTGGGGCGTGTCTTCGATTCCACTTTTGGCACTTTGCTGGCTATAGGTTCAAGTAGTTTGATCTTCACTGAACAATATTTTCGTAAAAATAAATGAAGAAATGCGTGTGCGGCTGAACTTCTATCGCATTCGCCGTTATCAAGAATTATGGCAGGTTCTTGATTAAAAATAATATTAATAGGTAATTGTCCTGTTTCCTTCTAGGGCCCATAACGAATATGGGTTTGAACGCTCAGGAGGTGGTTCGTGTTTTCGCATGCAGCACGCACCTCCCGTACAATATATCCAAAGTTAAGTACAATCTGATGGTAGGCCCAATGAAGACGGCACTGCTTGGACTCAAGTCCGAAATCAATGAAGTAAAAGATACTTTAAGGTAAGCGGTTTATAACTTAACTGATAGTTTTGTATTTTTCTTTTAAATATTAGTACCGTGAAGATCGCGAGTCAATTATAAACGTGTGTTTCTACTTTGTGAATTATTATTATAGCACACTCAGTGAAATTTTATCGCCAATAGAAAAAGAGATTGAAAGTACTAAAGAGTTAGAACACTTAAGAGAAAAAGCTGATATGTCCGATGAAAGATATGGAGAGAAAAGAAGAACTTGGCGAGTGGATGAGAAATACGAGTGAGTATTTACCGTCTTAAGTATAGGATTAATTGTCAATCTTCATAAATTATTTAATGAAGATCACTTTGTACCTAGGATGTATATTAGTATATGTCCACTCATTACATACATACATAACCTCACGCCTGTCTCCCTTTGTGGTAGGCAGAGACAAGGGAACACCAATTGCTACGATTCAGACATACCTACATCTTTACCTTCTTCCACGTTCATTAATCTTTTCATACATGACCGACGGTTACGGGTACTTTTCACTAGGCCCTTTTTAAGTGCCAACGCTGCGTTACAGCCTGTTCACACATGATCCGTTTTACTGGATACCTTTTTTGTATCGTAAATACGAAATACGCTAATGTGTATTTAATAATCGTAAATACGCTACTGTGTATTTAATAATCGTAAATACGCTACTGTGCCATATGTGAAGTCGCTAATACAACTCCTAAAAAAACGTATCCGGTAAAATGTATCCAGTAAAACGGACCATGTGTGAACGGGCTGTTTCGCGTTCGAACGTCCTTATCTTCAAATAAACACACATAGATTTATATAACACCTACTAAGAGATATTCAAACATACTAACTTTCGTAACATTTTCCGTACCGTACGCGCGTATCATATGCAGCGCTTGGCGCACTCCGAACGTCCGTATCGAACGCGCGTATGGTACGGACGTTGCAGTTTTGTATGAAATGCGCGTTCGAACGCGTGACGCAGCGTTGGTACTAAGAATGTCATTAATTTGATCCTTCCGACACCACCGCCCGTTCTTGCTCTGTACACCTATTTCGTAAATATACTTTCACTCATCCTTTCCAAATGTCCAAACCACCCGTTTCTATCTTAGTCACTACATCTTCTTTCAATCCGCATCTCTTTCTTATTTCACTTATTGTATTCTAACAATAAATTAAAGACTCATTATACCTAGGTGACTTTATTGCCCTACAACTCTAATGAAGGCTGCTGTGGCGCAGTGATAGAGTGTAGGTCTGTGACATGAAAGATCCTAGGTTCGAGTCTCAGCCGGGCCAGTAAAAGAAATTAATTTTTCGAATCTAGCCCGGGTCTATTTGTATATTATTCAGATTTTAGTTCATAAATGTCATTGTGTAGGTACGCGTATCTTTAATGTTACAAACATTTTCGCCACAACAGGATTATAATCTGAGCCAACACCCAAATAACACACGGTACACCGTTTCTGCTTACCAAAATATAGGTTATCAATTTGATTCCTAACAATGTGTTTTAAAAAAATTGTATCTGCAGAAGACTACAACGTATGCGCCGGGACGACTTTATATATAGAGTCGTCCCGGCGCGGTTGTAATTCGAAACAAGTAGGTACTAGTGATGCTTCCTGGCTTGACAAGACGATCCTATAATGACGTACTCCCAACCCAAATAAACCTACGATATCAGCGACGACGGTGTCCTCTTCGATTTTTGTATTGAAATCACCCATTACTATGTTTTAAGCACAATCACTGTCTAATATGGGAGAAAAAAGACAGAGGACTGTATTTTCTTTTTAGCCCTACTTATCCTATCCTGACACAGTGAATATTCCAGTAGGTCAAACGAAACGGTGAGAAAATTTCTTACGTAGAAATCAAAAAACCGAGTGTGTCTTTCAAGTTTCAAACAAAAGGTTTGTCGTGATGAGGTTGTCCTAGCCTTTCTTCGACGATTTTTTACCTCAACCTTTGAAAAATCGAGACAAAATTCTATGAGCTATTTCCTAAAAAATATTTCTATATCCATCTCAGTAGCTACACGAAAATGAGCTTATAAGGAAACTTAACCTTCTGCGATTCTTTATTTTACAAATCATGATTTCTGTAAGTCATTTTATTCATCATTTCATTTTTCATTTAAAAAATGAATTACCGAAAATGTAGAGTTAATATTAGGTAGGTAGTTGTAAAAATAAAATACCAACACCGATCTCTAAATTTATCAATTTCTACATTGCTTTACTGCATATTAATTTTGTATGCTATTCGTAAAAAATCTTAGGGAAGCATTCTAGAACAATGCTTGGGAAATAATTATCTATTGGCTACATTGGCTCATTTGGCAAGGGACTGTTAATCTCACATAAACACAGGGAGCGTTTAGTGTCCGAAGTATGTAGGTACCTAATGAAAATGTCCTGCCGCAACTGCGCTTACAATAAGTTGTCACTACAATATTAAAATAACGTTTCGATAGATTGTTGAAACACAATCAAACAGAATATGTTCTTGCCAAACAAAACCACATTCAGAGGCCTTTTCACCCGACTGCGGCACGCAAAGGAGGGTTATGTTTTCAACGCGTATATATGTGTGTATGTATATCTGTTTCTTGTTCCCTGATTTCTACTATACGGATGAATGGATTTGAACAAATGAGGTTTCAAAAGATTTGCTATATGAAATTCCAAGATGGCGCCTGTAAGGTGGGATTTAGGAGGGGATAACAACAAATGATTTCTGGTTTTAACAATATGAGTATCAAATGAAAGCTTATGATCAGCCTATTCAAAATATACATACATATGTATACTTTAAATTTAACATTATCACTGAAAAACAAGAAAAAATAATTTAAAAATTTGAACACTGACGGTAGTTTCATCATTTTCATGGATTTAAGGTCACACAAATAATAGTAGGTACCTAACCTTTTAGGTACCTAACTAAAATGAGAGAAATAATTTAAATAGGTAATAATAATAATTTAAATATTATTTGTAAAAAACTTGTAACGGCAGGACAAGCTAACGCAGAAAGTATTGAACTGTATATTTTGTAACACTTAGCTAATTATAATGTTACAAACATGCCTGAGTTTATAACAATTTCATATTTGTACTTGAAGCTCGTCCCCGCCTGCCGCTACAAGGTTTTTTACAAATATTATTTAAAAGCTCTTATAGTAATACTAGCTTTATCCCGCAACTTCGTATGCGCTTAACTACCCTTCTCGTGGAAATTTCAGAAACTATACAACCAGACACCCACTGAAAGAACCTTTATACCAAGTATCACACCCATGCACTAAAGGAATAAGTTTTTTTCATGCAAACTAAAAATCATATATTTCCCGTGCCTGTGGGAATTTTGGGAATTTTTTTCGTAGCACAACCAGTCACTCTTTGGAGAACCTTCATGCCAAATATCACATCCGTACACTTAAGGAATAAGATTTTTCATACAAACTAAAAAGTCCAACCGCTTCCCGTGGGAACTTCGGGAATTCCTTCCATAATACATACAGACACTTATTAAGTAACTTTTATATCAAGTATGACATCCGTGCACTCAAGGGATGGGATTTTTTCATACAAACTAAAACATCATATATTTTCCGTTCCCGTGGGAATTTCCGGAATTTCTTTCATAACACAACCAGACACACATTGAAAAACCTTTACACCAAGTTTCACATTGGTGCACTCAAGGAATAAGATTTTTCATACAAACTAAAAAGTCCTATATTTCCTGTTCCCGTGGGAATTTCGGAAATGTCTTCCTTAGTGCACCCCTACATCCCCTAAAAAATGTATGTTCCAAATTTCAGCTTTCTACGCCTAGTAGTTACGGCTGTAAGTTGTCTGTCAGTCACTCAGTACCTCAGTCACCAGTCAGTAACGGAACAGTTTTATATATATTGATTGCTTGTTTTGTACCTTTTAGTTGAAACTTACCTACGATATTCAGCAGTCGGGTTTTTTTTAGTTTTTAGTACTTAATTACTTTTTTTTATGTTATATAAGTTCTTATTACAATATCTTAAAACTGAAAGGAACCTTTTTATTTTAGAATCAACCCAACAGACGAAGATTCTATATTTTACCAAAAGACGTATATGAAGAAAATGGAGTACCGTTGCGAAGATGTAATTTCGCGTGGGATGGTGAAGTGTAACAATATATTTTGGAGCACCTACGAAAAATGCGGTCAGGACCTACCAGACTCAACATCTAACATATTTTGCCCTCCTATAGACCCTAATTGTGTCTGTAGTATTCTGTTTGACCTTGGTACACTTATCTGTGATAGTCGAGAGCATGTAAGTTGGATTTTCAGTTTGTGAATATAGCATGATATATTTTTATAACCGAACCACGTCGCGCCATATAACCATCATAATTTTATTAGACGTTTACCTCAGCAAAGAATCTCCACAATAACCGATCGGGACTTCGCACTTAAATCACCTAATGGTGTCATAGGCAATACGTTTGTTAGATTACCGACTTAACACTTAACCAGGTAAATTCTATATTTCTGTAATTTCACACTTTAAGCTATTATATAGTACGCAAAACAAAGTAAAGGTAACTAAGGCAGTCGGTAGGTACTCCATACAACATGCAACATACAAAATTGTTTTAGTCATAGCCTCAAACAGCTGACTGAAGTGTTATGTTGACTGACTTTTACCTGCCCAAGGTTAGAGGATAAATTAGATATACGAGTCGGTAGATGCTAGCTATACCATGATTAAGCAGCAGCTCATAAATTATCAAGCGTTCGATGTGTTGTTCTCACACACTTTCGAGGTAACGTAGCAATATAAAATAAGAAAAACACTATATGGACATCGAAAACAAATACATGACAATGACTTCCGAAAAGTTTTGGACTATTCGACGACGTTCAGGTGAAACTTTTCCTGAGCTTTCTTTCATTTGTACATATTTAAGTGTATGAGAGTAGAGTAGATCAGTGGACTAAATAATATGGACTTCAAAAATCTTTTAATTTTTAATTCAGATCAACACAGGCCTGGGTCAAGGGTATAGCTATTTGGAAAGGGCTAAGAACAAAATTGTTAACAATAACTTAAAACTGAGATATCAAATATCTGTTATGCGAGAAATTTACGTTATCCAGGTGCGTATTTTGTGTTTTGTAACTTTTAAAAGTATTTAATATTAATTTTATTCCATCATTCCTGCCAATAGTCTCATCTAACTGGACAGTATTATAGCCATAACTAGAATACCTACCATGCCGTGCTTCGGAGGGCAGTTAAAAAGTCGGTCCCGTGTACTGGGTATACTTGTATAAAGAAGTCGTAAGTGTTTGTCACATATAAAATATTTGTGGTTTTATAATGTTGGCATCTGTTTTTCCTGACCAGTAGTATGGTCCTGATACCGTTTAGGCGACGAGTGAATAGGTTTCTCGTGGATGGACGTGCACCTCCTTGGCGTTCACTTACTTACCACCAAATGTCATGGAAAGCAAAGGTTCCATCCTTATTTTATAATGATCAAGGAATGCAGAGACGTAAAAAAAATCCGACTATACCTCAAAACTTTGGCTGAAGTATAAGCTCGTCAATTCCAAATTTTTTATCGAATTTTTTCCTGAAGTACTCATTCGATTTCGATGAAATTTATATGGGACCAAATGGGAAGTACCCTCTATCATATTAATCATCAAAATCGGTTCACCCAGTCAAAAGTTATGAGGTAACAAACATAAAAAACATACATACGAATTGAGTACCTTCTTCTTTTTTTGAAGTCGGTTGAAAATAATCTATCTATCCCTACAAGAACAAGTAATTAAACGTTCCTTACTTTTTAGGATGCCAAAGAAACCGGAGCTATGGTAATCCATGCGTTCGAAGAAAAAAGACTAATAATGCGTCATGTGATCACGATCCTGGACATCTGCATGGCGCTTTTGTTCCTCAGGATTGCATTTGCTGCTGTCACCTACCACGACCTGTATTTGATCAATATAGAGTATGATAACATATTTGTGACGGATTACTTTAAAAAGATTGATTTAAGACGGCGTGTCAAAGGGAGCTATTCACTTTTGCCGTTGAAAAAGGTAGTAAATACATTCCTTGGATATTTATAAATATAAGTTACTGGCTGTTTCGCGGCCATCATTACTATGCCAAATTTCATCAGAATCCATAGAGCCGTTCAGCTGTGATTGAGGAACAAACATCCACACGTCAGTCCATCCATCCAGACTTTCACATTTATAGTATTAGTAAGATGACCAAAAAACCAAATGACGTACCAAAAAAGTACTTGTCTAACCCAAGCACCAAAATAATTGGTTTAAACTGGGTTAAAATCTGCTGCAATAATTTTGCTAACTAAAAGGTACACATACAAACATACATAACCTCACGCCTGTCTCCCTTTGGGCTAGCAGAGACAAGGGTACACCAATCGCTTCGATCCATACATACCTCTTTCGCTTCCTCCACATTCATTAGGTAATCTTTTCATACATGATCGCCGGTTATGGGTACTTTTAACTAAACCCTTTTTAAGAACGTCGCCAATTTGACCGGCATACGTTCGCCTAGGGCGGCCCCTTCCGACAGCACCATCCATTCTTGCTCCTCCATTCATTCATCCTTTCCAAGTGTCCAAACCACCGTAGCATACCCTTTTCAATCTTAGTCAATACATCTTCTTTCAATCCGCAACTCTTTCTTATTTCACTGTTTATTTCTTTTTTATTTCACCTTATCACTCAATTTCAGTCCACACATACTTCTCAAAGCTCTCATCTCCACAGCATTAATCCTGCTTTCATGTCTCTTCTGCCACACCCAAAATTCACTACCATACTTAAGCGTTGGTGCCAAAACTCCCTCAAGTACGGCAAGACGAGCCTTATTCGGTATAATTTTACTTGATAAGGCGCCATTAACACAATTTCCTGCTTTACCCTCTTTTAAATATTAGGTCTTTACCTATGAAATTGCCGTTTGTCATGAAATAAATGAAGCGTAATTTTTTTTTTATTTTTTATTTCTATTAATCAAAGTAATCACCCATGCAATCAATGCATCTTTGCCAACGCATTGGTAGCTTATTGATGCCTTTCTTGAAGAAATCAGCTGGACGGGAGGCAACAAATTCTTCAAAGGCATTTTGTACTGCCTCTCGGGTATTGAATTTTTTTCCCGCCAAGAAGTTATCCAAATTCTGGAAATTAGAAGTCTGTAGGCGCAAGGTCTGGTGAGTACGGCGGATGACGGAGAACTTCCAACCCTAACTCTTGTAGCTTGGATACCGTCTGCTGTGCAGTATGAGGTCGCGCGTTGTCTTGCTGGAGCAGTGGAGCCGAACGATTGACCAAAGCTGGTTGGAGACGTGCGAGCTTTTCCATCATTGTGTTCAGTTCTTCACGGTACACATCTGCAGTAATGCTTGTCCCGTTTGGCAAGAAGCTGTGATGAATTACACCCGCGTTAGACCACAGTGACCAGCACTTTTCTAAGGGTAAGTTTTCGTTTAGGGCATTGTTTGGGTGCTGAACCAGGGTCCAACCAACTTGCTGAGCGCTTACGATTGTCAAACAGGATCCATATCTCGTCACAAGTAACAATGCGGTTCAGAATTCCTTCATTTGTATGCCTGCTGAGCAGTGCAAGGCACGTCTCCACGCGTACTTCGCGCTGGCGGTCATTGAGTTCGTGGGGTACCCATTTGACAAGCTTTTTTACCTTGCCAATTTGACGCAATTGGACCAATATTGTTTTGTTGCTAACGTCGAAAGTTGCTGCTAATTCAGCCGTGGATTCAGTTTCATCAGCTTCCACAATTGCCTTTAATTCAGCGTTGTCGACCAAAGTTTTCGGACGACCACGGGGTCCATATTTCAGCAATTCCGACGCTGACGATGCAATTAGAACGTGGTCGTCGGCGTAAAGCGGAATTTTTAAACCCCATTCAGACTCAGAGTGCCTAGTGTGAATTTTAACTTTACCATCGCGTTAACGTTAACTTCGTTTTGTATGGGATCGAAGCAGCGCCAACTAGTGACGAGAATGGTAAACCGAATTTGTAAGTACGTGATTGGTTGTTTCAAGTGGTTTGCTCGATTAACGCGATGATAAAGTCATTTGAATAAAGTCGCACTAGACCCACAGCTATCCATGAATAGGTTGAACAGCCATGGAAACGCTACACAACCCTGTCTAACACCGCGATCGATGCTAAACCATTCCGTGTAGTCATCAGTCAACTTGACACAGGCACTCGAGTCCTTATATAACGATTTGAGTGCCCGTATCAAGTCACTGTCCACCCCAAACTCAGATACAGTTGACCACGGTACATTCCTCATCACACTGCCAAAAAAAAACCTTTCGGTGCAACAGAAAACCTTTCGGTGTTTAGCCAGAACCTTCTCGGTTACTGATCTTAAGGCAAAGTATCATTTGGATGAGCGAATGAAAAACGATCACGCAAATAAACAGGAGAGTTTGGGCTATTGAGGACATTAAACAGGAGACAAAGTATTCGAGTATTCCTACGAAAACGGATTGGCACCACCGGAGAATTTTGCGATAGTGGGATACATGATCATATTTTTTAAGATTGAAAACAAAGCGAATCTTGTTTGTGTCAAATAAATCTCTATAAAAGATTTTGTTATTTTTCGTAGAGTGACATGAGGATACTTTTTAAATCATACATGTGACAAAAAAAAACTTTAGCAAGCTTACACTGTAGGTACTTACTTTGAATTTTCAAAAATCAATAAAATTCACCTAAGTCTCCTCCTCTTCATGTCGTTAGATGGAAAGAAGTAAATACATCGACGTACATTCTCCCAAGTACCGGCTGCGAGACCGCAACGAGCTGCTGGTTCACCTACTCAAGGTGATGCTGGAAGTGGTGACAGCGACCACATTTGTGATGTTGGACCGACTGTTCTATGAAGCACTGGATGTGGTACGCCAGCATGCCGAGTTTGATAACAGTCTGAGGGAAACAGCCAACTTGGAAATTGAGGTCTGTACCTTAACATTTAATTCTATTTCGTTTTTTAAAACCAAAGAAGTAGGTACATTGGAGGATATTGGGCGATTTTCTCTTAATGAGTCGAGAGACGCACACTGCTGGACGGAGGCCTCCCTCAAAATTCTTCAAGTAGCCCGATACCCGCGCGTCGCCGCCGTCATCTACCTTTGACCTTCACCGAGTGTAGTTAATTTACCTACAGGGAATAAATTTGTATTGATTCTATTTGATTCTTAATTCAAAGGCATTGCAGATCTTCTCTTTATGATGGTTTGCTTTAGACAACCTTTCAAACAGGTCTCATTGAAAATTGGACCCTATTGCGCCTAATATCTTGGCACTGACCAACTTACTGATACTCTGACAAAAGAATTTTTTCTTCGAACCAGTTCTCTAAATTTACAATAAACTTTATTTGTAGATGGTAGGAAATGGCTTTGTTGCTAACTTAGTACGTCGATTCCTCTCAAATCTGAAGACGCAGCAGCACAGCAACCTTCCGGTGACAAACGGTCCGTGTCTACCTCGGCCGCGCCCGATGCCCCCAATTTTCTACCTAAAAATCTATGGCGGATATTTGTGGGTTATACTGCTGCTTGGTTGTAACTCATACACGTCTAGGTTAAAAAGGTAATTTATTGTTTCATTTATTTATAAGAAATCCAGAAGCTAAATTATAAAAGTTGAAATTTGACACATTAGATTGCCAGAATTGCCCCGCTTTTAATAAAAATAAGTAATTAAAATAAAATCCCCAGACAATCACAGCAACTACATGGTCCCAAAGTAAGCATAGCTTGTGATATGGGATACCATAAGCGAACTACGAGGGAAACTAGAATAAAGACACATATACAAATAAACACCCATTTACGGAACATTTTTTTGCTTATGTTCCGTGCGGGAATCGAACCCGCGACCTCACGATTGGCGACAGTTTTAATATATTTAGGTATTTTTATAGTATGTTTGCAAATAAAACTTACTAACGATGTACTTAATTGGATTGTAATAAGTCCCTAGTTATAATTAAAACGACAGAGTTAAAGATCTTGCCATAAATTTATTCTTTCCAACGCACATACAAGAGAATTGTGCACCACCTTCGGCGCACTTACCTACTAAAGTCTATCTATAGTATAATATCTAATTTTAAGTTAATCAATAGATATAACATTTTACAGGTTAATATGCTCACATTATTACCCTCGACGTGAGAAACAAAGAATTCTGCATTTGTACAACGACATCCTCAAAAACCGTTTAAAGATGGACAAAACGCTTCGTCGCCGAGCAGTCAGGGCTGTGCGCGCACACTATCTGTCGGGAGAAACCTTGCTAAGTGCCAGGATGCGTTTTCCCAAGTACGCATATTATGATATTTAAGTTCCTACTTAATTGTAGTTTGGCCTGCCGTTTAAGGTGACCGCATAGTGAATGACGATCCGGCAAAAGCAAGGTCACGAAAGTCAAAGGGTCTTAACAACTTGCAAGGAACACATATAAACTACTGCGGTGGTCCCTATCCATGTCAACTTGCGAAGGTTACTGAGATCGAAGTTTTAACATGACCTTCATCCGCTTACTCGTGGCTAAATACAGTTTTTATTTCTGCAAATCAGCTTTAAAAGCTTTTTGATAGGAACTTGTCTTGAAAGACTAGGCTGATTTGACAAGATTTCGACAGCTAGCTATTTTTTTTTTAATTAAAATTCTTTATTTTTTCGCAGATTACTTGGCTGGTTAGAGTTCTTGCCCACAGCAAGAATGAAATGTACAATCTGCGGGGAAACGCAACCCAGGAACGCAGGACGTGAGTCACTTTGTCACTAACTGATTTTGAGATTTGCCTTATGTATTATCCAGGGATTTCGTTATTTTAACAATAAATACAAGATGTGGAATAGAATAACTGCCGGTGTCTGTATTGCTGCCTATTATAGTTCTGATTTTTGAAGAGTACAATGTTTAGAAAGATATACATCTTTTGTAGAGTTGTTCTCAGTACCTATGTCGATTTTCAGTAGGTCGACTCAATTTTATGTCATAATCTAATAGAAGTATTAAACATCACTTCCCACCTGGTGAAGCAGAAAAACGTTTTGTCCATTTGTTATCAATCGAAAATCGAATAGATAAGTTTAATTCTTTATTTGGTTATGGGTGAGATGGATAGAACTTTGTGGTTTTTTTCTGTAGGTGCTATTAACATCATATTGGTTGTCTTTCAGCGGAATGGCACTGCTGTTTGACTGCTGGCTGCGGGTTTGTCTGGTGCGGTGAGTGCTGGCGCGAGGCCGGCGCGTGCCTGGCCTGCGACGCCACGCTGGTTGACCTCAGCGACATCGAGTCTTTATCCGATGATGATCTGCCCAAGTACTGATAGTGATTTGACAGAAAAATAAAATCTTGTGAATCTATCGAACCATTGACAGCGTTTGTTGTTATTATGTCCGTGTCAAAAAGTTTAAATATCCATGAAGGCGCATTTTCATTGGTCATTTATAACCGCATGCAGCAAGCTGGAGATTTCCGAAACGCATGCCATAGAGGCCGCACGACGGGAACCGTTTTCATTGGTCGTTTATAACCACATGCAGGAGATTTTTGAAACGCATGCCATAGGGCCCGCATGCGAGGAACCGTTTTCATTGGTCGTTGGCGTATGAGTTGCAAGAGATCTGGATGCAGTGGATACGTGTTGTTCCAATAGACGGCTATGATTGTTTATAAAGGTCTGTGGTTTTAGTTCTAATGCTAACAAGGCTTACCAACATATAAATTTTAAAACGAGCGTTCCGTTTCAAGTAGCTTTCACGTAAGAAATTAACAGTTAATTTCAGTTTGACTACCGGCTGGTGTAGCGGTAACATAAATTGCCTTCTATGCCAGAGGTCCTGGGTTCGAATCCCGGCGGCGGCGGAAATTTGTGTGATGAACACAGATATTAGCAGTCAAGTCATGGATGTTTATATGTTTATTCAAGTTTATTCTAATAAAAAATATGTATTTATTCAATATGTATGTTTATATATTTCTTAAGTATATCAGTTATCTAGTATCCATAACACAAGTTCTTTAAGAAACTTAATTTGGGCTAGATAATGTTGTGTGAGTGTCAGAAATATTTAATTTAATTTAATTTAATTTAATTTAATTCTACAAATTCCGAAAAATCACCTAAAACTAACCTTTTAATTAGAGTAACTGGAGAATAATATGAGAAGGGCTGGGAGTCCCCCGCATGCTTTGTATAGACCGAGGTAATTTCATTGGTCGTTAGCCTGTATGCGTCGAGCCGCCGCATTACAACCGACTAACCAACTAATGAAAATGCGCCGTGATGAGTAGACGGTAGTTCACTAAGATGGTAAGAGGCCTAGCGCCTATATTGTTAGTGGTTATTTATTAAGGCATCTGCTGATTGTTTTTTGATAAAAGATTGGTTCTTTTTATATGTATAAGTAATAAAATATTAGAATGATATCAATTAAAGAAATTGCTTTATTTTAATAAATTTTAAGGAGTTACCTAGGGGTCAACGTGCTCCCACGTGGCCCAAAGGCGACCTAAACATATACTTTAGGTATTTATCATATAAATAGGTAAATAAAACTCACGATCACCTTCAATCATATATTAATCTAAAATAATCCGTATTCTAATTGTTCGCCAACGGTGAGGTTACTAACAAATTGTATATTGTCTGCCACTTCATTGCAGAGAAGTGCCAAGCCGGTCAGCGTGTCCTCTTCACCTTCCAAGCGGTTAAAGTTATACACCAACTGTAACATTATAAAATAGACAGGTGACAACAGTGCTGCAAATGAGTTGTTACAGAAGAATTTTGAGACGGCCAAGATGCGAAATGGGACGGTTCTTCGTATTTTAGATAAAGATTGAGATTTTAAAGACTGTGATGTCATAAGCTAGGTATTGCAACTTGCAACTCCATACATACAATAAGGAGTTACAAGGTCGCTGAAGACGAGTCAGACGCATAAAATATTGGCTTTAAAACCTCCCTTTTGTAACATAATGTTGAATTATCATAATGTTGAATTCTCAAATGGTTGAATCTCATAATGTTGAATTCTTAAAATGTTGTATTACTGGTACTTAAACAAATTGGGTTATCATTGGGTTATCACTGGTAATTGGTAATTAAGTGAGTATTTAATTTTAATCACTTTCGGACCGATGATGATTGAAATAATTCGTGTACCTTTTTTATCATTGTAGCATAACTGATTTTTTTTAGTTAACTGAAATTTTCCGGTGTTAATATTAATATTAAGTTTTTATTTTTCTTTTCCGTAACTGTATTTGAAAAGTACTAGGGTAGGTGAAGTATGTAAGAGATTGCTAAATAAAGCTAAATAAAGTAAAAGTCATAAAGAACATGCAGCTTATTGCATAGTTTCATAATACTGCTAACTTCTGTTATCCTAGTACTTTTTTATGTTGTAAGAATTGTCTTCCGTGCCACCTGATGGGAAGTGTGCATGAAGACTATGGTGGTACACGTTCACCTACGAGAAACCTATTCACTCGACACTTAAAAGTACCAGGACTGTAGTGGTCAGGAAAAACAGGCGCAGGGAGATAGCACGTGAGCACTCAAAATCACAATAACAAAATGTAAATATCTCCCATCTGATCTTAAGGCGCGCACGTTATCTGGATATGTGAAAGGTGGCGCGCACGCGCTTTCCTTGAAACGTTTAGAATTTTTTTATGGAAAAACTATGAGTTCAAATAAAAAACGGTCTTTTTTAGTCGAATGGGGAAGACTAGCCCTATCTAGGATATGTTTCTCCAAAGTACTTTTTTGGACACCCTGTATAAACTTTTTATTCTCTAAATACAAGGCGCACACAAACCTTACGGTACTAATAAAAATATTCTCCAGAAAAACACCGATATCATTTTCCAAACTTGTCCTGATTCAAACTTAACATTTTATTAACTTGAAATTACCTATTACAAGATCAGAAAGTAATACAAAAATATATGATAAAGATCGGTTATTTAGGCTTAGTTTTTATTGTTTTTTTTTTATCCAATTTCTCCTTAACAAGAATCTGTCATAAAAGGAATCTGCCATAGCCAGATTACACGGTTATTTCTACCTAACTGTGGTACCAAAGACTGTGGTCAGTAGTACCAGTCCACTGTGTGTACCACGGTAATGAAAACGTAACCGTAGTACCACGGTTACAACAAGGACATTATAATTTTTTTAAATTCAACATTATGAGATTCAACATTTTGAGAATCCAACTTTTTAAGAATTCAACATAATGAGAATGCAACATTATGAGAATTCAACATTATGAGATTCAACCATTTGAGAATCCAACATTATGATAATTCAACATTATAAGAATTCAACATTATGTTCCAAAAGGAAAACCTCCATGAATGATTCGGGATGAGATCGTTGTTAAGAGCGGCCATTGATACTATAAAATGTCTTTACATCTGAAAAAAGCGCGTACACACATAAAAAAAAGTTTGAGATCACTTTAATAATAGGACCTCGTTTTTGTAACGTTA
The DNA here is from genome assembly GCA_944452665.1 of Stenoptilia bipunctidactyla. NCBI lineage: Eukaryota > Metazoa > Arthropoda > Insecta > Lepidoptera > Pterophoridae > Stenoptilia > Stenoptilia bipunctidactyla. The sequence continues at coordinate 15,805,671 of OX101734.1, read as the reverse complement.
GCATAAAACGTTTTTTCTTTATTTTCTAAGATTCTTCATTTAAAAATCAAATGTAAGAAAAGAATTTAAAATATCAATTGTTTTTCTGTGTAAAAAGATCCTTGTTTACACTTATTCAGAAATCTGAACAACTTGATTCAAGCGTTTTTTCTGACTTTTCGAAGATGACTTTTTCTGACTTTTCATTCAACATGATTCCGAGGGGATTATCAGAAGTTTTACGAGCAAGAATTGTTATTAGAAGGTCATTCTAGGCGAGCAATATCACGCAGAGTAGCTCTATCCCAATCCTGTGTCGTGAACACGATACGGAAGTATCGCGGCGTGAATAACTTTGCTGATCGCCCTTGCAGTGGTCGGCCAACTGTTCTTACTGCAGCTCAGAAGCCTTACATCAGACTGATGACTGACCTAGACCCAACAATCTATGCCACTAAAATAAAAGCTGAGTTGCGGGCTGCTACTGGACTACAAATTAGCACTCAGACCATCATTTAGAATAAACGATGGCCCTCCCGGCAATAGACCAATGCACCCGCACATAGAGCTCAACGAATCAACGCTACTCTACGTGAATACGACATTACCAGGTTAGACTGGCCTGCCGGATCGCCTGACTTAAACCCCATTGAGCACGCGAGGGATGCTGTCAAGCGAGCTGTTTGGAACCGTCAGTCACCTCCCCTCAGAGATCAGAGAAGCCGTACTTCAAGAATGGTACAGGTCACTGCAAGAAATGCTGGATAACTTAATTCTCAGCATGCCAAGAAGGATTGCCGCATGTGTTCGAGCCAGGGGAGGAGTTATATTATACTAAATAAAAACAATTTCCTTATAAATGTGCACAATATTTAGTTACACACTCTTATTCTTTCAATAATTTACTATCCGAAATTGCATTAAGATTTTTAAATTCAATTTTGGTTCATCATCATCATTAAGTCGTCGTGGCGCCGCGGTTACTGTGTGTATCATACGATATCACAGGCAAAGCAACGTTCGGCGCGGTCGGTGCTTGGATGGGTGACTGCCGACCGTTCATTTCTCACGGCGACTTCCGTGCTTCGGGGGGCACGTTAAGCAGTCGGTCCCGGGTGCTGTATACTTATATACAGTAGTCGTTAGGGTTTGTTACGGCTCCCTGAAAATTCTGACATCCACCACCCAACACTGGGCCAGCTTGGTGGATTATGGCCTATGCCTCTTTGTCACCCAGGGGAGAGACTCATTCCCTGCTGTGGGTGACTTACAATTTTGGTTAATAAAACTAAAATAAAATTATTTTTTTTTATTTCCAAAAGTGTTATTTTTTTTTATTAAAAAAATGTTACGTAAACAAAATTCCTTTCAAAAGTAAAATTTAATAAATATTTCATCTTTTGCTAAAGCTTTAACTTTTTTTGATGTGTGTACGTCTAAAATTATTAGGTAGCTACTAAAATATGAGTGTGTAGTCGAAAGTTTTATAAATCGTAAATATCTAATGGTAGGCTACTTAAAAAACCTTAATCAGGGAAATTATAATATTGTTGACATTTACTTAAATATTTAGAGTCGGTGATATATCTAGTAAACATGTTAGCATCTGTGTATTATGTATGTTAGCATCTGTATAGTCACCAATAATGCCAACACACAATTTTATCGAAATGACCACGTTAGACCAGTAGCTAAATATATTAATGGCCTTGTGACATACCGACAAGAACTCGTCGTAGGTGATGAAGCCATCCTTGTCCACGTCAGCATCGTTAAACTTGCTCTTGCGTATCTCCATGGGGGTCTCATCACCCAGGCTCTCTAACACAGCACCGCTAAGCAATTAAAAATGATTATTTTAGCTAATTAATTAATAAATAAAAACAAAGAACAATCCTAAGCGTTTAAGTAACTTCTTATTATCTTTCACCTTATTAAATTTGAGATAGTCACCTCACTTACCTACTACATCTGATCTGAATGCGTTCAACCAGACCGCAATTTCGTTGGCATCCACACACTTAACAAATTGTCAGGATATGCGCAAGATACCTACTAATTTTCTGGAATGGTCGTCAACACAGCAAAATCTTATTCTAATAAATGGGAAAGATGATAGAGTTGAAATAGCTGTACCTGAACCCTGATACTTTTAGTAAAATTTGCCGCAAATGACTAAAACTGGCCCGTAGATATGGAGACTTACATTTTTGTTTAGTAAAATTGATGCTGCGTAAGTTACGAGGTACTAAAATCACCAAAACCATCGATTGCCTGTAGAGGCTGGGCTGAGAAAATATTCCTACCGGGTCTACATTTCATAAGATACCTACCACTAAACCCTAAGAACCTTTCTATGTTGCTCGATGTGGTCCGGTAAAATTTGTATAGAGCATTTTACGTTTCGTCTTACCTTCCATCAGTAATTTTACTGTCCGTAATATAAAGGTGTAAGTACAAAATAAAAAAATAGTCTAAAATATTTAGTGCATCGTGCAAATATGTTGAAGGAGGTAGGTATTAATATGTAGCAAAGAATCTAGAGAACCCTGTGTTAAAAAAATATTATTGAATTCTTCACTTTGTTAGTGTGTAGATATCAAATTCAAAAATGGAGGTACCTATAGTATACTCTAAACTGACAGACACCTTTAATGAAAGTGTGTGTGAGTCATTCAATGGTCGTGCAGGAAATTGTAACCCTTGTTGCAATATGCGACTATGCCTCCACTTCTGAATTCGATCGTACAAATACTATCTCACTGACTAACAAATCGTCAAATCCCAGCATGCCGTTAGTTTGGTTGTCAAACAGCAAGAACAGGCTATGGAGGTTGGCTATGGTGATCTCATTCCACCCTGGAAACCTTTCCACGACTTTCTGCAAACTCCAGCGGCGATCTTGTTCTTTCATTTCCTGGAAAATTGTCGACCACATTAAACAATAAGCGGAGAGCAGTTTGCTTGATGGATATTTTATAGATTATATTTTTATTTCGTGTCGAGAAAGCTATACCAAAGGTTATGGTCCGCAAGCATCATCATTGCAGCATAACTTAACCATGTATTTTTAGCCAGAATGGGATTTCCGCAATTTTTTGGTGTGTTTTACAAGTTTTTATTATAGAAGATTGAAAAAAACAAAGCGCTGAACACAAAATAGTTATGTAGGCACGACTTAGCCCCAGTAGTGGCGTGACTTACAAGTCGTATTATTGTATTTGTGGGCTGAACAATTTTTTTTTCAAAATATCAAGCCTTCTTTTCAGTCTGCCGAACGATTATATAAATACAAGCAAGGGACTACGTCGGCCTCGCTTGGGTCATTGGAACCGACTCCTTAAATGCAGGACGCACGGTCACGTTAAGATATCTAATCTCAATATAGAGAATGGAATACCTTTCAACTGTTTCGACATTTTGATGACCTTACATCAAATCCTACCTCTGCACGGCATACAACATCACAACATGCTTTTAATTCTTTGGACCAGGCACTTATTGTAGGTAATCTGATTGGATTAACTCGTCCATTAAAAATATGTTTCGATAGATCGATAAGTGGGCTCATTACAAATTATAGTGACGATGATGATGGTAAGTCAGTGGTCAGTTAAGGGACCGAGGTGTTATGGGAGGCTTTTTTTGTGGGCGATAGGCTGACCCCCTGTCACTGCAAAAGTCTCTCTCCACTATTATAATGCCTCCAAATTTGTTAAACGTGACATCAGATGGTTTTATTACCTCTGGTGTTCTGCCTACCTGGATACAGGCGTGAAGTTATGTATGTATGTACTTATGATGATGGTAGTTCGACCGCTATCGTGAGCGCCCATATTTTTGGCAATGTCTAATTTGTATGTTACCTAATAGTTATTAGAATAGTGCGACGAAAATATTCATACGCTAAAGGCCGGAGCATATCCTTGACTGAAACACCTAGTAGGTATACTGCGGTACCAAACAAACTTACCTTATTATATTGTCTCTGCTCTGCGAGCCGCTTATAAAAGAGTTCCACCAGCTTGTCATAGTCGGTCACAGGAGTCCTGTGGACTTCGACACCTCTGGTGATCGGTTCCCCTTACAAGAGAAAATATCCTATGTTAAATGTTTTTTCTAAAGCGGTAAATCATTTAATTATTCAAGCAAGCAACGGGATTCGGATGACTCAAGATTTGTGCCTAAGATTTGTCTATATTTATAAAAAGCTTAAGGTTAAGCCATGCGATGTAAAATTCTACGCTGTTTAACAGAGTTATACAGTAATATAAATACCCTCAAAAACTAACTCAAATAGAGGCAAAGTATACACTTTGGTTAGTATACAAATGAAACCGTCGTCGCGTCGTGTTGCAGATTGCTTGAGAAAATCTCTTACAACTACGTACCGGTTGCAGTGAAATCTTCTTGCCTATAAAAACATATAGGTTTTCTCTTTACGGGATATTCAAAAAATCTTCCTATACCCGAAAATACTGTGCTTAGATGGTGGCCCATTAATCTTAAACTATTTTTATATGAGACTTTTTTGTAAATTCGAGAAAACAACAGTTGCGTCAAAGTGTCAACTTCATGTAACTAGTAAAAAAAAATTTATCGTGGCACTGAAAATTAAGTACGTTCTGAGAAGGCAGGTTACACTGGCCCTTACACTGCAACAAAACAAGATGTGATTCACACACAACCTTTATTCACGTAGATTGAACGTTATTTTTTGTTTATACGAAACGGTAACTGAATCTACTGCAATAATTTTTTCAACACACTTGCTCGTAAAGTGAGCCTTATTCTATTGCATTTAGAACTATAAACTGGGCTATAAGTCACGCGTGCATTATATATTATACCCTAGTGCATAATATAATGAATCCTACAAACTTGAATTGTACCTTAGTGCAAATTACATGCGAGTAAACAGAGCATATTTTATTGATCCGGGTTATACATTAAATATACGAGCGCGCGCGTCCAGGCGGCGCGCGGCCACGTGCAGCAGCAGCAGCGGCATAGCACCTCCAGGCAACAATAGCGTGTGTACGTGCAAAGGGACAGGGCTACTGACCGGCGGCGCGGCGCGGCGCTCGGGGCTCCGCTGAGCGCGCGCGTCCAGGCGGCAGTCACTTAGAGCCGAAGCAGAAGAAGTTTTGTCCTGGCCTTGACCCATAACCGTCGACATCTAGCATTACCTAATTATTTCATGCCAAATCATTCCAGTGATTTGTCTATGTCGCCGACATACACTCAGGACGAGCTGGCACTTCAAATAATAATGTAGAATATAAGTTTGTTAACTGTACCTCCAACAGCTGCTTCAAATAAATTTTATGACCACGTATGTCTGTCTTTTACTCACAAGTGTGTTGAAAAACGTCGTATATAACTCGTGAGCGTTGCTTATTACAGTCTCGGCTCATTATTAAGCCCTCGCCTGCGGCTCGGGCTCAAATCACAGCCTCGACTGTAATTAGCAACTTAGCTCACTTGTTACATAATATACTATTATACCATGTATTATTGTAACTCAATAATCTCTACAGATCACTCGCACGCGTATCGTAGGTACGCGATCCCAGGATGCAAGTAGGTATGTAAGTTTTGGTTTTATTGAAAACTAAAAAAAATCACCCAATCCCGATGGACATAAATAAAATGTTGGACCCTCGGTTCAGACGTTTGAGTAAAATTCAACTTTCATTTGCTTCTCAACAATTAACTTTAATGTCATTATTTTCTTTTAAAGAATGCATATGAGTGATTAACTAAAACATTTTAAAGTCATATTTTAGTAGGTATTTCTTTCGAAAGAAATCATGTTTTGCTTAGACCCTCAGTTCGAGCATTAGGTACTGAACAGGGCACGAACACGGGGCCCAAAGTAAAACGCTATAAATAAATCTGTAATGACATTATCTACTGTTTCTTTAGGAATTAATTTCTAAGGAATGTCTAATGCTCGTATTACAGAACGAGACTTAATACTCGTTTCACGTAAGCGATGTTCACCAGCTGATTCTTGACTTGAGCTTTAGTCTTATTACAAAACAATTATCAAAACCAGATTACCTGATACTGGGTTTTCTTTGAAAAAAAATTGTTTCCCATTACATTTAATAACAAAAACTAATGGTCTGTTCCGTTATACGCAACGTTTAGATTACAATGTCTTATAAATTGCGTTAAATTCTATATGATATATGACAAAATTGTCAATGTTTTCAATTATTTATCTGTTTTTCGATAGAAGCAGTACGGTTAAATTATAACTGTCGCTTCTTTTTACTATGAAAATATATTTATATTTATCACTCAAAAATAAAACAAAACGTAAAACAATCTACAGCCCCATCAATATTAGGCAATCCTGGCCAGGGTACCACTTTGCCCTAAATTATTAAATTGAGTCCAGACATTTTGCATATTCTGAGGAAATTTTATAAAGCGTTGACATAATCGGGCCAATAAATTAGATACTTTTGCAATTATTATTGACACAACAGGTTGTGATAAATTCAGTAAGTCTCCACACACAATCTGAAATTTTCATTATAAATCATGGGTAAAATCACATCTTTTACTGTAGATTGTGTAAACCTATATCTTTTTTTTAAAGTTTAGCTCGTCCATGGCGAAGGGATCCTGTACATCTCGTAATAATTGTCGTGGAATACGCACTTCGTGTATAAAAATATTATCGTAATGGTCAATATCACTGAAAGGATCCATTGTAGTTAATACAGATCACTATTAAACAAGGCACGAATCGCGTAACTATCTAGTTTTTCTCTAAGCCACAGTTCACAACAACACAAACTTAATTTGAAGTACGCTCAAGTATGGTAGAAAGCACACTCAAGTGAATACAGTTGTGAAACTAGTTTCAATCATTGGCATATGCATAAGTAAAGTTCTATAATAAGCGTGAACAGAGTTCAAATCATTTAGTACTCAAGTGATATCTGGTCATTGAATCTAGTATTAGGCAACGTTTTGTAATAAAGAAAGTCGTTGATACTAGTTTCAAAACTAGTATCAATACATGAGTACTATTATATTTCGCAGCTTAATTCTTTGCGATTTATTAGGTTTACTTATTGTAGTATCGGTCCCATGTGTCAGCCTTGCACGGTTATTTTAGAGTCTTTTTTTTTTTTTTGTATTGGCAACACTGCTTCACCTCCGGCTCCTAATTAACCGGCCCTTTTGGAATCATTGTTCGTTCCCGTGCTCAAGCCTTCGCACGTGTTCCTGGCAACGCTCAAGACTTCATTGTAACGGTCATCTAGTGTTACACAAAGCTCTCAAAATGGGGAAGAAGCGCAAGAACGAAGATAAGAATGAAATAATACGAAGAAAAATAAGGAGACTCGAAAATAAGCTGAGGAAAAGAATTCGCGTTATTTCATCTGACGAAGAATCCATCGAATTTAAGTAAATTATGTAACAATGTCATTTAACATTGTTTAAAAACTTGTATTCTGCGCGTCTGTCTGCAGATATACTTACTTTATAACCCAATTTGTACTTATTTAAAGTACTCACTTGTCAAATGACACAAATTTGTACCACGCCTGAGGGTAGGTACTCACTAAAAAATATAATATAAAATAATGCTTTACTTAAGCACAACACACTTACTTTATAACCCAATTTGTACTTATTTAAAGTACTCACTTGTCAAATGACACAAATTTGTACCACGCCTGAGGGTAGGTACTCACTAAAAAATATAATATAAAATAATGCTTTACTTAAGCACAACATACTTACTTTATAACCCAATTTATACTTATTTAAAGTACTCACTTGTCAAATGACACAAATTTGTACCACGCCTGAGGGTAGGTAACATACATTATTTGTGCCCGGTAGCATTTATGAAATAAAACGTATTCATGATAATATCAAAAATTATACTACAGAACTAAACCTATTTTAAAAATACCCACAAAAAAAAATACGAACATGGTGAAGTTCTAATCATAGCATAACCGTGAATCTATCGTGGAAGTCATTTCCGAAAGTTCACCACATCACGAAGAATCGCTTGAAGAGGAGGCATGTATGAACGAGGCAGTTCCTCATACGTCGTCGTCGGCACAGAATCCAGTACCTTCGACGTCGGATCTCACAAAGGAGGTACGAGGAGACAGTGGTATTGATGTCGAAATACTGTCATTATTAGGGGAAGTTCCCCAGTCGCAAGATATTTTGGGAGATGAAATTAATAAAAACATATCCGATAGATGGCAGCTCATACTTACCAAGGGTCTCATCAAAGAGACAAAACAGTCCTTGTTACAAGAATATCGGGTACCCAAAAACTGTGAAATGCTATTAACGCCTATCCTCAACCCTGAAGTTAAAGCGGGTATTTCAGAACTGACAAGCAAAAAAGATTTTTCCTTAATGCTTAGTCAAAAACAAATCAGCATTGCTTTGGCTACATTAGCGCAAACGACAGAGAAAGTAATTACAAAGAAATATTCATCGCAGGATATTCTAAAACCCTTAAGTGATGCAAGCAAATTGTTGTGCGATTCCTTCTACTACCTAACGAAGGCCCGAAGAAATTTAGTTATTAATACTATCAATGCAGAACTAAAAGATACCCTTCGTCAGACCACCATAGATACATTTTTATTTGGGACCGATTTACCAGAAAAGTTAAGGTCCGCAAAAACTATACAAAAAACCGGAGAATCCCTTAAGCCTTCACAACCATTTATTTCAAACAGAAACAACCAAAATTATAGGATTACTTCTCAAAATTGTTTAAACTGGAAGCCCCCGCAACGGAAGCCTGCTGCGCGGCCCGAAGCGGGGAGTCCTCGCCCGGTGCAGCGCTCGGGACCGCCGCCGCCGCCTCCGCCGCCGCCGCGACACACCCCGAACTACACACGCTCACGCTCGCCGCCCAAGAAATACAACAGGAGATATTAACATCTGAGGTCAGTTATTCTGGCCGTCTAAAGCTATTTTACAAAAATTGGTTAAAAATAACTAATGATCCTATAATTTTGTCCTGGATTAAGGGATATAAAATACCGTTTATTAAAAAGCCCTTCGGAAATAGTAATCCTGACTCAAGATATAAGCCAGATAAAAATTTTAACGATTTTAAAATTTGCATAGATTACTTGATTCGAATAAAAGCCATACCTAAGTGTACATACGATAGTGAACAGTTTGTATCCGATATATTTTAGTACCTAAACCAAACGGAGACAAAAGGTTCATATTGAATTTGAAAAAATTAAACAAGTTTGTTGAAACCGTCCATTTTAAAATGGAAGGCTATAAAACTGCATCTAAATTCGTTACCGAGCGATGTTTTGTGTCAACTATTGATTTAAAAGACTTATATTTTTTTCTACCAGTTCATAACTCGCACAAAAAGTACTTAAGATTCAAATTCAATAACAAACTATATGAATTTAATTGTCTACCTTTACAAAACTTTTAAAAACTGTTATGGAATTTTTGCGATCACATCAAAGAAATATGATATCAGTTATTTATCTCGACGATATTTTTTGCGTTGGTAAAACAAAGGCAGATTGCTATAATAACGTACTTTTTACAAAGACACTTTTAGAAAGTTTAGGCTTCTAGATTAATTGTGATAAGAGTTCTTTACAACCCTCAAACACATTTAAATTTCTAGGCTTTGTATTTGATTCCCAAAACATGGTTTTAAAATTACCTCAAACAAAGAGGGTAAAAATAAAACAATCTCTTTTAAAAATCTTCGAAGCAAAAACAATTAAGTTACGTAATTATGCACAATTGATTGGACTTCTCATATCGGCTTGCCCTGCTATTCAATATTCGTGGCTTTATTCTAAACGTCTTGAAAGACTTAAGTATTTAAGTTTATGTGAAAATTCATCATATGAACGACAGATTAGTTTATCATTAAATATCCGGGGAGATGTTTATTGGTGGCTAGACAAAATTGATAATGGTTATGCTAGCTTAAGATCTGATGATTATAAAATTGAAATTAATTCTGATGCTTCTCATTCAAGCTGGGGTGCCTCGAGTAATAACAAGGAATGTTTTGGTTATTGGAAGGAGTCTGAAATGACACTTCATATTAATTAATTTGAATTAAAAGCGGCATATTTAGGTTTAAAAACGTTTGCTAAAGAATTATCTGACTGTCAAATTTTGTTACGCATTGATAACGTAACCGCGATATCTTGCATTAATAGAATGGGCAGCATAAAGTACCCAAATTTAAATGATATGTCAAAAAAAAAAAAAAAAAAATATATGGCAGTGGTGCGAAACACGTAAAATTAAAGTATTAGCTTCTTATATTAATACGAAGGACAATTTTTTACCCACGGCATAGTCTCGCAAAAAGTTTCTAGATACTGAATGGGAATTAAGTGAACATGCTTATTGTGGTATTAAACGAGTATTTGGTGAAATAGACCAGAAATAGATTTGTTTGCCAGTAGGTGTAATACAAATTGCCCATTGTACTTTACGTGGAAAAATGAACCCGAAGCATTTGCTGTTGATGCGTTCACCATCAGCTGGACTAACTATTATTTTTACGCATTTCCGCCATTTGCCCTCATTTTAAAGACACTTAGAGAAATAATAGATGATAAGGCCGAGGGTATATTCGTAGTACTAAATTGGCCCACACAGCCATGGTTCCCATTATTGAAAAAGATATCTATTTCTAAATCAATTTATTTTGAACCCAATATTAACCTTCTTCAATCTCCTATCAGATTGACACACAGCTTACACAAGATACTCGGTTTGATTGCCGTGAAGTTATCAGGCAAGTTTTATTAAATAAATCGTTATCTGTTGATTCTACAGAAATAATGTTATCTTCTTTATCTAGTAATACTTACAAGCAATATAACAGCTGTATCAAGTCTTGTTTAGTTATTGTTCCGAAATGCAGCACAATTACTTGACCTGTTCAGTTCATGTCGTAATTAATTTTTTAACCGATGTTTTTAACAAAGGTGCAAAATACGGAACTATTAATACATATTCTGCAATACATATAAATATGATGTCATATGGGACACAAACATAGTCCTTAATTTTTTGGCTCAAAAAAAAAAAAAAAAGCAAACATTATCTTTAATGCACCTCGATAATATAAGTAAATATAGTGTTGAAATGTTTATTAAAATTCCAGACATAATTAAAACCTCCAAATTACATTCACCCCAACCATTATTAAGGCTCCCTTTTTATAATGAACGTCCAGAGATTTGTCCTGTCCGGTGTATAGAATCATATATTAACAAAACAAGAGAACTTCGTAAAAACTGTAAATATTTATTTATAAGTTATAAAAAGCCACATTCAAAACTATCTTCATAAAGATTAAGTAATTGGATAAAACAGACTCTGTATGAAAGTGGAATCGACACTTCGCTGTTCAGTGCTCACAGCACTCGTCATGCTGCAACATCTAAGGCCAACAAGCTTGGAGTTAATTTAGATACAATTAGAAAAGCCGCTGGCTGGAGTAACTCTTCCAAAGTATTCGCTAAATATTACAAAGAAATTATTGAAAATTCTAGCAATTTCGCAACAACTATTTTGAGTGATTTTATGCCTACATAATAATTAATGTAGGTACCTAATTATGTTGTTATATTTTGTATGGAAATTGATTTGATTGCTATATTATAACTAAAAATGGATAATAATTGTTGATCATGTAAGCTATTTTACTTATTTTTCTCTCTGAACATCCTACAATAAGTAAACCTAATAAATCGCAAAGAATTAAGCTGCGAAATATAATTGAAGATCAAACGAACTTCTAAGTGAAGTTCGATCGAAATTATATGAGCAGCTTAATTCGAAGCGATTTGTAATCACCCTCCCAGTTTAAAACGAAACATATATATTACTTATTTATTTACTGAAAATAAATATCCCAACCCTTATATCTTAATATAAGTAAAATACTTACATGTGCTTATCGTTTTTTTACCTTACCATGCAATGGTTTATCCTATAAATAGAATAATCCATTACATTTTTATATAATTCGGCTTTAAACAAAATGATTCCAAAAGGGCCGGTTAATTAGGAGCCGGAGGTGAAGCAGTGTTGCCAATACAAAAAAAAAAAAAAAGACTCTAAAATAACCGTGCAAGGCTGACACATGGGACCGATACTACAATAAGTAAACCTAATAAATCGCTTCGAATTAAGCTGCTCATATAATTTCGATCGAACTTCACTTAGAAGTTCGTTTGATCTTCAATTCTGTAATACGACCATAAGAAAGATAGTAAGTACTTGCTGAGATTTAGAGTGCAACTTCACGCAACTGCAGTGCGAGCACAGAACTTTGTCGACTCGTATGTTTACGAATGTTCGTATAGTATGGAGTCGGTCGCAAAATTTAATTTATCTATTTTACATTTATGTATCAATACAACATGCTCAAAAACATTTTAAATTAACAAGGCATATATTTATTTAAACTTGTCCTGGGGCAGTGGCTAGTTTTCAATTGTTGCTTACATCCTACTCCATACTATACGAACTTTCGTGAAAACACGATTCGCACTGCTGATGAGAGTCTAATTTAATCGTTTTAATCAAGCTTCAAGTTTTATTTATTGATTAACTATTCTCTGAGTATTCCATCGTTTAGCAAAGGTTTATAAAAAATGGGCCCTCAATCCAAATACACATGCATTGGAACGTAGACTACACCGCTATCTAATGCTATAGACCTGTGGACCTCTTTGTCACAGAGCTTTCAAATATTTTATACATTCAAAACTTCTAGGAGCGCCTAAGTGGGACTTGACTTAGAAATCGTCCAAATCATGGTCCCGTGGTAGAGTTTAATGTAGGATTATTCTTACAAAGTCTATGAGATGATCAGGGAACTCGGAGGTAGAAAAAGCAGGTAAAATTAATGTTTTAAACACTTTGTGATGAGCTCATCGTGCCAGACTTTTTTATACACTGAGAGTTCTTTGAACGTTGTTAGTATGTAAAGCTAAACGTTGAAGTGACTAACTCTACATCATCGCTCAAGAGCAACAGCAGGACCGAAAGTCTACCTAAACGTTAACCTAAAAGTATAATTAATATAATCGGGGTAAAATAAAACACGAATAAATATTTTTTATCATTCGATTTATTTTCATACAAAATTGCATTTAAAATTTTTCAAAAATTTCGTGACTTATATAGCGTCATACACAATTGATAAGGTTACAATAAAACATAATCATAATGATTACCGAGGGGGCAAAATATTTAAAAAGACATACAATAGCTCATATAAGATAGTAAATAAGGTCTAAATTAAAATATAGGAACATTATAAAATTTCAGTCTTCTTTGAACAAATTACAGAAGAGTAACATAATCATAATTTAAATATATATCAATGTAGACGAAAAAAGACTGCTGTCTACCTCCAATTGTTATTATTCGAATGACAATACATAGATAGATACAAGAAACGGATCAATAAGGTTCAAGATAAATATGTACCTATATTACCCCTAGTATGCTAATCAAACGATATTTACCACAGAATATTACTAAAGTTTCATAATTACAGGTTGTCGTATATTATCAGTGGAGACCAAATATCCCGCATTAAAAGAGGATTTGCTCTGTCTTCAATTTCAGTCAAGACTAATGAAACCAAACGTTAACGCCATTAACTACATTGTTATGTGAAAATGTTGGCTTCACTGAAGTTGGTAGAATAATGAAAATCCCGAAGGCATATCCTCTCTTTAAATAGGGCTATGGTGGTGACAAACGAATAAGGAATGATATGTCTGTCGGACAGTTGTTTCTTTTAAAGTTATATTAACAAATTGTACATTATACATAGTTTCCATAGCGAACGGTACCTGTCAGCATCAGGCAAGTATCGTTCGACAAGTTACTTTACAATTATTCATACTAAAGGTAAAATTATCCAGCGTTATCAGACGACTCTTAAAATTAAAGATCAGCAGACAACAGACCTTAGCCCGGTGATCAAACCACCCATCCAATAATTCCAATCAGTCTTTATTAAATTACGAGTGAGGTAGATTCGGTTTTCTTAACACGAACTTATTAACCTAGGCTTACTTACATGGACCAATATTCTAAGGAAACTGTACGTTTCTGTGACTGTCTAGTACCTACTTACCTACTACCGAATTACACGATTTATTCATTTATCTCTCCTACTAATTAGATGCCGATTATTTTTATGCGTTGATTATTAGTGTTACAAGCAGATTTGTATTATTTGATTGAAATTGATACAGAAGAGATAAATACCGACGTTTTATTACACTAGTCGCCGTATTCAGAATCGACACTAGCAAATATTTTTTTGATATCAAACTAATTGTTTTGCTGCGCGTTGATCCGACGTTCTAGTGTCTATTATTAGTTGATCAATATTTAATTTTGGTTACTGGTCACAACTTTTGTAACGAGTGTTTACACGATTAACATTCACTAAATTACTAATCATAATTTACCTTATCCTCAATTATGGATTAGATATACTAACCACTACGTATTACAAAAAAAAACTATTTTGACAAGCACTTAGCTACCAAGTAGCGCCTCATCCTTGAACACGACATTAAGACCACAACACAACACAAGCGCCTTATAATTTACGCAGTAGCACAAAATTGCTGCATCTAGTACACTAAACAATATACAGTCAAATCTGTATTAAGCATAATTGTTACTGCACCTTTACACTCAACAATGCGTTTGTACTAAAATGTTATATAAAAAAAAGTTAAAATATCTGAATCGAATCGTGATGACAAGAACATTTTTTTCATTAATAATCGAATACGTGTACAAAAATTACTTTTTTCCCTTTCCATGCGTCAATTTTATTGTAATTTATCACAAAATCACGTTTTTACTGCCAGCACCTGGCAGGTCGCACAAAGTACAGTTAATTCTCACAATACAACCTTCATAGATGTTTTACAAGTAAAGAAATCTTTGTATTCCTGATGGCTAACTTCATGTACAACTTTTAAAAAGCGATATCAAATAATATACGGTTAAGCTACAAAACTTAATACGACAACGACAGCGAAGCGCTTATTTAATTGAATGAATCTGATAGTTTTTTACAAGAAGATGGCAAAGTAATTCAATAAATCATGAAAACAAATACCTTAAACGTTCAAGGGCTATCGTAAATATATTCAACTTTTCACATGCGACGTAAAATAAAGAAATGTCCTGTTTTTCAGGTCATTGAAGAATTAAGTTTTATAGCTTATTACATTTTATACAAAACCTCTTACTTTAAAACATCATATAAAGCAACAAAACATTAAACAAATTAACTAAACATCACGAACTGAAAATTATATTAAAATTAAGTAAGCTTTTTCAGCTTTCAGCCAATGCATTCTTTATTCTAAAATACCTTTGTTATTAAAAATATACTTTCTTAAGTCAAATTACAAATTTATTTTTTAGATTTGTTCCAATTAATTTTGAATGTTTTTTTTTACGAATTCTTAATTTAAAACTTGTATTTAATTATTTTATCGGCTTTAAGAGACGTTTTGCTGCAAACTAGAAATATCATTCTACGAATGTTATTTACGCTTAAATCACAACGTTATTTAGGCAGGCATTTGCTTTGCAAACCCGATTAAAATTCGACATCATCAAAACTGTGAAATTTGAGATTCGTTGTCAGCAAATACTTGTCACTATCGACCAGAATCAAACAAGTTCTAAAATGAATTTAAGAAAAATATAACTGAAAGTAATCAAAAATACGCATTTCATGCAACACATTATTTTAAAAATAACGTAATACTTATAATGGCACTGAAAGAAAATTAAATTTCATTTAAAACATCTTGTTGGTGTCAAAGTTCCCAACTTAAAACTGCAGGATGCTTTGTGATACCTCGATGCTATATTACTATATTTTAAGACGCACAACACTATTAGTAAAGCACTTTAAGAATGCACAAACTTCGTCATACACAGATAAATGCTTCTTACTTTCGTAAAGATACGATGATTAACATTTCCAATTTGAAATGTGTCAAAAATAATGATATTAACTATCGATACATATGTTAGCATCACGCGACACACTACATACTTATACCTTAACGTAGTTACATATTTAGGGAACTAATAAAGATAACCTCACAATCGGTAAGGTCCTAAATTATGTTCATTATTGATTTTTACACATTCGTGCATCCATTAACTTTAAACTTACCCTAATTATACTAGCTTCAAACAATGATTTTCCAGACAAAACATACTATTATATATCAGACTATATTTTCAGTCAAATTCAAACATGTCAGTTCCTTTCCAATTTAAGAAGAAGCAAAAGGAAAATTTTTGTTTGAAGAGATCTATATCGACTTTTTACCTTATGCGATTATAATTTAAGATTAAAACTTGCTTATAAATGTCATTATTATAACAGAATTTTGATTGCTGATTTATTATTTCAAAGGTATATGAGTAAATTGTTCTTAAATGGTTTACTACTTGCTTACACAGCATTTCAGTATCTGAACTTAAAACTAATTGGGATACTTATTATTTCTATAATATTAATATTTTACCTTAATAATATTAAATTACGCGAAATTGATACATTAATAATTAAATATTATGCTTCATTTTACTATTTATGTTAAGTATTGCATGTCTTTTTTAGACGATTATAGATTTTTCTAAACATTAGACTGTCATTATTTGAGTAAGGTAACTTTTATTTAAGTCTGCTTTGACTAATATAAGAAGATAGATTATTTGAGTAACTTGATAAGCTCAAACAGACGAAACTATAGGTATAACTTATACCTATAACTTTAAGGCTTAATTTATGTAGAAAAATATGATGTAGCGTTTGAATTACTAGTGACAATTTAAAGCACAATTACATGAATAAATTACGTACTACATCGAAAAATTATGCTTACAGTAGAATCCATTTTATATAAATATAGAAATAAAAAAAATGTAAGTAATCGATTTGACAGTCTACAAACAATGCCTTACGTGCAAATTAACGTTAACGTTTAGTATACAAATTGAACACATACATAATGAACACATCTTTATCGAATATAATCGATATGACGGTATCTCAATTTTTATTATTATAGAATATATAAATTCTGACCAATAATTTACTATTAAATTAAACTAATAAGAAAATTTTATTAATACCTACATAGAAGGTTATTTGTTACTTATTAACAATATAAATTCATTAAACACTATATAGAATAACTATTAATTAAAGATAAATTGGCAGTAAACATAATCCATGAAGTCTTTAAAAAAATATCTAGCAAGTAAAAATATAATAAATCATTACACGATTTCACTACATTACTATAATGAGAGAAGAATATTTCTACTACGAGGTGTAGAAAATACGAATTGCATCAAAGATTTACCTATAATATTTATCTAAGTATATAAGTGTATATGCGAATTAAACTAATCCACGCATCACGCTCTACATTTTCAGAGCGTAACATCAAGTCAAAAATCTCTCGGACCGACGTTCAAATTAAGCCCTCTTACAAACGCGAGTCTTACAATCGCCCCAGGTGACTGATGGCAACCTTCGCCGCTCCTGTCCGCATGAACATCGTCTTTAAGACAGTCTTTTAGTCAGTCTTAAAGGTTTTATTGCATTTTAGTCAATACCCATTCATTCACATTTTTGCCAATAGCATCCCAAAAAACTTAAGTAAATAAAATAATATGCTCAGCCGAAAATAAATTTCAATATTATCTATCGATAACAGCGTCCATTGGCGTAAACTCTAAATAATATTTTAAACTAGCCATAAAATAAAAAGCTAAATTTATTATAAAAAATACTTAACCATCTTCCCTTAATTTAACTCAGTTAAAAAACAAAAAGTAATATTTTGGAAAACCACTTTTCAAGTCATTTTTTTTTCAATTATCTCACATTAATAATCTTTTACATCACAGGGTGATATTTCACAATTTTACGATATTTTTAAATGTTTGCATATAACCAAATACTAAAGTGGAACATTTAATTACAGTTATTTAACGGAATATATATGTATCGTATTTATTCTATTATTTATTTGTAAGTCTTAATATTTATGTCAAATTGTATTAGTACTGTGCACTGTAGTCTCTTTAGACTAGTCTTATATGGAAACAAATTGTCAAATATGGTAACGAAAACTATTAAAAACATATTTTAAGAGAATCAGAATTGCTCACAATGATGAGCATCTTCTAAACTCTCTGCACAAGCTAGGCTCGATTAGGATTTTCCCAAATGTTAATAATAAAACTTGGCACGATAACAAATTAATCACAACTTAAACAAAAATAATACGTCGGACCTTAGGTCCGTACATCCGGTATTAAAAGGATACCTTTGTATTAAATTGCTAATATTTCAATATATTTTAATATATTGTTTATTGTGAGACATTATTTCACGGGCAGTGTCTGGTAGTGTCTCAAATAAAACCACTAAATACCCATCAGGTGTAAGAGCTACGTCACTGGGGCGGTCTTTGTCATCAAGTCCTGGGCTCTTTAAGTCACTTGCCCACAGAATACGAAGTTCGGATGTAAACACTAGCACGCGGTGGTTTTTAGAGTCGGCTACTATAATGCGGCCGTCATCGTCTGTGACGATACCAGAAGGACGGTTCAGTTCACCTATTCCTGAGCCTTCCCGGCCAACACAATGCAAGACTTTACTTAAAGTCGAATCCACCATTAACAGACGATGATTCTCAAAATCAGATACAATAATGTTTCCAGATGTCGTGAAGCACACTCCTCGAGGAGTTGTCGGTCCTTTGAGCATTTTCGCAGGATTGGCTCCTTCAAACACGAACTTAGTGATAAATGTGCCGTCGCTTGTGAACAATTGGATGCGGTGATTACGAGTATCTGTGACAACAATATTACCCAAGGTATTCACAGCTACGTCCCATGGATATTGGAACTGTCCAGAATCTTTACCGAACGAACCGAACTTAAGAATAAAATTACCAGAAGAAGTAAATACTTGAACCCTGTGATTATCTTTATCAATAACGATTATGCGTCCATAAATGTCCGTAGTTATTCCCGCGGGCAAGTCGAATTCACCGGAACCCGTTCCCTTCGAACCAAAAGCAAGCTTGAAATCACCACCGCTGTTGAATATTTGTATACGATTGTTTCGTCGATCAGCTACTATAATGTTGCCCTCTCTGTCAACACACAGGCCCCAAGGTCTTGAAACTTGACCTTCTTCTTGACCTTCATGACCGAAAGATGTTGTCGGTACTCCTGGGACAAGGCTTCTCGATGGTCTGACGGAAACTGAAGTCCAGTAGCCAGGTATAGCTTGGCCGATTCCACGAGCTACACTAGATTCCATAGTTATGCTAGAGGTAATACTGTGATCGTAATTGTTGGTTGACCTTGTATGAGAGCCAGTGTAGTCGGCCAATGATCGGAGGCTGCTACTGCTTGACATGTAGTTCAGTGCTGAATATGATGTATGGGCTGGTGGTAGAGAGTGCATGGACAGCAAGGATTGGCGAGATGATAGTGATGAGGCAGCATTATATGATTGCACTGCATTAGCAGGTACTGACTGGACGTCGCATTGCCTTTTAAGCTGATCTACCAGATCGTAATTTGGAGGAACAAACATTATTTTCTCCTCAGTCACGTACATATTCTTAAACATACAAGAAAAGTAATCAACTTGGGCTCTACCTTTTTCCTTAGCCATGAATAAATCTAAGCCTTCAGAATCCATACTCCTTACTAACGTTTCGTTGGTATGAGCCAAGCCAGCCAGAATGCCACGAAGAGTATTCATGTGGTCGGTCAATTCATTCATTTTAGCAAGACGCATTTTTTCTACCTTGTCTAAAAGGTATTTTTCGCGGTCTTCGATGGCTTGAGCGTAACAGCGCATTGCCTTTCTGATTTTCAAATTTGCCTCTGCCGTTTCTTTTTCATAGGCCTTAGACAT
Organism: Stenoptilia bipunctidactyla; assembly: GCA_944452665.1. Lineage (NCBI taxonomy): Eukaryota > Metazoa > Arthropoda > Insecta > Lepidoptera > Pterophoridae > Stenoptilia > Stenoptilia bipunctidactyla. The sequence goes on along the minus strand of OX101734.1, from coordinate 15,785,654 downwards.
TGCTACAGCACGATCAATTGCCGCTTTTATAGCTTTGGTACCAGTTTTAGTGTCCTCAATAGCTCTGAATACGCCGATACGACACATATCAAGAGCACCTTTAATTGGCGAGAATGAATGGTCCTTATGGACCCACAATGTGCATTCATGACAAATGAACACAGTGCATCCCTCACAATAGAACCTTACAGGATCGCCATGCAATTCGCAAAACATGACTTCCTTCTCACTGGTGACGGAGTTGGGCCTTACGCCGATAGGTGATATTTGATGAATCGGGAGGAGAGTGTGCTCCCGAAGTTGGCAGTCTGAGGTGATTTTGTGACAGCAGTCATAACAGTAGAGATCATTGCACTCGAGGCAGCGAGTAGTCGGGCTGCGTTCTTCGCAGCGACAGCACGTAATAGAAACTGACGACGATGTGCCAGGCGATCCGCTTGAGTTGTCTTCTTTGTGCTGGTTGTTGTTGGAGGAATACTCACGACTCATGGTCCCTATAGGGTTAGGGAGTGTGCTACAGGAAGGCACTGCCCAGATATCGTAGGGCATGCTTGAACTGGAGGACGCCGCGTTGTTAGACGCGGATGGTCTATTCATGTTATCAAGAAGGTTGCAGAGGATTTGCGTGACAGCAAACGGACCGTCATTATCAGCTCCAGACTGCGATGCACCATGGGAAGAAGCGTGGCTGCTTCCATGGGCAGAGCCGTGTGCTGAAGATGCTCCAGAAGTAGCCTGCATACTCGATGCTAGCGACGAACTCATATTTGCAAAAGACGTCATTTTTGCGACACTTCACGACATCAGATCTGGAAAAGTAAGAAAAAAATATTTAGATATTTGCACAAAGAAAACATAACGTAAACTAACCTACAATCATAAGTAAGGACAGCTAGTAAATATTGGTAAATAATTGGAAAAATCTGAAAACCTCTCATTTTATTCGATAGAAAATATTTAATATCCAAAAATACCCAACTGTGAAAAGTCAATAAATTTCAGAGATCGTAGAATTTCTAAGTCTTTAAACTAAGAAGTCCTTAATGCACGAGTATTACGTAGGTCACACTAAAAGCACAGTACATATATATACAGTAATTCAACTCGGCCGCATCTTTGAAATAAATGCCTACAGCGCCGCGGTCCGTTCACAGGTGATAGGGCTGCCCGCCTTCAGCGTTTAAATTACATTTGCCTACTTTGTGTTTACTTCCATTTTGTTTTGTGACTGCCAATACACTTTCTTTATATAAACAAATAAAGCACTTTGTAAATTGAATAGGAAGTGTTCAACAAAAATAAGTTTTGTGTCAAAAAACCATGTTTACGTTTGAATAACAAATAAGTCTTATAAATTAGCGACCAAAAAATACTTGCGACTCGATTGAGATCCACGAAAAGATGTGTTATTACATTTTAAAGTATAAACAATCCACATTTTAACGTAAAGCTCAATCAAAAATTTGTTTCGGTATGCAGACACTCGCGACTGGCCGCATGCCGAGCGCATGCCGAGATTGCGCCGCGTAGGTATAGCTTACGTTTCGTCCGTTCGTATGAAGTTGAATTACTGTAGATATATGTACTTTGCTAAAAGGTTTGCATAACTTAAAATAAACAACATAATAATATTATAACCAAAATATTATGTTCAATTCATGAGGAATCCAACTTTCTAAACTTTTAATTCTTTGTGTAATTTTTTTTCTGTATTTGGCTCATACCAATCCCCAATAGTTCTCGAATTGTCTCATAGGTAATCCACAGGTTTTCTTCAATTAGCCGATTAGCGAAAAGTGCAAAACTTATAATATGCCAGATGTGTTATTCTGTTAGGAAGTACCTTTTATTGTCAGCGTAGTAATGACTGTTATTTGGAGAAGAAATCCTTAATAAAGGCAACTGCTTAAAACGACTATTTTTTTTTCATCTCGTCCGTTGCTAGGGGATTACGTCGGCACTTATTCTAATTTGTCGTCAAGTTTTATATATACGTCAAGTTTTAAGGCAATGTATGTTACCGCTACACGACCGGCTGGTGTAGCGGTAACATACATTGCCTTCTATGCCAGAGGTCCTGGGTTCGAATCCCGGCGGCGGCGGATATTTGTGCGATGAACACAGATATTAGTCGTCAAGTCATGGATGTTTATATGTTTAAGTTTATTCTAATAAAAACATGTATTTATTCAATATGTATGTTTATATATTTCTTAAGTATATCAGTTATCTAGTATCCATAACACAAGTTCTTTAAGAAACTTAATTTGGGCTAGATAATGTTGTGTGAGTGTCAGAAATATTTATTTATTTATTTATAATTATTCTGTGCGTAATTTTCAGCACTACCAAACCTTTATAAGTGTCAACGCTGCGTTACGCGCCTTCGAACGCGGAACGCAGCGTTGCTAGTACAATTTCATAAGTGTGCTTGTACAGTTGTGTCAATGGAATATAAATTCTTACTATTTGGCTAAACGTCGTTTTAAAATTAAAAAAAGACATTCAGATATTCCGTTTTTGGAATCGAGGTTGCTGTGCGGGGAATTTTTCATACGTGCGTGTCACACGTTACACGGAGCGTTGACGACTGAATTGGCACGCGCATTCGGAGCGCGCGCGCCCACGTCCGTACCGAACGCGCGTATCATACGCGGCGTTTGGGGCATTCCGAACGTCCGTATCGAACATGCGTATGGCACGGACATTTCAGTTTTGTATGAAACGCGCGTTCGACACGTGACGTTAGCACTAAACCGGACTCCGAGATTCAATACTTGCCAGGTGTCCGAAAATGCGCTGAAGCCTTAAAGTAAACTGGGTAACTTAAGCTGGGCAACAATGACTTATATAAACCATTGTCATCATCATCACCATTGGAACTTAACAAAACATAGAAAACCCTTTATCCGCCCGAAATCAACTCAAATTTGATAATTATTTTTCCTTCAGCTGTTTTGTCTGCGATTTTTCATACCGACGGAATGAAGTGAGCCGGAAGAGACGGAAACAAACAGAATTACAGCTTTATTTTATTACCATTGTCTTAGTATATATGAATTTTTCACGGAACATGAAAAAAAAAGTTCCGGGTCTGAGCGTTTATCTACATATACAGGATGTCCAAAAACGTACTTTAAAAAAAATATCCGAGATAAAGCTAGTCTTCCCCATTCGACTAAAAAAACGTTTTTTTTTATTTGGACTCATAGTTTTTCAATAATAAAATTCTAAACAGTTCAAGGAAAGCGCGCGCGCGCGTCCTTTTACCTATCTAGATAAAGCGCGCCTTAACATCAGCTGGGAGATATTTACATTGTGGTGTTGTGATTTTGATATTGTGCATGACTTTAGATTTACATAAGAGGAACATTGAACTATTGAGTTTATTGAATTACTGTAAAAAGTTTGATTCCAATTTTGAAATTTTATTTCTATTGTTTATTTTCATCTGTTATGTAAAAAGTAAATACCTCCCAGCTGATCGTAAGGCGCGCGCGTTATCTGGATAGGCGAAAGATCGCGCGCGCGCGCTTTCCTAGAAATGTATATAATTATTTTATGGAAAATAATCCCTTAAGGTGTAGGCAAATCACCAGAGGCTATTAAACCATCTGATGTCACATTTGACAAATTTGGAGGTATTAATGATGGAGAGAGACTATTGCAGTGACAGGGGGTACAACAACGTCAATAAAACCACGAATTTAACAGTATGCCCGGGGAGAGAAGCAGCTCGTAAATTCTATGTTATTCTTTTGCTCCCGGTCTAGCATGGAAGCCATAAGTTTCAAATTAAATTATTTAAATTGATTTAATATAAACTACATACTTCGTCAAGAGTACCTACTTAATTTCATATATTTTCAGTCAAGATTATTTTTGCGATTTTAAAAATATTGTGTATGGGATTTATGATTATGATTATAATTACCCGAGTTCTGCAGAAAAAAAAAAGCATATTATGTTACCGGAAGGCGCTCTTTGCTAATCCGATAGGTACCGCGATTTATGACGCACTCTCTTTAAAACTTGCGAAAATAGATTACAATAGAAACGTGTTTAGATAAAGATAAATTCTATATACACACTAACTATCATCTAAGGAAAAAAAAATTGCAAAAAAAGGTATGTACTTTTTTACAAGGAAATTAATATATTCGCTAACATATTAAGCAAAGCATGGTCACTCTAGATTATGAATAAATATCATTAAAAAAAAAAAAGACTACGCGCTTCTACAAAACATCTTGTAGAACTACGTCGTAGTATAAACCACGGAGGAAATATATTGAGGAGCTGCCCTATCCAGTTTTATATAGGACACAAGTGAAGCCTTCGGGCGGGTTGCGGGAGGGGTAAGCGGTTGGTTATGGTCAATCATAGCCAAAAAGGAGATGGCATTAGTCATCTAGTAGCGAGTAGGTTAAAATATTAAAATGATTATCAAAAAAGTTCAGCTATACTTTACTAGGTGGCTCTTGTTTTTTAAAGAATTTTCATACGTTCTAAATCTGTCAGAAAAAACCGCAAAATAAAAGTACTGCTACATGACGCTAGATAGCACAGCATTCTTTCGAGACATAAAAATCGTCTAGGCAACAAATAACAATCTAGAATTTTGGACATAAATATTTCGAAAATAAACAATTTGTAAAAAATAATTATGAATGAAAATATATTCATGGTTACTTAATTTTATTTGGATTGTCAATGGAATTCCTTTATAAAAATAGAGAAAACTTAATTTTACAGCGCGAAACAATGAGTACTGCAGTAAGCAGAAGTCGAACTGACGCCAGTGCCTCTAGACTAGAGCGGAGTAGCTTGAACTTTTGAGGCTGTGACGTCACGACAACCAAAGTTGTAGCTTTGCATCTTTACTTACAGCAGCTCTTCTATATGTATGCTTTGTGGTATTAACAATGACATGCCGCGTCGTCGTAGCTGTGTTCATCGACAGCGACTATTTGTAAAACAATTTGTGGTGTCATATCTTTATTTTCTACTCAGCGTTACTAATATGCAGGGACGTATATGTATATCGTAACAAAGAAAAAAAAAATTTGCCTAGTGACTAAAAAACAACCCTGCATAGTTTTCATAACATGTTGTTTACAAAAGTTAAATTAAATTAGAATTACTTTACTTTATGTTTCTGCATAGTTCTAACTTCCTTGTTTATACTATCCTATCGTACCTACGAATGGATGACTGTAGCAATTTCTCATTAAAAAAGGAAAAAAAAATACTAAACAAAAATAAAAACCACCTTTTAAACTGTAAAAATGTCTTCCGAAATCGTAATCAAATTCACACGTTGAAAAGCAAGTTGAAATCGCGACCGAAATACAGCTTTATACGAGAAAGAGTGAAAGTATTAAGATCATTAGGCAGTTGCGCATTTCAAAAATATGAGTTTCATGAGGGTATCGATTAATTACACAGGACAAGCCTTCCTGTCATCAAGCTCTATACACAATTTTGACAGTAAAAGCGCACACTCCTTTGTGTTGGTCAAAATGCTAATTCAAATACAATAAAATAATTCATTTCAGGCCTGAACGACCCCTCATAATCCCCCCGATAGAATCCTCTAACTATAAATACAAATGTACTTTTACTTTTAATTTAACAGATCATGTAAGCTTTACGGAAAGACAAGAATTGAGAAATAACTAAACCTGATTGCAGTTTTTTTTTACAACGCAGCAAAAGTACTAAAGAAATGCGAAATTCGTGCATCCTGATAAATCTTAACAATACTACGTCGCCACTACGGAATTATTACCTACGCATAGAAAAGGACAGGCATAAGCATTATGTGTGTGGTGAGAGAGAGTCGAAACCCTAAAAATATGTGAACAATTGTTTACATCGTTGTCAACTTGTCCTAAGGATTTTTACACTGGAAGCAGATTCCATTATTCGCATTTTTAGGGATTGATATCCTATCTTCCTAGTTGAATTAATATTATAATGTCCTCATATTATAAACAAACAGGTTATGTGTACGTTTGCTACTCTCATTAAAAAAATACTGAAATTGATTTTGACGAAATTGGGTACCCATGTAGACCGTATTAGAATATGGAATAGGTACATAGGATGGAACGTTTTCGGGTATTCTAAATTAAATAATGACTCATCATTAACATCGAAGTCTACAATTTTCGAGGTTAGGTCAAAATTAAAGCTTGTAGTTTATTAACTAATTTATTTTTGAAAATCAAAAACACAGGCAAAACTCCCGGCCATATTATGTGTCAAATATTTAAATTACCAAGACAATTTTTTCTGTTAGTTCTCTAAGAAATATCGCAAAAAAAACAATATAAGAAATGCCAATTACATAGGTTTTAGAAAGTTAATTAAACTTAAACTTATTTTATTTATATTGTTTTTGTAAAAACATATAAGTAAGTACATTTTGAAATCTCTTCTATTATAAAAGTTGTTACCCGATAAAAACTGCAAATTCTACAGCAAATATTATTTTTAAGTCAGTTCTTTAATGTTTTGCTTAAACCGTCCAAATAAAAAAAATATATATGACATGATCAATACTTTGACCAATTTTGTAAGAAATACAGACCGAAATATTATCAAAATATATCGATTGGTTAGATTGCATATTAAGAAGCCTTAAATGGTTTAATTTCGTCCTAGTCTATTATTGTTTCAATATCGTACACACCTACGCAGTTTCGGATTTACAAACGAATACCACCGAAAGTGTATTGCACGGTTTATTTTATTTACAAGCATAAGAAAAACTAGTATTTACCTCGAGTATCAAAACTTTTATACACACGGATGCACTGTAATGTCCCCTGATAACTTATCAACAACTAACATTCATATTAATATTAAATCACTAATAAACAGAAGAAATAAAAAAAAATAGGCGTGTCTTCACAACGCTTTCTAAACACAAACTGATGACTGCACCACAAATATTATTGGGTGCAGTTTGCAAAAAAAACCATCCCAAAAATCTTTTGTGCGCTCCCTACCACTAACCCTCAAAATAGTTTAGGTAGAAGGCAACCCTAGAAAGAGACAACCCTATTAATATAAACAAGTGCGAAAGAGAGCTTCAATAGAACGCATTCCTAAATTTTTCCATAATTTAGATAAAGGTTTGCTATGATTAGGGTTAGCACTGACCCTTTTTATCAACTCCAAGAATTGTCATTGTAGGTACTTATTGATTATATTATTCAGGGGAGCTTTGACATAATCGGTGAAATATTTAGTTGATTAAGTTAAATAAAAGATTTTTTAACAAACATCGAATATAAATGCCGATCTCGCGTGGTCAAAATAAGCTTACATAAACACCAAAGTAACAATGTGAAATTAATTAATTTTAAGTGGAAATAAAGAAAAACAGTACTTATTTTGGCAGCCCTATTCACTTATCATTATTGACTAGAGTAAATCTACATCTCGAACGGATGTTGTTGTGACAGATAATACGGTTCATCTCAAGATGGATAGAGACAGGCTATGTATCCATTTATCGTACTGATTCTGTATTTTTGGGAAGCGCCGCGCTGCGGAGGTGGCCACATGGGGAATCGTAACCTTGGGTAAATTGTTATCCGCTTGAGGTAGGTCCGGGAGCCTCGATCGCCATCTTAGCAAGCAGAGTTAACGGCCTACCAATGTGAGGGTGCCAAAAATCGATGCTCTACAAGCCCTTACGTACTTTCGGAGGGTTCAATGACGCTCAATAATAGCGTTGCTTGATGCGTTGAATTAGAAACATTTCACGCTTTGGAACCTGGGATGCAGTTGATATAAAAATGTTGCCGTTTTCTTCGAGGGTTGAATGGGCAACATAGTCAATAATGGGGAAATTCGAGTGATGAATCGTTTATAAATCATCGCAATTCAAACAAATATTACTAACTTTCTAGTATAAATATATGAGTATTAATTGTTAATTATATTTATTAATAGTTTACCAGGATGCCCGAACATTTTTCTTGTTTCTTAATGAAAATATGACAGAGACAGCTTCCGTACTTTTCTAAGTTATTTTGCAGTGATTCATGTGCAATTTATTTATATTATTTAAACGACAAAAAGTAAGTAGCTAAATGTACTATTAAAATTATTTAATCACCAAAGTACAAAGCTGCTTTTGCGAAAATTCCTTAATTCGATAAACAAAAGACCTATTCTGCCTCTCAATAAGTTAATCTAAAGCATTTCGGAGTCGTTAAATACACTACACCTTGTCCTACGAGCAGGTAAGAATAAAAAAAAACTCATAGTAGGTCGGTAAGTACCCAAGGTGTACATTGTGCACTGCATCAAGCACCGAACGATTTCATAAAGGAAAGCAAAAAAATAAACAGTAACATGTGCTTTGCTTGAAAGTTTTAACTAAGTTAGGATTGCTCAGGAACTTCCAACTTAAAGTGTAGCCTCTGGGTTATTGTTGACACGTTTTAGCAAAGCAAGTTAGATCTTATAAAAAATACCGACTACCATAATCTAGAATGAATATAAAATATCTTGAAGGATTAATATAATTTATGTTAATTTGATAAAAATGTATAATCGATACATATTTATCAGACTTACACCCCACAGTGATCGATTTCTTCGAACTTTACACGTCATAAAAGCTTCATTGACGAAGTGAAAGCCAATATAAGAAAGTAGGTATGTTATTATTGTACTGTTATTGTTTTCGCCATGATTCATTCGCCTTCTTATCCATTTTATCCACGATCACAGGAAATTACATCAGTATGAGCCGAGTGCAGGTTTCGTAAAAAAAAGCAATATGCTCGCTATCTTTGCGCCCTGCTGCCACTGAATAATATTCGCAACAGGTTCTTAATTATTTACCACAAAGACAGGTGTAGTGAAAATTGAGATATTTCTGTTCTACAAATAGATTCAGTAACAGAAATTATATCTTTAATAGTTAAACATCATCAATGAATGATCTTATGAACAACATAAAGTAATAGTAATTTACTAATATCGTAAACGCTAAATGCGTAAAATGCCAGTTTTATTACTGCACAGCTGAAATCAATTGTTTGTGATCACAATAGGAGCGGCTTTGTCAATGTATAGAGAAGATTTGTAAAAAAAACCATCTTCGAAACGAGCCCCCAAAGCCAATCTACCTGCTAAGTCGCACATAAAGACATAAAAGTTCGCTACCGAGAAACAATCTTTTCATCTATTCAATTAGGTACAATCACTCATTTCTGCCCTTACATTGTTTTCAGCTACATGGAAGAGTCATTGTCCTGCTCGAATGGAAAGTATTTTTACAAAGAGCTTAAAACAATAGAAGCGCTATTTTTCTTAGTTCTAAAGAAGGTAATTAAAAATATAACAGGCCTTTTTCTACTACTTACTTCATTTGTTTTATTATATTATCTTTATACGGTTTTCAAGAAATGCGTAGTTAATATTTAGGCTTAAATTACCAATTATGCGATACATTTATATTATTACCTATTATTAATTTTATCTTTAAGGACCTTTACTTTGACTATGACAAATTACTCCTCCATGTCCGCAAATAGAAACCTTTTTTTTTCTTGAAATATGATTCTATAACTATTTACCAAGAAATACCTACGGGTTCAAAAGTAATGAGAGCAAAACCGCGGGCGCTTGCTAGTATAAAGATGTAACGTTGGAAGGAAACACTCATAGTTTATAAGTCATGTAAAGATATTGTAATTGAATTATTGGTTAAATCATTAATTATAAACAAACAAAATTCGTATCCAACTTAAATTTTTTAAATAAGTTTGACAACCGTACATGGAAAAACACTTCCGAATTTACAAATCTAATTGACAACTAAACGTTATCAATATTATTTTAAAGTACTCTCGACCTTATCAAGTAATAAATAGGATTTAATTTAGCACAGCAGTTTCGATTTCGAGACACACCTATAATATTCTGAAGGTGGATGTTCACTTGAGTGTACCAACAACGCATTATTACGAAACTTTGCTTTCGAGAACGGGAATCGAAGGGGCGAACTTGAACGATGGTAAAAGTCCATTGCGCATGCGAGCTATGGGAATAGGGAAACCCCATCTGGATTACTGAGGCTTGGGGTCACAAAATTGCTTCCAAGCCACGTTAAAAATCAATAAGATAAGCTTTCCAAAAACACCACTCAAAATGGCTTAACAATTATCTCTTTATTATTACAAAAGTAAAAGTTTGTAAAAATTGATAGGTGTTTGTTATAAATTTATGCTAACACTGCTATACGGATGAGGCTGAAATTTTGTATATTTGTAGAGCTGAACACATGACATAAAATTATATAAAAGTTACTTGCAAACGCTATTTTATGTTTAAATAAACACTATTAATACTATAAACATGAAATTTTGAGAGGATTTTTGTTGTTTTTTTTTTTCGCAATTACACTTTTACATATAAGTAATTCGACAAAATTTGCTTCATTTTAAACTAGCTGTTTCACGCGGTTTTACCTGCGTAATTTTTAATCCCATGGGAATATCTGGATAAAAATTACCCTATGTGCTATTCCAGACTGTACACTATCACCATGCCAAATTTCAGCCAAATCCGTTGGGCCGTTTTGCCGTGATTGAGGAACAAACATCCAGATACCCATACATCCATCCATCCAAACTTTCACATCTATACATATAATAAAATGGTAGGAAAGTCAAAAATGTACATTGAATATTTTTTTAAAAGAATACTTGGGGTATGATCTACAATCGAAACAGAAACAAAAAATATAGTTTTTAGAATTTTTGTCTGTTTGTCTGTTTGTCTTTCCGGGATAAACTCAAAAAGTACTGCATGGATTTACTTCAAATTTGGCATGAAGATAGTTAAGAAGTCGGGTCAACATATAGGCTACATATTATCACGCTAGCAGTGTTATAATCGTAGGTGCGTTTGGTGCTGCATAGCGTTCACGCAGACGACGTCGCGGGCAGCAGCTAGTTAATAATATAAGCAAGATATAATCAAGTAACCTGGATTAACACGTAGACTTGTAGTACAAAAAATAACTAACAGTTTATATCTAGGTGTCTAGTGCGATAACTTTGCGGCAATGATATTTTCTCGATTTGCTAGTTTTAAAGAGAAAAGCAGAGTAGGTTTCTTTTACACAACCAAATTTTTCAAGTCAACTAGTATTATAGCCATATTTTAACAGTAAAATGTGACTACTGAAACGTCTTGTTAAAATATATTATAACTAGCTTTATCCCGCAACTTCGTATGCGCTTAACTACCCTTCTCTTGGAAATTTCAGAAACAATACAACCAGGCACCAACTGAAAGAACCTTCATACCAAGTATCACACCCATGCACTCAAGGAATAAGTTTTTTTCATAAAAACTAAAAATCATATATTTCCCGTGGCCCGTGGGAAATTTGGGAATTTTTTTCGTAGCACAACCAGTCACTCTTTGAAGAACCTTCATGCCAAGTATCACATCCGTACACTCAAGGAATAAGATTTTTCATACAAACTAAAAAGTCCTATATTTCCCGTTTCCGTGGGAATTTCGGGAATTCCTTCCTTAGTGCACCCCTACATCCCCTAAAGAATGTATGTTCCAAATTTCTACGCCCAGTAGTTACGGCTGTACGTTGTCTGTCAGTCACTCAGTCAGTAACGGAACAGTTTTATATATATTATTATTATAATAATATCGGCCTGCGCTGTCCCACTGCTGGGCAAGGGCCTCCCTCCATTTCTTCCATTCTTCTCTATTTTTTGCTATATCGTAAGACCAAACTGATGACCTACAGCGTACAACAATCAGTGAGAGTAAATTCCAAGGAACTGCACTATGTCCAAGAATATGAGCCAGTTAGTCTCTTTCCAGTGCCGACAAGAAAAGGAAGTCGAAAGGCGAACGGAAAATGTCTGAAAGAGCTATTGGTCCATGGGCGATTTGATGGAAGGCAACCTGAAACGCAAGCTAATGTACATGTGCATACTCCCATTACTCACCTACGGTGCATAGACATGGTCTTTGACACATTCACAGAAGACGACCACTTTGGCGATGGGTTAAACCTGTCTGCCTCAGACAGGGTTGCGGGTTCGATTCCCGCACTGAACAACAAAAAAAATGTTCCGTGTCTGGGTGTTTATCTATTTATATTCTAGATTCCCCCTAGTTCGCTACATTATATCCCATAACACAAGCTATGCTTACTTTGGTGCCATGTAGTTGGTGTGATTTTATATATTTATTATTAGAATGGTTTGCCAAAGAGCGATGGAGCGCAGCATTCTTATTGTCAAATTGAAAGACAAAATCAGCAACACCGAACTAGGCTCACGCACCAAGATCGCCGACGCGACGTAGGCTTCAAAGCCGTTTCATTGAAATGGGACTGGGTTGGGCACGTAACTCGATTGCCGGAGGAATCATGGGCAAAAATTACAACGGGCTGGTCTCCAAACTAAAGAGGCGCCTCCGCAGACCTCAACGTAGATGGCAAGACGAGATTACCCGCTTTAAGCCTTCGTGGAACGTTAAAATATAGGTATTGTATTTTTTTTAAATAGGTAAATAATTTAATCGGATTAATAATGTGACAATTCGAAATATCCTGTCAGAATACCGATTGATCGACCACCTGTAAAAGTTTACGTTTCAGTTTTGACATCTTCATGTTAAGTAACGTTTAACATGAAGATGTCAAACTCTAAACTCCAATTTGAGAAAGGCTTTGGCCAGTCTCCTTTAAATGGGAAATGTAAATGGCATACATATCATAACGCTTGCCGCATATAGGTTCACTATTGCAGTGTTATTTTACGATGTATGAAATGTATGATATTATCAACGTAGAAGTATGGTATTGCCAACACCCCCCTACCCGTAGTCCTAGATGTACGACGATGCGACGAGATGCGAAAATATCAAGTAGTTTTATCAACCGACTTCCAAAAGGAGGACGTTCTCAATTTGTGTGATGTTTTTTTTTGTCTACACGATTTTTTGGACGATCATGAATCGATTTTAAATATTATTTTATATGATAAAGGATACTTCAGAGGTCCATATAAATTTGAATTTTTTTTTTTTTTTTTTAATATTCTGGAGCACGGAGTATATGCTCTGCATTCGATGATTATATGTATAACTAGAGGTTGACTTACGATGTTGCGTTGACAACTCGCATAAAGTTTAGGTTGCATTACGTCGCATCGCGTATCGTATCGCTTATTTTCGCGTCCCATCGCTCCCACGAAAGAAACGAGATGATCTTAATCCTAGGGCAACGTGGATACCTCTACATTTGTCAGGATAAATTTCTGTGCTAATCTTCATTCAACCAACAGCTATCAGCCAAAAATACTAAAAGTAGACTACTTAGGCACGTTCCAATTCCCATGGGAATTGTTCATGACAAATATGCGGTGCAACCTATTGTTAAATCCAAAAGAGGAAAGACTGCCACCAGGAAAACCATAAATTTCACATGGATACCATTATCAGAACTAGACTAAATTGAAATGGAACTACATAGGAAGCGAAAGGTTTCTTATTAAAAATAGAATCATTACATCGGCTCACCCAGTCAAAAGTTATGAGGTAACAAACATAAAAAAAAAATCATATGGTACAAATTGAGAAGCCCCTCTTTTCTTTAAAGTCATGTTAAAAAATAAGATAGACCAAAATTAAACTAACAAGCACCAACTGAAAGTTATAAAGTAGCTAAGTATGATGTAACTAAACTTGGCTTTTACAGTAACATATTCCAACATGCTAAGTTATGCATAACATTCGATTTGATTAATAAGAAACTGACTTCAAATTAACACCTATAAAAATGTTGTCAGATTATAAGCATTTACAAAAGCATAAAAATTCAAAGTATCTTATTACTTATTCTGGAAGTCTAACTTTAGGTAAATAATTATTTATTACTTTTTATTATTAATAATATTTTTTAAGGATGATTTTGAATTAATAAAAGGAAGAAACAACTAGAAGAGTAATGAAAGAAAAACATTAGCTTAAATTAATTATTAGGTTGCAACATATAACTTGAGAGCCTACTTATGCTGTTGCAGTCCATGAACATGAACAGCAACAACTTGAACATCTGAAAAATAATCTGGATTTTGAGAATGTATTTCAGTTTTTTTGGACATCTACTAAATAGCTAAAAATATACACTACAAACTTATTATTGTTTTAGGCTTGCTTCAAAATATTCTGAGTAAATAAACTAAAATAATATATAATATGTATATATAAGGAATGTACTTGCAATCATTTTATTCACGCAATCATAGTACATTACACATTAAGCTGCATAAAAAAACCAAATGAAGAATAAACTAAATTAAATAGATGTATAACTAAACTGGAGTAAATTTTAGATTGAACTTTTTTGAATAGTCAAATCTTACTAAACAGAAATCATGATTGCATTAATTTTATCACTAAAGTTTTATATGACAGCTTTATTCAAAAACATAAAATGGTCAATATTTCAGTGCTTGCAATTTTCAGTATTGAAAATCTCATATTCTTTTCTCTTACTAGATAAGTTTTTATAGAGATCCATATTTTACAAGTTACATGTAAGGTAGTTTAAAAAGGATAACATAAAATGTAAAATTATTAATTCTTGTGCATTATTATATTATTTTGGTTATATTTTAGATGAATTTTCTGTATTCAATTATTCTATCTTTGCATTGCAATAAATATAACAATCATAATGTTTTTTGGTTACCTACCTCTAACAAGCATAGTCAGTACATATTTAAAATGCAGTTAAATTATGTTTTATTGATAGGTTTAGTATTTTTAAGGTGTCTGCTTAGGCAGAACTCAGCATTTTCCCCATAAAAAAAAAACATTTATACAGATGCATAAATACAATTCTAATGTAAAAATAATTAAATAGTAGGCATCTTAAAAATGAACCTTCAGTGTTGAATACAACAATTTTAAAATTCCTTGCGAAAAACACGTACAATAAGGCCTTAAAATTGCAGGAGGTAACTTTTACCACAAAGAAAAAAACTTGAGAGTGTTGAACTTTATGTGCTATTTTTAGTAACATATAAGATACAGAATGTTTCTAATTACACACAATGTTAATGAAGGTACATGCAGATTTAAAATGCACATGTTGTCTTTGAGCTTTGTTCTAGAGGCCAGGATGTGCACAAGATAAATTGTGAATCACTTTTATCTATACCTACTCGCGTATACTTACCCAAATCCAAAGTTATAGATAAAAAAGCTTCATTAACGCCAAGGCTCTTGAATATTACACATCACAGCACATTTATAAGTTAACTGTCCATTCAAAATATAAATCGTCCGGTACAGCAATTATCAACAAAAATAATATGCCCGTCGATGCAGGTAGATCGCACAAAGATGTTTGTTATTAATGTCTATTTCTGACTTTATAACCGATCACAACGAACTTCACTAGACTCAAAAGTTTTTAAAATTCATATGATTTGATACCAAGAATATTTCGCAATAAATTTATTTTATTTATTTGTTTATCGTAAATTATCATCACGAAAACAATCAACCGTGGTGAATGAACGATCAATGATTAAAAGTTTAAAAATCTTGTCTATGAATTCGCAAGTTTTTTTTCTGAAATCTCGACTAACATGATTATAAATCGATGAAAATATAACTTTGTGAATATTTTATTCTAATGAGGTTTAGCTTACACGAAATTCAAATTGATATTCGATCGCTGTTTAGGTATGTTTTAATGATCAGATAGAAAAGTGCACCCAACTACCAGATTTGATGCGCCGCTACACGGAAATACCTATGTGTTGAAATAAAAGTTTTATGTAGGTTGACTATAATGTTAAGTATATTATAAAAATGTGTGGCAGTGTATGTTCATGAACTAGAGCTATGAAGTGCGATCAAAAACTGATTTCTTATCTACAACCACAAACAGGAGCAATTTTGAAGCTCATGTTTTCAATGGAAACATGATCATCCCACTTGGTGTTCCATTATTTCGTGATTTTTCTATGACAAGAATTAAAAACTTATGTATGTTCGAGATTGATAATATGCTGTCTAACATAGTAAAATCAGATGTTATGTATGTAGCAGTATATGGTCTTATAAGAAATGTAGCAGTATATGGTCTTGAAATTCTTTCAGTTTTCATACCTGAAAATATACCTACTTACTTCATATTCGTACTATTACACCTATCACTAGCAGTTACATATTTATTCATTACTTACTTACTACCTAGGTATGTACAGACATAAGATCACGCCTGTATCCCAACACCTGATCACCAGAGGCTATAAAACCGTCTGATGGCGCAATAATTTACTTTTGGGAACTTTTTTACTTAAGAATATATACAAGTAAAATGTGTTGTTAATGAGATTTCAAATACCTAACTGAAAGTCTGAAACTATTGATACAAGCTACAGCTTTGTCTAACCTATTTATAACGAAACACTTGATGAATCCATTTTTGAAGAATTCTAAAAAAATAATATTGTACAACTTCATATATGCGTTGCAGCTTGGGTTGCAGCTGGAATCAGAAAGTGGAATGTTGAACAAAAATACGCATTCGTCGACTTCGTTCATGGTGTTGCCTTTTGCCTTTAACCTACGCGGTCCCGCTACTCAAATGCTATATAATAATTCTATGTTCGTATAAATAGATGTTCATATATCTTGCAAATTGAACTGCAGAGACATCTATAAAACGCTCGTTTCTATTTATACACAGCTGGTTATGGAAAGCTTCAGTTTAGGTTCCGTAATGTAGATAGACTTCAAGACATCAAAATTAATCGGTCGATTTGTCCCTAGTATTAAAAACTTCAACGGTTAAATGTCAGTCAATAAGACGTCATTGTCAAAATTCGCGCCTTTTAAGTGCGGTGCGGTGTTTTGGAGCTCAGAAGAACAAACATATGGAATCGAATTAAAAAATCTATTTGATATAGGACGACAAAATAGTTATGTCTCTTTCTCGCACGAATATTCTTGCGTATGAAAATCTGTGTTTTCGGATAAACACTCTGTTTGTCAGTACCGTCGTCAATATTTTCAATGTACTTTTGCTGCCGAATGACGCCATTTTAGTATCCCGTGTTGTTTACTTGTGGAAGTGCGGTCGAGAGATTTTTGTTATCGATATCGATTACGATCACGGTCATGATGCGCGCTGTGTTATTTGGTCACCGGTTAGCCTGTATATGGATATATGAACCGAATGTTATGTCAATAATTAATTGTTTAGTTCAGTCGTTATCAGTAAAATTTCAGCCTAGTACATTTGATAATTAATGAGATAATATGATTAAAGTCATTTGGAAGTGAATGACTATGGTAACCCGACCAAGTTAAGGTTATTAGAAAACAGCGAAAACTTTTATTGGTTTCTCCGGCAGGTTTAAGAAACAACTTATAGATAATTATCGACATTTAAAAAAATATCGACACATCCATCCCTAATCCGCCATGTTTGTTACCCGATTTGTTTACGTAGGTATACAACAAAAGTACATGCTTAGGGCAGTTCCATAGGTTTGTTCTTCAGAGTTTTGGAGTCGTGTTTATTTGGTTAAAATTATTCTTCAACTATAATAGGTGTTGTTCCGTGTATTTTTAATCAGCTCACATTAACAATAATCAAGAATGTCTACCCCTTCGAAACGACCTTCATCCCGAGCTTCGTCTGATGCTGCTACACCATCACGAAGGACTAGGTCCTCGCAACAAATTGTTGTCCCTGAAACTCCTCAACGCTCAACAGGAACACCTTCCAAAGGTAAAACGTTGAATAATTCACATTTCTTTAGATCATATTTTTTTCATAATGAGTAAAACTTACTTTTGTTATTTAACTAAACAACAGATGGAACACCGGGTACACCTCAACGAACACCGGGTACGCCTCAAAGAACACCTCGTACACCGAATTCTCGGTTAGCTAATCAGTCTCCAGCCCAAGGATTACTTACGAGTCCTCTTGGTAAGATATTTTGTAATATATTTTTTACACATTTCTTATTAATTCATGTCTATGGTAACAAATGTTAATTTAATAACATATACATTTCAGGAACTGACATAGACATGAGCTCACCTCTTAATTATGGTACCCCAAGTTCACTCAGTACCCCTCGATCTATGATGAGAGGAGTTATGACACCAGCAAGACAAAGGGCCGATCTTAGAGGACAACATATTGGACCTCATGTTCCTGCTCCTGTAGCAACACCATCAAAAGGGGTAGATACAGTTTTATTCTTCTATTAAACATACTAAAACCAACTGCTACTACAGTTCTGATTATTGTATGAGTAATTCTCATGGATGTCACATACTATCATCTTCATCCAGTTGACATCAATGTGTCTTCCCATCCTTATTATGTAAAAAAACATACTCTGATTGTTTTATATCATATTGTGTATAATGTAATAAATATTTTATAACAGTTATAATCTTCGCCAATTTATGTGGGAAACAAAGAAACGGAACAATGGTTTGGTCCACTTGATTATGTAGTAAATGGCAGCAATAGTGATACTAATTTTCAGCCATATGAGACGAGCATTGTTAAATTCTTCTGCATCTGCATACCCTCCTGGGTTAAATGTTTTACGAAAATCTTCAGTTGATTCAAACTCTTCTTTCTAAAAAAATTAAACATAAGTTTAAGCTTTAAAATTTATAGATAAAAAAATGAAATAAGGTGCCCTAGTTGATAATTTCATATTGCTCTTGGACAATTGGAGTAAGGGAATATTTTAATAATAGTAGCCTCAATTAATAAATAGTCATTAAATCATTAACTATACAACTATATGTATTGAGTAAATAGCATATTCATCTCAATTTAAAACCAACCTCAGCAAAAGTTACATCAAAAGCACAATTTCTACAAAGTGGGCAGATGATAAAGTCAGGTCTCTGCCTGATATTCCAGTATTGATTCAAGCACTTTTCACAGAACTTATGCCCACAAGTCAAACAAGCTGGATCCATAAGCGAAGACAAACATATTCTACATACACTCAATATATTTGAGTTATTACCGCCCAGACTTTGGGTTATTTGTGTTGAATTACTGTCTGTTAACCTTTCACTCTCTGTGTTATCCATTATTAATTTCTTGTAATTATTATTTTTTATATTGTAACAAGTTCCAACTTTTTGCAAGTTGAAACTTGCTTTGGTATAATTATAACAAACTGACTACATAATTTTGTTACTTTGGTTTGTTGACCTTGATTTTTTGAGATAATATGTCATAAAGGCACTATAATGATATGACACATTGTGTTGTTTTTTTTTTAGTAAGGCTTTGTCAGTTTCATTGTTACAGGAAAGTTTTCCTTGGAGGTTTTATACCAATATTTAGCTGAAATTGTTGAATAAAACCTAAGCAGAGGTTGATATTAGTACCAGATAACAAATATCTGTATAAAAAATACTTTAAGTTGAACATCAAAAAGACCACCACTTATAGATAGGACAAATAATAACAATATTGTTAAAGACTTTTTACTTTATTAAGGCTCTCTTAGGGTTTGAAAAGCAAACACCCACATAATAAAGTCTACTATAGTTTTATATCATTGCTGCACTGATAATTTATTATAGCAATGTCATATAAGCAACAAACCTTAATTCACTTGCTCCATATATGATATCTCTCTACATTCTTCAAAATAACCCCATGTGTCAATGCAATGATTTGCATAAAGGGTTGTGGTTACCTTCCGAAAAGCTCATAGGTACTAGCCGTGATAGTTGAATTAGTGATTTTAGTCCTTAATTTTTTAATGATTAGATATGTTACTTTTATTTGTATCTTGTTACATTAGTGGTTGTTATTGTAAATTTGCACACAATCATGAATGCAAGTGTATGTACAAACCTAGGTTGGTTTTTGTTACACTTGTTTTGTCAAAATTTCATTTTATCGTTAATTAAATAAATAACATAAAATAAATATCGAACTATGGAATTAAAATTACATTTATTTACTAAGAACAGGGCCATGGTTGATGTCAAATGCAGAGTGACAGCCCACTTATTTATTACAATAAAATTGATTACTTAAGAGTAGAAAACTGCAGGCTTAGTGTAATAACTGCCTATCTTCATATGCCCTAGACTTATTTTAACAATAAATTTAAATCTTCCACTAACCAGACTTTATTTCATAGGATGAACTGGCAGCAGACGCAGCATCAAGTGAACCGCAACTCGTTGTATGGGGCACTGACGTAGCTATTGCAGAATGCCGAGAGAAATTCATCAAGTTTATCCAAAGATTTGTGGAGCCTACTGCTGTTACTAATGAACCACATTATGAGCAGAAGTTGGATGAGGTAAATTTTGTTTTATACATATAAATTATGGCTTAAATGAATCATGCCTTCGAAATTTTTCGAGGCATTTTTCCTGTGTTAGATTAGTCCTTCATATTTTCCTTTAACATCAACCAAAATTATCAAATCCTTAAAGTTCGGTTCTTCTTTAAAAATACCATTGATTCAAAACCTACTATTAAAAGAGTTATTGTCTAGTTTTTCTTTAGGGTCCAACAATAAGTTCGAAAAATAAACACCTTAATAAGCTATAATATTTAAAAATCTGTGGTGCAGCGATACAATTTTTTTATGACGGCCCTAAGGCGTCTTGCGCCCCGCTTAAAAGAAACGACCCTAAGGAGGCCTCCGCCATTTGCCAAAACTTTTTGCTTTTTTTTCAATTTCCGAGTTTTTGTGCATTTCGTATGTGATATCAGACCTAAGGACTTTAATTATTAGTTTAAAAGTGTTTTCGAGGCATATTTGAAGCGTTTTATTGGAAATTGAGAGCAAGTGAAAATTAATGTCAGGTGTTGTAAACCTTTTTGGAAAACCGAAAGAAGTAAGCAAGTCCCCGGGAGAAAGAGGTTCACGTATTACGATGGAACACAAACAAAATAGTAGCATTAAAAATTAAAATAAATCAATTAATCAAAGTGGATAAACTAATTTAAAACGAATGAAATCTGATCAAAATAATCGTAATAATAAAATAAAACTATCCGAAGGGCCACTATGTATTAATCAATCATGCATGACTATGAAAGGTAGTAGAAAGACTTTACACACGAAATAAATACTGCGGTTTTACATTTTGGTAATTACTATTTTTATTGATTAGTGTATTTTCACAAATAAACAAAGGGATTGAAGGCACATATGCAGTCCTAAAAACCCACTGTAATCCCTATGATTGCTTATCTCTTATGTATATTATTCTCTTCTGGTTATTTTTTTTAACTATTCAGGTGCATTTCCAGAAAACTGGCAAAAGGAAATCCTTGTGGCTTCTTCAAAGGCATTTGAAAGTTACCTGAGGGAATGCATTGGTACCATTATAGTTGTAAGATTTCATTATTACGTGTTTATTATATACCTAGACTTGCCATAAATATTGTTACGAAAGATTTTTTTTTCTTTTGCAAATTACATTTATTACTTTCATAGTGTGTAAGTTTAATACATAAATATAAACCAATTCAAAACATAAAAATCTTATTCGAAGTGGTCTCCAGTTATCAATAGAAGCACTCACTTTTTCCATAGGAAAATTCTTCAATGGCAATCATATGGATTATTTTAGGAATTCCAAATTATCATAGCGCTTAGAGCAAGCCATACTCTCTAAAACTGATAATAAATCTAGACGACGGCCAGCTCTGATGAAGTCGGAAACGTTCGTTTTCAACCAAGACTGCGTGGAACGAGCTTGATGAGCCTTGTTGGAAGGACCATTCTTAAATAAAACTACTTTTAACCGGATTAATCGCGTATAATTTATATTTTACATTTTAACTCAATGTTTCGGTGTCTTTACAGACCCCGTGGTCACGAGCACTCGCAAAAAGTAGTTTTATTTAAATTATGAATCGTGAAAACTTAAAACTTATGAGGACCATTCTTGGTTATTGACTTAAGGGGACTTAACTACCTACTTAAGAATGGTATCTTGATACTCTTGTGCTGATGTTTTGATACCTTTCTCACAAAAGTATGACTCAGTCACTCCTACATAACTAACACCCCACCAAAGTATCACTGAAGTCAGTTAAGTCCCACATTGCAATCTGTCGACTAATTGGGAAGCTTTCTTTGAGCATAATTACGTCACATTGTTTGTTAATTGTAAAAAAATTCTCATCTGTAAATATTTTTTTTCTGTGACCTCCCTTTGCGTACCTACCGCTTCAGTAGTTGTTTCCAATTTACCACCCTATTCTTTTTTCAATTATCAGTTAAGAAGTGACTAGTGTGTCTCTTATAGGCTGCAAGTCCTAAGTCATCTTTTATAATACGCGACAAGGTTGTAGGTGCTATCTTCATCTCCCAAATTAAAATCTTATTGCTTTGACCATCTTTTTCATACGAACAGTACATGGACGGCCAGATCTTTTTCTGTCACGAACAGAGGAAGTCTCATTGAACCTATTAATAGCCCGGTACACAAGCATTTGACTAATACCAAGAGTATGGAGTTTAAAAAATTGCATTTGTCTCCATACCTACTTTGTGTAATGCAATCCGATTCGGTTCCTGTTATCACCCCACTCCATTTTAATAACGCAAAATATTGTACGATGTATTGGTGCCAAAATGAGAAAAAACAATGAAAAGTCATATAAAATGACAGATTCCAAATTCAAATGTAATGTTTTGTTTATTTTTAATTGTAACAGTATTTATGGCCAGACAAGGTTTATTACAAAACCTTATACTCAAGTCATATATTTTCGTTCAATGAAAAGACACGTAAGACTAAAAACTTACAAGTTTTAAGCTAAGTTTTGCACAGAATATTAGCCCCTCCAATCAACAGTCAAGCTCGATATTACAAAACTCGCATTTAGCACTATGCAGCTCTAATTGGTGAAAGCTTATAGAATTAAGCCCTAAAATGTAAAATTCTAGTTTTTGAAGTCTTAATAGACTAAGATTAAGTAGACTTTTTTAAATCACCAACTATACAATGAAATGACGAAAGATTAAGGAGACCGCGGCGCCTAATATTTCTATTCATTCTTTAAACCATTGTTTTATTTTACTTCTCCTTTTTCCAATTAAATAAACAAAAGCCACTCATTTTGCGTTCTGCATTTATAAAAGGCCTTCGCGCATGTTGATTGTGGCGTAAATAAATACGTGAATTCACCTTTAATAATATTCGGTTATTATTAAATTCTCAGAAATCAAAATCCAACGATTTGAATTACGACGACGCCGCTCGGCTGTCGTCCGTAATACAGAAAAGAAATTAGTTCGTATTAATCAAAGGTTGTAAACCCCTGGAGTTCAAATTCATGATGTATCCTGAAACAAAAACTACAAGCATAAACTACATAAAAAAATATGATAGTCTTTTTAGCAGGAACCTTGAAAAATATATTTTGAAAGAATATTAATCAATTGAAAAATGACGGTTGTGGGGCGTCTCACGCACCACCCAAAAGAAATGCAAGATGCCGTTGCGGATTCGTCATTGCGGATGACGAATCCGCAATGAATCGGTTAAAATTGTTCAGACCTGAGATGAATTTCATCGTAATTATTCTCAAAAGCAATATTTGTTAAAGAACCGCAAATAGAGCTTATGACTTCAGCTTAATTGAGAATATAAGAGATGAAAATTAAATAAATATGAAAAATAGTACATATTACATATCACATGAATAATCAGTCAAATTAGAAGGTTCATAATATCCATTATACTTACATAATCATTTTAAATAAGGCCGTATTAAATAAGCACTGAACTTAAACTATGAATACACAAGTCAGAGTTTAAAGTTCAGTTTTTTTTACTCTCATCACATTGTTAATTAAGTGGGTACATTAAAATTAAAATCACTTTTTAAAAGTCAAATCAGCAGTGCGAGCACAGAACTTTATCGAATCGTAAGTTAACGAATATTTACGAATGCTCGTATAGTATGGAGTCGGTTGCAAGTTTTGAGTAACATTGTAATTTTTTATTTTACAAATATTTAGGAGTACAACATGTTTACAAACATTCAAAATTAACAAGGCACACATTTATTTAAGCTGGCCGTGCGGCAATGGATAGATTTCAATTTTTTCTTAAAAACCGTCTCCATACTATACGAACATTCGTTAACAAACGATTCGATAAAGTTCTGTGCTCGCACTGCTGTAATGAAATATTTGCAACATCGTATGCCCAATCAAGAGTCTAGTTGAGATGTTTTTCTTTTATGAATCTTTTGTGAATTAAATGTGCCGCAGTAATCATTAATAATAACAATTAAAAGACGGTGCTTAGCAAGAAGCATCAATTGTGATGATAGCAAGTACTTCAAATAAAAATTCGGAAATATTCGAAAAAAACGGATTTTGATACTGAAATCCGGATTTATTACAGTTTCGAAAATCCGGATATTTCCTGTTAATCCCTAGTACAGCCATAACCACTGGCCGTAGAGAGTTGTTTTAAACATACAATTCTTAGAGGTTGTGGGGAGCACTAAGGAAGGAATTCCCGAAATTACCACGGGAACGGGAATTATTTGACTTTTTAGTTTGTATGAAAAATCTAATTTCTTGAGTGCACGGATATGATACTTAGCATAAAGGTTCCTCAACTGGTTGTTTTAGGCAAGGAATTCTAAAATTTTTTTTGTATGAAAAAATCTTAGTCCTTGAGTGGACGACTGGCTGTGTAAAACATATATAATGTTTATGCGCGTACGAAGTCGCGGGCAAAAGCTAGTAATAAAATAAAATCAAAATGGCATACGATCACGCCTACCCTTTCAACATATCTCTATCAATATGACGTAATACATAAATATTTTCAGCAGAGACTTACTTGTTTCCTACTTTTTAGAGCGTGTATTTAGTAGTCGGGTTTTAGTTTTTGAACTTATTTTTTTTGCGCCTAGTGCTGCGATAGTGTGCACGTACCTTAATACTGTTGCTTAGTTTGCTTTTCACTACTTTGAGCTGACATGATCTACATTTTAATTGTTTCATTTTCAGATTCATACATTAGAAGAGCCTTTCCTTGATGTAGACTGTGAACATGTGAAGATCTTTGACCCCAAACTACACAGACAGCTGATATGTTACCCGCAAGAAGTAAGTAATTAACTAAAAGGTCCACTTTCTGAGATGATTTAATGTGGGTGAAATGATTTGCCAAACTTAAGATTGGAACCAAGGTTGAAAGCCTCTAATTAAATAATACAGACTTTGACTTAGTTTTTGTTTCGAGTGAAAGCATTCTATTTCCCAAATGCCAGTTGGAGAATATGGTTCCTAAATTAATATGTATAGGAAAAACAGTTATAATTAAAAATTGAAATTATTTTACTCAATGTTTCCATCCCTTTTCAGAAAAATCTTTAGATTCACTGCGATTTATACATCCAATAGAACCTACTTAAATGGCGTATACTCAAAAATAAAACCAAATATTATTACAGGTCGTACCAGCTTTCGATGCAGCTGTCAATGAGTTATTCTTTGAAAAGTTCCCTGCTGCGGTGTTAGAGCATCAGATCCAAGTGCGCCCATTCAATGCCCCTCAACGGCATATGCGAGACCTCAACCCAGATGGTAATATACATATTGTTTACTCGTAGTTCTCTGGTAGAACTTTTATTAAGGAGATGTTGTTTATTGAATATATGGCCAATCTTAAGCTATTCACATCATGGGGTGATACTTTGGTACACTATAACACACTTCAACCCAAAGGCCAAAAATAAAGTGGAATGACTGAATGCATGCAACTACCAGTCAGATTTTAAAACTTTTGCACTTAACAGCCCAATTCTTTAGATTCCGCAATTATTTTTATTTCTTAATTTTTTTTTACTTTTTTTTATTATTATACCTTATTGATCCTAACACTGTTTCTTTTTATTTATAGACATTGATCAACTAGTAACCATCTCCGGTATGGTCACCCGTACATCATCCATCGTACCAGAAATGCGGGAAGCGTTCTTCAAATGTGCAGTTTGTGGGGCGGCGTCCGTAGCGGAGTTAGAACGAGGCAGGGTGCCCGAACCGAACCATTGCGGTCATTGCAACACAGCGCATTGCTTCCAACTGATACATAATCGATCGCATTTCAGTGATAAGCAGCTTGTGAAGATTCAGGAAGCTCCAGGTGACTAAATATCTGTATATCAAAATATTTTTATAGAAGGTTAATTTTAATTAGTGCATCACCTCTTACAGGCAGCCTCTCCACATCAATCTTAACAACATCTGTTCTATAACTTTTTAATTTTAAAATTTTAGATTTCCCATACAAAAAATATTTAAAGCCTATGCTTAGAGGCGTAACTCTATTTACTCTGACTGAGCGTAGGTATGCCACACTTACAGGTAGTTCTTACAAAATGTAGAGTAAGGAGCAAACATTTTTTATGTTATTTATCAAGATTTATAAGACAGAACAAATGTTGTTGGGATTGGTTTGGCGAGGCTGCTCGCAAGAGGTGATGCGTTAATTAAGGTTAACCCTGTACGTGTACAGTCACATCTAATGAAATGTAAATACTTCGCAACTTATTCAGTTGTAATAAGGTTAGAATTCAAATAAAAGTATATACATTTCATTAGACATGACGGCAAAGGCCTGTATAAATAGAACACTTAACTATGAAAGTGATCTTAAGTTCTGATAAACGTTAAATTCATGCACATGCTGTAAAGATCATCCTCAGTGTTAAGAGGGTTTTATAAAAACGTGCTAAATTGTTTTTACAACTTCACTGGCTTACACCGCTATCCTATAGAAATATTGATATAAAAAATATTGTTGTGTAATTTAAGAATTTTTCCTACTTGTGTGCATAATTTTAGCTCAATAAGCCAATAAATTGTGAAAGGGCCAAACATGATTGTGTTGATAGCAGCTAGAAAAAAAATTAAGTAGGTGATTGAGAATCACATCAATTTATAAAGGGGCCATTCCATTATCGCTGGTGCAACATTTTAACGCATATTTTAGTTTCATGTGAATAAATAGAAAACATTTTTAATGAAATTTGATTTTGAAAGACTAGATAGATAGATAGATAGATAGATAAAACATTTATTTGCATCAGACAATAGGTACAATAAGAGTTACAAAACGAAAACAAAGAGACATAAAGAGAAAAAAAAAATACAGGAAATTACACACATTAGAAAAAAAATAACAAATAAAATTGAAAACAAAAAAAAACAAAACAAAACCGAAAATAACATAATTCACAATTGTTAAATAAAATTTGCAAGTTTGCAACCCAAAGCACCAAAGTATGCCGATGCAAAAAGGCGATATCTCAGTGAATCGTTTGCTTTGAGACAAATCACTGATTTTCAGTTATCGCCTGAGGTGTGCGCAGAGGTTCGAGCAACAGGACCAACTGACGCGTCCATCATACAGTAATGTGATATATAAAAGTAATATACAGGGTCAATTTATAATATACTATAAAACTTTAAAATTGGGTTAAGAATCATAAGTGGGTTTAAATTACGAAGTCAAATTAAAAAAAAATTATAAATTAAAATTTGAAAATAATTTTTAGTAAGTATAAAATTTAAGTTTAATCTACAATTTATGACTAGGTAGGTACATGGCAAAAAAAATCAAACATTTCCATCTAGTTACCTACTTAGCGCGGAATCAGCTGTAATTACGTCAAACATCAGGATAAAAGGTGATTCTAATGTCCCATCACACTACTGTTACAGGCTTTTGACAATCAATTTCACGTTAAACTAATTGTAAATACTGTTTTAGTTTTGATTTTCATTAAATTAAAAATAAAATAAAGCATTAGTGCTTGAACTCTTTGTTTAAACTAGTAAATTTATTTTACAATTGATTTAATGTTAGAATGACGTGTTAAAAAACTGGAATCACCTTATTTACAACTATTATAATTAATTAACAGAGTAGGTATGTTCAAAAATAACTTACGTTTTTACATTGCGTTGATGTTAGATCCGATACTCGTAATCACTGACAACCAATTCAAAGCAACTGCTGCACATACCGTCCTTGCTGCTGTATATACAGTCTTGCCCGTTTAAGTACATTCATTTTCACTCTTAGTAAACTGTCCTTCTCAGTTCTGACGACAGCAAAGGCGTCAGTTATTTTACTTTTAAGTTCGTCCGCACTTTGAATCGTATGACTGTCCCGACCATGCACCAAGTCTTTAATTCGACCCCCAAAAAAAGTCTACAGGTGTAAGATCAGGTGATCTAGGTGGCCAGCTCACTGGCCCTCTGCGTCCTATCCATCGCTCACCGTACTCTTGAGACATGTATTCACGCACATTCCTGATAGCATTCCACATTCCACGGAGCCATTTCTAAATATTCTTGATTACTGTACGCGTAATTCGGCATTTTGATTACTTTAATCTCACTAATCGCGCGCGCGTATCTCTAGACAGACTGGCGAGCGAGCGGAGGGCGTCCTGTAGGTTTCAAACATGGAAGCAGTGGCCGCCGCGCGACTAACCAATAGCGTGACGTAGGCGCCGGCGCGGCGGTGGCGGCGGCTCGAATTTGACTTTCGGATCGTTTGATTGTGCCGCGTAAGAATGTATAGGTATTATTTGGTAATGAAATTAATAACTTATTTTTTAATAAAAATAAATGGAAACATTTTTTTATTTCTTGCTATGTAGTCGTAAATTACAGATTAAAGGCGATTGAAGTTTATGGACTTACAAGAATTTTGAAATTTTAGTTTAAGAAAAATATTTATAAAAAAAAATTATTATTTTTTTCGTAAATTAAACCTACTCATGATTCTTAACCTGCTGTAAAAGTTTTATGGTGTATTATAAATTGACCCTATATAAACAATATCTAAAATAAAAAAAAAAAAAAAGCAATTACAAACATACCAAAAAAAAAAACTAAATATACCTACAGAAATCCATTTTGTACATATATTTTAACTACAAAAATAAATAGATAAATAAATAGAAGATCACATTATATAGGTATCGATACCAAGCAACCGTGCTTCAGCCTTGTTTTTGCATCCCAAGTAGTACAGTTTTCATACGGTTCTTTAGAATGTACCTAGAGCAAACATTTCTTACAGGCGGCGGAATATTATTCCAGCACTTGGTTGCTTGGTACCTGAAGCTTCCAGTGAAAGCCACTGTTCTGTGAGCATGTACGGCTAGCGGTGCTCGTGAAGTCCTGGAAGAGCCGTATTTATTATTTGAGCTGGGAAATTTTAGCTTTTTGTACAAATACTCTGGATGCTTAAACTTTACCAGGTCAAACATGAGGCAGGCTAGATGTAATTGTCGACGTGATTCCATGTTTAGCATCAAAGATTTATTAATATAAGGTGAGATATGAGTTCGTGGCGGGATGTTGAAAACAAAACGACAGCATGCGTTTTGTACGCGCTGAATCATTTTTTTTGTTCTATACATTAATCGAGGTCCGTAAACTAAATCACCATAATTAAGTTTCGATAAGACTAAAGACTCACAGAGGGTAATACGAGCTTTTTCTGATAAGTAATTACGAATCTTATAGAGTACTTTTAATCTATAGAAACAGTTAATCACTAGCTTTGACACATGCTTCTCAAAGCGTAAGTTGCTGTCAAACGTTATACCTAAGTTTTTAGCCTCACTGACACACTCTAAGGCAACGTCCCCAATCGTAACCACTGGCCTACATTTTTTGATACGGTCAGTCTGCGTTTTGATTTGGACGGGATAAACTTGGATTTGGACGGGTTGAGAGCAAGAGAGTTATTAGTTGACCACAGTGCGATTCTGTGGCGTACCTTATTATAGGTAGCTGAAAGCAAAAAGGTTGCTACACTGGTAGAAAAACTTAGTGTCTATTTGACAATGTCATTTATGATGATTATATATTATTCTGAAATTACATGGCTGTTGTTTACACTTGAATTTTATTGTAGTTAATTACTAAAGTTTTATTGGGAAATAATTTTAACCATCCTTTCCCATATTTGGTGACCTACGGAACACAATAAAAGAAAAACCTCTGATTGGATTGCAGCGGAAATTTCCAGATTTATTATTATAAAGTTGTGGTTACACCGAGTGGTGAGCAAAAAATTTTTAGATATATTTTTTTTGTTGGTGCTTAAATAAAAATTTTAGATGGCTAATGATGGTGACTATGGCCACGAAGTACTGCGCGTGGGTGTACGAGTACCGCCTTTCTGGCCACAAGAGCCAGGTCTTTGGTTTGCTCAAGTTGAGAGTCAATTTATACTTTCTAAAATAACAACGGATGAAACCAAATTTTGTTATATTGTCTCTCAATTGGATCATCAGTATGCTGCCGAAGTCAAGGACATAATTACCAATCCACCTGCAACTGACAAATACACAAAATTAAAATCGGAATTAATAAAACGCCTTTCAGCTTCACAGGAGAAGAAGTTAAAACAGCTTTTGATGCATGAGGAGTTGGGGGACAGGAAACCCTCACAGTTCCTGCGCCACCTGCAGAGTTTAGCTGGTCCAGGCGTTCCCTGGGACTTTTTAATCACTATTTGGACTAGCCGCCTCCCTCTAAATATTCAGGCAGTTATCGCTACCCAAACTGATTTACCTATTGAAAAGTTATGTGATATTGCAGATAAGGTTCACGAGATTGTCCCTAATACCCCCCAGGTGTCTAGTGCATCTGCAGCGGCGACTCCGTCTTCTTCATCAGCGTATGAAGACCTGGCTATACAGGTATGTGAACTAACCAAACAGGTAGCGAAGCTGACGGAACAAGTTTCCAGCGGAAGCTCTTCACGATCTCAGTGGAATCGAAATAACCACCAACGCCAACGCTCACGCTCACGACCACTTAAGCAACCACCACCAAACTCACCGCTCTGTTTTTACCACTATAACTTCGGAGTCAAAGCAGCCAAGTGCAAAGAGCCCTGCAAATTCGAGGCGGTAAACTCCCAGGGCAGTCGCAAGTAGCGGCCAACGACTGTCCTACTACTTCAACAGGCCGTCTATTTGTTACCGACCGCGCATCGAAAATGCAGTTCCTTGTGGACACTGGATCTGACCTGTGCGTTTTCCCGCGTTCGGCCGTCAAAACGCCCTGTTTCAAATCGAAGTTTTCCCTGACAGCAGCCAATAATTCTATCATAAATACCTATGGTCCAACACAGCTGCAACTCGACTTAGGCTTGAGGAGAAACTTTACTTGGACTTTTACCATTGCTGATGTTTTTAGGCCTATCATAGGTATTGACTTTTTAAGTTATTATGGTCTTTTAGTAGATTGCAAGAACCAACGCCTAGTTGATGACAAAACATCTTTATCGGTAAGCGCTATTTCGTCCGGATTACCTGAAGACACTATCTCAATCAAAGCAGTGACAGGTGACTCGGAGTTTCACGAGCTTCTGCGAGAATATCCTGAGATTACAAGACCTGCAGGTATGCCTCTTCCGTATAAGCATAACACAATGCACTTTATTAGAACAACTCCTGGCCCACCTGTGTCATGCAAACCTCGACGTCTAGATCCTGTCCGACTCCAAGCTGCAAAGAAGGAGTTTGAAGACATGGTAGCTAACGGTGTTGCTAGGCGTTCAGAGAGTCCATGGTCTTCAGCGCTTCACCTTGTTAGAAAAAAAGATGACGGATGGAGACCCTGTGGCGACTACCGGGCACTCAATGCTAGGACGATTCCCGATAGATACCCTGTGCGGCATATACAGGACTTTTCCCACCAGCTGTCAGGATGCAACATCTTTTCGACGATCGATCTTGTGAAGGCATTTAATCAACTGAAAGTTAATCCGAGCGATGTTCCGAAGACTGCGATAACTACACCGTTCGGTCTCTTTGAATTTGAACACATGACCTTTGGCCTTCGCAACGCTGCCCAAACTTTTCAGCGGTTTATCGACGAAGTCACTCGAGAGCTGGATTTTTGCTACGGGTTCATCGACGATCTGCTGATTTATTCTCCGACCAGTTCTGACCATAAACGTCACTTACAGCAGTTATTTGATCGTCTCAAGCAATATGGTGTACTGATCAACACGTCGAAGTGTGTTTTGGGTAAATCTGAAGTAACTTTCTTAGGATTTAACGTTTCTTCTAAAGGAATTCGCCCTACCCAGTCCAAAATTGAAGCAATCCAGAATTACACTGTTCCCAAAACAGTTAAGGAGTTACGACGCTTTCTGGGTATGATAAATTTTTACCGTCGCTTTATACCGAATGCAGCAAAACTTCAAGCGCCGTTAAACGCTGCACTAGCTGGTCCATCGGTAAAAGGTTCTTACCCTGTAGATATGACAGCCGATTTGATGAGTTCTTTCGAAGATTGCAAGACTTCACTATCGACAGCTGCTCTTCTTGCTCATCCAGACATTTCTGCGGAGCTAGCAATCGTAACTGATGCGTCAGACAAATCTATAGGCGCAGTCTTACAGCAAAGAAAAGGTACGGACTGGGAACCTCTTGGCTTCTTCTCACATAAACTGTCTACTGCTCAATCTAAATACAGCCCTTATGACAGAGAACTACTTGCCGTCTACGAAGCCATCAAATACTTTAGGCATATGGTCGAAGCTCGAACTTTTACTATATTCACCGATCATAAGCCCTTAACCTTTGCTTTTGTACGCCATAAAGAGAATTGTTCACCACGTCAATTCCGCCATTTGGATTTTATCGGTCAATTTACAACTGATATCCGATTCATACAGGGAAAGAAAAACGTTGTAGCGGATGCCCTTTCACGCGTTACAGAAATTCAATGCATAGACTATCAAGATCTTGCACATTTTCAGGAATCAGGGTAGTAGGTGGTACAGGAAGCTTGGTGGTAGGATCCCTTCTGGGTCCGCCTGGCTAGCGACCACCCTTTATATAAAGTCTGCCGCCAAATGTTACCGCCCCGGCGGTAATGTGTTCCGGCAATATTGTATAAAGAGCCAGTTCCTTCCTAAACCCGTGTGCTTTCATCTTCGACCTCATCGTCACTTACCATCAGGTGAGATTGAGGTCAAACGCGGGTTTAGTCACCTATAAAAAAAAAAAAAAAAAAAAAAAAAAAAAAAAAAAAAAAAAAAAAAAATCAGATTCTGAACTGCAAGATTTGATGACTAATGGCTCCAGTCTTAAGCTGGAAAGAAGAAAACCATTCGAGGGTGATGTATCAGTCTTCTGCGATATTTCGAATGGACAACCTCGTCCTTACATAACGCCACAGCTCCGCAAGCAAGTTTTCGACATGGTACACAACCTTCATCACCCTGGAAGCTCAGCTACAGTGCGACTAGTCACGCAAAGATTTGTTTGGCCAGGGATACGCAGCGATTGTAGAGAGTGGTCTAGGCAATGCTTGCATTGCCAACAATCAAAAGTTACCCGACATACCAAAACTCCACTTTCATCCTTCATTACTCCTTCCGCGAGGTTCATCCACATCCACTTAGACCTCGTGGGCCCTTTACCTTTGTCTTGTGGTTACAGGTACTGCCTTACCGTCATCGACAGATTCACACGATGGCCTGAGGCGGTTCCATTACAAGATATCACTGCAGAAACCTGCGCAGCTGCCCTTGTTTCAACCTGGATCTCCAGATTCGGATGCCCTGCTCGAATCACCACTGATCGCGGACGCCAATTCGAGAGCCATCTTTTCAAGTCACTGACTTCACTAGTTGGTGCGCGCCATTTCCGCACCACTGCATACCATCCGGCCGCAAACGGTATTATTGAACGACTGCACAGACAACTCAAGGCAGCTATTATGTGTCATAATACTACACAGTGGACTGAAGCCCTCCCGCTGGTGCTCCTTGGCATTCGCAGCGCCTGGAAGGAAGATTTACAGACGTCAGCAGCTGAACTTGTATACGGTGAGCCTCTTCGCTTACCTGGGCAGTTTCTCTCTCCTACTGACAACTCCAGCACTGATGACATCACGCAGTATGCTACTCGCCTTCGACGCCACATTCAACAACTGTCACCTCGACCTACTGCTTGGCACACTTCTGCACCATTCTACGTGCCACAGGACTTGAAAAATTCTTCGCATGTATTTCTACGCCAAGATCACGTGCGTGGATCCTTAGAATCTCCCTATGCTGGTCCTTATCGAGTCATCGAGCGAAAGCCGAAATACTTCACCATAGAAGTCAAGGGCAAGCCAACTTCTATAAGCCTTGATAGACTAAAACCGGCATATATGGCTAAGATTACTCAAAACCCTACGCCTATCACCGCTACTGAAGAGGACGCACTCCAAACCACTTACGCTGCGCCATCACCTTCGGAGGAGAAGAGGACCCGCAGCGGCAGAAGAGTTCGCTTCACACAATTTTACCGACCGTAGTCACGGTCTGGCGAGGGGGAATATGTGGCGTACCTTATTATAGGTAGCTGAAAGCAAAAAGGTTGCTACACTGGTAGAAAAACTTAGTGTCTATTTGACAATGTCATTTATGATGATTATATATTATTCTGAAATTACATGGCTGTTGTTTACACTTGAATTTTATTGTAGTTAATTACTAAAGTTTTATTGGGAAATAATTTTAACCATCCTTTCCCATAATTCTATTCAAATCCTCATTTAATAATTCGGTTGCCCTGGAGACCTCTGAAGGTTTCACTGAGATGTACAACTGGATGTCGTCAGCATAACAGTGATATCTACAATGTTTGAAAATGTTGGGAAGATCAGGACTGTAAATAATAAAAAGGAGTGGTCCCAAAATAGAACCCTGAGGAACTCCTCTAAGCACCGGCTTTGCATTTGACATTATGTATGAGCCGTCACTTTTACGCAGCCTAACTGATTGACTCCGATCACTCAAGTAACTGTGAAACCACTTGATGGAATGTTCATCAAAACCGTAAAAAGATAATTTTGAGAGGAGTAACGGTATGCTCAAACTTTCGAAAGCTCGAGAAAAATCAAGCAGTGCCAATAACGTGCCACGCCCTTCATCTTGATCAGCAAGTATGTTGTCAACCACGTCCACTAATGCAGTTGTGGTACCGCGGCCCTTTCGAAATCCTGACTGATAAGATGGCAGTAAGCCAGATGATTCCACATATTGTATTACCTGGGTATACACAGCCTTCTCTAGGATTTTTGATAGGAAGGATAAAATGCTTATAGGTCTGATGTCACTGAAATCAATCGGATTATCAATCTTGGGCAACGGAATGACCAATGCAGTCTTCCACTGCAAAGGAACTACCCCACTCATAATAGACTGATTGACCATCTTGGTGATGGTACCGTAAGGTTTGGTTGTGCCTTACATTTCTGTAAATAAAGAGTTTATAAGCGCACACCAACCTTACGGCAGATGTTAGAATTTCATTTGAAAAGATTAAAAGTAAAAATAAAAAAAATGACGCGGGTTGTCCGTCAGAAAAATATTTACTCCTATGTTTGTTTTTATCTCGAAAAGTAGAAGGGTCCCGAGACCCTGATACTGCCCCGCCACATCTTTATAAATAATCATGGTCTTAAAGTAAAAAGTGCACCAGTTCCATTAAATAAAAGAAGTGATATTGGAATAACCGTTTTTCATTAGATAAGATCTGCTTATCAGAATTGCCGCCTAACGGTCCCCATTAGTTGGTGGAGGCGCCGGGTAGTATCTGGGTCTCGGGACCCTTCTACTTTTCGACTACTGTATACGTAACATTACGTATTTACAGCTGAATATATGTAGACATAACGTTGCGTATTTACAGCTGAATATATGTAGACATATATTGCATGCAACCTTAAAATTATAATACCGACACCCCGCGGAAAATTTTACTAGGACAGCTATGTCTCGTTGGAGTATATACATATATTACTAAAACCACACCTATTGAATCTCCATAAGAGAGAGGGTGATAGTCGATTTGACTATGCGGTTAAGGTTTATGTGTTTTTACGATAGCGTATCATTGTTGCCCAGCGGAATAATATGTTTCGATGCATAAAACGATTCAAGGGTTGTTAACGATGGGTGACTATTACAATTTAGAATTTGAATTATGTAACATTCTATAAGAAGCAGTTACTTTTCATAAAATATCCTTGAATCTGTTTGGTGTTCTTCTTATAGGTAGGCTCGCCGCGAACTTAGTGTAGGCAGGTAAAGTTCGGTTAGGTAGGTATATTGTAAACTTTAGAAATAAGTAAAGTAAAGTTTACGAAAATAATATTATCGTTGTGGGACGTCATCCATTTGTTTATTTTTATTATTTTGATTTATGTGGGTTTGACAAGCTCCCACGACAGATGACAACCCATAGTAAATGTATTCTTGACTTTGGCCTGGTAGAACTTGACATTCTGCCTAGGTGTTAATTTGTTGTAAATTTGAATTATGAGGGTGTAGGTTCGATCCCTAGCCTAGTTTTATTTTAGTGTTTGTCACTATCTTTGTATTTTGGACTTTAGAGTCAACGTCAACTTAATATATAACGACGATGATAACCTAAGGACGTTCATTGACTTATAAGTCGGGATAACTGGAGTTAATAGTGTGGTAATGTTTGTTTTTTTTTTAGAGTTGATTAATGATTGCTTTATTAATCCACGCTTACTGTGGAGTTGAGGCTTTACCGAAGTATGCCCGAACTTATCAAATATAGCAGGGCGTTATAACGAATCTCTCGGAAGAGATTTAGTTTAAAAAAAAAAATTGTTTTTGTTTGTTGTTGATCTAAGTCGAATGATATGCCACGGTTGATCGATATGGAGTCAATGATCGTATTTGAGTTCAATTAGACGAGATCTTGGCCGCTTTTAACGGTTTTTGCGAGCAAGGCTCTACTGAGAGAGTTTTTGAGTAAGCAGCAAGTATATTACGCCGCGTAATATACTGGATATTGTTTCGGGTTGTAGTCATGCGTGAAACTCTACCAGTAGGGGGTTCATCTATGAACACTCTCGTATTTTTGTAAACTTCCGCTATAGGTAGAAATCGTACTATTAAGGAACATTTATGTATCTAGGGGAAATTTATTCAACCGACTTCATCGAGTTGAATAAATTTAATATAAGGGGGCGGTCGTAAGGTTTGGTTGTGCCTTACATTTCTGTAAATAAAGAGTTTATAAGCGCACACCAACCTTACGGCAGATGTTAGAATTTCATTTGAAAAGATTAAAAGTGAAAATAAAAAAAATGACGCGGGTTGTCCGTCAGAAAAATATTTACTCCTATGTTTGTTTTTATCTCGAAAAGTAGAAGGGTCCCGAGACCCTGATACTGCCCCGCCACATCTTTATAAATAATCATGGTCTTAAAGTAAAAAGTGCACCAGTTCCATTAAATAAAAGAAGTGATATTGGAATAACCGTTTTTCATTAGATAAGATCTGCTTATCAGAATTGCCGCCTAACGGTCCCCATTAGTGTACTCAGAGATTGAGGAAGTGTCAGTAGCACCATGTCACGGCTTATATGATCAATGCCGATCGCGTTTGATTTTATTTCTAAAATATATGT
Organism: Stenoptilia bipunctidactyla; assembly: GCA_944452665.1. NCBI lineage: Eukaryota > Metazoa > Arthropoda > Insecta > Lepidoptera > Pterophoridae > Stenoptilia > Stenoptilia bipunctidactyla. The sequence continues at coordinate 15,748,078 of OX101734.1, read as the reverse complement.
AGCAACCTCATTATCAGTTACTGGTCGTAGTGAAAAAATATTGTTTGAAGGGTTAAATCTGTGATGCTCAAAGTAGGTCAACTGTGATATAGTTACTTTATCTGGGTTACTCAATGTTAGGAAGTGGTTGTTAATAGTGTTAGGATTATCAAAGTAGTCTGGAAGATATTCATTTTTGTTATGATCGGGCAGTATCTTTGTTTTTATATTTTTCCAAAAGGCCTTACTATCTCCAGTAGAAGAATTAACGAACTGTTCAAAATACGCACGTTTCTCGTTGGCAATACTATTAGCAACAACCTTTTTTAAATCAGTATAGTATATTTTATGTACCTCTAACTTCGAGTGGGTATAACGGGCGTGTGCCTCATTCCTCAGAGTCATCATAGACTTAATGGTTTCGGTTATCCAAGGTAACTTTTGATTTTGTTTCACTCTCTTGGAAATAAGTGGAGCATGTTAGTCGACCAGGTCTAAAAGATAGCCATTAAAACAGGCAACAATCTGTTCCAAATCAAAAAACTGAAAGATGGAGTCCCAATTCACCGTAGCGAGATCAGTGTTAAGGCTGTTGATATTTATTTTTTTGTAAGGTCTGAATTCTATCAATGTAGATGGCACTTTCTCCTTTTTCAACAAAAGACTGACATTAACCATAGCGTGTCCGAGTGAACCAGTAATGTTAGTAACTGTTAAGTCACGTGTTTTACAAGTCGTGCAAACCAAGTCAAGTAAAGTATGAGTGCTGGTGGAAAGATGAGTTGGTTCAATCACAATCTGCTTCAGGTTTAAACATTGTAAAAGGTAATCTATACTAGTTACACCTAAACTTTCTCTAATTAACATATTGACATTAAAATCGCCCATTAAAACTATATAATCGTAATTTGAGAAAGTTTCAATAGTATCAAGTAAGGCGTCAACAAAAAAATCCACGTCTAGCCAGTGTGGTCTAATTGCAGTCCCTATTTATTTATTTTTATTTTATTTTTGTTGGACAACGAACAGTGATATAATTACTAAACTCATATCTTAAAAAAATATTTAACACAATTTCAATGTTGTCGCAAATTACTAACAAAACAGTAAAAAACAAACTTATATAAAACAAAAATAATCTAAGTAACAGAGAGATAAAAAAAAAAGCAGAAACAAGAAACAAACCCAATCAAAACAAACAAAACAATAATCAACCCCAAAAGTCATGCATTCACGGTAATTGAGGAGCTAAATACAAATCAAGAAAGCAAGATTTAGCATTCTCTAACCACAACCTTGACAAAGAACGGTTAACATTGCCGGGACTCGATAAGAATAGGTCAAAATCTGGTAAGTTCACCAATTTGTTCACGAGTTGCGCTGTTCTTATAAAAAATGAACTTTTTCGGTAATTTGTGTGACTGTAAGGAATATGCAGAAACACGGGGTGCCTTACAGTTTTCCTTGGAACACTAAGACTAACTTTTGAAAGCAGAAATATAGAATCTATCTTTGATTGTGCTATTTTGATCATCAGGGATATATCTGCGATCTTACGTCTTTCTTTTAACGGCAAGAGGTGATGTCTTTGACACCTTAGTTCGTAATGTTCGTCGTGCTGCATACATTTAAATTGTAAATATCTAAGAAATTTACGCTGAATGGTTTCTAGTCTGTTTATGTAAATTTCATATTGCGGGTTCCACGCCTGTGAACAATATTCTAAAATACTACGTACTAAGCTACAGTAAAGGATCTTCGCAATTTTTACACCTTTGAATTGTGAGCTAGCTCTTATTACGAATCCCAATACCTTGTTAGCTCTTTTAGCTATATGGTCTATATGTTCTTCAAAAGTAAGTTTGGAATCTAGTATCAATCCAAGGTCCGCAATCCTATCAACGCGCTGCAGTTCTTGGTCTTTAAGATTATATGAAAATATAATTGGTTTTGGTTTTCGAGTGAAAGTTATTTTATGGCATTTTTGAATGTTTAGATCTAAATAATTTTCAACGCAGTATTCTTCGAATCGTTTTAGGTCTTCCTGTAGTAATTTACAATCTAATGTGCTAACAACATCCCTATATATTTTCATATCATCCGCATAAAGAAGAAATTTCGAGTTTAAAAAGCAGCGATCAACGTCGTTGATAAAGATATTAAACAATAACGGCCCGAGCAAAGATCCTTGAGGAACTCCAGAGGGGATCAAGCGCCATGAAGAACGATAGCCATTCAAAGCTACTGATTGACATCGGTTCTCTATGTATGAGGTAAACCATCGGAATAGATTCCCATGTATGCCTGCGAGTAATAGCTTTTTAAGCAGGATTTGGTGCTCAATGCGGTCAAATGCCTTACTGTAGTCAGTATAGATAGAATCTACCTGTGCACCCGCGTTCATTGAAGACGTGAATAATTTTTTCTAATATTTTTGCGAACTGACATAACTTTGATATTGGCTATGACAACCCTATAGCCGTTAGTTCTTACTGACAACCTCAACTGTTCAATGCCAGCGTCGGCATGCTTTTTAAAGCGCACTCGAATGTCTTTTTTGATGTAAAAGGCAACGCCACCGCCCCTGCCACGACGCATGTGCCGCGGGCGCGGCGCGTTGCGCAGGCGGTAGTTAGGGATGACCGGCGCCAGCGCCTCTTGGCCAGCTTGTAGCCAGGTCTCATTTATAGCCACTATATCTGGGTTGAAGCGGTCCATTGCAACGGCAAAGTCGTCATGACCTGTATTTAAAGACCCTGCGTTGTATAATGCTAACTTTAAAAAAGTAGTTTTGTTATTCATTGTTAAAGATAAAAGCTATTTCATTAAAATAATATAAGAATAGGTATGAATAAATTTTGCATAATTTAAATAAATAATTGTATTTTGTGTAAAATAAATTGATTTGAATGGGTTTAAAATAATTGAATAAATAGTTAAAACAGGATATAATTATAATGTATGTTTGCAGTGCTTTATAACTAAGTTGGCAATGTGAAAAAGTGAGGATGTACCAATTTTGCATCAGCATACAGTTAGAAACTAATATATGAAATTCGTAACAATGGGTAACTTGAAATATTAAGATTAAGGCAAAATAAACAAACTCAAGGGATATATAAAAGGGATTAACAGAAAGAGAAAGTTTTATATCTAAAATAACATCAATAGCGTATAAAAACCCGATAAAGAATGGAATTAATTTTTTTTTCAAAGGACCTTTTTTCAAAAGGTTTTATAGTTTTTGTTTCTTTATTTGCACTACACTTAACGAAATTTCAAGCACAGTATATCGTTTTGAAGGGATTTTTATAAGGTTTAACTGGATATGAACTTCGAATTGAAATACACTTTTTACACTTGTTATTAGATTTAAACTAGGGACGAAATATAAACACGTCATGCACCGTCACACGCACCGTGCGCACCTCCTTAATATTTTTACTTATAATAAATTACCAAGGATTTCAAAATAATATAACTGCGATATGCTATGCCTTAATATTTTATAAGGTTTTAAAGTAACATACTAGGTAAAATAAAAAATCTTCTCAACACTAACATAAAAAAGAATTATTAATTTTTAAACCAATAGCGGGTGCAACATCGCGGTTGCAACTAGTCTAAATGAAGTGAATTTAAATGTTTCCTTTAGTACTTTACAAAATAAGAGACTACAATCATATTTTTGCAATAGGTACAGAAGGCAACATGTCAAGCATTCAAACTTGTCAAATTTCCCCAAAACCAATTTTTAACTTAATGTCGCGGGCATAGAGTTCAGATTCAATTACAATTTTTGACAGATTTGGAACGCTTGATCTTCTGTACTGAATCTAGTATATTTATTTATTTTATTTAATATAATTCTAAAATATTATGCATTTAAGAATATATTCTAAATTTAAACTTAAATCTATAACTTATTTTCAGATGACATGCCGGCCGGTCGAACGCCCGCAACTGTAGACGTAATGTCCCACGGAGGTCTCGTAGAGGCGGTCGGCGCCGGTGAAAGAGTTTCCGTAACTGGAGTATTCAGGGCAGCCCCGGCTACAGTGCACCCGAGAAAAGCAACCTTAAAGGCGCTGCATAAGACTCATATTGACGCGCTTCATTATAGAAAGGTCCATAGTGAACGGTTGCTGGATATTGAAGAAGGGTGAGTTTTGTTTTGGATAATATTTCTTTTAAAAAGTTATATAGTACATCGCCGAGATGCTATTTGACTAAAGATATTAATGAGAGGATTGTGCCTAGCAAGGCAAACGCCTTGAAATAGTCGCCTTAAATCAGGGCTTTCCAAGCCGACCTGACGCTGGTTCACCTTGATTTTATCTTTACGTTCCTTATTATTTTTTAATGGTGACTAATGCCGCGGTTGGCTTCAATCTCATGTTATGTTAGTGAAGCTGATGAAGTCGAAGATTTAGAAAAACAGGTTTAGGGGGGTACTGGCTCTTCATAAAATATATATATTTGGCGAGAAGCTAAAATTTTTACATGTATTGTAGACATTTGCACTTAACTTTTTAGTATTGACATGGCATGATTCAGTTATGTTTCACTAAAAAAATTGGCTCTCTCTTAGATTACACTCTCTAATGTTAAACTTACAGGCTTCTAAATCAGATTTTGTTAGCAACTGTTGAGTTTAAATTCCCCTAATTTGGCATAAAGGAGACCTAGAATTAGATAGATACCTAGCTATAACCCATGAACATTTACTTTACAGAAAAGAGCACCGTTTCCCGCCTGAACGTGTAGAACTATTTAAAACTCTGTCGTCCCAGCAGGATTGCTACGAACGTCTGGCTCGCGCCATAGCGCCTTCCATCTACGAAAACTTGGATATTAAGAAGGGTGTGCTGTTACAACTGCTAGGTGGTACTAAGAAGAACTTTAATGCAGCTGGTCGCACGCATTTCAGGTAAGAATATTTTTAAACAACTATATAAAGATATAAAGTGACTTTAATTTTTAAAAAAGTATTTTAATTATACATATGTTTCGTTGATTGTCGTGTTACCGACTTATTTTCGATCAATTTCGTGTGTTAATTGGTGAACATTTATTCAAGAAATCACACCAAGGAGTATGACTAAGAAACAGAAAAATAAATTGTGAAAAAACAATAGAAATTAAAACTTAAAATAGACTACTATTCATGAAACATGACAATCAGCAAAGAATGGTTCCATAATAAATGGTCTACTTCATTCTGCTCGCCGTTTACAACCCATTTATATATGATATTCTTTAATAACATGCACTATCAAAAAGTTTCTAGTCATTCAAAAATTTACGTTACTATAAAAACAAACCAAAATATACTTAAACTACTCCACAGATCAGAAATCAACATCCTACTATGCGGAGACCCTGGTACGAGTAAATCTCAGTTACTTCGTTGGGTACACTCTTTAGTACCGAGGGCTCAGTATACCTCTGGCAGAGGATCTTCGGCGGTCGGTTTGACAGCCTACGTGACAAAGGATGCACAGACTAAACAACTTGTTTTGAACACGTAAGCCATTTATATTCTCCCTTCTGATTTAATAATAATGATTAAACTTTATTGCCAGCGAAACTCATGAAGAAAAATGAACAAAAAAGCTAATATACAATGTGTAACAAAATGGAGAGATAAAACTTAAGGGTTAGCTTCTATACCATACGTAGAATGTACAGTAAAAGAATTAGCATGATCAGTGCTGGTATAGACTTTCATACAAATTTATTTAATTATTTTACAATAAAATATTTTGTCAACCCTAGTCAACCTAACAAGCTAAAAATAGACTTGCGCCGCAGTCAGTGACCTTATGACCTTTCCCGCACCGCCTGAATAGCAAGCGATACGCCGCCGCGCCGCGGCCGCCCACTGCGAGTAGCGCGGATATCATCGCAGCTGATTGTTACTTACCTATCGTTTGGCACATTGAATGACACAATTTTTATAGCTAATGAAAACAAATAAAACAACATGTTAGTACAACTTTCAAGTTTCTATTTATTAATAATAAAAACATGAAACGTTAGATTACAACGGGTTGCCCGGAAGAAATCGGGTTGCTTGAAAGAAATCGCTTAAAGCTTTTTAAATCGCTTAAATATAGTTTACATAATTATTTCTACGTTTAATGACAATAAAGAGTGTTTATTATAATTACATATCACAACTTAAATTTGTAATATCTGACAAACTCTTATGGCAAGTATCGCACTTATTTCAATCGACATATTATTCAGTTTACTTTGCGTAAAAACACTCACAACTGTTTCTAGGGTTTCCCTTACACTTGGCCAGAATTACAAAAACGGCTCACAACTTCTGCCTTCTTTTTCAATACGCACACATCCACGTGACGTTTGTGCCACCGACAAAAGCCTAACCGAGGAGGTAACAAATCCGCTGGTATCAGCTCTTGCGTCCATCGGGAATGATAAGGATGTTGGCCATCATCACTAAGCGTGCGCCACGAAGTATAATATCTCTATGGTGCGCCATATCACCATGTGATTGACATCCAAAAGAGCGCCGACTCGTCGAGTGCTGCTCCTCGGATCCTCCTCGAAATGATCCAAGACTTGCTCTTCTAAGTTTTCGGAACGGGAAGGTGGCCGCGCTGGGTTTCACGTGAAAAGTACCGGCACGCTGAGCCGCAGACTCATGCTTCGAAACACGCCATAGCCGGGTAAGTGGCGCTGTTCAGCTGCCGGCCTGCACTCCACAAACCGCTGCCAGTAAAGCCTTCGAGCTTCGTTGATGCTGTGGTTACTAGCGGCTCCAACATACAGAATCATATCGTAACATTTGTTGTTTGAATACACATGTCGTCGTGCATTACCTCCAATACTTTCAAGTCGAGACATTTTAAGAAAACTTCGAAAAAAATTGCGATAACAACTGACGTGTACACTTGAAAACGGACACGAAAGCACTGAAATAAATTTAAACAAATACATAAACCGAACCGTCGAAGTCGTCGTGGCGCCGTGGTTACTGTGGGAATCATACGATACCACAGGTTAAGCAACGTTCGGCGCGGTCGGTACTTGGATGGGTGACCGCCGACCATTCGTTTCTCACGGCGACTTCCGTGCTTCGGAGGGCACGTTAAGCTGTCGGTCCCGGGTGCTGTATACTTGTATACAGTAGTCGTTAGGGTTTGTCAGAAGCCATATCGGCACCCTAAAAATTCTGACATCCACCACCCAGCACTGGGCCAGCTCGGTGGATTATGGCCTAAAACCTCCTCATCACCCAGAGGAGAGACTCATGCCCTGCAGTGGGCCCATTACACGGAGTTGTGATGATGATGATGATGATGATGATAAACCGAACCAAAGCAGTTCTAGTACCTACCTATAATTTTTTAGGGTTCTTCCGTATAGCGATACGATAAACAAAATCTTAGTACCCAATTTATTTCATAATACAATGAAATGACTTCATTATCTTATTTTTTTGTATTGTTAAGGGCCTACACTACCTCAAACACGCTCCGAATCCAAATTTTGATCTCTAATATCTATCAGAGTACTGAACTAATAATTTTAGAAAAAACATATAGCAAAGTTAAGAGTATGAACTAAGAACCATATGTTTTGAAACACGATTAATGAAAAAAATCTCGATAGAAAAAAATCACAAACTTACCTCTAAAATTAACAAAGGAACCTTATTACTTAATTAGTACTTAATCTACACTAATGTAACTTGGTATTTAGTTTCAAGGTATGACAATACGTGTACTATATGATCTGATTTTAAAATTTATTTTTTTTTATTATAAATCTTAAATCTAAAATAATGTGTTTGCCACGACGGGTGACATGCGCCCGCTCAAGGATTCAGTTGCGCTCCGGCATTCGTACGAGGAACCTGTGTCGCTTTCACGCTTGCCGCCGCCGCTACAACATCACGTAAATATCGTGTTTTCCATAAATAAATTTGTGGTGTGTTTTATTTCAAAATAGGAAATGAAAGAAATAAGATACGGAAAAGGCAGAGTTGGAGAAAACAAAACGCGAGTGAGTAAGATAGCTCCGACGCGCGTTGCGGGGTGCTTCACGGCCGGGCGGTGAGGTGGGGGCGAAATTCAGATTCTAGCTGGAGTAGTATGGGCTCTTAAGTTATTCTGTTACAAATAAATAGATTTCAATCGTGAAATCACTTAAATAGTTTTTTAGTTGTTTGTTCAATATCAAAATATTAAAAACTGTTATTTGTTAATTTACGTAAGTTATTTTTACGCTTCACACATTTTAAATAAAGAAATTAATCCATTTTGTTTCTCAAGACAGAGAATAATAATAAAAGATAAAGATTCCTCATAAAAAAATAAAGTTTTAGTACATGTATTGTATACTTAGGATATTTTTCTCTATAGCGTTAGAAAATAATTTCAGTTGCCTGAAACAAACGCAACTAAAAACAATAATTAGTTAGTCATAAGTAATTTAACTTTTTTAAATACAAAATTTTGTTGAGTTGAGAATTTGTTCATAATAAATATTGAACGGAACAACCTTTAGTTTGGCTTGGAAGCGGCGGCGGTAAATCTCAAAGGGTATAATTCCGAAAGGCGCAAGTTCGCGACGAAACGCCGAAAGAAGTCCCGCGATTTGTTTGAGCGATAATACACCTTGTGTGTTTGATATAAGAGCTATGCACGGGTTATCTTTTATGAAAACGACTTTACTTAGCTGCTATTTTTATTAATTTAAAGCTTTGTTGTTATATGTATTGATAGTTATAAGTATGTGAGAATACAAGAAGTACAAGAAGCTGTAAGTAGGTATTGTATCATAGTTTGAGGTTTACAAAATCATAGGTATTTACCGAAAATGTTTCCTATTATAATTCTTAAAAAGTTTGAAAGTAAGAGAGAGGATATTTCTTCGTTTTTTATTAGAATTAGGGGTAAGTTTGATTGTCTATTTGAATCTCTCTTCTTTAGGTATAAGTTGCGATTTGACGCCGTGCGAAAGAATTTCCACGTAATACCTACCGATAGATTTGTAATAGTTTCATATTAGTTTCTTGCAATAGTGTATTCCTAAAGAAATGTGATAATTTTTTGTATGACAAGTTTGATATCATGGTTTATTAAGAGTACCTACCTAAATTAATGTTTTGTTTTACGTTTCTCTTAAATTGATGATTACTTATGCTTAATTTGATAACATTTTTGATTTTAGTCGTAAATGTATTTCGATCGTGTATGTTGTTAAGTATTAGAAATAGAAGGCTACTCAGCATCCGTTCATAACCACAAACAGTGCGACTAAGAATAAGTTTTAAATATTTTTAAAATACGTAACACTTAAACGTGAGAGCCCGGGAGTACAAAGCGACGTGCGCTCCGCGTCGAAGAGGAAGACATATTTTAACTGCCACGTGAAGCCCGAGCGAGCGAGCGATCCGCGGCAGAAACAAAGGGCAGCGAACTTGCTATTTCATAGACTATAAAAATTATGCAGAATGCCGTATTACTTAAAATTTATTTCAAGCTTTGTTGAATGGTGGTGATGATAGTTGTAAGTATGTGAGAATAAACAAGAAGTTAAATATCGTCAGTGATGCATCATAGTTTAAGGTTTAGAAAATATAATTTCACGGATAGTTAAAATTAACGTGTTGACGGTTCGAACGTGCAAATCTATTATGTTTTAAATTGGTAAACCGCGTGATAAACGCACATATTGGTGAAAAGGTAGTTTTAAAAATATTCTTCATTTAGATACCACCGAAAAAAACATTCCCGAGACGTTGTTGTCGTCTAATTTAGTAGGCATAAAATTACACTTTGTAGTATCTCTCTTGGTTACTTATCGCTTTATTTTAACGCCATCTGTTATCGAATAGATTCCATCAAAAGGTAACAGCTGTTTTTAGGGTTGACACTTAGATATTTTGATCTAAACTTTGAACTTGTTTTCCGAACGAACCGTAAGGATTACAAGTTTATGTTACTGTGACTTATAAACTACACCACCAAACATACAATCCCGTTAAGTATTATCTCTTCATTATGTTACACGTTGTATATATCAATTTGGGATAATAATGAACACTGGCATCCAAAGTTTTTAGTGATTTCTCTAAGCGACTCTGTGTTTTTTTTCTATTATCAGTAATGCAAGTTAGTATTCTAGTTAGACTCTACTTGAAAGCGCTCAATTCCTGTGTACGTTTTTTTTTTTGTATCTTTGTTAAGCGATAATTGGGCTAGTTGTGAATCGATTTTGATGATCAATGGTTCATATGATAGAGGATAGTTCAGAGGTGGTTCCATATAAATTTCTTCGAAAACGATTGACAATTTTTTTTTTAATTCGAAATTTTCGGAAAATTTTTTATGAAGCCAGAGAATAGGCAAAGTTTTAACTACAATTTAAATGTTACTGAAGTCGGTTTTTTTAATGATCTGCATTCGTTGATTATATTATTATAAACTGTGATTGTTTTTATAACATGACCCAAACTTGTGTTTACAGTGGTGCCTTGGTGTTAGCAGACAATGGAATTTGCTGTATCGACGAGTTTGACAAGATGAATGATTCCACTCGAAGTGTGCTTCACGAGGTACTTAAATAACGATTTATACAATATACACAATACTCAATGTAATGTTTGGATTCAATTATAAGACCAGTCGTTTGGCGATGCTAAATATAATTGGCTTCCGTAAAATGTGCTGCTAGATTCCATAGAAATCCTCTTTTTTTCGTATGTAAATTATGAATCATTAGAATCAAAGTTTGTTTTAAAATCTTCATTTCAATAAACATTGAATTTTCGCAGGTAATGGAACAACAAACATTATCAATAGCGAAGGCTGGTATAATTTGTCAACTGAACGCACGCACTTCTATACTAGCCGCCGCCAACCCTGCAGAATCGCAGTGGAATAAAAACAAAACTATTGTGGAAAATGTGCAGTTGCCGCACACACTAATGTCAAGGTTAGTTTTATCTGCTAAGAATAACACTCCTTTATACTTTTATAATCCTTTGTAGGTAGTACCAAGCTAGGATCAGAGACTATAGATGGTCTCTGATCTATATCGTTATATTAGGCATCTATAAAGATTTCTTAAGAGATCTATAAAAAGTGCCTTTCATAGAAACAACCTATTAGACACAAAAATACTACATATTACATATTTACAATACAGTTTATAGGGGAGTGTTTGCCTGCAGTGGGAAGTTGTCTTGTTTGCTCAACGTTTTCTTAACTCAACTGGCTGGGGTCAGAGTGTATTCCTACTTCGACTATATAGTTTGCAAGCACTACTTTTAAAAGCTTAATTTAAAATGCATTATTTCCTACGTATATTTTCCATTATCTAGTATCCATAGCACAAGTCCTTAAACCTAATTTGCCCTAGCTAATGTTGTGTGAAAGTCAGAAATATTTATTTATCGTATTTATTTTTCAGATTCGACCTAATCTTTCTGATTTTGGATCCTCAAGATGAAACTTTCGACCGCCGTTTGGCGTCCCACTTGGTCTCCCTGTATTACTGTGTAGACCCTGCAGAAGCTGTTGAAGAGGATGTGGTAAGTACCAGGCAACACTAAATTATAAATAAACTAGATAATGCGCGAGCCACTTCGTTCGCGTCTTGAGTCATGATCAGTAGGACATTTAGTTCAATCCAAGGACTGCATATCAGTATAAAATTTTTAAATAGTACTAGCAAAATTTCAGTACCCTTATAAGTGTACTGCCTCATCAAACACAATACCTGTACAAGTTATTAAAATCGGACTTAATTATATCCAAATAATGTATACTGGATTAATTTCTGTAGATGTTTTTAGTACACAAATATTTTAACCTATTTAATTTCTGTACCGAAACGTATAGGTCAGCATATGTCCCTACGCTTCATAGGCTTCAACTAAACTATCGAACATTCTACAGTATCCGCTAAATTGCTTAAAAATAAACTTTAAATATCAATATTAATATGGATACTGGAAAATTTCAGTTAACTGAAAAAAAATCAGTTATGCTACAATAACAAAAAAGGTACACGAATTATTTCAGTATGAATTCGTATACTGTTATATTTCAATACACCTAAATTAACGGTATGACGTCATACAGAAAAAAAATGTACAGAAATTCATACCGGTATGCAGACCCTGGTTCAAACTTCATTCCAATGAAATTGTTGTATCATCATCACAAATCTTTGTGCCAAGCTGGCCCAGTGCTGGTAGATGGATGTCAGAATTTTCAGGGCGCCGAAATGGCTTCTGACGTATACAGCACCCCTGACCGACTGCTTAACGTGCCCTCCGAAGCGCGGAAGTCGTGAGAAATGAATGGTCGGCGGTCACCAAGTACCGGCAGCAGCGAACGTTGCTTAACCTACAATAACTACGGCGACACGATGACTTCAAAAGTTGTATGCTCAATTTAAAATACTAACTGCGCCATCTAGTGTCAAGGTGTGAAATCGAAGTATTTCTCTAAATCAATCTATCTCATAAGAATATTTCATTTTTTCTGGATTAAAAGTAGCCTATGTGCTATTCCAGACTGAAGACTTATCACTTATGCGAAATTTCATCCAGATCAGTTGAGCCGTTCTAACGTGATTGGGAAAAAAACATGCATACAACCATCCGCATTTATTATATTAGTATAGTAAAATAACTACACAAATAACTACCAAATACACCTAACTAGTACCACACAGTAGAATTACAGACTAGCCTAGTATAGATGTAGATTTCTTTTTTAAAAGACATTTTATCTTAATTGCATGAAAATTACTATTTATTGTAGTTTCGATATTATCAACAATTTATAGTTAAGTTCTGGCTGCTAAACTACATTTAATTCGTCGGCCTCCGTAGCGCAGCGATCTAAGACGCAAATCGTGAGTTCGAAGCGGGATTGATTCCCACACGGAACAAAAAAATACTATGTTCCGGTTCTTGGTTATTTATACATGTATTTATATTATAGATTCCCTCTTGTTCGCTACGTGGTGTCCCATACCACAAGCTGCTTAGTTTGGGTCAGTTAGTGTGATGGTCTGGGGATTTGATTTTTATTTCCTCAACAATAATAGTTTATGGTTATGTAATTGCGTTTATTTTCCAAAATTTAATGGTATTCATGTTACAGGACATGAGTCTAATGCGGGACTACATAGCATTCGCGAAGGAACACGTCGAACCGACGCTCAGTGACGCTGCTCAGCAGAGATTGATCGACGCCTATGTAGACATGAGGTATGTAATGCTTATTTCAGATTTTTGTGGTCATGTCTTCAGTTTTTTCTTAATTTATTCAGAATAATATAGGTTCTTAAGAGTACTGAGTACCTACGGATGCTGCTAAGCTAAACTCGTTGTTGGACTCTGCAAATAATCTTTCTATTTCACTCAGCTTCCGTAGGTTGACATGTTTGGTGAGACGATGTTTGTATTTGTGATTTTATGATTTTGATCGCGCCAGTGAACTCACCTAGCAAGTTCGTTACAGACTTACTGTTTTTCTTTAAAATATCCACCTTGAAATTGTATTTAGAACATATTTTGTCTATCTAAGTACGGAAGCATTTTGAATATTTTAGCCCAACAACTGAATTCAAATTAACGTGGTCAGGCGAGTAACTGGCACACTGTGTTAACCATAACTGTATTTTACTGTAAACTTATGAGTTAAAAATTCATTTTGTCATTTAGGTCTGATTTTTCAAAGTATTACTCGATAGTTTCAAGCTCGTCTCTAGTTGTCATTCTCTGTTATTGTCATATAATTTAGAATAATGTAAAACAACATTATTCCGCCGAGTACTTCATTCATCAGATTACTTTTATCCGACCATTAAAAAATCAGGCTTAAATCTCTACCATTTTTTAATGAGCCTACTGCAGGAAGGCTATGAGTATCTCATGATGACGAGGAGGTCTAAGCTGTAGATCACCAAGCCGGTTGATGGATAAAAGTTTTAAATAATCATATCATTTCAGGCGTGTCGGCAGCGGTCGTGGACAGATATCCGCCTACCCGCGACAACTGGAATCGTTGATACGGTTAGCAGAAGCACACGCGCGGCTCAGACTTTCTAATGTCGTTGAAGTTTCCGATGTGGATGAGGCTTCAAGGTAAGTTGATATTTTTTTATATAAGAAAAAGATATTATAATTTAACAGTTTTGCGGTAAGCAGTCTTTTTGTCAAAATGCAGGTCTTTGATTTTGAAATAACTAAATCGTGACAATTTAATAGTGTTCAACACATAAATCATGATCACTCAAGTTTACCAAAACATGGTCTAATCAATTATCCATATGATTTTCCGATTTTATAAATGTAAGAAAATGCCTTTGTTTGATAATGTTATTTGTAATAAGCTGTAAGTAACTGACAAAATAAATAAAAGAAACAGTGGATTACATTTCAAACTGTTTTTTAAATGATTAATTTACAAAACTGGTAAATATTAATATCAGCTTAATTGAATAATTAATTGTAATTTAATTTATAAGTTACAGAAATAAAAACATAAAGTACCCTATCGCATTATTAGACTAAACCTGATTAAACTAATCTAATCTTTACTTGATGGCCTCTATGGCGCAGTGGGTCTAAGGCGTCGTCCTAATTGGCAGCGATCGTACGATGGCGCGATGCGTTCTCGTCGTGCGATGAATTCAAACATACAGATATCTTTAGAGTGTCCTATTTGAACTTCGCAAGTCATGTGCGAGCATCTGTATGTTTGAACTCATCGCACGACGAGAACGCATCGCGCCATCGTACGATCGCTGCCACTTAGGACGACGCCTTAGACGCTAAAACGCAAATAGAGAAGTCGCGGGTTCGATTCCTGCCCTGAACAAGAAAAAGATGTCCCGCTTCTGGGTGTTTCTTCATGGACTCTCAAACTGATATTCGAATTACTAAACATCGAATAACGCTACCACGGAACCACGAATAATAAGTCCCCGAAATAACGAGTTTTAATTTATCGAAATAATGCTTTACCGAACATTTATAAATCGAAGCAGCATGATCCCTAATATCAGCACCACAAATTTCATATAAGTATCAGTTAATGTGATTGTCTGGGGTTTTTTATTATTATTTTATTTATTTACAGACTCCACCGTGAAGCCCTCAAACAGTCAGCGACAGATCCAGCGTCCGGGCGCATAGACGTGGGCATCCTCACTACAGGGCTGGGAGCGGCGGCTAGAAGACGTCGCGCCGATTTGGTGGCAGCCCTGAGAGAGCTCATACAGCCGTATTCTAAACCACACACGGTTACCCATAGCAAGTTGCTGCAGGAGATTAATGCTAAGTCGCAGATTGTAAGTTATAACTTTTTGGTCACAATTAAATTAATTAAATCACAATAATTAACTTACCGTTAGAAAACTCTTAAGCGATAGAAAGTTAAGGCCCGTCTTAGTAGTAGGGCATGCAAAACCGGAAAGTCATCAAAACCGGTTTTGAACATCGTTTTTTTGGGACCAAAACCGAAAACCGGAGCTAGGTCCGATTTTAGCAAAAAAAATCGTATGTAGTATAATTTAAAAAGAAACACCATTTTTTTTTAAATACCCACTAAGTCTACAAATAAAACAAATTGTATGTTACATTTCTTTTTAATCCAAACCATAATAATTGTACAGATAACAATGAACTTATAATACCTACCTATTAAGTCTGCTATCAAATATAATATAATAGGTTGGTCTTTTCGCATTATAGTATGTATGAACTTGTAATAAAATCTCTTTGGCTAAAGTATTTGTATCTGGCTGGTTTTGGTATCATTGAAAGTTAAAATTTTAAAGAACATAATTCCAAATTCAAATTAGGAAAATGTGTGATTTTCATTTGTTTTTCGTACTGTCAAGATGAGTGAATCTAATGAAGAAATTCGATACATTTTAAAATATTACTACAAAAAGGTAAAAATGCAACGCAAGCCGCGAAAAAAATTTGCGATGTTTATGGACCTAGTGCAGTGTCTGTGAGAGTAGCACAAATTTGGTTTAAGCGTTTTCAATCCGGAAATTTTGATGTCAAAGATGCACCTCGCTCTGGTCGCCCTATTACGGATAAAATGGATGCCATTTTTGAAAAAGTAGAGCAAGATCGACATATCAGTAGTTACGACGTAGCTGAAGAACAGGGAATTGACCACAAAACAGTTTTGGCGCATTTGAAAAAAGCTGCGTACACAAAAAAAGCTCGATATTTGGGCACCTCACGAGCTCACTGAAAGAAACCTAATGAACCGTGTACTCATTTGTGATTCTTTATTACGACGTAACGAAACCGAATCATTTTTGAAGAAGCTGATAACTGGTGATGAAAAGTGGATCACGTACGACAAGAACGTGCGAAAAAGGTCGTGGTCAAAGGCCGGTCAGGCTTCACAGACTGTGGCGAAACCCGGCTTAACTCGCAATAAGGTGATGTTGTGTGTGGTGGGATTGGAAGGGCATTATTCATTATGAGCTGTTACCTCCTGGTAGGACTATCGATTCTGAACTCTACTGCGAACAACTTATGAGATTAAAACAAGAAGTTGAGAGAAAGCGGTCGGAATTGATCAACAGAAGGGGTGTGGTGTTTCATCATGATAACGCTAGACCTCACACATCTATAGCCACCCAGCAAAAATTAAGAGAGTTTGGCTGGGAGGTGTTAATGCATCCACCGTATAGTCCTGACCTTGCACCTTTAGATTTCCACCTGTTTCGGTCTCTTCAGAATTCTTTAGGCAGTGTTAGGTTAACATCACGAGAGGACTGCCAAATCCACTTGTCGCGGTATTTTGATGAGAGGTCCCAAAATTTTTATAGCAATGGGATCATATCCCTACCTACAAGATGGCAAAAGGTTATCAAACAAAATGGTACATACATACTTTAGTTAAATGTCAATAAACTATATTAAAAAATGTTTTGAATTTTCTTAAAAAATGCGAAGAAACTTTTTCCAAAACCCAATATTTTAAACATAGAAAACACAATCAGCATCTTCAAATATTAAACACAGCCACCCACAATTACCAAAAAAATCAACATTTTTGTAACTTTGAAGACGAACTACAAAATAACATTATTATAATATGATTCATATTGCACTAAAAAGAGATCAATAATCAACTAATTTAAATAAAGCATAAATCACTTGTTTTCAAGAGATCGCTATTCTTGATAGTGTACATTTGATGCCTCAAAATTAATTATTTTTTGAGTGTTCGAAAAAAATGTTGATTAAAATCAAAATGTTAATTGTTACTCAATAATTGGCTCTCAAAACCGGTTTTCAAAAATCGTTAAATATTGGCCGATTTCCGGTTTTGCGCATAACCGGAAAACCGGTTTGCATGCCCTACTTAGTAGCTTCTAGTACATTTAGAAGCTGCTGCGCTCCTTTTATTTTCGAGTTTCTGAGTCTTTAGATATTTAGAGATAAAAATAGCAAATAAAATCGATCCCGGCTGGAATTGCATACATAAAAAGTTTTTAAGAGCCCTCATGACGCTGAGCGAAACTCGTCGGTGAAGTTAGCATACTATCTAGCTATTCCACTGAGCGCCGAACATTGCCGAACGGGAAAAGAATAGCTCAGTGATGAGCAGTAGGGCGCTAGCGAAAGAACACGAGCACACTACTGTAGTTAATTACACATACATATTAGATATCGCACACCGACAAGGTTTGACATCGATGAATAAATGATGATACTGTCCGTGCTGTGTTACGATATATTTTACGAATGAAAACCAGAAATATTTACGGAGAACAAAATCGTAAAGGATTTTGTAAACTAAAAAATATATTATTTTATAACTCTACATCCGCCCCAGCTCTATATGGACGAAAAGAGAAAAGTAAAACAACTTTATTCAGAATCAATAAACCTTCATTTCTAAGCGTAGTTTATAATAACTTAGCAAAAGCAGCCTTATCGCTAGAAAGCGATTTCTTTCCGACATTCTTGATTTGGGAAATATAGATGTTTAGTATAATGTAAAAGAGGCAATCATCGTGGCGCCATGGTTAATGTATGTATCATATGATGTTAAGCAACGTTCGGCGCGGTCGGTATTTGGATGGGTGACCGCCGACCATTCATTTCTCACGACTTCCGTGCTTCGGAGGGCACGTTAAGCAGTGGGTCCCGGGTGCTGTACACTTGTATACAGTAGTCGTTAGGGTTTGTCAGAAGCCATTTCGGCGTCCCTGAAAATTCTGGCATCTACCACCCAGCACTGGGCCAGCTTAGTAGATAATGACTACGCCCATCACCCAGGAGAGAGACTCGTGCCCTGCAGTGGGCTCATTGCAGAGTTATGATGATGATGATTACACACAGTAACAACGGCGCCACGACGACTTCTTATGTATTGACAAAATATATTTATTTTATGTAATAAATAATGCATCTTTCTTTATTGTTTTAGACTGTGACAAGAGAACAATTGGACGAAGCATTACGAGATTTACAAGATGATGGCAAAGTGACAGTGGTTAGTCACACACACGTTCGACTCTGCTAGTACTGAATTCCATTCACTTTTAGGAGCTGGTATCTCTAAAGTATTTTTATAAGCCATATCTATAAGTACCTGATTGTATTTGCGTCATAATTTGCATCTGAGTTCATTTTTAATGTATGTTTGGAATGATTCAGCTGACCAAGATCGATAAAATAAGGAAAGGACATTATTGTTGAAGTATTTTTGTTTTTTTAACCTCTCAGCTGCCGAGAGCGCGCAAAGAACCCAGTCTGCCGGGACTTTGCGCGATTTCAGAGCGTTCTTGATAGGGCTCGGAATCAACTGATTATTGAAAAAAAAATCGTATGGTGGACGTGTAAGCAACAATTTTATTTGAAAGTTAGATAAAACATTATTATAATATTTACTTTTGACTGGTAAATGAGGTAGGTCATTGCGTGTTTTTCACCTGCCTCAGAAAAATTAAGCAAATTTAATTATTCATTTAAGTATCCTTTCAATTATTCAGTTTTATTTATTACCCTTTTTAGTTCAGTAACAGAGCAACTTACTGACATATAAAACATGACTTTTCTAGAGAAATTTCACTTCTAAATCCTACATTGGATGTAACAATTCCCTTAGAAAAAATCGCATAAAACTTTTGCACGGTTCCCTGCTGATTATCTGACCATTATATAAACTTAAATTAATAATTATAGCTTGGTTATACAGGGTGACTGGTGATAAATTTTAGATATTAAGGCGGTTCGATTTCCATACAAAAAACAATCGAGATTCACTGATACAGGATGGTTCAAAACTTTAATTATGAGTTCTACAAACTTTTTTCTAGTTGAATTTGTCGCGAAATGAACAAAAAACATACCGTTCATTTAGAAATCACAAATAAATCAACTGAAAATTTTCATCTAAAATGCGAATGAGTGTGTGAAAATAACACAATAGGCGACGTTGCCACTCCATGCAAACACCGACAGAGACAACGCTCGGGCGGGCGGGACAGTTGCTCGTGTGCTATGTTGCCGTACTTACCTACTGTCTGCTCGCGCTCGATCATTCAATTCAACGTGAGTTATTCAGTCAGTCACTTTATAACTTACTTTGTTTTATTTACTCATTGCAAATAATATCAACAACACGTCTTTAGTCATATTTGTAGTTTATTTATTTCCGAATTACTTTTGCATTTACTTTGTCGTTGATTACAAAACGCCAATGAGTTGTGAAAATAAATAAAATGGAAGGAACTTCAGAGGCACTTTACAGAAGACACAAATATTCCGACCCAACGGAATCTAAAAATAGGGTTCGAGCTAAACTAAAACGCCATTACGGTTTACTTGACTTCAGATCGCAAAAATCCTGCTTCCCATCCTATTTCCTACATAAACACCTAATTTACTTATTACAATATAAATAAAATTGCCTACTGAAAAATATTCAATATTTTGTAACTGAACCATAAATCCGAAACGTACCTACACGCTTCCCGCTAGGTAGCTATACCTACTTAGCTGATATCTATAAACAAAAGGTAAAGGTCTCCACACTTGCTGACCATCTGTGTGGATGTAAACAAAAGATAAGAAATGTTTGTGAAATAAAATAAATCTTTGTATCTTTGGCGGCCGATTCCGGTCGCAATATAGGCATGGGATTTCTAGGAACTTGTTACAAATGATTACATTCATAACTACTTGGTTATCGATACCTGATCACCCTGTAGAGTTTCACCAGCGTTTTACAATTCTCCCTGTATCAATTCACATCCAAGACCCAGAGCCATAACATATTTATTCTTGTCCGTGCGGTGATCGAACCCTCGACCTCACTATCTTACAGCTAGCACTTTAGGTTTTTGCGCCACGGATGTCGTCACTTATATTTTTTTTTATATGTGACTAGACCCGCGTTTGACCTCAATCTCACCTGATGGTAAGTAACGATGAGGTCGAAGATGAAAGCACACGGGTTTAGGAAGGAACTGGCTCTTTATAATTTACAATATTATGGTTCTTTATAAATTATTGCCGGAACACATTACCAACGGAGCGGTAACATTTGGCGGCAGACTTTATTTGAAGGGTCTAGCGAGGGTCTACCGCCTGGCTAGCTGGCGACCTAGTCAGGCGGACCCAGTAGGGATCCTACCACCAAGCGGGGTAGGAACAGTCGCAATTTTAGGTACCCGCATAGTTGGCTATTTATAATATGATAATTTTGGCGCCATGGATTACTACTCTGGGTATTTATTATACCAATACCATAGAAGGAAACAAAATATCGTATAGAACACCAGAATTTCGCAGTCTGCTTTTGTATTTATTTGAAATCGGGTAAAAATATAACTATATTATAGACATCTTTTTATCCCAACAAACAAAAAGAAATTCGGTGCTCAAACTGAGAACTCGCGGCTTAGAATTTGGGCCCACGCATAAAACGCCAACATGCTAGATTTGTGTCGTAAATAAATAATAACAAACTAAATATCAATCACTTGCTACGAGGAGGCCATAAAACATGAAAAAGGACGCCATCTGTTGCGCTCTCTGTCGCACTTGTGGGAGTTTCTTGTGGGCATGTGTGCGTTATCCTTACACAACGTTTTTGTTTGTAATTTAATTGAATTAGTTGGATAGAACAATACAATAAATCGCGTGAATTATTTTTTTAGTTGTCGCGGCTAGTGATGGGTCGGGGGCATAAACAAATATGGACACAATGGGCATAAACTAGGCATATTGGGCATAAATGAGTTTACGTCCAAATAAATGCCCGATCACTAGGCACAAAAACAAACAACTTAATTTTGGAAAAAATTAAGCAGGAACTTGAATAAAAATGAAACTTTAAGTATTTTGTAAATCAAAACTTTTAATCAAATAATCAGTCATTAAATAATCACAGTGTTACCTCCCGCTTCAACAGTTAACTCCATAGTCCATTGAAATGTTACATTTTTTAGGCCTAACCTTGCGTTTTTCAGAGGACGCTATTTTATTTTTTTGATGTGTAGGGGTGGTCAGTGTAAAGCTAAAACCAAGTTTGTGGGCTCGCCACCCTTGTCCTACGGCCGCCATCATGAAAATAGGGGTTGAAATGGTTTTTACGATATATCTCTTAAGCTATTTATCTGATTAAAAAAAATTAATAACATTTTGTGTTGCAAATTAAATGCTCTACAACTTTGGTCAAGTAACTTTTTGTCGTAGAACTATAAATAAAAAAGTTATAAGCGAAAATGTTTAGAAATTCGAGAAAATAATTTATATTTTTTGATATAACTTTTTTTTATCATTTTACGAAAAAATTATATCAGACCATTTTTGTGAATCGTTTTTTGAGAAACAACTTTTATAAGCAACATTTTTTTCATTAAGTCAATAGTTAAGGTTTTACAGCGCTCCGAAATGAGTACTATTTTTCAGTACTCTTAACTAGACTTAAATAATGTGGCATCAGTAATTGTTTTTTTTTTGTTTTTATTTTGTTGTTATATTTTTTTTAATTATTAATAATTGATTATTAACTCTATTCCACTCCATTACAGAATTTGATAATTATTGATTTTTAAAATAATTGTAATCTGATGGCCGTTGCCGAGAATACTGTCCAGGTAGAAAATACTTTGCTCCAACTTCCACTAAGCTGGGAATATTAGCTATGCATACATACATATACATAATACATAACTTCACACCTGTATCCCTAATGGGGTAGGCAGAACACCAGAGGCTATAAAACCATGTAATGTCACGTTTGACAAATTTGGAGGTACTATTATGATGGAGAGAGACTATTGCAGTGACAGGGGGTCAGCCTATCGCCCGCAAAAACGCCAATAAAACCTCCGTCTCTTAACTGACTCGTACAGTTTGCCCGGGAAGAGAAGCAGCTGGCACATTCTATGTTTTTCTTTCGCTCCCAGTCCAGCATAGAAGAAAGTTAAAAAATTACTTATGCGATTAGTAATATTCATTGCAACGTCCATAATACTTGTTTTTGTACTCCCATTACGTACAACACAAACCCGCGCTTGTCGGCTTGTACGCGAATTACTTGGATCCTGAACCGCTTTGGCACAGATGAAACAATTGTTCGCAAAATCGAAGTCTGGCTCTGGAGCTTCTGAAACTGACGATAAACTACTGGAGCTGCTGCTGCGACGACGACCAACTTTGGTTCGATTGTCTACATAATAACAATAACACGCAATATGTACAGTAACTTCCGAAACAGTTCGTAAAAATTATAAAGCGCTGTAAAACCTTAACTATTGACTTAATGAAAAAATGTTGCTTATAAAAGTTGTTCCTCAAAAAACGATCTAAAAAATGGTCTGATATAATTTTTTCGTAAAATTATATAAAAAAGTTATATCAAAAAATATAAATTATTTTCTCGAATTTCTAAACATTTTCGCTTATAACTTTTTTATTTATAGTTCTACGACAAAAAGTTACTTGACTAAAGTTGTAGAGGATTTAATTTGCAACAAAAAATGTTAATACATTTTTTTTATCAGATAAATAGTTTAAAAGATATATCGTAAAAACCATTTCAACCCCTATTTTCAAGATGACGGCCGTAGGACAAGGGTAGCGAAGGGTAAGGAAGAACAAGGCTAACTTGGTTTTAGCTTTACACTGACCCCCCTACACATCAAACAAATAAAATTGCGTCCTCTGAAAAACGCAAACCCAAATGTAACTTTTCAATGGACTACCAGCTACCCCCGTTGTTCTTTGAAACCAAGTTATAATTTTAACCAATCGATTTTGGTAAAATGTTAAGGTTTATTGCAGTATATTAGTTAAAATAAAATATTTTTTTAATGAATTATTTTTTTGTATACTTAGATATAAGATACCATAATAAATAAATAAATAAATCTGTTTCAGTTTATGCCCAGACAAAAGACATTTACTCGGCATTTACGGGCATTTATCAGGCATTTACTCAATGCGCCAAAAACGCCAGGGCATAAACCCATCTCTAGTCGCGGCACATCTTTATATGAATATAAAATTTCCTTAAAGGAGAGCACTCGGTACTCGATTCGGATCATACGTATGTAATAAAAGTGGGTACGTACTTAATTTTTCACTAGAATTCCCTATAAATAAAGTATTTTCACCAAATGTCGTCGCAACGTCGCGTAGTAGGGTTGCGCCGCTATGTTTCTTTGACCACGCCAGCGCCGCCCGCGGGTGCCTAATTAGTGCAAGCGCAAGACTTCGGATAGTTCACTCCACCATTGCAGGCTCAAGGACGAGGATGTTCAATGATTTAGTTCCATTTTTACTAAAGTTCGTCTGCTAAAATAAATAATTTATTACTCACTCAGTAATTTAATCGCCTACTTAGGTATTATTGCCTGTTCTAAGCCAGTATTTAAGTATGAATATGGTTGCCTAGAAGAGATGATAAGGCCGCCATTTGTGCTCTGTTAACTGTATCTGATTGTAATAATCTCTTTATTATGTGTACAATAAATAGTAATATGAAGGGATAAGGATCATGCTCCTTTAAAGGTTACTTTAGTAACGTGGCAAGGTTTTGCAGGCAATGAGTTCTAAATAAAGTTCATTTTGCTTTGACTTTGTCAGCTTTTTTAGTTGTCTATATGCCTACCTACGTATTCTGCATTGATAGCACCTTGCGTACGTCGTCGGTGGTAAGTAGATAAAAGTGTAACCATGCGTTGCGTAATGAATTATTTAACTTTCGGTTAAGTTTACTCAGTAAATAATTCACCAGTCAGCCAGTCACCCTGTATATCATATATCTGTATATAAATAAATAAAACATTTCGATCTTTGTTGTGGGTATTTATTTGCTAAATTTTAAACATACAGTGTCCCTGGCAGCTTGCGCACTTTTCAGTGCCTCGGCAGTTGAGCGGTTAAGCCTCATATTATATAAAATACATTTTTAAACTGATTTTACCTTGCGATTTTGTTAAGCATTGGTATAATTCTTGATCGGCTGAAAACTTATTTTATCAGTGGCATTTTTATATTTCTAGAATATAGAAATAATGTATTTAAAGCAAGGAAATATAATACTATTTTTATATTCAAATATTGTTGTACCTTTAAGTTCCTTTTACCGTTGTGTTTGCGATTTTTTTTAATACATTATTATGATTGATTTAAGAATTATAATCAAGTGCCTGTATTCATCGAGTAGTTATAGTGTTAAGAATTAAAATTAAGTTTTTTCTACTTTTTTGTTTTATTTATTTTTTTGATTGAAAAATCATACATCCCCCATCATTATAAATAAGAACAATCAACAAAAAGAAGACGAATCTACAGAGTGTCCCACCAACCCTATATAATACCTTCACGGAGGTATTCTAGGACCCAAAAGGATTACGGAAAAAATATAAAAAAAAAAAGAAAAATTCGAAATTTATTTTTAAATTTTTGTATGAAAGCAATAAATTTCGACTTTCTTTTCATACAAATAATTGAATCGAATTTTTCTTTTTTCACTGATAATCTGTCGTGGAATGACCGATTCGCAAAATGACTACATAGTCTAAATGACCAATTCTCGAATACGGAAAGCTGCAGATGAAGCGTTCCAAACCAGTCAATAAATTGTAATTGAGTCTGAACTCTTTTTTTTTTATGAATTATGGATGGGACGTTTGTCTTCCATGCCACCTGATGTTAAGTGAACATGAAGACTGAGGTGTTACAAGTCCATCCACGAGAAACCTATTCACTCGACGCTTAAAAGTACTAGGACTATACTGGTCAGGGAAAATAGACGCAGGCAGTTAATTCCAAACCTTGGCGACCCGTATCAAAAAGGAACTGTCAAAGCGCTTAGTTCGACTTTTCGGAATATCTACCACATACGGATGGAAGTTCTGTCTGCGTTTAGTAGTCCGATGGTAAAAGGGTGAGGGTTCAATTTGTTCAAACAGAGCACTGGCGCACTCACCAAAATGTATCCTGTAGTACACGGTGAAACACGCAACCTTACGACGATGCTCTAAGGTCTGCAGCTTTTTGGTTGTAAGGTCGACGTCGTTAATTAGAGTCCAGCGCTTCTAGTTGATATTGGCAGAACCATCCCAAAGATGACTGCAGTACTCCATGCATGATCGCACTTGAGCTGTGTATAAGTTGAGAAGCTGTGCAGGGCCGAAGTACCGCCGTACCTTCGAGATGATTCCCAACTTTTTCGAAGCTACTTGAGCCATGGACACAATTTGTTGACCGAAGTTTAAACTGGATGTTACAGTTACGCCTAAAAGCCCTAGATGGTCAGTGATGGGGACAGATACATTTTGGAAAGTGGGCGTAAATGTGAAGGTGCTCTTTTTTGCGGAGAATAGACACGCCTGAGTTTTGGACGCGTTGAATTTGACCAAATTCGACTCACCCCAATCGGATACTTTCCGTAAGGTCAAATCAACGCGCTCAATCATTGACATTCTTATGGTCGTATTACAGAACAGTACTCATGTATTGATACTAGTTTTGAAACTAGTATCAACGACTTTCTTTATTACAAAACGTTGCCTAATACTAGATTCAATGATCAGATATCACTTGAGTACTAAATGATTTGAACTGTGTTCACGCTTATTATAGAACTTTACTTATGCATATGCCAATGATTGAAACTAGTTTCACAACTGTGTATTCACTTGAGTGTGATGTCTACCATACTTGAGCGTACTTGGAAAATAAGTTTTTGATGTTGTGAACTGTGGCTTAGAGAAAAACTAGATAGGTACGCGATTCGTGCCTTCTTTAATAGTGATCTGTATTAACTACAATAGATCCTTTCACTGATATTGACCATTACGATAATATTTTTATAACAACTTTGAACTTTTTAAAACAAGTTTGAACTTGCTTTTCGTAAATAAAAACTATATTGGAATTTATAATTTTAAGTGACTTTACTTAGTAGTTGGCAACATTACATTTAGCTTTTACGTTTCGTATTATTTTTGAGTGATAAATATAAATATATTTGCATAGTAAAAAGAAGCGACAGTTGTAATTTAACGGTACTGCTTCTATCGAAAAACAGATAAATAATTCAAAACATTGGTAATTTTGTCATATAAGTATCATATAGAATTTTACGCAATTTATAAGACATTGTAATCTAAACTTTGCGTATAACGTAACAGACCATTAGTTTTTGTTATTAAATCATTAAATGTAAATGGGAAACAAATTTTTTTCAAAGAAAACCCAGTACCTATCAACTGAGTCAGATATTTGAAACTAGTTTCAGGTAATCTGGTTTTGATAATTGTTTTGTAATAAGACTAAAGCTCAAGTCGAGAATCAGCTGGTGAAAAACGCTTACGTGAAACGAGTATTAAGTCTCGTTCTGTAATACGAGCATTAGACTCTCGATTTCACGGGGATCGCTCGCGCATTGGATACGTATCTCTCTACAA
Source organism: Stenoptilia bipunctidactyla (assembly GCA_944452665.1). Lineage (NCBI taxonomy): Eukaryota > Metazoa > Arthropoda > Insecta > Lepidoptera > Pterophoridae > Stenoptilia > Stenoptilia bipunctidactyla. Next base: position 15,721,129 of record OX101734.1, on the reverse strand, counting down.
CAGTGCTGTCATCAGCATAACCAATAATGCCCGGTGTTAAAAGGTCATTAATGTGCAGCAAGAATAATGTTGCAGAGAGAACAGATCCCTGAGGTACCCCGGCATTAATTGCCATTTGGTCGGAGGAGTAGCCATCTAAGACTACTCGAATTGACCGTTCCCTCAGAAAATCAGATATCCAGTCGCAGAGCCCAATCGGTATGCCATATGCTGGGAGCTTACTTAAGAGACCATCATGCCAGACCCTGTCAAAGGCCTTGGAAATGTCTAATGATACAGCTATTGCTTCACCATGACCCTCCAAGGCCTCACTCCATAAGTGAGTGGCATACACGAGAAGATCGCCGGTCGAGCGTCCGTTGCGGAAACCATATTGGCTATCGCTTAGGAGCTCGTTGGTCTCGAGGTATGCCAGGAGTCGATTATTCAATACACGTTCCATGACTTTGCAAAGTATGGAGGTGATTGAAATTGGTCGATAGTTGACAGGATCGGCACGGCTTCCCTTCTTCGGTACTGGTTGTACGTTAGCAAGCTTCCAGGACTTGGGGACCTTACCCGATTCCAATGAAAGTCGATAGAGGCGCGTCTATGCCTCTATTTAACATATGAACATTTTTTTATTTTTTATAGTTTTTTATTACATACATAACCAGGCTGTCTCCCTTTGGGTTGCTTTGATTCATTTGATTTATTAGAATTAAATATATTTGTAAAAATGTGTTTTTTTTATTATTTTAATTAGAGTTAATTTTGTATTCTTCTTCCACTTAAAAGGTCATTGCATATTAATAAGAAAAAAGACTTACATTGTGTTTTTCAGATTTTGTTTTATTTTATTAATAGATTTTATAATTATAAATGAGACTGATTTTGTGTTATTTACCTATAAGTACATTGTAATTAAAATTAAGACTGACTTTTGCCATTTTTCTAGCTTTCAGTTAATTATGTAAATTACTTATACAAATATTTAATAGTTGTTGATTTTTAAATATACTATCGTAATTTTTTTTGTATATTTTTCAATAGTTTTGTTATTTTTTCAAGTTGTCTAATTGAACAGGTTCTGTGATTTTTAAGTCATAAATTAATACAGGGTTCTTTTGTAGTCACCGGCCAAATTTTTTTTACACAGTATCATTTAAAAAATGTAGAAACGATTTATGCAAAAAAAAGTCTTTATTTATTTTTACAAAGAAATAAATATATCCGCTAACATATTAAGCAAACCATGGTCACTCTAAATTACCATTAAAATAAAGGAAACTACGCGCTACTACTACGTCGTAGTATTAACAATGAAATGCCGCTTCGTAGTAGGTATGTTCATCAACAGTGACTATTTGTTTTAAAGTTTGTGGTTCCATATTTCTACTTTTTTGTACTGAGCGACGATAAAATAAATATGCAGGTACGTTTATATCAAAGAAACTAACAATTAAATTTGGCTGGTGACTAAAAATCAACCCTGTATATCTATACATATGTTAATTACCTACTTACTTTGAATTTGATTGAGATAAATGTTGATTTTTATAAACCATTTCAATAAAAGACTAATACATACCAGAATGTTTCTTTCTTGATTTATAAAATTTTAAAGAACCTTACTGTTTACGGACAAAATTTAGTAAGATAGATAACAAAAACAAAAGCTTTAAATACATATTATAAAGACTAGGTTTAGAGAATCTATAGTTTTTTTAAATATCGTGGTAGTATAATTAGATAGATGTCAATTTCAAGAATCAATATCTTATTTATTAGGTACCGTGTCATGTCTAACCACTTAGTTACTCTATGAGTTAAAACGACACATTGAAAAAAAAACAACTTCATAACGCACCGTCTATTCCCCGCGCGCCCCTAAAGCTACACTCACTCGTCATTAAAAATTTTAATGACGAGTGTAATTAAATGTTTGCCGCCTATGAAAAGGAACAAGAAAGCTTCGGAGTCGTGATATAGTTAAAAAAGTTTTCAATTTCAATGGTATTAAAATTGTGTGAGCAGTATTACGTTAATTATAAGTAACATGTTATATTTTTGATAAAAAAATGTGAATTATTTTTTTTGTAATAAAAAAACTTTTTTATTAAATAAAAAACTATTTCACTAAATTCTTTACATCCAATAGTTATTGTCATCGGTTATTTTTTTGTCATATAAAAAGGGCTTTTGTAAAACATCAACAACCTCGCAGGACTAGATAAAAATTGTTCTAAACTAGTTTCATTAAAATGTGTTCACACATTGGTTTAATGTAAATGTACCTTACTACGGCGAAGCAACAAGGAGGGTTATGGTTTTGAACCGAACCGTAACGTTATTTTCAATTTTTGTAGAATATTGAAAATCTCTTTTGGCGCGTAACCGCAGCGGTGCAACGCGATAACCGCGATTCTATCTTCTTTACTCGACCACTCCATATTTGAAAATGAATAAAATATAATTTCTTTTTTATTTTCAACAATCGCAACCGTTCTATTTTTAAAATTAGTAAGCGTATTTCTGGCCAGTATTCGAAAATTAAAAATATGAGGTTTTGACAGAACTTATGACCCGACTAGGTATATATGAGGGTATGGATGATCATCTGTTCCCTAAGAACCTCTAAACTAGCTATCGTAATTAGACAAATCAAGTGTCGTTGGAAGCCTCCTGATGGTCCGCTGCTATATTGTACAAATATGAAATTATAATGTATTTTTGTAATTATACTTATGCTGTTGTTGTACTTACAACAAAGAATTAATTATTTATTTATTATATTATATATATGGTATATATGCTGGTATACAGGGTTATTGGTAATTAGACCGGATCCTTTTAAGGGGTGGTAGGGGATGTCATTTGCAACAATTTGACCCGAAACTCACCTGTCACCAGTCACCCTGTAAAGACTATGTAGTCATTTTGCGGATAGGTTTAAAATCTCCATCATAGTCGAGAGCGTCTTGAAAATACAGCCTAAAGGTGCGCGTTAACTGGCCCGCGGCGGCATTTATGAGCTAAATGCGTTGCGTGCCGGTGACGTCACAAAATCAGTTTACTGCTGTCATCGGCCCCTGCCGCTGTCAATGTCCACGAATTTAGAGTTGACGTGAAAACGTATAAAAAATCCGGTTACAGTAGACGCATGCCGTCGGCAAATCCGTTCAGTCCATTGCGTGCGGTGCGTCCGGCGCGGCCCAGTGAACGCGCTAAAGGACCACTTTTCGTGAATTTGAGGCAAATATTGGGGGGGTTCTGTCAAAAGCTCTGGTAAAATCCTTCATTGATCTTCCTTCAGCAACTTATCAAGAAAGATTGAAATAAAACACACGAATAAGACAATAAATTACGTTTATTTACATTAAAAAAGAATTCGCTCGGCGTATCAAAAGGCCCAAGGCTAGCAATGTTTACAAATAAGCGTTTCATCATGAAAAATACTGTACAATTAAGTTTAAATAATTCAGTTACATTATATGCATCAAAACACTTTTATCAGTTTTACTATTGCATCACAGTTATGGATACAGGTACCGTTTCTTTATATTAAATAATAACTTATTTGTGGATATAGGTCCCGTGTAGTTGTTTCTGACACAAAAAACATTACAATTTGTTCATTCATATTCATGACCATCTTAGTAAATTTAACTTAACACAAAAATTGGTTAAAGATGGTGTCAATTTATAATTGCTTTATTTTTTTTTTTTTTGTTTTTCAAACTCGAAAAAAATATCCGGACATAGAAATCTCGTTTGGGACGACTTATTTATAAGTTTGTGCAGCATTGCATGAAAAATTTATGCCATTAAAATAATGGTATTTTATTTTACTGATACAATTTTCCCCATGGATGGACTATCACAAGCAAAAAAATAATTTAATCCGGTAGTTTCCAAGAATAGCGCGTACAAACACTCGAACCCTTATTAAATAAATACCTAAATATAGTGATCGTTGTCAAATGTTAAAAATACAAATTGAATTTACGACTTGGCTCGACGTATTTTAGGTGAAAGAAAATAGTACCAAGTATTTTTTTGTTAATTAAGTAGTTTTCTGTCCTTGAATGTTTCGTGTTATAGACGCGATCGTGCAATTAAAAGGCCTTTGTTTACATGGTCCACAAATGAATTATTCAAATATAATACCTTAATATTAGTGTATATATGTAACGCACACCTATAACAAAATCCTATATAACCTATATAAAAAATCACCATAACGTGTATCTACATTCTCTTGGGTTAAAAACTCTTAACAACCAGAAATTTAACTAGAACATAATTATTATCTATGGATGGTTTTGTTGAACATTTGTTAATACATTAATTTAAAACATAAGATAACATCAACAAGGAAATATTGTTTGATAACTCGTAACATGAAAAACTAGGGCTGAAAGAATTAACAATAATCTATAAGACACTATAAGTTTGTACTTGCGTCCATTTCAAACTTTCACAAAAGATGCAGAATATTGAACGAAATATGTGCGGTGTGCGGTCGGACTTACATAAAACATCGCCTGGTGTTTTGACAATTCATATATTCATAATAGGTCATGAAGGTGCGTTAAGCTCGTTCTTATTGTTAGAACTGGTCACTTGCTCAGCGTCGTCGTCGGCTGGAGGCAAAGGTTTCGCTGGTTCGGACATATCTGCCTTTTCACACGCTTCCAGTACGTATTTGTTGAATAGGTCGGGTTTGTCGAGGTAAACGTGGTGTCCGGCGCCGTTTATAACCTGAAAAAGTGTGATTTTAGTTTTATCTATGGTAGACATGAGAAGAATATCAAGCATGTTTTAACTATCAAGCATGTACATATCGTCGTCACGCCTGTATCCCTTATGGGGTAGGCAGAACACCAGAGGTTACAAGACCATCTGATGTCACGTTTGACAAATTTGGAGGTATTATAAAGATGAAGAGAGACTAATGTAGTGACAGGGGGTTCAGCCTATCGCCCACAAAAACGCCTTTAAAACCTCTGTCCCTTAACTGACTTTTACAGTATGCCCGGGAAGAGAAGCAGCTGGCACATTCTACGTTCTTCTTTCGCTCCCAGACCAAAATGAAATACCTATTCAAATCCGACTTGTACTTTCTGAGATCAGCGTGTTCAATTATACAATCAAATCTTTATTATATAAGTATAGATATTAAGAACTTAAGTGGCGTGAAGCTAATATACAGGAATGTGTTCTTGGTCCGATTTATTTATAGTTTTTAGCCGAAGATATAAATATACTGTCAATCATTGTGACCCGAGAGTCGCACACTGCTGCTGGACAGAGGCCTACCCCAAGCTTCTTCCTCACCTAGTGTTTGACATCACTAAGTGTATATCTTGTACCTTAAGTGAATAAAAGTTTTTGTTTTTTTAACGGTTCTCCGCAGATTAACCTGCGAGTCCTGAACGCCGGCTAGCACTTTTACTTTAAATTTGCTAAAATTTGAGTACGGTAATTTCGGAAAGTACACGTCGGTATTGAAAGATTTAGGAATCGAATCCGCGGCGATTTTCAGCCGCATATCTTTGAAATAAAAACCATACAAACGTATGATTATGTATAATGTATATTAACATTTATAATCGATATACACGCAAACTACTTCCTTCCTACATAATAATCACTCAATTATAAAGCAATTGAACTTCAATTAAATTGAGTTATTCATATTCATGAGTTCTGCCTAAGAAAAATGAAAAATAAGGAAATAGGTAAATGATGTGCATATGGATACACCTTAAAAAAATATTGTTAATCATCTGGTTGAATGGACTTGCAGAATGACTAGCTTGGTTATTATAAGGCTGCGTCCTCAGCAGGCAAACCGTCAGCGGCCAACTGAGTTTGCGGCGTATCGATTTAATACGCCATCCTTATATTTGAAATGAAGTATCCAGTTTGCTAGTTTTGCGCTCACTGTACGCAGTTTGCAGCGTGACGCGCGCCGACTCTCTCTCTCTAGCTTACCCAAATTTCAGTTCGAAACAAATTTGCGGCTCACTCAGTCGGCCGCTGAATGTTTGCCTACTGGGGACGCAGCCTTATGTACGAACAGCTTGAGGCAATAACGATACGATTACGACGGCTGTTTCCGGTAATCGTAATCGTCTTTAAGTACAAATTCTTTCTTTTTGAAGTTAAGTAACTTTATTGGATAATATTGTTGATTTTTAGTATTTTTAGTCGGACTGAAAAGTTTACTCGTTTACGTCGACGTTTCAACCAAGTTGCAACAGCAGTGGTCATGAGAAGATGCGGACAAATCAGTGCGGAATTTATTTTGATATAAGATATAGAGAAATTGTATGTCTCGTTGGTTTTCTTAATAAATTAATATTTTTTGAAATATATCTACAGGGTGTAAGGAAAAGTACTGCATTCCTTTAAACCACATGTTCTATGAGCATAATAAAATATGATAAGCGTACCTGTACATAAGTCTTAGAATCAGCTGGTCGTGCGGCTTTCAATTGTTCTCCGGAACTGTTATCGACCCACGAGCGAGATCCGTACAGTACGGTGATAGGTACCGATGAATCGATGAGGTGGATTCGTTTTACCATCGGATTCTTGGCCCAGCCCAGACCTTCCATCAGCGTATGGAAAGCGCTTTCACCGCTGAAATCAGATCAAAGATATTTATTTCTAAATCAAAATCAAATTTTATTTTTAAACTGTAGGAATATGGCATACATCTATTGAACATCAGAATATACGATCGGCTTTAAAAATTAATTAAAAGTAAAATAAAAAGTATACCGACAGGAATACCTATAGCCGGCGAAATTGTATCTCTCGGCACTCTCTTTACTATACGAATTGGCAGAAAAACAACTCTGCTACGGCGTGAAGCTATACGTTATCAGCGTTATTACGTTATTAGCTATACGTGCTTAGTCTTGTCACAGACAAGCTGCTTACACGGTGATTTACTTATAATCTTAAGAAAAACCTGCGGTAACATCAATCTACGCTATTTCATCTTCAAAATAATCGAAAATAATACAGTTATTGAAATATTTAGATGAGAATATAGTTTTATTATTTAGATAAACAATTGATAAATTCTATTACTAATCGCTTACGACTTTTTTGCACCTAAGGCACTTCGGCCCTTAGACAATTCTGACATCCCCCAACTAGTACTGGGTCAGCTTGGTAGTTTACGGCTTGTAAACCTCGTTATAATTAATGGGTCTGCAGCAGGATTATTTAAAAAGGAAATTATGAACTTTTATGAGTATGATATTACCAGTAAGCATAAGTACAGTCTGTAACTGAATTATGTATACCCAGTCTCCAGCACCCTTACAATTTGCATGCATTTTGTATGTGTGCGGGAGACTGGGTGGTATACATAATTCTGTTGCAGACTGTATATTGCCTTTTAATCGCTGGTATTATTGATAAAAAATATCAATCGAGTGATAAGCATGGTACGGAAAATGACGCTCAATCTGTCAGAACCACTCAGATTTTAGAGTCCAATTAGACTGTATTTGCAGAGTAGAACATTTCGGTTGGGTTTTATTTAATTAACCATAGTTATTGATGATTATTATATTATGAATTTGGTACAGCTGAAATACTAAGACATCATTTGCAAATCGCGGCAACTTTCAGGAGTGAAACAATTCTTTCTTTTCTTTTCTTTTAAACTGTCACCATGTTACAGAGCAAATATAATAGTTCACTATTGGATGCAAAAACGTTTTTGTTTTATCTATACTTTCACCCATATTTGTCATCAGAGATTGCGGATTCAGGAAGCCACCGGCTTTTCATAAAACACTGCCGGAACCAGATATCGCTGCAGCGATAATGTTTTACAACCGAGTGATATCCTCAAATTGTAAAAGCGGTAAAAGATCATATTAAAATAGTTTTTTGAACGCGAATACTCCAAAACTAACAGTCGGATTAAAAAAAAATTAGTTACCTCTTGGAGTTGATTACATAGAACGATAGCTTAGTTAAAAAGATAGGATGAAATTTCATAAAACCTTTAAAAAAATTAACGCGTGTAAAATCGCGCGCGACTCGTAGTTTCAGAGATAAGCGTATTCAAATAGATTATTATTGCACGAACAGAGACAAACTATTTAAAGCAAGTCTATTACTAGCTGCATATAACTCACCTAGGGGTCTGCGCGTTACATTGATAGATATACTCCGGTATGACAGTCTCCGCATCAGGTAGGTAAGCCAGGTACTTCCTAGCTATATCCGGCCTTGTCTTCCCCACCAGCCATTTACCCGCCGGCCCAGCTGCCCTCACCGCCCACAGCGGGTTCAATGGTTGAAACACCTTGACCACGGCGCGGATCAAAATTGGGATCTTTTCGTACTTTTCGGGCATTTTAGACGGCTTTTCGGGAACACCCCACGGGTCCGCTAAGATTAGATGACGGACTCTGTTGACAATGTAAAGTTTTCAATGGAGTTAAAATGGAGGAAGTTTTATACATATACATCTATATGTAAAATAAAACACTTTAGCAGTCACGAGTGATTGAGTACCGAGGGTTATTCAAAGACACCGAAACGACGAGTTAAAATTTAATAGTATATTATGTAACAAGTGAGCGAAGTTGCTAATTACAGTCGAGGCTGTGATTAGCAACGCTCACGAGTTATATACGACGTTTTTCAACACACTTGTGAGTAAAAGACAGACATACGTGGTCATAAAATAACAAACACACTTGAATTGTGACTGAAAAATGGCGCCGAACTTCGCGCATGCGCGTATTTTTTTTTTTCCGCCAAATGTGTCAATGGCTGTATAAACGAGACTGTAATTAGCAACGCTCACGAGTTATATACGACGTTTTTCAACACACTTGTGAGTAAAAGACAGACATACGTGGTCATAAAATAACAAACACACTTGAATTGTGATTGAAAAATGGCGCCGAACTTCGCGCATGCGCGTATTTTTTTTTTTCCGCCAAATGTGTCAATGGCTGTATAGCATATACAGCCTATTTGACATGAAAATATTTAATTTGGAGTGGTAAATCCAAATATTTTAATATTTTGTTACAAATTATTGTAAATTGTGAATAATTTGTTTGATATACAATTTTGTTTAACTAATATAAGGCGTAAACATTTAAAAATGTATATGGATTTGAAGTGGTATAAAACCTCTTTGTTATTTCTGAAAAAATTTAATGTATAACCCGGATCAATAAAATATGCTCTGTTTACTCGCATTTAATTTGCACAAAGGTACAATTCAACTTTGTAGGATTCATTATATTATGCACTAGGGTATAATATATTATGCACGCGTGACTTATAGCCCAGTTTATAGTTCTAAATTCAATAGAATTAGGCTCATTTTACGAGCAAGTGTGTTGAAAAAATATAAATTATACTCGATAAATCTGGTTAAATAGGGTTTTATTTTAGATTATGAATCATGAAAACTTAAGATAATATTATGTCTGTATGTTTTTTCAAATCTTTGTTTAATTATGATTCTATTTTGATGATTCCTGTTTGGTTTAGTAGAAGATACTTCAGAGAGGATGCTATATAAATTACATTAAAATCATTCAAGCACTTTTCGAAAACATTGCCCTTAAAAAAAGAAATACATGCTTAGATGACGTTGTAGTTTTTGATCCCTTTGGTCAACGTTTTGATGACCGGCCATAAATCAGATACTACAAATTTTAAAGTAGACGTTTTTTTAGATAGCCTGGTATGTCGGCAGTGACACGTGCTATCAATGCATATCTAATGAAATTCAGTATTCATCTTAACCACAAAACAACAGTTTATATTACTGTTTACTACAACTCGCCGCAAGATCGAATATCGATCAGTTGTTAAGTCGATTCCTGTTTACAGTAGGGACACCACTCCATAAAGTAACGATCATCTAAAGGTCCAAAAAAATAATTCTAACGTCGTGTGGGGCGCTTTGGTCGTATGTACGCCTGTATTAGTATTACAAGATTTGAGTCCAGGCCATATTAGATCAGACGTTGATCCTATCTTAAACATTTTTGTTACCTACACATATTATTTAACGTGTCCATATTGACTCACCTAAAGTTCTTTATCCGAAATTGTTCTTCCTAACGATTTGTAATCCGAATGATCACTCCTAAAATTTTTCATCCTAAAGTTTTTATTCATACTATTTGTAGTGCTACCGTCGATGTTCATAACACTCATGTTTCCGAAAATTGTTATCAATAAAATCGTTAACATACAATATTAAAGCTCCTACTGCTTTTTATCTTAACGTTTTTATCCCTAAACATAATTACCATAATATTTTCACTCATACTCATAAAGAAACATTTATCTAGCAAATGTAATGTTTCTTCGATGCCATAAGAACTACATAACATAATAAAGAACAAGATGCCGTAAGGAATTTAAGATCATTATTCTTCATGGTAACAATTAAGAAATAAAACATCTCCGGCGCTGTGGGAAGTGCAGCCCCAACGCCCTTGCGTAACTAAGCGCAGACATCGGGCGAGCCGGAGCGGCCGAGGCTGGTCGCCCCAGGCGACCAAAAAGCCGAGGCTGTGGAGGTGAGCAGCGGGCGGGGGCTGCTCTCCCTCCGCGCCTCCGGCTTTATAAAAACACTCTAGGGTCGATCCAATAAGACTACGTGGTTAAGGGGTCAACAGTTAAATATATATTGAATTTTAAAGCAAAATACACCAATAAAAGAGATTATTTGAAAGCTATAGCCGCTAATATTAAACTACTTTAGTTGAAATGTGTAAATGAAAACATATATTACTACTACATATGTAACTACTTGTACCAGGGTACTAGTATTCTTATTTGTTATTATGTTATATGTAAATAACTAAAACTGTAAAAGTTACGCAAAATTAATGTAAATAATACTGATTATTATGAATAAAAATAAATCTAAACAAAAAAGGTATGACTTTCAATAATAGTGTAAAAGATGGTTATGTTGACAAAATATAGGAAAAGAAATAATAGTATAATAGATGTTTATTGCTACCGACATTATGAAGTTGAATGATTCGGAATTAAAACATTAGAGACAGAGTAGTTAGGAATTGCGATTGTTAGGATGAAAAATGTTAGTAAGAACATTTTCGGAGTTGAAAATTTAGGTGAACTTTGGCGCACCCTTATTTAACCCCTATTCATTTTAGAGTACGGAGGGTCGGCTTAGAATAGCCGTACCGCCCCTGCAATCCACAATACGCTTTTTCGGGACCTGGGTAAGCGTGCCGTAAATGGCGACTAATGCGAGTGCCCCCGCTTGGCGGTAGGACTTCTTCTGGGTCCACCTGGGCAACGACCACCATTCATATTTAATCTGCCGTCAAATATCACCGCTCGTACGGTGATGAGTTCCAGCAATAATTTATGAAGTGCCAGGTCCTTTTTTAGTGCCAACGCTGCGTTACGCGTTCGAACGCGCGTACCGTACGTCCGTATCACACGCATAACGCAGCGTTGCTAATACAATTTCATAAGTGTGCCTGCACAGTCGTGCCAATGGAATACTTAATTTGGCGCATTTCGAACGTTCCAGTTTTGTATGAAACGCGCTTTCGAACGCGTGACGCAGCGTTGGCACTTAACCCGTTTGCTGTCATCTTGGGACCTTGTCTTCACTTACCTTCATGTGGGATTAAGGTCAAACGCGAGCTTAGTTACCAATAAAAAACCTATCAGCTCCGCAATTTCTAGTCATCTAGTCAGCTCACCTGTTGGGGTACTTCATCGCATAAGCCATGGCTATGTACCCGCCCAGACTGTGTCCCAGAAGTATGAACTGCGGAATGTTGACCTCTCGGCGCCATTCCTCTACGGATTCCACCCATTGCATCTCCACCTTTTCTGCGTCATTGGAAAATTTCGGTCGCGTACTTCGGCCGAATCCTGAAGACAATATTGAGATGAAACCATGTGAAATCACAAACAGATAACAACAGTCCCATGACATGCGACATAAAAACGACATGTGACATATTGTGGATTCTATTTATCGTACTTCGGTCGGCTATAGGATAAAAAGTGTCGCAAAATGGGAGTTTTGGCGCCAACGCTTATGTATGGTAGTGAATCTTGGGTGTGGCAGAAGAGACATGAAAGCTTGATTAAGGCTCTGGAGATGAGAGCGTTAAGAAGCATGTGTGGAGAGAAATTGAGTGATAGGGTGCGCAATAGTGAAATAAGAAAGAGATGCGGATTGAAAGAAGATGTAGTGACTAAGATTGAAAAGGGTATGCTACGGTGGTTTGGAAATTTGGAAAGGATGAGTGAAAGTAGATTTACGAAAGAGGTGTACAGAGCAAGAATGGATGGTGCTGTCGGAAGGGGCCACCCTAGGCGAATGTACGCCGATCAAATTGGCGACGTTCTTAAAAAGGGCCTAGTTAAAAGTAACCGTAACGGGCGATCATGTTTGAAAAGATTAATGAACGTGGAGGAAGCGAAAGAGGTTTGTCTGGATCGAAGCAATTGGTGTTCCCTTGTCTCTGGCTACCCCAAAGGGAGACAGGCGTGAGGTTATGTATGTATGCAAATGCGATGAATCCGAGCGAGCCCCCCTTGATGGTAGGACCCTGGCAGGGTTTGCCTGGCTAGCAACCACACCGCATTGTCTGCCGGCAAATACCAATGCTCTGGTGTTACACAAATGTTTTAGCAAGATACAGTTCCTTCCTAAGGCCATGTGCTGTTTTCGTCGTGTATTCTACTTAGGATTTAGGTCAAACACTTGTTTACTTTAGACCTTATGAACAACAATAAAAGGGCCGTGGGCCGCGGCCTGTCATACTTTTTTCTCAGAGTGAGTTTAATCATCAATCTCTTTCTACCTACACACCCATAAAGAAGATATGTCATTCGTGACCACGGGTTCTGCAGAGACACCGAAACGTCGAGTTAAAGTATAAAATATAACGCGATAAAGCCAGTTAAAGTGTTTATAGACCCAAAAGTTGTTTAAAAAAATAATACATTGCAGCGATCTTCTGTTTAAAGTTCTTGGTTGGGGAAGATTTTTCAATTTTTCATGCTTTGTTTATTTCTAGATGTAGGTATAGCAACATCCAACTGTAATGATCAGTGATAGGAATAGGTAGTGCAATTTTGCGGGATTTCACGACGAAATCTTAATATGGACATACCATACTAGTATTGTTAAGGATAAGTCATGTTCAATAATTTACATTGGATTATAAAAATGTTAAAAGAAATAGACTAATGGTCTGTTTCACAATGTACGGATAAGTTCTACATAAGTTCCAAATAATCTATTTATTACTTATGGGTAGGATAAACACTATTTTTGCGTTTCACGACTGTCAGATAGCGCTATTTGTCACTATTTGAATAAGAAACGCGACGTTTCTTATTCGGAACTTTTATCTTCCACATAATTTATGTGCTACATAGCTACTTGGTACTTTATCCATACATTGTGAAACTGACCCTAAAAGTAGATAATATTGAAAAAATTATAGTTACTTATTTCAACTTTATAGAAAAAAAACAGTCAATTGAGGATAATTCGAACATCAGCAGCGATAGTAAAGATGACTAATATATTTTGTATAAAAATATTTTTTATTAATGACATTTTGTAGTTTATCCATCTTTGTCTTCCATACTATCTTTGTGGATATAATATTAAGGTTGTTGGAATATTCTAAAAACTCGTTAAATTACTAACTTCAGCATATAAGATCGAACTCTAGGAGACCCAACTCAACATTAGGAATTTTTGTGAAAAATGATTTTTTGTGTAAGTAAACACAACTCACATTAAATCAGTTGTCAGAAATACCTTTTTATATATTTTTCATCTTATTGATTTAAATAGTATACAGGGTGTAATCTAATTGCCTTATAAAGACGAAAGACGTATGTGCTAACACATGCAAGTAAATATCTTGGTGAAGTCAGAATTTGAATATCGTGATTTTTTAAATTTTTCCCCTTCATACAAACTAAATCAATACCGTGAAATCTGGCAACTTTGCCAACGGACGTTGACTTTGCCACATGCTGACTTTTTCTACAAAATCCCTTATACTATGGACGCAGATATTTTTTTAGAAATTCTACCTTAATTAGTAGAAAGGTTGATATACGACTGGCAGCACTAATTTCATTTTGGCAGCACTGGACCCACAGTTGTCATATATTTGAACACGCAAATTTCGTGCACGTTTTAACCTCAAAATCAGTGCTCCCGAACTTTTACAATTAAATTGATAAATACTGCTACGAGGTATGTATATTTTCATATAAAGCTATATTTATGCGTAAAGTGGCTAATCAAATCATCATAACTATTTAACTTCAGATATTTTCGTCTATAACTACGTTGGCAATGTCACCATACCGGTGTTAAAACAAGGTTTGGTAACTTTACCATATTTCGTTGAGGGCTAGGGTTGTCACTTTGTTTTCAAGACTAAGTACTTTAAATTTTTTGAAGAAGTAGGTATAACTATGTGCCTATGTGTGTAACGTCGCCCGCAATGTTTTAGTAGAATCATAAATTGTATGGCAATCAACATTTATAACCATTTACCATATTATTATAAAAAAACTAACTTCTATGGAGTTTAAAAATAAGGTATTCGGGTACTGATTATTTTCCAGTCCAGAACTGATTATTTTTATTTTTCGAAGACTGTTTTTGTTTGAAAGAATATTGTTTGAACACTTAATTTATAAGAATTATTTACCTACTAATTTTTGCCAATTGCTAAATGCCATTATATTATTTAAGAGTAGAAACCTAATGAGGGAATACCTGATAATTGTTACTACCTATATAATATGTTCTCATTTTTTTTTAATAAACATATTTTATAATTGATTATTTTGTTGTCTAATTAACATTTTAGAAGATGTGTGTGCGCCATGATAGATAGAATATTATGTGCGTGCATACATTTGTTTTTTCAGTTTTGGACAACCCTAACCTCATATCTTAGTTTTGTATGAAAAAAATATTTTCAGGTAAGCAACTTTACCACATTGGTCTTTCTATTATGTAATTGCAAAAAAAAAGTAATGAATCACCTACACTAAAACTGTAAAGGCCTTATAGATTGTTTTTCTTCAATCGGTCATAATAAAGCCTGTCATAATGAGATACAAAACCCTGTTGGCAAACTTGCCATACAGTAGGGCCATCTTTGCCATATTTTGTTTTTGGCTGTTTACTATGTTTTTGGTAAATATATTTAAAATTCATGAACATGTAGGACGCCTTTATAAAATACAGAATTGAAAAAATTTACTCAACAGTCGTGTATAGTGTATTTTTCTTTAAATAACGTCTCTTGAATTTTAATACACTACCAAAAATGGCAAAGTTGCCAGATTTCACGGTATTATTTGTAAGCAATTTCACGTTGTGTCTAAAAACTCCTTAATTCTAAGTCAGCGCAACATTATGAATGCCTGGTAAATTGCGAGCGCCCACCAGCCGCGATCAACGCAACGGAAGTCTAAAAATGCGCGGGAAATGAATAATCTTTGCGCATACAGGTGCGCAAAGGAAGTAGGTAGATAGGAAAAATACGTTAGAAAGTTAGGATTTGTAGGAATAAAACTCATTACACGAAATGTACTTAAGATAGTATTTTCCCAGAAGGATAATAACGATCTTTGGATAAGTTTTCTACCGTGGTTTTAATATGAATGAAAGTTTGCAACATAAATGATTACCAAGTTATTTGCGCACTTAGATATAAACAAAATAGATTTAGTAAAGTGAAGCATTTAAAATCATACCTGGTAGCAGAAAACGGCTCAAACGGCACTCGCGCCCATTAATAAACAGGAACCACAACTACACAGCACTAAGTAGGTACACAATTTGTAGAGTCTACAAATATGGCTCGATATGAGCTCCACCACGTTCTATGCATAGTTCTATTCTACGTTGAATGGAGCTCGCGCATCTCAGCAGCATCTCCGAATTCACCGCCACAAACGCAGATATTATGCGCATTCACATCTGTTCTTCAGTAAAACATTCTTCAGCATAAACAATATGCTTAATATGACCCCATAAAAAGAAATCCAATGGGGTCAGATCAACATACTCCAAAATCCTGTCCTCAACGTCAGAGTGTAATCGAGGCATCCAAACAGCAGACGAATTTCTATGAAATGACCCAGTGGTATGGGCCGCACTGTAAGTCCATAGAACGCTTGCCAGGATGGCAGGATACGTGGGTTACCAGGTCTACCTGATACGTACAGTATATCGTATCGGGCACGTGCTCTCAATACCTACATTTCCGTCACATCTAACTACACAGAGTAACATGTCATAATACTCTGCGTTAGAATAAGACATAATTACTTACTAATAAGTAATAACACTAATTAAATTCTAACACTGATTAAAATAAACTAAACCAAATAAATTAACAGTTTCACTAGCAAAACGAAAACTAAACAATTACAAAATTAAAAACAAAAACGTAACGAAACACTAAAATTCTCAAACAAAACCGCAGACCACGTAATCAGTTATCAACAGCGACTTGACGCTCTAAGACCGAACAAGCAACTGACTTCAGATTACATAATAGGTATGTACCTAAATACCTATGCACTTTACAAATTCACTTCAAATCACACCTACTTACTAGAAAACAAAGTTCAGTGACATGCATGCAGGCGGCATCATTGACTTTGGCGGTATTTTCGCGGTATTCCGTTTGTCGCTTCATTACAAACAAAGAACACAACAAGCAAGCCGCCTAGCCACGCACCCGCACAGTGAGCAATGATTTTCGGTAAAGGCCCAAATAGACTGTTGGAAACAAAACATCAAACCAAGGTGACCTTGCTAGTTTACAACGTGTTTCCAACAGTGAAGATGGCTGTTGACAACCAAATTACATGACCTTGGCGGGTTGGAAACGGCGGTGTTTAGAAACACAGACATACATCTACATAGACAACGCAAGTGCCACGATTTGTATTCGAACCAAGCGTGCCGACTTTTTAAGACCTATTGTGACGTCACAGCTGATATTTATTACTGGAAAATACAAAAAGATTCAGAGACACCGATACCGCCGATGAAATCGATTATTAAGACCGATATTGATATTCTTGACTCGATTTTCTAACAGACATACATACACGCATATTACAATACATATTAAATCTAGAGGCGACCAACCTTGACATTTGGTTGGGGTTCGGACACGCAAAGGACATGCATTTGCGTTATCTATGTAGATGTATGTCTGTGTTTAGGACTGTGTACGCTTGTTATTGTATATTTACTATGTAACTATAACTATAAATGACTCGAGTTTTGTAGCTTTTTATCCTGCGTTTCAACCTTTCCTTCTTTGTATCCTCAATTGCATACAAAACTGCCATCGCGAAGATGTTGTCAACGCGAGAGATCAGAGCACACTGACGATTAAGGGGCGTGGCCTGGCGTGACCTTGGCTTGTGTTTTTGTTTGTCTCCTTGTTGGAAACCACCGTTTGTAACAGTGTGGATGACTCGGAATTGGTTGTCAACAAGTTAACCTTCCTTAACCTTGGTTGGAAGCATTGGTTTTCAACGTGTTTTCAACAGTCTGGCGGCCCTCTAACTGTATTAAGATGATTATGAACCTTATTACATACAGCATACAGCATAAAACAACGAAACTAAATGGTTTGAAATTGTCAATAAGAACCGTTTTATTCTATACTTCCCTGGTACCCAGAACTTTACGGGAAACCTGGCGGCGCTTTCTTTGGTTTGGTTAAATGCAAAATTAGGTAAATTGCCATAACTATTTTTAGAAGGTAAGGTCAACCATCCACAAATTGACCGCATATGAATAGAAATAGATATTATGAATCTTATCGCCAAGGTCACAGAGTTTAAATAAAAAAATATGTCTCGCAGAGATAACTATGTTTTAAGTTAGAAACGTCTTTTTATTTTATATTCCCCTGGTACTTAAAAACAAGATTTTACTCATATTTTATACTAATTTTAAATAATACGACGACCGCCGTGGCGCAGTGGTTTAATTAAGCGTTGGCTTAGAGCGCCTGAGGTTGCGGGTTCGATCCCCGTCCGGGGCAAGAAAAGAAACGTTACGGGTCGTGGATGTGTATCTATTTATGTATTTATATTCTAGGTTTCCCCTAGGTCGCTGCACGGTAACCCATAACACAAGCTTTAGCTTACTTTGAGCCCGTGTAGTTAGTGTGTATGTCTGGGGATTTTGTATTTTTTTTAATACCTAGGTACATCGGGGGCCGATTTTTGAATTGCGGGCGCTCAAATGCATTTAATCCCCTTTGAAAACAATGAAATAGCATTTATATGAAACATACATCTAACTAAAGTATATTACTTAAACTTTCCGAAAACAAATTGTGATAAAATTGCCTTTACGAATACTATCATCGGCCACTTGTTACCGTTTTCGAGCGCTCGCATTTTCAGATACGACCCCTTGGTCAGTTATGATTTCCTGAAACGTAGTAGTGAACTTAGATAATAATAGGACATTTTTAATGTTACCGGGGCAACATAGACAAGGAAGAGTTTTAGCCGCGAGGTGAGTTTGAGCGCGGCGCGGCGGCGCGGACCTCGCGGTTTTTGGTTTGACTAGTAGGCTAGAAGCTCACTCAGCTCGCTTAGCCGCGAGGTGAGTGAGCAGGATAGAAGATTACCTACTTTTAATATGTAACGGATACTGAGTTGAGTTTTCGTGTGTTTTATGTGTTTAGTTTAGTCTCCCGGTGACAATACGACGATTAACTTGTTTTATTAGGTGTTTGGTACGAACGAGTGTCTTGATGAGACGCGACTGCGTTATGTGAAGTGTAAATTAAATAATGTACAGTTCTTGTGTTTCTTTATTACTTAGATACGGTTGGTTTGTTAGTGTTTAGTGAAGTGTTTAGATTTGAGTTTGAGTGAAAATCGAGCACGTCGGAGGTGAGCGAATGGATAGATATGAAGCTTATTAAAGCTTTATCTTAACTCTTACTTAGGTAAGGAAAACTCTTTTATTTTGAGGAAGTATTTTTGTGAACTTAGTTACCTACCAAGACATGTTTATCGTGTGTCATGTTTGGATAAAGCTTTAGATTATTCGAAAGTTTTAAGAAAAGAGCGAATTAGTACCCCATGGGTAAGTTTGTGATAACCCTTAGCTTATTCTTACTTCCATCAGGTGTGATGGAGGCGTTTGTCCTCCCGCTTTGTAGATAATAAGCTACATATCGATATTGTGTAGGTACTGATTCTAGCAATTCACGATTACCTAACAAAACTAAAAACTTTTCTGAACGTAGGCACCTACCAAGAATGTTTATCGTGTGTCATGTTTGGATAAAGCTTTAGATTATTCGAAAGTTTTAAGAAAAGAGCGAATTTGTACCCCATGGATAAGTTTGTTATAACCCTTAGCTTATTCTTACTTCCATCAGGTGTGATGGAGGCGTTTGTCCTACCGCTTTGTAGATAATAAGCTAGATATCGATATTGTGGTACTGATTCTAGCAATTCTCCAATTAACAAAACTAAAAACTTTAAACTAACTGTAGGTACTGTCTTTTTATGAAGTGAAAAAAAAAATATTCAAACAATATAAAAGTAAAAATAGCTCCTGCAAATAAAATGATAAATTTGAACAGTTTTACAATTTAATGAAGATAAAAACAAAACATTTTTGTCTAGTTTAATTCAGTTTGATTACTTAAAATTGTTACTTATGAGTTATGACCAAAAATAAGATTTTGGTAAGTATCTATGTTGAAATAAATGAGAGAAGTAGAATTTACTTCAAATACAAATTAAAGTTACTAATCTACTAAAAATGGTTAAATAAATTATGTAATATGGCCTAGGTATTTAGAAAAAAGGTGACAATATTCGAAACAAAGAAAACAATATCCTCAGCAGTGCTAGCACGGATCTTTTGTCGATCGTAAGTTTACGAATGCTCGTATAGTATGGAGACGGTTTTGCAAGCAATAATTGAAATCTATCCATTACCGCACGGTCAGCTTAAATAAATGTGTTCCTTGTTAATTTTGAATGTTTGTTAACAGGTTCTACTCTTAAATAACTGTAAAATAAAAAATTACATTGTTACTAAAAACTTGCAACCGACTCCATACTATACGAGCATTCGTAAACTTACGATCGACAAAAGATCCGTGCTAGCACTGGTACTGTTTCGGTACCGACTAGTCAGTTGCTTGTGCAGTGTCGCGACGACATGTGACCTCCTGCGCTACGAACAACGCGAACGCGGAAGGGCGCCTGGTATCTAAAGGACCGTTTAGCATTACCTATACACTATACACTATTTCGAAAAAAAACATAGAAAAAAAAAAAATTAAAATCGTGATATTCAAATTCTGACTTCACCATAGTATTTACATGCATGTGTTAGGACATACGTGGTCTGGCTCTATAAGGGAATTAGATTACACCCTGTATAAGAAAGAAATAAAAAATAATAAGAACGTTACCAAATTTCATGTTTTTCTTTGATGTCCTATTTGTCATATTTTATAAGATGATTGAAGCAATCGTATAAAATTCGTAGCAAATATTAAAAACGAACCCGGTTGGTTTGACCAAGAATTGTTCTACAAAAATCACTAAATCCCGCAATGCCACAGGCGTATCCAAGCTGTTCTCATATTGGAGTTTATTGACCCTAAATTGCACTACCTATTCCTATCATTGGTAATGAATAATGATGCACACTAGACATATGATACTGATAACAACACTAATACAATAATAATAAGGTCTAAATTATAACGATTTAGATGAAATTACTAAGACGAGATTATGTTAGTCATGATGATAGTGCTGTTTCAGTCTCACTACATTTCGTTCACAAAAATTGTGTATGACGCAATATTATGTAAAACAGAAAACGTATCTACACCTAAAACAAGTTTTTAAATGCCGGCGCCCGTGCCACTGTTTTTATAGGTAGGTACTACAAAAAGAACACAATTTTCAACATTCTACTTATATTTCACGCGGTTTCACTAAATTTTGATTCCCTAAATTTTCTTGATGATATAAAGGGGATACTTTCGATGTCTGCTAATATTCGTGAAATGGAAAGTGCGCATGAAGACTACGAAGAAAAGTTGCTATGCAGAAACTTATTTATACATGTTACATTTGATGAAAGACCCATTAAACCGATACCTAAATAAAATATAAATAACAAAAGTACCAAACCGGTCCATAAAATTCATCAGCATCTTATTATGTCTATTAGTACCTACCTAGTATTCATATATATTAAGCTATTGCATAGCTTCTATCGCGGGCCTTGAGCGTGGGGACCGAATCCAGAAATTCCGTAACGAAAAAACCTAACACCCCCCACTCCGACCGGCACAGCGGTGATACTTTGATTTCATAACTTTACATACTTTACAACTTACCAAGTAAATCTATGGCGTACACCGGCCGAGCTGAAGCAAAGGAATCGAGATTTGGACACCACAGGGCAACCCCAGAGCCCATCCCATGCAGCAAAACCAGTGGGGTCTTTGGAGACTCATCGTTTAGGGATATTGTCCAGATCTTGTCTGATTGTCCTACCACTGACCCAATGTCCACGAAGAAACGCTTGTAAGCTGTCTTCAAACCTGAAAAGAAATTCAAGTTGAGTCGCTGTAAAAGTCGCTGTTAAACGCGGCGCAAAAACCGTTATTTTTCAATTTTGCGTATTTTTTTAAATACAAATAAGCTATAACCCAAAATCTAAATGAATAAATAGAATAGAATAAATAAAATCCCCAAATAATCACACGAACTACATGACCTCAAAGTGGGCAAAGCTTGAGTTTTGAGATACCATGTAGCGAGCTAGGCGAGAACCTAAAATACATATAAATAAACGCCCAGACCTGGAACTTTCTTTTTTCTTGTTCCATGCGGGAATCGAACCCGCAACCACTGGCGTCTGAATCATACATTATTATGACATAGGTTTCCCTACAGTACCTAAGATAAGACAGTACAACATGTACCGCAGTATTTAAGTTTTTGTAAGATACTGTTAATGCGTTGCCGTCCTTTTAATTCCTACAGTCTTTCAACCGTTGTTCCTCTATGGTATTTGTGACGTTTTAAATGAGTAGAGATGCACTTGGCACCAAAAGAAAATTTTACCGAAATTCCACCAAATACAACTATAGCTTAAAGACCACTTTTTAAGTGTTCAATATATTGGTCAGGGCATTCAGAAAAAAAAAACAATGGAATAAGATCATTCGTATCATGATGACAATTTAATTTTATCACTTGATTATCTTAGATACGCAAAGTAAACATTTTCAAGTAAAATAGTTACGCAAGGACCGTAAAGTTCATGAGTCAGCCTAATTGCCGTAATCAACTGCAATGATTATTCATCCGCGAACAAAGAACGTGATAGACTTAATTTTATGTGCGTGTGTCTTTAGAAACAATAAAACTCTGTGCCAAAAAGAAATACTTTGGAATAGCTTTTTTATTTAATTTCAGGAAAGAGACAGCTCTATTTGAAGAAGCACCAATATTAATTTATATTATGTATATTATGACAATTAAATGTGATGATA
The DNA here is from genome assembly GCA_944452665.1 of Stenoptilia bipunctidactyla. NCBI lineage: Eukaryota > Metazoa > Arthropoda > Insecta > Lepidoptera > Pterophoridae > Stenoptilia > Stenoptilia bipunctidactyla. Next base: position 15,698,504 of record OX101734.1, on the reverse strand, counting down.
TCTGGTCAGAAATGTCTTTTATTTAATGAATCTTGAAAGTTTTCATTAATGTAGTCCACATTTAATTTTAATAATGTTTGAATATCATTATAAAAAATATTTTGTTATTGTTTAGTATTAAAGACATATTGTTTGATTGCAACTTAATGCAAATATTTTAATTGTTCAAACAAGTACCCATAAAAAAACACCTATTTAATAGAGGGTAGTTATGGTGTCTTATGTGGAAGATAATAATAAATTAACAGGATAACTACCTTTCTATACAAACTAACAAAATAGGAACGCAAATAACCAAATTTTAATAGTTCTTTATAATGACTTCGCACTAAACCTTTAATGCCAAATGTACAGTCATCTACAAAATAAGTTAACAATTTAAGATCTTTAAGAAATGTTGAAAAAATTTTTTTTACAATAGATACTCTAAAAATATACAGATAATTGTCATCTGATGGAAAGTAAACAGTTAACAAGACACTTTTGATGTGAGTACTTTTGAAATAAACATTGAAGATATTTTTGTTAAACATAGGCTTATAAAACTTATTGCAGGTGACTGTTCCTTCAAGGTCAGAATTACGTATGACAGTGCTTAGCAACTAAGTTCAAGGTAACCAGCAACCGGAGCAGTTTCTGGTGCGTTGCATATGTTAATGTTTTAATTCCAAAGTTGTTGCTTTGTTCACAATTTATCAGATACTTCTTTAAATATTTAAAGTTTAAAACTAGTATAGCCATTAATTATTTTAGATAGCTCAAGATAGATAAGTCTGGGATATATTTTGCCAAGAAAGTCACAAGATAAATCTGCACCAACTTCTAGGTTTGTTTAAACTATGGTATGCATGGTAATGCACAAGCGCCATAGTCATAACAATACAACTAGTATCATAAATAAAAATATGGAATATATCTCATTTCTGAAGTCTATTCTAGTTATTCTTATCCATTCCAAGGACATTTTTTGTTCTTACACTGTATAACGACTATTTTTTGTCACTTAAAATAAATGCTTAGCATGCAATAATTTATAAAACATGTTCCTAAACAAATACAATTTTATCTTTATATCAATGAACTAGTAACCTTGCAAACTTCATATCAATTTTTTTATCATATCATAATTATTAAATACTTCCTGGTGAAAAATATATTAAGATACTTTTTTGGTAAGCTGAACTTTGTTTTTATCAGTTATGAACATTTTCACATTTAAAATAGCAAAAACCATGATTTTAAAAATCAACACCCAAATTTTCTCATAGTTCCAAACAATCAAAATTGTTTCTTACATGATAAAATGTGCTTTTCAACATTCCGGAGCATTACTTCAGAAGATTTTGTCCAACTGAACCAGCCTCCAGTCCAGCTGAAACATTTTTAAAATGTTAATAAAAAGAAAAGTAACTCCTGAATATAACAAAAATATCAATAAAAAAGCCAAGATTAAAGACCAAATAAAACTCACAAATATATTATATTTTAATATTGAACATTATTTCGTAACATATGGTAGACTTTAAGTTTTAAATCAACAGAAACAAAAGCAACATAAATTACATTTGAATAAGAAGACTGGGAAACCTTACTTCCAAACAACTGAAAAGACATTCCCAAACCGAGTGGTGCTTACTGTACTGAAATATTAAGAATTGATACAGATGCAATTTATTTTAACTGAGTTGAAATGCCCAATGAAGCATAAGTAGAAATTACATTTATTTTAAGTGTATCAGAACTGAATTTATAAGGGTTTTACAAAACGAATAGTCTTGAGTAATTAATTTAATATACAAGATTATTATTTATTTGACATAATTTAAACCCACAAACAACTTTGCCCTGCATGAGGGATAATGGTGTTAATGAAAGTCTCATGAATTGTTATTGTTATTGCAAATCAACACTATTATTCATTAAAGTCCCTTTACCTGTAAATATACTGTTTTTCTAATAGCAAAATAATATATTTTTGAAATTAGAACATTTTTACTGTAAGGATCGGGTCATTTATGATATTGAGAAGTTGAAAAAAATTAAGTATGTATAAAATTTTATTATTCAATACACTGGGAACTTGGAAAAAATTACCTTAAGAAACAAACAATGATAGTATGAATGATGGGAAACACAATGTGGGTCCAAATAAAACAGCAAGCTATATGAAATCCGGGCATAACAAACCGCATGCTAAATGAAGAAACCCCTAAAACATGAATTTAATTTTATGTCTTGGAATAAAAATGAATAACCTTTATTAAAAGTGACAATGAAAGTAACATCAGAAGCGAATGAAAAAGATTTTTCAAAATAAAAATTTACATGATCTAAAAGTAAATTGCGCAATATTTCAAAATACAGAAATGGTTTGTTATATTTACCTATTATCGACTTCTACTGTTTCATTAGCCATTTGTCCAAATAAATGTTGATCCACAAACACATATCAAGTATACTGATTGTTAGGAGAAATATTCTCATATGAACGCTAGTTTTATAACTAATCTGAATAAATACAACTGAAATGAATGAAAACACACTAATTAATCAGAAATAAATACCAAAGTCCTAAGTCTGGCGATAGAAGATTTGTAGTCTGTTTTTTGACATTGACTTTGACTGAGCGACAATTTGACACTTGTAAGCACAGATAACTATAAACCAGCATGTATGTTCTGTGACCAAAGACCATTGACCTACCAAAGACACTATACAAGTAAAAGGTCTTTGTCTCTGTAATAGTTAAACAAATAGCTGGTAACAAATAAAGTATGTGTTGTAATTTACTATCGTAACCTAGTAGTTTATCGATTTAAATGAGTCTTTTTTCCGCGTCGAGTCAGCTTCAAATAGCCCTGCCACCCCTGGAAAAACATCGCATAAAAGGAGACTAAGTGACCCCGCTTAGTGGTAGGACCACTTCACGGTTCATCTGGCTAGAGACCACCCTTCATATAAAGTGTGCGTCTAAATCGCACCAGCGGTGGTGATGTGTTTTGGAAATGTTTTATGATGAACCAGTTCCTTCTTACGCCCATATATGCTTACATCTTCGACTTCATATTTGTGGATTTAGTCAGCGATAAAAGAAATATTAACAATTTCTCTTAATAGTATCACAGTTCTCGCTGCGTTTGAAAATACTGTCACTGAATCCAGTCTACACAGAACCTACTTATAACTAAACCGTAAATTAATTTATCTGCTACTTACTCGTGTTAAAAACGTGTTTTTTTGTGGATTGATGAGTTGACAGGTTAACTAAATTTTTATTGGGCGCACAACATACGTATCTACTTTTTCTCTAAAGTAGTTTTTATGACTTTTAATCCTGATATTCCGAAGCGAAATAATTAGCTAGGTGAAGCCGTGTGAATCTGCTAGTGATTAGTTTTGTTGATATTATGTTGTCATGGTAATTGACATCAAAATATATTAAAATTTGTAAATAAACGAAAAGAGAGCAAGATCAAAATGCAGTTATCCTCAGTTCAACCTGTATTTAAATTGGAGTTGAATCATAAAGTCGCCACAAATGTAGTGACTATTGCCAAATATGACGGAACGCATCCCTGTCTAACTGCATGCGCCGGTTTTGATAAAGTATGTTTAATTAATAACTAGTGTTTTATGTTGAATTATTTAAGTTTAGAATCGGTATAAGTATTTACTATATTTTGAGTTTTCAATATTTCGGTAGGTACTGTGCAAGCAGGTGCGGTCCCAAAATAATAAAAAGATGAACCCCTAGAAAGAGCAAAAGATAAAAATATACTTGTGATTAAAAGTTTTGTTGTGAGAGAAGAATTCAGTTGTAACCTCCTCCAAAATTTGAGTCTTTATCGTATTTTTTTATTACCTAATAACTAGCTGTTGCGCGCGGTTTTACCCGCGCAATTTCGATTCCCGCGGGATTTTCGGGATAAAAAGTAGCCTATACGGATTCGGAAGAATCCCTCTAAGTAATGGTAAAAGAAATTTTGAAATCGGTCCAGTAGTTTTTGAGCCTATTCAATACAAACATACAATAATACAAAGGTTTCCTCTTTATAATATTAGTATAGATTAAATGAGCATTTTAAACGGTGGGTGTTTGTAAAAACGCTATTTCAATTTTATAATGACTGCTATTTTATTGCTCTGTGATTGTTAAATGAATATTAAAAATTTAATTAATAAATTAAATATAAAGAAATATATTATTATAAAAGATCAGCTTTTTATTTATTTATTTTTATTTACGCTTGATAAACTTTAAATAAATTAATAACTAACTAATAATTCGCGGAAAATACTGGACAATAAATAGAGAATTTTAATATGAATTTAGGACCAGAAAGCAGTGATTCTAAAACATATGTCGAGAAGTCATCTAACGATAATGAAATCGAGGATGTTCCCGCGGAAGGATTCTCCTGAAATTTTGTTATTTACTTTGTCAGGTGCACACAAACGGACATAAAGTCTTTTCATCCCAAAACAGCACTATTTCCGATGAAAGAAAACAATAATAAATTTAGGCGTTTTGGCTCTACTACGGGTCCCATCTGCACAATCCTACTTGAAGATCAAAAGTGTTAATGCCGAATGGTATTCTGCCATTTGTTTACCCAGGGTGCTGGAGGAAGTTCACCAAAGACGACCAAAAAGCCGCGTTCTCATACATCATGACCACGCTTCTTTATAACAAAAAACAAAGTCATATTTTAGTGTTTTGAAAAGCAATAACCATAATATCTTGGTTATAACATGTTGAGCAACGCAAAAAGTTTAGTGTGATATACGTATGTAAGCATTATACCTATTAGCAAATAATCACGAAATATACAGTTTCATATTTTATATTATGTTAGCTTATCCCGCCTGCCGCTACAATTTTTTATTAAAAATATTATTTTAAGGCTTTTATTGTCTTATATGCTTATTATGTGCTTTTTAGTTGAAACTTTATTCCGCAGCCGGGATGTTTAGTTTATCTAATTACTTTTTATTATTATATTTCAATAGAAAAAATATTTTAGCTAACTGTACTATCTGTCAACGTTAGTACAGGCCGCCATTTAAGATTCCTTTCTTTAATGAGCCAAGTTATACCTATCTCGTTTAATAATAATTAAAACTTATAATTTATATAGTTTATCTGCTGCATTGAGAATAACTTATTGATTTCAAACCTACTTCCTGTCATAAAATTTCTAGGCTTCAATAAAATCTGATCAAAAATACGATAATTTTTCGGTACCTACTTACCTACACTTTTTATGAAGTTAATGAAATGTACCTTCTACTTACATATTTATTACATACGCTTATTTGACAGTCGAGTTAAACCTACCTAGTGGCTGAGAGAGAGGTAACACGAATTCGGGTGACTTCAGGTTATTTTTCCGACATGACTGTTTTGTCGACTAAGTCCTAAGTTAGTAAAAGGGTCTCGTGAAATCATCGAAATATGTTCCCATAGTATGTTACGAGAATATGTATGTATGTAGGTAGGTACCTACATACTCAGGTATAAGGGTAATAAAAATATAAAATCCGGTTAAAAAATGTTCAATCGACCGAGACTGCTTATTTATGTCAGCTCAGTACTTTGCGTTTTAATGTTCTAATTCATCATAGAAATTACTGTTGTAGGTACCTGTGGTATCAAACATTAAAAAACCTGTTAAGATATTGTAGCAGTTTTTTATGTGCAGCGCACTTTAGGAACCCTCAGATAGAAGAGTCTACTACCTTCTGCACAAAACAATAATGTTAATTTTTTTCATTGACTGACATCGTTGATAATACCTATTTTAGATAATAATTCACCATCCTCACGGAGCTGTAAGCGGCAGAGCACAGCGTTCACAAGCACACGGGGAAGTCTCAGAGTTGAACCTCAGTCAGGCTGTTATCGCACTCGCTGCAGGTCCTCTTAAACCTAATGTGAATAGAGATATGCTGCTGATTGGGTCGCCCTCACAGATATTAGGTAAACTACACAAATTATTATCAAACCAACTGCCCGCAGTTGCATTGTTTAATTGTGCATCCAAAAGATGTACCTCGCGCAGTGCGGTGTTATCGCTATTGAATAGTCAGTGAGTAGGAGTGGGACTCGAACTCAGAGGTACTTATCAACAAAGTGATCCTATAAAGGTTCCTTTTTTCTTTTGACCTTAAAACCTAAGATAGGTACTTAGAACACAAAAAACTAATATTTAGTATGCACGGAAGAATTAATTTATAAAGTATGGACGTTACATTTTTGTGAACACTAACTCCAATAAAACTCAATAACTATGTAAGGTGTAGGAAGGAACTGGCCCTTCAGAATTTACTTGCAACCGATGACTTGGCGAATATTTTATATAAATGATAGCTGCTGCCCAGGCAAAACCCAGAAGTGGCCCTGCCACCAAGATACCTCTTCTCAAATAAATTTTCAAATTACCTTTTCTCACACGCTTATCCGTTACGGCAAGTCAAAGCCGACGCTACAATCATATTTATTCTATCTTACAGCTTATGATGTTCACGAAAACTCAGATTTGTTTTACAAAGAAGCACAAGATGGAGTGTGTGTCATCGTCGTCGGTAACTTTGGAAGACATTCCGACCCCTTGGCCATTGTGGGAGGAAACAGTTCAGTGCAGGCTTTGGATTGGGAAGGGAATGAAGTATTTTGGAATGTGGCTAGTGGAAAAGTCAACGCAATGATCTTATTCGATTTTGACAAGGATGGCGAAAATGAGGTAAGTATAGGTACCTTTATGTTAAAATGTATCGTTAAGATGGGTTGATTGATAAGCAATCACGTATGACTCGGGAGTCGTAGTAATCAGGCCCCTTTGTCGTATAAAATAATAATTGCCGTCAAGTGCAGGTACAGTCACGTCTAATGAAATGTGTACACTACGAAAATTATTCGGTTGTAATGACTGTACCTATATTTTCAAAATAAATGTAAGTAAGTAGCTATTATCCTTGTTTGGTGTAACTCATCTTTATAACTAAAAAGACTTCTTGAAACATAAGTACTTACTTACCTATATGTAAAAAAAAACAATAAATAAGCAATTTTAATAGGTTTCTTTTAAATAGTTAATTAATTAGGTCCTATTTCTCACTTTCAAACACATTATTTAGCCCACAATAAGTATAAGAACTAAGGTCCGATTTTTCAATCGTCGGATAATGTTATCTGACGAATAAAGAATTACTCGGCGAAATAAAGTTGTTTTACTATATTTTTGTAATTATTGTAGATATGACATTGACAATAAACTTGAGACGGGCTTGAAACTGTTGGGTAATACTTTATTCAATAGATGTATATCTTTTGTCTGACCATTGCATAATCGAATTAGACTAACAAATATCTACCCCATCTTTGTACCTAGGACTTTTGGAATGTAAGTATTGTAATGTTTATACTGATAAACTACGAGGCCGACGAGACGATCAAGGTTATGTAGGAAAATACATATCAACTACGAAACATTTTTAAGAATCATAAAAATATTATCTGAGAGTTAGGTTTGCAATAAGACTTCCGAGTTAGTCAGCCAGAAGGGGTTGAATTCCCAATCAGACTTAAAATAAACTGACTCGAAGTCATTCGTCCTTTAACATAAATAAAATGTGAGAGTTTGTTTTATTTTCCATTGTACAGCTTATCATAGGTTGCGAGGATTCCTACATAAGAGTCCTGAAAAACAACCAATTCATGATGGAGCTAGCCGAAACAGGGTCCATCTTGTGTTTATCTTCGATAAATGAAGTGAAATTCGCATACGGCTTGGGAAATGGTACCATCGGTATTTATGAAGAAGGCGTTCGCTTGTGGAGAGTTAAGGCAAGTACCATATTTGTTTGTTTTTGCTTCGTTTTGGATAACACCTTATAAAAATATCTTATTTAGCAATTGCACCAAGTTAGGTGAAAGCACTTTCCTATTTGTCTAACTCACTCAAGTGAAGTCTATCGTAAACTTATGTACCTACTTAGTTTGTCGGTTATTAACTTTTTATTCAAATATCGTGGTGCTCAGGGTTCTTTATTTCTAGTGTCAGTATTTTATTTTGAAGTAGGTAAGGAAGGTTGCCAGTACGATATCCGGTTGGACTGGAGCAAAGGTATCCCATTCATTGCTTCGAATCAACAATGTTTGATACTTATCTACCTCCTCAAGCCGTTTTACCATTTTCTCCGGAAATCCGCCCAAGTTGCGATATCTTTTACGTATGCACCATCAGTTTAACTTCTTTGATAAGCAATTAACCTTTTACCCGCCAGATTTTTTATCAGTTGTCGTGCTCCCAGCGCCAAGCACAGTAAATCTAAAAATAAATACCTACAACAAATAGGGATGTTCAATGGTAGATCGACATACCCGTCCCAGTTTCGCACGCTTCAAATTTAATCTTAATACTTTCAACTGTTTAAGCTTGAAGATGTAACAGACAAATAGATAGAAAGAGTCACTTTGTTATTAAATTTCTAATAGTATGTATTTCGGTAACCAAATGAAACAAAGATCGTTTAAAAGATTTATTGATACCCGCACAATATATTAGGCCAGAGATGAATATTTTTATGACTATACTGTGATGAAGTTTACATCTTTTAATGTAGTTAAATCACATTAATCTATAACACAAACATAATAACTTTACGCGCAAGCACAACACTAATGGAAAATTCCACAAGGTGGCACTCGTTTATGACGTCAGTAGCGGTCGTCTTTTTTCGACCGTGGAGCTGGGTGTACTCGTTCGCTGGGTGTAAAATTCGTTTCTAAACATCACTGACCTCTATATTTACCACTGGACTGGCTGTTCCGTAAGTTTGACAGCTATTTTTTTGTGCCTATTTGAAGCGCCACTAGCGAGTAGCGAGTGTCCGCAGAACAAATTTTGACGTATATTGCAAGTGGCCGCCAGAGAAGTGCTTGCTTATTGTTAAGTGATTTTATATTTTTTAAATATTAATTCGAATTTTATGTTGTTATTGTTATAAGCATTATATAAAAGTTATCAAGAATGAGGACATGTGACATATGTGTAAGCGACTAGTTTTAGTACCACGGACACTCGCTACTGCTCGCTACGTCCGACAGCGCCAAAATGGCGATTATCAAACGGGCACAAAAGCACTTTGACAGCCGCCAGTCCAGTGGTAAATATAGAGGTCAGTGCTAAACATGCACGCTAGGGATGGGAATCATCAACTCAGTCACTAACATTTTTATACTTATTTTCAAAGAAATTACACATATTTTTTTCTATAGTAACAATTGCTTTTTAATTTATTTGTTAAAAAATTGTCAGTTTAAAGAGAAATATTTTAACTTAAGTGGATTTTCGTATCAATTAATCTTTGCTTATGTCCCGTCTCTATGGTCGGATTATTCCGACAATGGCGCTTGACATCAATGCAATTTTCTAATAATAATATCAGTAATTTATCTAACTTCTGACTTATTTTTAAGGTTTTTTAATTAAGAGACTTAACTGTAATCAATTGTAAATGATTACTTGACTTGACCATTTACCAAATATTAACATTTTTTTAATATAGGTAATACAGCGTTATTAAATAAAAAAAGGATATGAAACGAATGGTAGTTTTTAGTCGTAAATAAACGACCTTGGCGGAATGGACTCGAAAATATTTGTCGGATTTATCCGACTGTGGCGGTTAAAGGGTTAAGATAGGATACACGAATTAAATACTCGTACAGTAAACATGTGTTCGTCACAAATCATTTTACATTTTAAGTCGAAACAAAACGCATTGGCACTACAATGGTCTGGAGAGACGCTAGTTTGCTGTTGGGGCAACGGAAGGCTCGATTGGCGTGAAGGCACTTCAGGTCGAGTGCTGCAAAGAGTCCAGTTGAAGAGTAACGCAGCAGCGATGCTATTAGCAGATTATCGCTCTATTGGGGTGCCGGATCTAGTCTGTGTAGCGGATAAAGGCGAAGGTATGTTTTTATACAGTTCAATAAATAAATACATTGCGAAAGTAGCGCATAAATGTAAACTCAAAGAAGTCACTTAAGGTGAAATAAAACGGAGCAAACTTAAACAATTTGAAAGCTTTATTAACAAGCTGTTGCACGCGTGACTGCGTTTGCATGGCTCTTTTAATACCTACAGATATGTGTGACCACACAGGTGATGACTGATCTATAGGACAATTGGTTTGAACGTTGAACGAGGTTGACAGTGCGGTTTAACTCTTTACCCGTCAGACTTCATATCAGTTGTAGTGCTCCCAGTGCCAGCACAGTAATTCTAAAAATAAATACCTTCAACAAATAGGGTTATTCAATGGTAGATCGATAGACCATCCCAGCTTCGCACGCTTCAAATTTAATCTTAATAGTTTCAACTGTTTAAGCTTGAAGATGTAACAGACAAATAGATAGAAAGAGTGACTTTGTTATTTAATTTCTAATAGTATGTATTTCGGTAACCAAATAAAACAAGGATCGTTTAAAAGGTTTTGAAAGATTTATTGATTTCCGCACAATATATTGGCTAAAGATGAATATTTTTATGACGCAATATGTAGTTAACATCTTTTAATGTAATATAATCACATTTATCGATAACACGAACATAATAACTTTACGCGTAAGCACAACTCTAAGAGAAAATTATAGCAAAATTCGTTTCTAAACATGCACGCTAGGGATGGGAATCTTCAACTCAGTCACTGACATTTTTATACGTATTTTTAAAGACATTTAACATATTTATTCCTACAGTAACAATTGCATTATTTGTTTTTATATTATACTTATAAAAAATAGTTTTTTATAAGTATAATATAAAAACAGAATTTTTTTACTTAAGTGGATTTTCGTATCTGTAAATCTTTGCTTATGTCCCGTCCCTATGGTCGGATTATTCCGACAATGGAGCTGGACATCAATGCAATTTTCTAAGAATAATATCAGTTATTTATCTAACTTCAGACATAATTTTTAAGTTTTTTAATTAAGAGACTTAAGTGAAATCAATTGTAAATGATTACTTGATTAACCATTTACCAAATATTAACATTTTTGAAATATAATACAGCGTTATTAAATAAAAAAAAAGCATATGAAACGAATGGTGGTTTTTAGTCGTAAATATACGACCTAGGCGAAATGAGCTCGAAAATATTTATCGTATTTATCCGACTGTGGCGGTTAAAGGGTAAACATAATACTAACTGACTTTCCCATACTGACCCAATATATGACCATACTTAACACAGTTTAAAACACAGATGGGTACTAAGTTAGTATTTTTATTTTTATATCTGTTATTTTTAGTGTACATACTTAAATTGTATTTTTTATCGAATTCTCCATTCATCAGGTCTGCTGGTAGAAATTTCTTTAGAAATAAGCTGTACCTTTGTACCTATTTTTCTAAACTAAGTTTATATACCTATATTAATCATTACAAGTATGTACATAAATTGTGAAATAAATAAATAAGTTAATGAGATATTATATCAAAGAGTAAATAACTTACTTCTTCCAGTGTTAGGTTATGCCCCATATCAAGAAGGCGCAGGTTTAAGCATGGCTACAAGAAATGTTGTATCAGAAGAAGATCGCCAAGCAATCACAGAATTGTTAAATAAGAAACAAAGCTTGATGGTAGAACTGCAACATTATGAGGCTAATGCAGCTGGGTATAATAGTTTAGAAGATAGTGACCGTCCATCAACAGCTATGCCAACTAATACACGACTACAGGTTGCAGTAACACCTACAGTAGATGAGGTAAAAATTTAGAATTTAATACTTGTGTATATTATATACCTAATATTATTAGTGATTTGAATAAATTTTTTGTATGTTTTGTCACATTCACAAATAGAAATGCAATAATAGGCACAGGGTGTTTACAGTTATTTTTTAAGCATTCTTTGTAATAAGCTTTTAGAAAATCTCAAATAAGGTGTCTAATATACTTTTTAAATTGATTTAGGGCTGCCTGCATCTTGCAGTTTCAACAAATAATGAAACAATTGTTCGTGTGGTATTGGTGTTAGCCGAGGGAATCTTCCAGTCTGGAGAAACACTGGCCCGACATCCTCATCTTTCACAACTAAGATCACTACTACAAATACCTTTGCACCCACCTAGGGATGTACCCGTGGATGTTCATATAAAGGTCAATAAAAATCACAATTACAAACTGAGGAAAGACCCTCAAATAAGTTATTTTTATAAAATATTATATTGCAGGCACTGGTTGGTTATGTGGACAGTAATCAATTTCATATATTTGAACTAACTAAGCAGTTACCAAGATTTTCCATGTATGCAAAGGCAAGCCTTACTCTATCAAAACCTAAACATAACAGCTTTGTAACATTCCGCATAACGGAAAGGTTGCAGAGAATATGTATATGGGTCAACCAAAATTTTTTATTGGATGATGAGGTTACACTTGAAACTGAGGATGCAAAGGAGTTCAATATAAACATGATCTGTTTAAGAGACAATTCTAGATTAGATATGACATTTGCAGCTGATGGACAAGTCAGATTATCAACTGTTGAAATAAGATTGGCAGGTGATCTCATTCAAAGTTTAGCACAATTCCTAAACTTGACAGATTTACAGGTAAGAAATGAAAATCATTGAGACCTTACATATATATAATTGGACTTATAAACGTTAAATATAGAAACTAGCTTTACATAAAGAAAATCTCACTGACCATAAAGTTCCACAAAACCAACGCACTTCACAGGGTTAAAGAAGAACATATTATTGTGTGGCGGCTCCCTTTGACTAACAGCTTTAACAATTTCTTGTGCAATGACTCCTCCAAGTACTGCAGCAGCTCCGGCTACAGTGCCAAAGACATCAGTCAGTAATGCGTCACTAATAAATCCAGCAGGCAGTGAGAGTTCTTTGACAAGTTCATTACGCATTTTTAATAAGATGTCAATGTCAGCTTTTCTCTTTGAAGGGTCTGGGTTACGATTGTATTCATCTCTGAAACGCAGCAATATCTTCATAACAAAGTAAGATGGATCTCCACGGCGAAGTCGAGATCTCAATTCTGGTCTTGTCCAATCCGCCGATAAAGCATTTTGTAAAGGTACATAAATTGCGCGGCGCTTCACTGTTATAGCAACAGTTTCCCTAGCATTTTTCTCAGAGTCGTCTGGACCACGTTTAACAGCCTTATGTTGAACGATCTCTTCAGAGTATTCATGGTCAATTAGATCTGCAAACATGTATCCATACATACCCCAAACGTCACCACACAGGAACTTCCTGTTGCTATCTCGACATACATTGTTGATACGTTCTAATTGTTCTTGTTTAAGGCCAGTGGCACAAACAATGTCGAAAGATGAGAAAAAGCTGTCAGGTAACTCATCCACTCCTTTACTTTCTGAAGTAATATCTACCATAGGATTCAAAGCCCTTGCTCTAGTAAGTGAAGCTTCGGCCCTGTTTTCCCCTATTTTATCAGGTGGCGCTAGAAACTGAGAATATAAATCTATTTCTTTAAGTTTCTCATTATCATGTAAGCAAACACTTTTGACTCCAGATAAAATTGTATTTTTTGCGATCTCAGCACCGAGGCCTGACATTCCGATGATCAACACTTTAGAAGCACGTAGTCTTTTTTGGGATTCCAATCCCCACAGACGTATCTGTCTATCATATTGTTCGGCTTCTGCTTCAGATAATTCAACATCATTGTTCTCCACCATTTTCTCTAAAATTTATTAGAAAACAACGCTAATAAATAATTATTATGAAGCCTTGCCGGCAATCGCACCCGTACGCTGAATAGACAAGAAAGATTAGTGACGCTACGCCATCTTGATTGCTTGATTGATCATTCTCATTATGGATAGGAATAAAAGAGAGATCAAATTGGCAATAATATTATTGCGTCAATGTGATCGAATTCACAGAAATGTGGTATTTACGAGTATAAGTATATTACGATTTACGGTATTTTCGAGTATAAGTAACTCATATAAAATAAAAATAAAACTATTATGCCAGAGCACACGGGCCACGTTGAATTGTGGCCATTAACAACCACTGAAGATTCCCTTCCTCGAGAATTCGACTCACACCATCCGAGAAAAGGCTTAGAAATGCAGTGTAATTCGAGATTTGTCCTAAAAATGAAGTGGGTAACTTTATTAAAAACTCTGCTTAAATCCACTTTTATATTGTGTATAAAATAAAAAATAAATAAATAAATAAAAAAAGAAATTAACAGTCCAACAATGTATAAGATCAATTCAAACACTTTATTGCCATTTGCATAAAATGGGATAATACAGTATTTGCACGGGTGGCCTTATCACTTCAAAGTTAACCTTATAAAAAGAAACGGAAACATGGTCGTTTATTATCTCTCAAATAAATTACGACAATATTCAATTTAAGGATAAACATGAAATATTTGCGAGAGATTGACATCCGTTTATTAAATTAGCTATGGCCCGCGACTTTGTTCGCGTCACAATTTGAAAAGCAGTTACATTAAAGCAGGGTTCCCAACCTTTTTAATAATGTTACCCCTGTGACTCATAAAGACATCACATTTTACCCCTTACGAATGGATAGGGCGTCCCAGAAATAGCATCTCATAGTGACATTTTCGAGAAAAACTTGACAAAAAATTATCGTGAAGAGATAAAATAAATTGAATCCCAATCGCTAATCTATTTTTTTAGATTTTATGTGATCAGTTTTTCAACCACCATTGCCAAACAATCGAACAAGGGGGAATGTTTATGCTTTTGTAAGATTATAAAGTAAGTGATTGATGTTTGAGACTTTTAAAATAAATTCCGTTCGAAACCAGAGGTGTTTTTACGAAAAAATCAGAACTAAACTAAACTAGCAAATTAGGTATTTAAAATGATTTTATGAGAAAAACTTGACAAAAAATTATCGTAAAGAGATAAAAATAAATTGAATCCCAATTGCTAATCTATTTTTTTTCCTTTGCATAAATAAGAAAATTAATTTAAATTATTTTTTGACTATCATCAAATTTTAAAACTATTTCCGTTTAATTCGCATGACTGCACCTACATCACATCGTCTAACTAAATTACTTATTCTTCAGTCTTCTAAACTCAGTTGCGCTTGCATTCTATGTTTGTTTGACATACCTACATTCTTTTTTTAAGACACCTCCAATAAAAAATCCAAGAGATTTAAATCATCATGGTGACCACAAGATCGACCCCAATCGCCCAATCCACCTTTTTGAGGGCCCACTGTTAAAGTTCGCCCAATCGTCCCGAGTGTCTCTGCGCTGTCAATTGATGTAAAAATTGCAAGTCAGTCTAGGTGTATAAGATTGGGGGCAGCTCTACTGATCCTATTTTTTTGCTCAATTGTAGATTCCACAACCATTCGTTTATTTTAAACATGTGTTGCGACCGATCTTCTATCGTCTCGTTAGGATTCTCTAGATGCCGATTCGGCGATGCGTTCCTCCATAACACTATATTAAAAAAGTCGGGATTTTTCTGTTTTTTCCCACATCAGGTTCTATGTTACCCCCGTAGAATTATTGATTTACCCCCGCAAGGTAAACTACCCCCAGGTTAGGAACCCATGCATTGAAGAAAGTTAAATGACGGAATTAAAACACTCACTGCGCAATCTAGTGTCAAAACGTGTAATTAAATTCTTGAAACAAATCTATTAAGTAGTTACTATGTATTAACTACTATTTACTATTTCTGTACAAAATTTCATCAAGATCAGTCCAGCCATTCCACCGTGATTGATGAACAAACATTCATTCAATGTTTAAGTAAGCAAATAAACATTCACTTTTTATTCCCAATTTCAATTTTACTCGGTAAAGTAGTATGTACCAAACTATGTCCCAACCATCAATCATATTTTATTTTTTATAGTCAGTTGCTCAGTTTCCTGAGATTGAACGTAAACTGCAAGAAGAAATGGATAATGCGTTGCAAATAGGAGAAACCAGATCTAGATTGGCAGCAGAAATCGCTGAAAGAGCGCAATTGATCACGGCTCTCTTACCGGCAGCACAAGATGCAGCAGCGTACGATTTGTAAGTTTACTTAAGATTTTAAATATACAACATCATACAGTAATATCTTTGTTCTGTAATAACACATCTGTAATATCTTTGATATGTTCCAAAAAGGAACCTATAGATTTACATTAAAAACATACCTTTAGAACATATAAGTAGCTGCTCAAATAGTATATACTTACTAAATATTTTAAGAGCAGGTAGAATGATGTGTTGGTTTAATTCACGAAAAAAAAAACATAAATTGAAATTTAAACATTCTTCTACTTGATAAAAATTTGAATTTAATCTGTAATTTAAGACTACATTTCAGGAAATAAAACCTATTTAAAATAAGTTAAAATGACCTAATTAATTATACAGGGTGACTTGACTGACAAATTTAAGATAGATACTGAAGGATAGCACTCCGTACTCGATTTTGGTAATAATTATGCAATAAAAGCAGGTAGGTACTTAATTTTTCACTAGAATTCCCCATAAATAAATAAAGTTTCGTAACTATTTACTTTACTTACGCCTGAGTCAATCGCGTCACGTGACCTGGCACGCGGATCGCTGCCAACGCTAATGTAACCATGCGTTGCGTAATCAATTCTTTAAGTTTCGGTTTTTACTCAGTAAATAATAACTACCTACTTTTTTTTATTATATTTTTTCTCTTCATGCATGATCTCAAACTATCACATCCTCGAATTTCAAAAGTGACCCACCAGTCACCTTGTATCACAGAGTACTTTATTAATGCCTTGTATAGCGCGGCACGGATAGTAACATATTCGAGGCCAGGCGCCCAGGTGACTGCGTGACCTACTTGACACGGAATCAGCTGTTATTACCGTGTAGGGATGAAATTAACGATATGGTGATTCTAATTTTCCATCACTGTCATTTAACGTTAATAAACTAATGGAGAAGAAAACGAAAAGCTCTAAATAGATGTATCTTCATACGCACAAAGTATCAAATGAACAAGTTGTTAACGAAATAGCTTGCTCAGTGTTCTTTTTTATGGTAATAATTTGTTTTTCTGTATCAAAATGTGGAAAATATGGGCCGTAATATGTACATTTCAACAAAAGTTTAAATCAAGAACATCCACTACCAAAGTAAATGTAGGTATATCCTCGGAGAAACTGCGGTATCCATTTATATAAAACTCATAACTTCGCAGTGACGCACTTTTCATATTTTTTTTTTGATAAAATCACTGTAAAATTAATTTATTATGGTACTAGCTGACCCGGCAAACGTTGTTTTGCCATATAAATAAAAAAAAAAAAGATTTCGGCCGATTCTCATAGATACCGGATAAGCACAAAAAATTTCATCAAAATCGGTCAAGCCGTTTCGGAGGAGTATGGCAACGAAAACTCTGACACGAGAATTTTATATAAGTATTAGATTTGACAATTGTTATGGGTTAAGCGTAATCAGCGCCTCTAGCGGCATAAGTAGACAGTTTTCTGTCCCATCGTAAATACTGTTTTGCAAATTTTAATTTCTTTAAATTATATTAATTTTAAATAAATGAAAAAATGTGTTAAATAAAAATCACCCGACCATTAATTTATTTAAGCATTTTAAATGCAAAAAAACTTTAAAATATTATTAAGTTAATTTTAATTTACAGAAATATTTTCTTTTCAAGATTTAAATCCACACATTATTTCTTTCCACTTGCTATATGGGAACTAAGTAGATTTCTTATAGAATACCTACATAGATATTTTTTTGGTTGATATTGAATAAAATACCTACATAGCAAAATATAGAGCCCCACGACCAATACATGTAGAACTCACAACCTAGAATTTGTGTTGGGGCTAGTTGAAAACAACCAGCGATGATTATAATAATGCTTGAATTAGTCAAAAAATTACGAAAATATTTATGCTATTTACCAAAGTATATGTTTTATAGATACCTTCTTAGTGCCAACGTTGCGTTACGCGTTCGAACGCGCGTACCGTACGTCCGTATCTTCAAATAGGCACACCTACCCATAGATTTATATTATTACACTTGCTATGAGATCAAACATACAAACTTACATAACATTTTCCGTACCGTACGCGAGAATCATACGCGGCGCTTGGCGAGTTCCGAACGTCCGTATCGAACGCGCGTATGGTACCTACGGACATGAAATGTAAGCCACAACATCCGCCTCATAATATTACGTTAAGGGAATGTGTTATTTTAACTTGCGAAAAGTACTGAACTGATCAATTTAATAATACTTCATTGAATCAGCATATTTTACTCCTCGGAATTGAACCCCAGCCCAACCGCATCTGGCATATCGCGCATTTATTTACCTTCCTTTTCTTTTTACCGTTATACAAGGTGACTGGCAGGTGACGGAGTCGCTAAGGGGTGATATTATAGGGTAATTTCAGCCGAAATGACTACAACATCTACGGTCTTAAAATTAACCCTTTCCAAGAAATACCTAGGTACTTGAAGACTTAATGATTACCAGTCACCCTTTATATACTTATTTCCAGAAAAGAAATGCTTGTTCGTTACAAAGAAGTCGTATCACTGAATGAAGAGCTTCTAAATAGCTGCCACATAAGCAGAGCCACTCAAGAACAAGCAGTTGCTTCGTTAAAGAACCTGCACTCTATTTTACAACTGGCTGCGAGATTACGAGGTTGGTTAAGTATACGGAGGTCGTGTCTCTTTGTGTCATAGCTTTCAGGGTCTTCTGGCTATCGCATGATTGCGCAAATTTTGCTGTAGACCAATCATAGGAAATAATTGTGTGATGGTAAATCTGTGAACCGGATAGAGAAACAAGGAGGGAATCACGAGATATAGCCCTTTTAATGGTGCTCTCCATACAAAAAAATAGTTTTAATTTAATTACATGAAAAGTATGAGTGTAATCGAAAAGTTGCAATTAGTGATTGTTATTTCTTTTTAAGTTTGGAATACAGTGGAATTTTTTGTTTTTCCAAATGGCAACTTCAGTTTTTAATGTTGCTACGTCCAAACGCTTATATGGCATGGAACAACTGTTCGACGGTTGTTGCCCGGAAGTTCTATGCAGGATGGAAACTTTCAGTGGGGCGATAAGTACCTTATTTGTAGCAGCTACACGAAAACAGCCTTAGGAGACCATCCTTGTTTTTTTTGTGGAATTTGGATCTCCATTCGCATATTAATAAAGAATGCAGTTAGTAAGTCCGTTTTTCACAAAAACGTTGATGCCATCGATCCTGCTCTTAATACTTACTGATCAAAAAATTCTATGGGGTCAATCATCGTCAGAGTACTCAAGAAGTCATAAACCGCGTTTTTTTGTTTGAAATCTTCGAATGGTTATTTAAAAAATAATCTATACATATAATAAAATGGTAGGAAAGTCAAAACTGTACATTGAATATTTTTTTAAAAGAATACTTGGGGTATGATCTACAATCGAAACAGAAACAAAAAATATAGTTTTTAGAATTTTTGTCTGTTTGTCTTTCCGGGATAAACTCAAAAAGTACTGCATGGATTTACTTCAAATTTGGCATGAAGATAGTTAAGAAGTCGGGTCAACATATAGGCTACATATTATCACGCTAGCAGTGTTATAATCGTAGGTGCGTTTGGTGCTGCATAGCGTTCACGCAGACGACGTCGCGGGCAGCAGCTAGTAATAAAATATGGCTGGTAAGAAATGTCTACAACTGAGCTTTTAGTATAAAAACTGTAACTTGGAAAAATAGTGAAGGAACCACATTTACAAACATTTTCACACTGGGCCGTATTCGACATTGTAATCTCCAATTTTAAGCCTCTCTACTATCAAACTTAAGGTTTCCAAATCAGCAACTTTTGAGTTTGAAGTCCCCTAATTTATCATGATCTAAAGTTGCCAGGAAGAGGTCGCTCTAGAGCGATAACACGCAAGAGTTTCAATCAAATATGATGGTATCTTTTGTACTGAAGACCGCAGGTCAACCTTTCCAAATCTGTTAAAAAATTGTAATTGAATCTGAACTCTATGCCCTGCATATTAAGTTAAAATTGGTTGAGGAACTTTGACAGGTTTGTAACGCGTGATCTGCGGCCTGAACCATGTTGTTAGTTTCCCATTTGTGTTATTGTACAATGAAGAGTAAATAAGGAATAAAAGAGACTGCAATGTCAAATTAACTTTAAATAAAATGCCATTTTCAGTGGGAAAATACAGTAGAGCTGTTGTGGCCGCGAGCAGAAAAGCTGTAATGGACAACAACATTGATGGTCTTATCAAAGTACTTCAAGTCGGCGATTCTATAGTAGATTAAAAAAAAACAACATAGTATTTGAAACATCACTTATATTTTAATCAGTCAATTTAAATCAATAATATTTTAACAAATTGTACTCATTTTCAATTATTAATAAATATTCGCAAGTCGTGTGTTTTTTATTTAGATTAAAATTACAGTTCTTCAATTGTACTCTTAATAAAAATATATATTATTCAATGGAAATCAATTGTTTTAATTACATAATGGGAAAATTAATCAATAAAAAAATTGTAATTATTGCAATGTATAATAAATGTTCAATGCTAAAATTTATTTCATTAAATTTTGTAATTATGACCGTAAATCATTACTATTCTTTATTTCTTCATTTAGAATTGCAACTTAATCCTTGAAAAACGTTAACTATTTTGTCATAGGGTAACACGGTCAAGATTACGCCCTCACTTAACAATAACATTAAAAATTCAAAGGAATTTGATATACAAAAACATATTTTTCGTCAACTAAACACAAATCTGCCGAGTCGCGTAACGAACATCGTCTGCACTGACATTCAATAGAAGCCTCGGTTCGTTCGGCTTGCACTCGACTAGCAAAAGCCGTATGGCTGACAACCGTTGACAAATGGCTAGCGCTTGGTCCTTGTCCCTAGCGAGGTTGGTGGTTTTATCACTTTACAGTTAGTTAAACACAAAAAATATATATATTATTCAATGAAAATCAATTATTTTAATTATTGCAATGTCTAATAAATTAGTTCAATAGTAAAATGCTTATTCCTTTGAATGCTGTATTAATGATGGCAATGTCCTTATTTCCTTGAATCATGTTTCTCCAATTTAGATTTGCAACTACAAATATTATTTATATCCTTCTAAAATGCGAACTGTTTAACAAAAGTCACATTGTCAGAATCTCACAGAATATAAAAAAAAAGAAACAAATAGAATACACACAATACAATTTTATGTCAACTAAACACAAATCTGCCGAGTCGCGTAGTGAACATCGTCTGCACTGACATTCAATAGAAGCCTCGGTTCGTTCGGCTTGCACTCGACTAGCAAAAGCCGTATGGCTGACAACCGTTGACAAATTGCTAGCGCCTGCGACGAGGTTGGCGGTTTTATTGCGGTCGCACATTTGTATGGACGGCCGTCTAGCGCGATGATTGCTGCGGCGGTTTGGAGAGCTCGTGATAGAGTGGTCTCATCGGAACCCGTTCTTTCAGCCTGTAATTTATAAGGAAAATTAGTTTTGTCAAACTTTCAGTTCATAGGTTAAAACGGGACCCTTTTTTTAGACTCCGCCGTCCCTCAGACAATTGAAAATTTCACAGATGAATAATAAAAAAAAAAGAATAAATAAATATTTAGGGGGCTCCCGTAGAACAAATTATATTTTGCCATTTTTGTAGACAACAATACAGAACTCTTCGTGCGCGAGTCCGACTAGTAGGTTTTTTTACAATTATATTTAACGTTTTGACGTTGCTATCCTTAACACCGACACTTTCACCGTGTAATAATAATGAAATTGTGTGTAAACTTCTATACTAACATAAATTGAAATGCTAAAAATATTTATCAGAAAATCCCTTGTTTAAAATGCATTTTTTATCTTCGCAGGAGCGTTTTTTAATGGATCTAGGTTGCGGAGCTATGGTGATTTAGTATGCTTGTAAAATTTTGTCCGTCTTGTTTTTTTCTAGTTTATAAAAGAATATGATGTGACCGATCCCATCGCAAGCCGGGGGATCCCACTACTGCTGGAAAGGCTTCCCTGCTATAGTTGCAGTGCCATATTTTAAAAGAAGCGTTTTAGCGCGCTATTTAGATATATAATTTACCTACTTTTAATTGGATAAGAGAATATATAGAAACATAAAAAAACTTATTTTCCTTTTCCTTATACCTTAAATTCCAGGGTTCTTTAACCTTTATGATGATTATTTTGGTTAGCATCTCCAATAGCCATGCAGGATTCGCCATTGGATAGATCTTAGTAATCCGCATCAAAGTTACTCTTGCGCCAATTTCTGATCGTTAGTCCGTTCAGAGCTATGAGGTCCTAAATGTCAGACTATAATTTTGGTAACCACCTCCAATAGCCTTGTAGGATACGCCGTTGGATAGGTATTATTAACCTGAGTCAAAGTTACTATTGCGCCAAGTTCCGATCGTTAGTCCGTTTAGATCCAAAATAGCAGACGGGCATAGATAGTATGCGACACCGCCGCCCAGATTATCTATTGCGCACCTGAATTAAGGTTTTTCTTTTAATTTTGGAGATTTTTATTAATTATATTAGGTTAGTTATCAGCTTGGACTCAGAATCAAGACAGGCGCCATACCAATTCTTGTTATAGATGATGAATTCTTTTCAACGATATATCACACTGTCTATTGAAGCGGGTACCAGCTCTCATACAAAGTTATGCATCGTTGGTTAGAATAGATTTGAATTTCAAATATTGAATACTTACTTCGGCGGCCACAGCCCTCAGCATCAATCGTTCTGCGCCGGAGCAACTCTTTATAGCGCGGACTGCCGCACCCGAGGCAGCCTCACCGAGCGCCTGTTAGTTATTGCAAGTAATCATTATGTACAACGTAATTAAGTTATGTAGTACAGTAAATGCAATGTAAACACATAAACACATGAAACATTTAAATAAAACACTTTTTAACCGGATTTTCACATATTATTAATAAAGAACGAGAGACCACGTGATCACAAAAAAGACAACCGAAACATCGAGTTAAAATTTAAAATGTAATTATAGGTACGCGACAAATTCGGTTACAAAGTATTTTATTTAGTAGTCGCGAAAACTTAAGACACTATTAACATGAAACATAATTTGGGTATATAATGTTGAGTGTCAGAACTTGTTACGTATGTTAATTTAGATGGGTACTTTAAAAAAAGTTTTCAATAATCATGAATTTATTCCTAATTTTAGGTGAGTTAGTGTAGATAGTTGTCTACATCTGTTAGTTTGGCCGATTTTAACAAGGATTGCAATTATCATAAGTTCAACTACACATGACCTATGTAATTAAAATGATGGGTTAGTGTGAGTATTCATTACCTACGTCAAGTGTATTAGTTCAAGTAATTTAAAAAAGGAATTTCAATAATGTAAGCGTTACCTGTGTGACTTCCTTCAGCCCCGCACTCCCGTCGCCCGCTAGTTCAATAGCTCGCGAACACAACGCGAGAGCACGTCTCGCGTCCCCGGAAATGGCAGCCACTTTCCTGTTAACAATATTATATTTTACATCTCTCATGTTCGGTAAGTAGATTCTTATTACCTCCAAATGGGGCTTGTAGGTGTCTAATTAGCGCTCTAGGGTAATAATCTAGCTAGAAAAGCCCCAGGGCGTTAAGTAATAAAAAAAAACACTCTTCTTTCTTTCAAAAATGTCGCGTATATCTAACCATCATGCTGGCAATAGACATCATGCATTCAGCCCAATGACCAAAGAGGTCGCTTTACTATTCAGCCTTGTCTTCGTGTGAGTATAATAGTCATCAATTTTAAATATCGAACGGCGAAGCTCAATTTCGGTTTTAAAAAAAAAATTTAAAAGTTCTTTACTGGATTCATTTTAATGAAAAAAGGCGGGAATACAAAAATTTTAAATAACACCTGTCCTTAAAATTTGAAAATTGTTCTCATTTCACTATAAATTTCAACAAATAAAATGTTTTATTCTTGTAATGCCTAATTCTACTAACCTCACAATCGAAATGTAAGAGGAATAGTTAGCTCGGGTGTAAGCATCAATAGTACCCTCAAACTATAGGCGCACGAGCGCAGCGAGCTATTATCTCGGGCTGCAATTGAAGCCTTACAGCCCTTGGCTATTAAGCTACTATTAAGTAACGTGCAGTTAGCAGCATAATCACATAGAATGCAGAATATGGAAAGAGAAAATGTATGAGATAATCTTCGTTATCTTGATGACTTCTCGCTTGACTTCAGACTATGTCGGGGTTGTCTTGACTATAATAGCTGACCAGGATTATGGCGTATGGCTTATATGCAACGTCCTGACTACATCTTTCGGTTTATAGCAATGTATTTTAAACAATTTTATAAGGTCAAAGATAATTTAAGTATTTACCAAAAATAGTACATTAATGCAGCGGCCGGCAAGAGGCATTGATGGACGAACGTGTGAACGTGGGCCGAGGCACACATACGTAAGTCCATCAATGCCTAGTTGCGGCAAAGGCTTATATAGTACTTTTTTCACATAATGCGCGGTATTAAACTAAGTAGAACAATTCAGAACTGTTATCTAAAAATACAATGACGAAGTTGACGAACAAACAACTAATAATAGTTTTTTACGCGCCAAAGTATTTTTTTCTATGTGCAAGCCAGTACCAAATTTAAATTAAACCTTTGATAAGTCAAATACTTCTTTGGTCACCATGTTGCAGAGTAGAAGATCGTTCCATTTTTAAATTACACGACATATATGGATTTTCATACAATTATTGCCGGCTGCAGCTCGACCAGTACAGCAAGTTCGATTTATCTCAAAGAACAGCCTGTTCACACATGGTCCGTTTTACTGGATACATTTTACCGGATAGGTCTTTTTTTCATCGATGGGGCAAGGAGTTATGTGAGCGACTTCACATATAGCACAGAATTCAGTATACGTATTTACGACACAAAAAAGGTATCTAGTAAAATGAATCATGTGTGAACGGGCTGGAAGGTTGTCAAAATAATGCTCAAATTTCCAAGCATGTTTGACAAAATGTATTTTGTCAAAGGTTTTTTTTTATGTCCTGCATTATCTTACTTATTAACGTGTATGTATACTAAGTAAATAGTTTCTTAGGATATTTTGAAAAAAAAAAAACTTTGTCTTGTAATTGTTTTGTCAAATGAATTATTTATAGAACAAAGCTTGTACAAAGATGAACTAATGAATAAATAAGCCAACCGTTGTTTGTGAAATCAAAATTTGCAATTATGTAGATCCAGTTCCTAAAAAACCTGTGTGTCGACTTTATCTTCAGTCACCATTTAAAAGACTTTACCTACCCAACTTATTACCACAATACATACCTAGCAATAAGCTGCACGGCGTCCGCGCTAACATTAGCATTCTGCAGTCTAGTCTCCACGATCCTCATCAGCTGCGTGTGAGTGTACGGCGGGAACGTTAGCCGCGTCAGTCCTAGCCGCGAAGCCACTCTAGCCGCTAGCGCTCGCTCGGGTAAGTCCATGGTGTTAGCCACGGCTAGAACGGTGAGCAGCGCTGAATTGTGAGCCGCCCATTCCATTATACTGTATAGGACGTCTTGGCGGCGAGTGCAGAGTGCGTCGAGCTGTAAGATGAATGTATAGTGTTTAATTGCGTAAAGGATTGATATAATGTATGGTTACTTATAAGGGTCAAGTGTTTGCCTGCTGTATGAGAGGACCTATTTTCTTGTCTAGGCGGCTTATATCAAATAATTAAACCATACTGTCTTCTTCTTCTTCTTTAAGTTTAATGGCAACCAGCCGTCGATACCAGGCGATTTTCTATTACTGCCAGTATCACGTGACGAGATAGACACGGTATTAGAGGTGATGTTTAAGAGAAGTATTTAATTCGTAATTTGACAAATTACAAATGACAATAACCAAAGTTCATGTATAAAATTGCTAAAGCTATAAGTGTAAGTTTGGTCACTTTTTTCACTTATCCTATTAAGAAAACTATCATCGGTACAAATTATTTAATTATAAATTAAGTACTTTTTGAATAATGAGAAAGCCAATTTTTTTTTATAAAAGCTAAGGTAAGCAAACCAATGCACATACCTCATCAACAAGTAATACTGTAGGAGTTCGCCTAGGGCCTGGGTTTGTAAACCTTTTTTCTAAAAGGGTGCAAGCTTGCTCCCAAACAACTGATTTCCCTGAAAAAAAAAAACGAAATAAAGCGCATTATTTCATTATTTTATGTGATTCTTTTCAAACTTTTTTAGTTCAACACAACATATCATCTAAAATAGACACCACTCATATACAATAAAATATATCCAATTCGGGTTAAGAACCAATGATTCTATACTTTGTAAGGTACAGGATGATTGTCAAATTAATAAGTATCTAGCAGTGTTATTTTTAAAGTAAAGCGTACGCGTTGCTTCATAGCACTAAGATAATTTACATACATACATAACGTCACGCCTGTATCCCAAATGGGGTAGGCAGAACAACAGAAGCTATAAAACCATCTGATGTCACGTTTGACAAATTTGGAGGCATTATAATGATGGAGAGAGACTTGCAGTGACTTGGAGTCAGCCTATCGCACACAAAAACGTCAAAAAAACCTCCGTCCCTTAACTGACTTTTACAGTATGCCCGGGAAGAGAAGCAGCTGGCACATTCTATGTTTTTCTTTCGCTCCCAGTCCAGCATGGAAAATTAATTTAATAAAGATTAACTAAGATAATCTTTATTAAATTAATCGATCATTTAAAGATAATACTTGCAAATCCATGGTTGTGCTCACCTGTTAACTGTTTATAAATCTGTACATAGGCTTGCCTTGGCTCTGCGATTCTCATGCCATTGACTTCCACCAGTTGAAAGTCTGGCAAATCTCCTTCTTCTTTTAAGATCTTCAGGGACGTGCAAACGGTCGCCGTTTTACCTGTTCCCGGGACGCCTGATATGTACATGCACCTGAAATATATGTGCCTTTTAATTATAATATTCACGAGGAATAAAATAAAATAGTTTCTGTTAGAATATTGTTACACCCAAATAGTGCTAAATATTTTAAGAGCAGGTTAAGAATGATGTGCTAGAAAACAAAATGCATAAATTTAAATTTAAAAATTCTTCTGTGATGATTCAGAGCATTAAAAAAACCGACTTCACGTCAATACTTCGGCTGAGTTATGTCATCCACGTAAACATTCTCCGAAATCATACATATTTTTTCAAATATTTGAAATTTTCAACGAAGTACTCAACCAATTTCAATGAAATTTATATAACTATGAAGTATCTTCTGTCATATGAAACAAGAATTATCAAAATACGAGTAGATTCATAATTGTGTGAAATATCGTGTACAAAGGCACAAGACACAAAAAATAAACATAAAGACGAATTGAGAACCTCCTCCTTTTTTGGACCAACTGAATTATGACTTATTTCGCTGATAATTCATTTTAAACTCTCAAACTTGTAAGGTCTATCGCGTATAATGTACTTAGAACATCTTAGATACATAGTGTACGAATTCTGTACTCAGTAAATGTCAGTGTCCAATGAACTGATAAAAAAAAATAACAATAACAAAAAACCAAGGAAACCTATCTTTAAGTAAATTTTGACCTACTAGTATTTAGACGGTTTGCCTAAATGAGCTTATGGTGAGTCATGATTCAGTTGGTTTGATAACACATTGAGTCACATTGGATGTTAAGACTCAGAGCCAGTAGTTTCACTTCTTATTCTATTACTTCCTTACAAAACATAGTAAAGCTGGTTTGGCAGTGCAAATGAGCAAGATGCTGATACCTTCTCAGATAGGCACACTTCACAAAGAGGTTTAACCTCTCAGGCCCCAAGTGGTAGCCGGTTACCGCGCCTTGCGTCACTGCACCGTTCACTCAAACTCTGCTCTCCTGCATTTGATTCTACTACTATATAAAAAAAACGATATATAAAATCAATGTGTAAACTATGTACAGAATGATTCTGTATATCGTTTACAAAATGACGTAAGGTGCGTGAGGCCAGAGGGGTTAAACCTCTTTGTGAAGCGTGCCTATCGGAGTAGGTACCAGCATCCTGCTCCTTCACACTGCCAACCAGCTGTACTATGTTTCGCAATAACTAATAAGTCAGTGCTTTAATTGCACTGACTTATTAGTCATTGCTTTGACATAAATACAAAAATAAATAATTAGTAGATATGGACATATATTTATAACCACTACAGGGCCATTTTTTAGTCACCAACAAAATTTATATAGGTATAACTTTCTTTGATACAACATAAATATACCTAGTTTTTTTAGTATCACTCAGTACCTGGAAAGAAATAAATATATGGCACTACAAACTACAAATACAAACTCTTTTACAAATAGTCGCTTTTGACGAACACCCTACTTACGGTTAGGTACTACGATGTGGCATTTCATTGATTACCTTTAATAATACTAGTAGTAGGTACTACAAAGTGTTTTGTAGTACTACTAGTGCAAAATCGTCTTTATTCATTCATGATTAAGAGTGGTCACTTTGCTTAATATGTTAGGGGTGACAAAAATTTTTCCCTGCATAAATACAAAAATTAAAACAGTTTACCCGCTACTGCCATCTAATAGCTTGGTACGCACAAAGCTCAATATTTCCTCCATTTGACTCTCCCTTCCAGGTAATGATCTGTTTTCTTTTGTATATTCTGAAATATTTTAATATATTTGAAATACTTTTAGAATCAAATTAAAATTATTTTATTTACTAAAAGAAGTATAATTAGGTTTTTAAAACAGCTTAACTATCCAAAAAGCTTAACTATCCAAGCTATTGCGGTGCTTATTAATAACAGTAAAAAATAACCATTAGGATCTTGGTAGCTTTATATACCATTTCCAGGAATCTATAGACTAAAAGAAATATAACATACCATCAACATTCTCCACAGAATGTGCTCTTGCATGAAGGGTAGGTGTCAGTTCACCAGTAATTTTTTTAATCAAATTTCTTTTTGGTGTCTTGCAAGGTGTCACCCTGGATGTTCTAGGTGTTTTTGGAGTTCTTGGTGTTCTAGGTGTCTTTGGTGTCTTAGGGATAGGGGTAAACTCATCCTCACTGTCATCAACATCCATCTTACAAACCATTTTTCTAGGTGTTCTTTTAACCGGTGAAGGTGGGTCTTCAGTGTAGTTTTTAGGATTTTTAGTAACTCTTCCAGACCTTGTTGAATATGTTTCTTTTTCCTCATCATCATCAAAAACTAAAACCTTTTTTGGAGTTACATCTGCACTTTTAGGAATAGATGATTTTCTTTTTGGAGTAGTAGGTACATGTTGCCTTATAATTAAAGTTGGCAACTCTTCATCTGAGTTTTCTTTTAATTCCAAAGAAAGCATGTCCTCAATATTTTGGGTGCTGGCTTTTTTTGAGCTTTTTGGAGTGTGTGCAACTTTGGGAGTGGTTTTAGGAGTACTCTTTTTGGGGGAATCTTTTTCAATTTTGTCAGCTAGAATAGCTCTTTTCAACAGTAACTTGGTACCATCATTTTTGCTTACACTCCAATTTTTATCATTCAAAGAAATTCTACTTAACCTTATGGTAAGGCTGCTGGGAGTTTTAGGAGTTTTTGATTTTGGCGTTGTAGCAGTTTTAGAAGGAGTTCCTAAGAGTTTCATAGCCTTACGCTCTTCTTCTAAAACAGGTTCCAGGTAAGCTTTTCTTTTGCTAACTGCAATAATTCTATACCGACAGATGTAGTTATATGGTAAATGAGCAAGTCTGTTATCAGTGTCTTTTGTAAACGTAACTGTGATATCACATTTCTTAAAAAAGGTTTCAATTGACACATCAGTATCAAAAGGCCTGTGGTCTTCAAGTACCTGAAATAAAATTAAGTTTAAATTTTCAAAAGCTACTCTTCATTCAAAACACTGTAATGGAAAAAAAACAGATTAAGAGTTAGCCAAGATAGCCAGTTTTCACATGAATTGTGAAGATTAGTTTTAATTGTATAATATGTTGTGTAGCCTCTAAACACACCTCAAAAATATAAATTAATACACTTGCCTCATTATCTAGGAAATCAATTGAATCAGTATCAATATTTTTCGGTAAGTCTTTGGGTCTAGAGTACCACTGAACTTTTGCTCTAAAAGGGTCACCACTGTTAGACTTGTCTTCATACAAAGTAATAATTTTAGCAGCATCGCAACCATCCTCTGTATCAGGCTCAGCAGCATCGGCATTAGAAATAAGGACGAAATCTCCCAATCCAGCTTTAATATTTTTAAATTGAAATTTCCTAAAATAATGAAAATTATATAAAATACAATTATGACAGAAACAAAGGCAGCTATTGTTATTTCAATAAAAACAACTTAAAGGTTACACTTACTCATAATAGTTGAAAGAAGTAGATAGGTTTTGTCCATTCAATAGTTCGTCACTCAGCCAGGTCACAGCTTTTGAAATTACCTTATTCCTAGGCATATTTAATTCATAAAACTATTTTCATTTATAGTTTTGCTAAATCAGCTGTTAATTTGCGTTGTTTTGAGGTTTTGGGACAACGACTTTCAGACTTCAGCAGCCTGCACTGACATTTATTTTCCCGCGTAAATATAAGGTTACATGCACACTCAACTAAATAATTTTCAATATGATCTCAGTGTCCCTCAAGCATAATCCTCACTTTTGAAATCTCAATGGAAAGGAATTTGACTATGCCAAAAAATAGGTGTCCTTCAAGCTTTAATCATCATTCATCACTTTTGAAATCTCAATGAAAAGGAGTTTTGACTATGCCAAAAAAATTGTGATGAAAAGAGAAAAAACCGTTTCCCGCCATTGATATACAACCCACGCGGAGGGTTTTTCTTTGGTATCTAGAAAGATTTTTTTAAATATATTTTTTACTTCTTTCCTTAACCCAAAAATGAACACCCAGACTAGAAAAATCCATTTAAAATATACACTATGGTGTAATATTTTTATATTTTACTGTATATTTGCAATGAAAAATCATACGGGCATACTGAAAAAGTCAGTTAAGGGACAGAGGTTTTAAAGGCGTTTTTGTGGGCATCAGATCGTCTTGTAACCTCTGGTGTTCTGCCTACCCCATAAGGGATACAGGCGTGACGTTATGTATGTATGTATGTATTTTAGTAGAATAAACTTAAATAAGCATATAAACATCCATGACTTGACGGCTAATATCTGTGTTCATCACACCGATATCCGCCGCCGCCGCCGGGATTCGATCGAACCCAGGACTTCTGGCATAGAAGGCAATGTATGTACCACTATACTAGCCAGTCGTCATGGATCTGTTCAGTGCCAAACCAACGAACCTTACTAAAACGTAAACAAATCAACAGTGTGAGCACAGAACTTTATCGAATCGTTTGTTAACGAATGTTCGTATAGTATGGAGACGGTTTTTAAGAAAAAATTGAAATCTATCCATTGCCGTAAAGCCAGCTTAAATAAATGTGTGTCTTGTTAATTTTGAATGTTTGTAAACATGTTATACTCATAAATATCTGTAAAATAAAAAATTACAATGTTACTCAAAACTTGCAACCGACTCCATACTATATGAGCATTCGTAAACATTCGTTAATATACGATTCGATAAAGTTCTGTGATCGCAATGCAATATTACCAACACGAACCAAAAATAGGGATGGCTAGTATTATCGATAAAATGAGATCGATCATCATTATCAGCCTGGAGACGCCCACTTTGGGACAAATGCTTTCAATTTCAAATACAATTAATATACCCAAATAAAAACATAACTAAAAATGATTATTTATTTTATTAAAAAAAAAAGACGTGTGGCACGCGGTAAAGCTATTGCATAGTATTTTTTACCAACTTATGCAATTATAATTATTTATTTATTTTATTAATGCAGTAATGTTTGATCTAATATGAAGTTCCACAAGTTTCTAGTAGATGGCGCTGATTGTTTATTAAAGCTCGCATGTAAAGTTATGAAATCAAAGTATCACCGCTGTGCCGGTCGGAGTGGGGGGCGTTAGGTTTTTTTCGTTACGGAATTTCTGGATTCGGTCCCCACGCTCAAGGCCAGCGATAGAAACTATGCAATAGCTTAAAAATACAATACAGTAACAAAAATAATAATATTTAACGCTAAAATAACAACTTTCATCGCCACTGAAGAATATGGGCTTCGGGTGTATTGATTCCGAAGGTTCTGCAACAAATATGGAATGGGTTATGTCTTATTCACAAATATGTTATCAGATCTAAATACGACATCTTTTTTGCAGGCAGATTAACACTAACCCACTATATCCCGACGTTTTTACTTGGTTGAACATACTTTGTCCAGAAGAAGGTCAAAGAACATACCTGTGAAAATCTACCAAACTCAAAAATCAGCGGTTCCAGAACACCTACTAACAAGTGGTTGGATTGAACATCATGATCAAAAATTTGTCTGCAACGGAACACCATTACTATCTTAGGATGGTGCGACAGGTGATAGATATAAAAAAATCCTGATAGTTTCAATCGTGAATTTAAGCTATCTCCAACATGGAATCGCGTTTTAACTTCGGTTTGTTCTACGTACTGTCAATATTGCCATATGTTTTATATTAACAATTCTACGAAAAAAAGTGGGTAGGGGCACATAATTCCGCCTGTCGCATCGGCGAACAACATCATGGTGTTACTTTAGACTGCCTGCGACCATGGCTTGTGCCACCGAGTCAAAATTTTAGGACATAGAAGGTACGCGTTAATTTATCTACAAACTATACTAGTTAATTATATCTGAAGAATGGAGCAACGAAATATAATTACTATTATCCAGTACTTTACAATAAAATCAAGTTGTTCTATCTTTTAATTTAGTTGCTGCGTTTGCCTGAGTCGTTATTTTTCAATGAGATTCTTTATGTAAGAAATCTAAATAATATTGTCGCATTCATAATAATACTAGCTGACCCGGCAAACGTTGTTTTGCCATATGAAAAAAAAAAATAGATGTTGGCCGATTCTCATAGATACCGGATAAGCACAAAAACTTTCATCAAAATCGGTCAAGCCGTTTCGGAGGAGTATGGCAACGAAAACTGTGACACGAGAATTTTATATATTAGATGATATGTACCTTTTGTCTAGCATCTATTATAAATAATTAAACATAAAAGAAACTTCAACATACCTTTTGAACATATTGAAAGATTGGTGACATCAAACCGTAGGTGTTGGTCTTCTAGAGCTTTTTTAGGTAAATGCAGAGGAAAGTCACTCAATATTTCATCGCTCAGGGGTTCGGCCGCAATTCCGGTACATGGAATAGCATTTCTTCTATGCTGTGTCTTAATCTTTTTCAATTCCTTAGATCGAAAATGCTTTCCAAAAATGTTTTAAGTGGTGTAATTTCTCTATAGGCACATAGATCAAGTCCTTTTGACCAGTTATTTTTACCCGTCGTCGTTTGCACCTACAAAGTAAAATGATTAAAAGACATCAACACACTGACCTCTATATTTACCACTGGACTGGCGGCTGTCAAAGTGCTTTTGTGCCCGTTTGATAATCGCCATTTTGGCGCTGTCGGACGTAGCGAGTGTCCGTGGTACTAAAACTAGTCGCTTACAATATACACATGTCCTCATTCTTGATAACTTTTACATCATTCTTATAACAATCTATCTTCTATCTATACTTATAATAAATCTGTAGAGAGGTCAATTCTGTACATGAAATATATTTTCAAAATAACTATCAGGGGGTGATTAGTGATCGATACTGATGCCAAAAATGCAAACAGTAAAATTTTTGTCTGTCTGTCTGTCTGTATGTTCCTTATAGAAACAAAAACTACTCGACGGATTTTAATGAAACTTGGTGAAATTATTCTTCATACTCCTGGGCAGTTTATAGTATACTTTTTATCACGCTACAATCAATAGGAGCAGAGCAGTGAAGGGAAATGTTGGAAAAACGGGAGAAGTTACTTCATTTTTTAAGTTTCCGTCGCGTGTGCCGCCTTAATGGTTAAAGCTACATAGAAATCATGTATCACAGAAATATTCTTCATAAAATTATATAAAAAATATCCCACAACAGTATATGTCTATATTTTATGGTTGACTCACAATAACACGTGTAAATCCCGATAGCTTAGCAGTTCGGAGCTTTCTGATTATATTTGTTTACTCTTACGTTTATAATACTCTCACTCATCCCTAATTAAAATATAACATTATTACCTATTCAATAAAAAAAGAATCATAGAAATCGGTATAGAAACACCAAACTTATACATGAAATACGCTAATAACCCATCGCGCGTGAATATTGAATGATATAAGGATTATTTTTGCGTAACGGTTGCCGCGCTCGACGCGGCTCGCGGCGGTAGGGTATAAAAAGGCGGGAGGCGAGCGCAAGCTTTTGCGCGATTTAATATAGATAGGTACAGAAGGAACAAGCGTTACATTTCCTGTCAAATTTCCCCAACCAATTTTAACTTATTATCGAGGGCATAGTTCAAATTCAAGTAAAAAATTTTGACAGATTTGTAACGCTTGATGTACCTTCCTTACATACTGAGATAAAATGGAAATCAAGGTTTTGTTTATTTCATGATCGTTTCTGCCTCTTGGAAGTCAGAAACCGTAGATTTCTTCGGAATAAAAAGTAACGTATGTGTTAACTACTATACCAAATTACATTAATATTGGCTAAGCCGTTTGGCAGTGAAAAGCAGCCATACATAACTATAGGTAGTATTGTATTTACACTGATAATGGCTGGATGGATGGATTTTTGCTATTCTTTCACGCAAAAACTACTTAGCTTTACCTAGAATAACAATAAGCTAAGTATAATTAATGAAGATATTGCATGAATTAAGTAAAATTGAAGCCATTAAATAAAACTCTTTTTAACCGGATTAATGGCGTATAATTTATATTTTACATTTTAACTCGAAGTTTCGGTGTCTTTGAAGACCCCTTGGTCACGAGCGACTGCTAAAATTTAAAATGTAAATATACGCGATAAATCCGGTTAAAAAGTGTTTTATTTAATAGTCATACATAATAGTCACCGCGAAAACTTAAGACAATATCAAAATTTAAGGCACTTTGGCACCCGATTTGTTTATAACGCTATGAGCCTTTGTAATGTACCTAATAGATGGTTACCTACCTATGTTTGTGGTTAGGAGTTATAAATATTATATGGGCGAAGATTCTTCATTTTTATTTTTGTTATTAAAGATAGTTAGGACCTTGGAGAAGAAAATCACCTACTCGAAATACTAATTCAATACAGACGAAGTCGCGGGCATCATCTATGTAATATACCTACCTACCTACACTTTTTCACAAAACCTAGGTGAAACTGCGGATCACTGCTTTGTTGTAACAGTTTTTGAAGTAATTGTGTCTGTTTATCTATCAGTAACGCTTTCACAGCTAAACTAATGAGTCGATTTTGACGAAATTTAGAATAAGGTAAGTTTTAACTTCAAGGAGGATATAATAATAGTATTTATCCAACTCTAATAAACGGTATCCACGCGGACGTTCGAATTAATATTCGAATTAATATTTAAAAAATATAAAATCACTTAACAATAAGCAAGCACTTCTCTGGCGGCCACTTGCAATATACGTCAAAATTTGTTCTGCGGACACTCGCTACTCGCTAGTGGCGCTTCAAATAGGCACAAAAAAATAGCTGTCAAACTTACGGAACAGCCAGTCCAGAGGTAAATATAGAGGTCAGTGCATCAACACCATTAATGCAAATAAATTATTTTCTTATTTATGATAGCTCAGTCGCTGAACTGATTTTAATGAAATTAAATGTGGAGGACGTTTAAAAAGGGACAAATATTTTTATCAGTTTTATTATAAATAGCACTTATAGGAAAAAGGAATAATTGATAGTCGATAAAAAATTGCACTGTAGGTACTAGTGTTGACGTAAAACATATTAATATATTTTTATTTAAAATATGGTCTGAAATTCAATAAATTATAAGATAAATTGACTTAGAGTGTATTAAAATTCGCAAATGAACTAACCCATCTTCTTCCAGTGGAAATTGAGCTCTAAATATTCGCTTTTTGTTTTCGACACGACTTGCTGCTCTAAGTCCACGTATCTCGCACCTTACAATCGGCATCTTTATCAAACATATATCACTGCACAGATTTACAGATCATTATACATGAAAAGGATGAAAAGTACGTAAACTCCTATTTAGCTGTAATTTTAATCTATACATATAATAAAATGGTAGGAAAGTCAAAACTGTACATTGAATATTTTTTTAAAAGAATACTTGGGGTATGATCTACAATCGAAACAGAAACAAAAAATATAGTTTTTAGAATTTTTGTCTGTTTGTCTTTCCGGGATAAACTCAAAAAGTACTGCATGGATTTACTTCAAATTTGGCATGAAGATAGTTAAGAAGTCGGGTCAACATATAGGCTACATATTATCACGCTAGCAGTGTTATAATCGTAGGTGCGTTTGGTGCTGCATAGCGTTCACGCAGACGACGTCGCGGGCAGCAGCTAGTTTTCAATAATTCAAAACATATCAACAATTCGCGAAGTATACTGACATTGACGGATGGACGCCAAAGATGGCTGCTGTGACGTATTATGCGGCTAAAATAAGAGAGTCAGCCATAGATCTCTAACACTAGAGTCAGCGATGACATAGCGACCATTTGAATGGTACTTACTTCCCTACTTTGACGAATTCTGTCGCCATTGAAGATTCCATGTATTTTAAACTAGAATGCGGCCGTTGCGAGAATGCGTTCCCGACAGCTCCTTATGTCGACTGAATAAAGTTTATTTCCGATTCGAAAGTTAAAAAAGCTATGATTTTGACAGCTGTCAGGAACGCAATATCCCACCGGCCGCACTTTGCGGGTCCAGACGAGTGTAACGTGTAATGTAATCCACCGTGAATTCTACGTGTGGACGGCACTACAAGCATTACATGTAAAGCTCGCGTGGCGCTCGCGGTTGGTCCATCGGCTGTCGGTCTTTCAACACAAAGGCGCTTGCAGTGCTCGTTTGGACGGCGTTCGTGACGGTCGTGTCGTGTGTACGTTCAAGATGTGGAGTGACGAACAATCGCTTGAACTTGCTAGTTTGTATCAAGAAAAACCAGTTATTTGGGATCCAAAAAACCCGTATTACTTTTTAAAAAATCTGAAACACGATGCTTGGAGTGATATTGCTCATTCATTGGGAAGAGATATAGAAGAATGCAAGAACAAAATGATAAGTTTGCTTGCTTCACATCGAAGAGAAAAAGGAAAAGTAAAGAAGAGTCATAGTTCCGGAAAAGGTCTTCAGTTAGTAAATACATGAAAATAAAAACCGCACCAGCTATTACGACCTCCCTGTTCGGCATGTTCGTAGTGACTGAGTGGAAACAGCTTTTAAAATCGTTTCGCGTACACAATTCGCTTTGAGTTCGTGTGCCGTCCACACTGTTGACGCTAAATTACACGTAATCTTACATTACACGTTACACTCGTCTGGACCCGCCTAGCATTAACAGACGATCGAATTTGGTACGGCCGTACAGCGGATTCGGTACGCTCCGTACCATATCCGTTCGTCTGGAGAGTTGTCTGCCGAACATTATTATTATTATTATTTCGTGTTCGATGGTCCGATGGTTTGCCCGTCGAACTTGGTCTGCTCCGTACCAAATCCGCGAGTCTGTACGCTCGGATCGGACAAACTCACGGCAGTCGCTATCGAAACCTTCTGGAGGTAGCACGTGCGTCAGCGCATGTTCGCACTATGGCGGAAATAACAGAACGTGAAGTTCTTGTCGATGTTTTGGCACTATATAAAGACTTTCCATGCTTGTGGGATACATCACATGAATTTTATTACAACAGAGATGCTCGTAATCAGGCTCTTCAGATTCTTCGGAATTGTTATTCAAGATTTGATAAAAGTGTCACTGCAAATTATGTAAAAAAAAAATAGAGAATGTGAGAGTTAATTTTGTAATATTGGATAACGTCGGTCGGAGGCATGACATCTGAACTGTGTGCAAGCCACGCGGTTAGTGCGAGATCCGGCCGTCTGTTGCGACCAGCGGATTTGGTACGCCAGACAGTCCGCTGTCCGGCCCGGACCAAGTTCGATCGTCTGTTAATGCTTTTACCATTTGTTGTTTATAGGCTTCCCCAGACTGTCACTACATATGATTGATGAATTATCAAAGAGGTTATGTCAGTGTCATTGATTGTCAAAACCACGTTTTATTTAGCTAGGAATTTCGCTTAAATTTTATTCAACAAATACGTTAAAATGAAAGTAAAACACAAGAAAACTAATAAACTATCCTTGTCCGATAAGATTGCTGATGCACTAACTGTAAAACCACGAGCAGATATAGAAGATGATCACGTTTTTGGTACAAACCCTAAAACAGTATCCCGAGCTGATTTTTCTTCTGAGAGTGAAGATGAAGCAGCTATTAGTGAGTTTCGTAAACGTAGCGTTAATTTGTTAAGTGACCTTAGCAAAAAATATGAAGGTGAAGTTGTATCAAGTAAAAAAAATAACAATGATGTGGAAAGCGATAGTGAAAACAGTCTTCTAAACAATGGCACTAATGGAGATATATCTGATGAATCAGAAAGTTCTTTTTCCAAAATAGGTAAAAAACTAAAAGCTAAGCTAAATGCGACATCTGATTCTGAAGGATTTGAAACTGAGGATGATGAAAGTGATGTTCATAGTTCATCTAGAACTAAGGATGAAGAAGACAGTGAAGATGAGGATAGTGAAAATGATGATGAAGGTTATGATATTAGTCAAATGAATGAGCCTGTTCAAGAAGAGTTTGAGCATATGAAGAAACAAAATTTATCTGAAGAATCAAAAAAAGGTGAATGTGTCAGAAACCAGCTTTTAATTTGGGAAAGTCTATTAGAAATGAGGATTCATCTACAGAGGTGTATGAATACGGCTAACCAACTGCCTATGCCAGATGTCTATAAGGCTCTATCACAAAATAGTGAATTCACTGAGCAGTGTAATATATCTAAAACAAATATTACAAATGTTTTGGACAAGTAAGTACTACCTTTGCAATACAATTTATTTGCTTACAACCAAATGTATTATAGTTTAAAATAAAAAGAAACTTATGCAAAAAGTAAGTTGAACAACAAATATCATTACTTGAGTGAAAACTTTTTGCATGCAATGGATGGGGCAATAGATGTTGGATGGGCCTCATGAGTACATAAGTAATGTTAAATTTGGTGGAAGAATTAGATGCATAAAAAATCCTAACTGTCTGAATTTCTAATTAACAAGTTAAAAAGGTTATTTTGAGTCTTAACCTAGTGACATGAAAAATTTACAATACTGTAAGGGATGTAATGCCTCACAAGCTACTAACTTCAAAGTAAAATTTTGTCATAAAATTGTATGAGGACAGTTAAATTTTTTGTTGTAATTTAATGATTGCAATATAATAAAACAAAAATTAATGAATTGAATCAGTCTTTACAAATACAAAAAATTAATTTGAAAAAAAACAATTATTGGTAATTTTCAGCTTTAATTGACATGAGATCCTTTTACTAGAATTTACTTAAAGAATATGACAAATTTAACATTTTTTTCTTCAAAAATAATCAATAAGAGAAGGCTACTTCTCAAAATCAAAAATAAAAATTCTGACACCTACTCAATGTAGCCTAAATTATTGACAATTTTTGCACATGGGGCAAGAACATTGCTAACATACTAGATTGCAACACTCGACGCATGTGTACATTCTGTCTATTTTATGCGGACAAATACTGCATGCCCTTTGCTTGCTTCAACTAGATTCAGGAGTTTGGATATCTTCTTCAACCTTATCGTCACCCAGAACTCACTTTATAACTAATCATAACTCCCTTGGTAATTGATTGCACACCACACGTCTTTGCATTTGAGGTACCACTAGCGCACATGCAAACGAATTCAGCAAATCTCCTATAACTATGTACAATGGACTGTCTTGCCGTAATATTTTCCTCCGTGATGAACTCATGGGCTGGAGTTGACATTTCTTAGAGTT
The DNA here is from genome assembly GCA_944452665.1 of Stenoptilia bipunctidactyla. NCBI lineage: Eukaryota > Metazoa > Arthropoda > Insecta > Lepidoptera > Pterophoridae > Stenoptilia > Stenoptilia bipunctidactyla. The sequence goes on along the minus strand of OX101734.1, from coordinate 15,658,304 downwards.
TTTGCCATGTTTAATTAATAACACAAAAGTAGTTCGAAAAAATATTTGTATTATCACTACGGACATTTAGCCTCAGAGGCTACTTTTTTTTTTATAAGTGACTAAACCCGCGTTTGACCTCAATCTCACCTGATGGTAAGTGACGATGAGGTCGAAGATGAAGCACACGGGTTTAGGAAGGAACTGGCTCTTTAAACAATATTGCCGGAACACATTACCGCCGGAGCGGAAACATTTGGCGGCAGACTTTATATAAAGGGTGGTCGCTAGCCAGGCGGACCCAGAAGGGATCCTACCACCAAGCAAAGACATACTTCAGATTTTCTAAGTATTATTATATCTAAATATTATTTATATATCTTAAGTATTATTTGCTTCCATGCTGGACTGGGAGCTAAACAAAAACATAGAATGTACTAGCTGCTTCTCTTCCCCGGCATACTGTAAAAGTCAGTTAAGGGGCAGAGGTTTTATGTGTGTTTTTGCTGACAATAGGCTGACTCCCAGTCACACTTCCAATTTTGTCAAATGTGACATCAGATGGTTTAACCTAACCGTAGCCTTTGGAGTTCTACCTACTTCATAAGGGACACAGGCGTGAAGCTATGTACTTATGTATTTCTCGCCTGTAAAACAACCAATGACAGGTCTGCCCCCTTCCATGGTCATTTTAGCACTAAAACAGAAGCTACTGAGATGCAGGGTCGAGACACGCTGGGGGAAGTGGTCAGTTCTAGGATTTTGCTAAACGGGCGACGCCTGTGAGACTACACGTCACTAGTTAAAGGTTAATTGAACTAAGATAATTTCTTTCCAAGTCATCTTACCGTATTTTACTTAGTGATCCCCAATATTTAGCCAATGTTGCAAGCACCAATATTACAATCATTGTTAGTAAAAACCATCTCTTGATTTTAATATTAGTGATTAATAAATTTTTTTGTATTTCAGGTTTTTAAACCTACAAAACACATTATTCAGAAAATTTCCAGAAACCAAGAACTTAAGTTCTAACAAACAACAAAGTCAACCAGAAACAAAATTAAAGGCAGAAAGTGAGGAAGAAATTCCGAGTGACACTGATAATGAAGAAATTCCTTCAGATACAGAGCCTGAAGAGGATGCAGAGGAATCAAAGCCAGTTAAAGAACACAAGACGACACCTCAGACCACAAAGAAGCGTAAACTTGAAGACTATGAAAAGGTCATATCAACATCACATAAAGCATTCAAATCATTCAGAGATTCAACCATTCAGAAATGGAATGATAAGACAAGACTTGCTTCAGCGTCTAGTGTTAAAAATGCTCCTACAAATTCAATTTTACAACAAATATCATACATACTGTCGGACAGAGAGAAACTTGTTAGAAGAACACAATTAAAGCGTTCAGAATATGATATAGTTGGTTATCAAAAACAACCAATAGAGAGTGATGTTCCAAGTTCAAATGGATCAGAAATCAACCCAATTACAAGAGACAGGAAAGACAATGATGAGTATATAACAGAAATATTTGATGACAGTGATTTCTACCACCAGTTGCTTAGAGAGTTAATTGAATGTAAATCAGCAGACATTACTGACCCTGTTCAGTTGAGTCGTCAATGGATAGCTCTACAACAGATGAGGAGTAAAATGAAACGAAAAGTTGACACAAAAGCTACAAAAGGAAGGAAAATAAAGTATGTGGTACATAATCAGTTAGTTAATTATATGGGTCCTGAAAAATCAAATACATGGAATGAAGAGAATACAAATGAACTTTACAATTCATTGTTTGGTAAAATGTTTGAACAAAATAATGTAGGAATGGATATAAATTTGGATAACGGATGTAAAGTAAAAAATTAACTAAGTTTAATATAGAAATGTTTATTTATCACATTGTTTTTATTATATCAAAGTTTGCTCTACTCAAATAATCATCATATTATTTCCTATGACTGTTATAATGTAAGAATGTACCTATTGTGTGTTACTCTGTTATGCTGAAACTTTTTGACTTTTTAAATTTTGCATAGCTTAGACTTATCCTGAAATAGCACATTCATCTTTCCAAGGGATTAGGTGTTACTCAGGTAAAGCCACAAGGAACGGGTAGTTTTCAATAAATGATTTTGATTGTAGCATAGAAAATGATCTTATATTCAAGCCAGACAAGGTTAGACTACATAGTATTAATTATTCATAAAATATATTTACTTTGGTAAGTACTGTTAAATGCAGTCACCTTCTCACTCTAATGACTCACCACCATTCCACGGTTCACAGTGATACAAACTATTGACTAATCTACATTTATACTAATATTGTAAAGAGGAAACCTTTGTATTTTTGTATGTTTGTATTGAATAGGCTCAAAAACTACTGGACCGATTTCAAAATTTCTTTTACCATTACTTAGAGGGATTCTTCCGAATCCGTATAGGCTACTTTTTATCCCGAAAATCCCGCGGGAATTGAAATTGCGCGGGTAAAACCGCGCGCAACAGCTAGTTGTTACATAAATTACAATGACTAAAAAATAGCCCTGTTTTATACACGCCTCTTTTTTAGTCAACAACCAAAAAAATTTTATTTTCTTTGATTCCATACAGGGTGACTGGTGACAAATTTTAGATAGGTACTGATACTAAAGTTGGAAAAAATGCATGAAAAAAAAATATGGCACATTTTGTATACTAAATTAATATTTAAAATCGGTATATCTCAAAAACTAATTAGCCTAGGAAAATGAATTGGTGTTGTGGATTCAAGACAAACCCTTGTATCTCCAGTTTTCCGTTGGTACACTATTTACGGGACACCCTGTATACGTATATGGTCGCCGTCAGGCTTTTACCATCGTCGGGACTGTGTAAATTATAAGAAAATAAATGCAGATAATTTTTCCTAGTAAAAACATTTTAAATCCTTTATAGTAAACAGACAGAAATGAAATGTCAAAAAAGTTTTTGTAGACAGAATGCTTAAATATCATCAGTATGACCGAAACTGTTCCGAATAACGAGAATTTCCAATACTTTTATTTAATAATAATAATAAAAAAATATTCTTTATTGCCACAGTACTTAAAAATAAACATTTCATCAATCTAATTAATGACAATGTGGGCGGCCTTATCGCTTAAAGCGATTTCTACCAGGCAACCCGGATTAAATTTTAGATAATGTTCTTATTAGATACACACTCTACATTACTCAAAAAAAGTATTCTAGCATCTAAGGTCTAATTAACCAGACCCGAGACATTTAATTATAAATGAGTAGCGTCGCACGGTTTTAATAGTGTTATAATTTTGATCTTACGGGAATTTAATATCGCAGGACCGACTCACTTGGTCCATTTTACCCACAACGGAACGGACACGGTATATGCGTTTGGGGTGAGAGGGTGTTTGTGCAAACCAATGTTACCATTTATCTCCAGAACCACTGGTCCGATTTTAATGCAGTTTTCAGTAATCGCTTTGGATTTTATTGGTGCATGTTCTTAGATAGGTGTAGCGGTAACAACTCACCAGGGGGCACTGCAGTAAACATTTGTTTGTAAAAGCCAATGTTACCGTTTATCTGCAAAACCATTGGTCCGATTTAAATGCTGTTTTCAGTGATCGCTTTGGATTTGATTAGCGCATGTCTTGAGATAGGTGTTACGGTAACAACTCACCAGGGGGCGCTGCAGTAAATATTTGTTTGCAAACCATTATTGGTCCGATTTGAATGCCGTTTTCAATTATCGCTTTGGATTTGATTGGTATAATGTTCTTAAATAGGTTTAACGGTAACAACTCATCAGGGGGCGCTGCAGTAAACATTTGTTTGTAATAACAACCATTAATTATGCATTGGTCCGATTTAAATGTGGCTTTCAGTGATCGCTTTGGGTTTGATTGGTGCCTGTTCTTAGATAGGTGTTACAATCCAAAGCCATCACTGAAAACTGCATCAAAATCGGACCAGTGGTTTTGAAGAATGGTAACATTGGTTTGCACAAACCATTCTACGTAATATGATATCGAGTTACGTTTAGTGATGGGTCGGGGGCATAAACAAATATGGGCACAATGGGCATAAACTAGGCATATTGGGCATAAATGAGTTTACGTCCAAATAAATGCCCGATCACTAGGCAGAAAAACAAACAACTTAATTTTGTAAAAAATTAAGCAGGAACTTGAATAAAAATGAAACTTTAAGTATTTTGTAAATCAAAACTTTTAATCAAATAATCAGTCATTAAATAATCACAGTGTTACTCCCCTCCCGCTTCAACAGTAAACTCCATAGTCCATTGAAATGTTACATTTTTTAGGCCTAACCTTGCGTTTTTCAGAGGACGCAATTTTTTGATGTGTAGGGGGTGTCAGTGTAAAGCTAAAACCAAGTTTGTGGGGTCGCCACCCTTGTCCTACGGCCGCCATCTTGAAATTGTTGTTGAAATGGTTTTTACGATATATCTCTTAAGCTATTTATCTGATAAAAAAAAATTATTACACGCAATATGTACAGTAACTTCCGAAACAGTTCGTAAAAATTGTAAAGCGCTGTAAAACCTTAACTATTGACTTAATGAAAAAATGTTGCTTATAAAAGTTGTTCCTCAAAAAACGATCTAAAACAATGGTCTGATATAATTTTTTCGTAAAATGATAAAAAAAAGTTATATCAAAAACTAGATTATTTTCTCGAATTTCTAAACATTTTCGCTTATAACTTTTTTATTTATAGTTCTACGATAAAAAGTTACTCGACTAAAGTTGTAGAGGATTTAATTTGCAACAAAAAATGTTCATACATTTTTTTTGATCAGATAAATAGTTTAAGAGATATATCGTTAAAACCATTTCAACCCCTATTTTCAAGATGGCGGCCGTAGGACAAGGGTAGCGATCCCACTTGGTTTTAGCTTTACACTGACACCCCCTACACATCAAAAAAATAAAATTGCGTCCTCTGAAAAACCCCAAATGTAACTTTTCAATGGACTACCAGTTACCCCCGTTGTTCTTTCAAACCAAGTTATAATTTTAACCAATCAATTTTGGTAAAATGTTAAGGTTTATTGCAGTATATTAGTTAAAATAAAATATGTTTTTAATGAATATTTTTTTTGTATACTTACATATAAGATACGATAATAAATAAATAAAAAAATCTTTTTTAAGTTTATGCCCAGACAAAAGACATTTACTCGGCATTTACGGGCACTTATCAGGCATTTACTCAATGCGCCAAAAACGCCAGGGCATAAACCCATCTCTTACGTTACAACAAAGCCCCAGCAAAGTTGAGTTGTAAATACTTATTATAATACTTCACTATGTATTTAAATAAACTAAGGTGGGTATGTCAATTAACGCCCTCTGTTAAAGAACGCCCGCACTACGAAAAGTGAACTTATATTTATACAAGCTGCATCGCAACTTAAGCACATATACAATAGTCCAATATTGACTAGTCAAGCGCGGGCGCGTGTCCCTAGAGCCGAAATCTTGTCAGGGAGAAGCTGTGATCGAAGAGCGTCACGCGTGTTTGTTGCTACTTTGAAAATATCTGAAAGCGAAATTGTAAGCACTCAGTTATTTTTCTGCAATTATTGCATTCCTTTGTACGTTTTCTTTTTTTACGTAAGTTAAATTAAATACTCCGTAAACCATTTTAAGTTATTTACTCAATTTCCTTAAAAAAAATAACAAAAACTGTAATATCTTCTCCTCGTTCAATAACGCCCAGCCATAAGCCCCTGGGGCGTTATAAGACAATGTGTGGGCGCTATTATAAATATCAAAATTTTGAAGCATTAAAATTCAGTTATTTTATGACCAGCTATTCGCAGTTCTTATTTTTTTAAACAAAAATTTGTATTTATAGGCCAATAAAATGACATAATCGAGAAAAAAGAAGAAAGTTATTAGATTATTACATATTATTGCTGCTTATGGGCGTTATTAAAAGCACCACTTTTTTTCAAAGGCGTCATTACCCTACTACGCTTAATAAGAATAACGCCCAATGAATGAAAAATAAATAGTTTTTTTTTTTCAAATAAAAAGCTTGATAGCTGTTTAATGTTTTCATTTTTATTATTTAAACCAAAAAAGGCTAACTAAACATGTTTACTTCGAGATGTTACAAGCATTTTTAAGAGTAGGTAACACAAGAGTTCTTATTTTTTTGTTAAATTTTCGTTTATGCTTTTTTTAGTTTTCTATAAATAAGTAATTGACATAGTTAATTTTTTTTATAAACGGGCGCTAATAGACATACCTACCCTTGCTAAAAACGCCCGAAATCATGTTTTTAAAAAGAGGCTATCATGTCGTGAAACGTACATATTTTCTCATATAAATTATTATTTTTCAGTAAAAAAAGCAATGATGCATTTATGTAACTTAAAATTTATTGTCCAGTGAGCTGTTTATATTGAAAATAAAATATTTTTCGTTAAGTGGGCGTTAAATGCCTCTTGTACCTTACATGGGTTTTCCAGCGGTGGTGGGGACATTAGAGAGCTGATGAGGAACGAGGTGTTGTGTAATGTAATGTATGGTACCTATATTATGCTCTTTAAAAAGTTTGAAATAAAAAAGCAAAATAAAAATTTTGAAAAACCCACGACGCGACTTTTAAAAAGTAATTGAAAAAGAATAAAATAATTTAAAATCCCCGACTGAAATGATTTATGTGACGAGAGATAATTAACGTTAAAAGCTTTTTTAAAAGTTCACTTGATCTCACACAGAGTCGGTCATATTATAAACAACATACCTACTAGGTTTTCGTTTTCATAATAGTATGTTGTTTATAATAAGACCGACTCTGTGTGAGATCAAGGGAACTTTTAAAAAAGCTTTTAACGTTAATTATCTCTCGTCACGTAAATCATTTCAGTCGGGGATTTTAAATTATTTTATTCTTTTTCAATTACTTTATAAACGTCGCGGCGTGGGTTTTTCAAAATTTTTATTTTGCTTTTTTTTTCAGAAAAAATCAAATTTGATTTATTTCAGACCTAATCTCTTTTAAAAATAGATGCTAAAACACATACATCGAAATTATCTTGTCGTATTGTATCATAAAAATTGTTGAAATAGAAAACAATAGAGAGTTGGATAATACCGCGCGGCTGATAACTCTGCGCATCGGTGGGTATATTTCAAAATCTAACCATAAATTGTACGATACAGTGAGTAAACATTGAAGTCTGAGATGCCTACACCCACCCTCGAACGGCACCACCCAACAAGGACAAGTAGCATTACAATAGACATTTAATATAACTCTGAACTTGAGGAATTAATAAGCAGTTAGAATGGTTCAACCGAGAACTTAGAGCTCCGAATTACGCTATGGTCTGTATAAGAGCATCATAGAAGTAAGAACAGATACTGTTGTTACGGGATCAGAGTTACAGTAGATTCTTAAAATGCCTACTTACAGCCCTCATCGCGTTGGTTTGATATTGGTTCATTTAGTGGCAGTAAAATATGATAAATGCTAAATAAAGGCGTACAGCTAAACCACTCTAATGCTAGCATCTTAAAAGAGTCACTGTGAACTAAGTACTGTATAGCCAACAGTTTTAGAGTGGTGTACTTTTAGAGCGATTAAACGCAAAAAGTTCCATATTGGTTCACCCTGACTCTGTAATTATCCTACTTATCACAGCTGCTTAAATGTATTTTATTGGCACACGCGAACACCAAAATTTCCAAATCCTCATCTAACTTAGACCTACAGCATTTGGCTGTTATATTGGCTACAGAAATATCACTAGTTTGGTCTCCGCATCGATATGGGAACTATGCACTTTAGAAGATTTTTGCGTCACTCCTTATGTGATCTATTGTAATGCTACTTGTCCTTGTTGGGTGGTGCCGTTCGAGGGAGGGTGTAGGCATCTCAGACTTTAATGTTTACTCACTGTATCGTACAGTTAATGGATAGATTTTGAAATATACCTACCGATGCGCAGAATTATCAGTTGCGCGGTATTATCCAACTCTCTATTGTTTTCTATTTCAACAATTTTTATGATACAATACTAATATTTCATAAGGTACCCGCGGGTGTTAAGGCCTGTCGGCAAATAAGGCCTAAGGGACCAAAATCGTACTAAATATAGTAGCTGACGTTAATGTTACACACTCACACATGTATTGTGCGTGTACAAGTTGCTACGATGTCGCGGAAGCACGTTGGTTTGTCCCTCGTGCCAGTATCTCCAAAAAACTTTCTGCGGTGGGGTCACGTGGCATGTCTTATAAAACTCGGCCCCAGTAAAACGTAAGTTTTTTTTTAAATATTACACTTACATACCTGTGTTTGTTATCTGTTTATTTATTATAATTAAGAGATGAGTCGTGTACAAAATTTGAATTCATTCAATTTACTGTATGCCTATGGTCGGCGGATATTAAGGCCTATAAAAATTGTACCATAGGCCTTATTATACTCCAATATTTTTTACTGATAAATGAGGCGGGGCTTGTTTTTGAAATTATTGTGTGTGTGTAGGTATGTATGTCTAATTTATTTGTAATTGTTTTCAATTATTACAGTCAAGATGCCTACCTACCAAACGGGTATTGTGGTCAGAAGATCATCTGATCTCAGCTGTTGGAGCAATACAAAGACTATGAGTTACCTATTCGGCTGAAAAAGTCATTAATTATCGCGGTACGCCAGTCACAAACAATCTGTATGATAAATATAATAAAAAGATAAGAAATTAAAGAAACTAAAGAAAAATACCCAGAAGGGGAATTTTGATAAGGCAAGAGAATGGAATAAATGTAGAACAGAAAATAAGAAATATAAAAAGACTTAAAATCCAAAGAAAGCTAAAATCGTATATATCAAGAAGTCTACCACCATCACCGGGCATTACATCAAAGCAGTTCAGTTGGTACCATGAGTCATGCCTGCGAATGAGACAGAATAGATGATGCCACGCAATGCATCATCCATTCGCAATGCTAAATGGTATCACAAAGAGGACGTCGGCTTATCGGTTGAAGATACTAATAAATTTAAGTGTCCTGGTGAATTCGAATAGATAGGTTTTGTTTTATGAGTGCTATGTTCCTATAACTTTATTTGTATGATCTCAAAAATAACAATTTACACACAATAAGTTGATTTTTAGATGGCTTATACTATAGGCTTTTTTACCCTACTATAGTGTAATAAGGCCTTTAGATTGAGTTTTTAAAGAAGTCTCGTATTAATTTAGTTTTCAACCGGAGATCAAACTTTTCAGTTATATACGGTAGTCAGTTAAGTACATAACTGATATATAATAAAACTTGTTGATTATGTTGAATATTTTTCATTTTATAGCAAATTTCCCTTAGCTAGGCCTTAATACCCACTTGTACCTTACTTGGCACAAACCGTAACTTGAAAGTCGAAGGCGTTCCGAGGAAATTCGAAGTTATCAAATGATCAAGCTGTAATCCTTACTAGGATACCTTCATATCTCTGGAGTCGTTAGCCGACTATTTATGAGATTTAGCATGTTGTTATCACTATTTGATGAGTATTTTTTGTAACTTAATCCAAGTCAATAGACCTTACCGTTTTTACGTGCACAAAAGGTATAGATACCAACCTATAGCTATAGATACCGCCGAAACTATAATACGACAATTTTTTTTATATGCGTCACTATTTATGACTATTTCATCTTTTTTTTGGTATAGTCAAAATTCCTTTCCAGTAAGATTTCAAAAGTGAGGATTACAGCTTGAAGGACACTTTGGATTTTACTACTTATTATTTTTAAGACCACCAATATTTAAGGTGGATCGATTTCCATACAAAAAAAAAACGGGATTCACTGATACAGGATATGGTGTAAAGCTTTATAAGGGAGTGGTCTTAAATAAATGCAAACTTTTCAGATTACTATATTTTAATGTGATACTCAATTACAGAAATATTAATAAGAGTCCACACATTTATATGTTTCTCCCCTCTCCTCAACTTTCGCACCTCTCCTCTCCTCTCCTCTCCTCACCTCTCCTCTCCTCACCTCACCTCGCCTCTCCTCACCTCACCTCGCCTCTCCTCACCTCGCCTCACCTCGCCTCACCACATCTCGGCTTACCACACCTCGGCTCACCTCTCATCGCAACAAACGCCATCTATCCACTACTTCCGTTACATTCGGCCGTCCTGAAACAATTGCGCCGCAATTGGCGCAAAAAATATGTTAATTAAACTCTTCAGCAAGTCTATTAAGTCATCTCTTGTAACGATATCTTTGTCGCTACTATTTCGCTATATGATGGGGTACTACCATATGATCTTAAGGCATCGGCGGTAACTATCCCCGTTAATTTCAGAAAATAAAATTTCATTAATGCCGTTCTTATACACACATCAGTATGAACCTCACATGTTTGAACGTTAAATAAATAAAAATATCGTTTTAGTTAACCAAGTTTCAAGCACCATTGAGTGACAATTATCTCCAAATTAAACAACCATTCAAAACCTTAATGTAATCATTAACAACAAGGTTCGTTAGTGGTTTACAGCAATCATAATTGCAATAAAATCTTTCAACCAATGACCCCTTCAACACACTACCCAGAATCACTCTGGCGTAGTCACCCAACCAACAAACAAGAACCTGCATCTAAAACACATTAAATCTCTTTCCACAACAAAAACTTGCTTTACAACTTCAATGGATACTTGTACTTTCGGCAACTTCATAACTGTAACAGCCACATATTTTAAATATTGCTTCCATTTAATATTGCCATCAAAATTTTAAATCCAAGATTTAAAAATTTACACAAAGCTACCACTGGTTTGGAAGATCCATTTAATGAGAAAAACCAGCAAGAAACTCAGTAGGAATCGGCTAACGTCAGTGCATTGTACGATTCGCAATACTTGCGATAAGAAAACCCCAACAACAATGAAATTTACTTTGAATGTAACAACAAATAATTTGACAGCGGTCGAACAATACAAACAAAGCAATCATAAGCTACTAGAATAACTCAGTGAAATTAGCAAACAATGCAAAGCTCGTCACAAAACGTAATGCAACCTCCATTACTTTCATCTCCTCACACTCATAACCTCTCTCCGGTTATAGCGTTTATCACACCAATAAGAGCACCACATTGCACCACATCAATCAATCAATCAATTTTTCGTTGAGTGGCAACCAGCCGTCGATGCACCACATAATTCACAACAACAAAGTAGGTATTACAATTTTTTTTGACAGTAAAATCCAGCTTTTTCTGTTAATCGCAACAAATTCAAGGTATTATTTAAACGCATTGGCTTTAGACATTAAAACGCATTTTCAATAATCTAGTTACTTCTCGACGCCATTAGCTATCTCCGTGGTTCACACACACTGTCGTCATGTTACTTTTCAATTACCAAAATAATAACAAGTTTACAATTACCTAAACAGAAAAAAAAACGTGTCTTCTAAGAATCTCAGCAAAATAATCGAAGATCGGCAAGATACAAGGCGAATTCTACCGAGTCACGGATACACGATTATCAGAAAGAAAACCTAAAACTCCAATATTCAGACTATTTAAAAAAAGCAATATGTAGGCCGCTTAACAACAAAATTTCATCCGCTCCACCGTGATATCATTACTATCCACCAAGTAGGTACATACTGTAGATTCGACAAAACCCATTAATCCGCAACTAACGCATTAAGATCGCGCAGTAGGTACACAATATTCTAACACACAAGGACGCACGCCACTCACAATCGTGGCCTCACTGAGACGCAAAATGAAGCCCGCTGCCTTATCAGGTAACTTGCAAGAGCAAAGCGATGGCATGAATTGCGCAAGATTTGCTAAAAAAGAACCAATTCGAATTACGTTACAGCAAAAACAAAGCTATAGCAATCCGACGACTGTGCTGCCTCTATCGTACAATTGATGTACTAAAAGTGCATATAATCCCTTTGACTTTCATACTTTTCGTGTGTACTTTTCCGCGAAATTTTAAAAGCAAACATCTGTTTCACATTTGTTTAGTTTCTTTTTTAGCTACTAAATTGTTTTTGGCACTAGTATCGTAGCAATAAATGCATTCTGCGATCAACGAATGATTGAACAGATATCGCTTACATAATACGATGTAAAGCAATGGATCGCGCGTCCATGGCGTGATCATAGATGAAAATAAGTACTAAAGTATAGATGGCCGTCTCGCCGATTTTGCACTAGGGCGCCAACTAGGCCCCGGGACCGGAACTAAAAAGCGGGGAAAGGGTGCGGGCGGGAGATGCTTCATCTAAAATATTGAAGAAAGTTTTAGAACTACTTGCAGAACTTCAGCCTAAATGGAAATAATCCTCGAACTTAAGAATAAATTTATCCTCGAACAACAAAAAGTCTAAATTGGTAAAATGTTAAAAACGCAAACGTATTTCACTGAAAACCAACGGATTCTCAGTGATACAACGTCTTTGAATCGCATAGTACGTACAACACAAAATTTGTGTGGCCAGGATTTAAAAAAAATATTCTTCCTAGCTATTGATACTCATTCAGTTTAGTAGTTTTTTTTTATTTGCTCACAAAAAGTTGTTACAGGAAACATATGAAAAAACACCAAAGTTGATGAAAAAAATGAAAAAAACACTAAGGGACAACTCAGACCATGTTGATCTGTAAAATTGTAGGCATAGATATGCTTATTCAAGATTATAGTAAAACAAATATTACCTACTCAATAATTAGGTGAGTAATAATACGTGTTTTGCATTAGGCAAGCTACAATAGGTTTATTTGAATTAAAGTGAATAGCTTAATAGTGTGTTATTAAATCTACTATTAACTGTTACTTTTTTTGAGTGGCAGCTCTATTATGAAAGCTATTTGAACGCATTTTTTCTACCCGTAATAGTTCCGCGCCCAAGGGTATGGTGGCGTTAGTTTATATCAGAATTTCCCAATTGTATGGAAGACAAACTAGCATGGGCGTGATGACTGCGCCATTATAGCTGATCGCTAATATTTACGTGATAAGGCAGCCAATTTGACACCTACGTCTAGTAATGCACTGAGGGTGTAACAATCTGAGCGACTTGTATACTACCGATCCAAACAAACAAACCACAGCAAAAATTTCTAGTTTTATCCAGCCTAATAAATCGTGACGCAAAACGAGAATTTAACTCCTCAAAACCTATTTGATCAAAATAATAATAACGAAATTCATAACCAATTCTCATAGCACAAATTATCATCTCTATAGTTTTTCAATATGTCCGCAGAATAAACTCACTCATAACTCACAGTTTTTACAACGTTGAATAGACGATAAGTTATAACAATATCAAATCCGAACAAAACACCATTTCATCTAGATTACCTCGCACGAAACAAAATGGTAAGAAAACAATTGCAACGTAATTCACCGTATTCTAATCGTAGGTACTTATTTTTACAAAATAATAACGAACCTCAATTAATTTGAAATCAAATCCGATCCTAGAAGATTTTTTACTAAGTAACACCATACTGTGATTCTTATTTCAAAATAGTTAAACCTTATTTTTAACATAAATTGTAACAAGATAAATCGAAACACAATTAAACCTGGGCTGATCCGATAAACCATTTGCTATTCAACAAACCGTACGGTATTTTAAAACAATTTTACTTTGCCACAGCAGCGCAAGTCATAACAAAACTACCGCAAAATATATTGATTAATCTTATTTTGATGCCATGTTTCGAAAACTCGCACGAAATAGAAACGAATCCATTAAAACGCGTAATGAAAATAACAACATTAACGTATTGGATCTTTTTAAGTCCCACAATAATTTATCACGAATTTTATCCACAGCACGTTAAGAACATTTTTTGCACAAACACACTATTACGGCTTACAAGACGTTAGATACCTAGTTCTCAATTTTTATTTTTACTGATGTTATGAGGTACGCATAGTTTTAATCAGGCTCTCGTATTATTTTAAGATCCAATAATTCTTGCACCTTTTTATTCCGACTTCCCTTTCAGCATACGGCAAACAATATGGTTCCCTATTTATAAGTTTATCACCATTAAGCTTAATACGCATCTTTCCCGAATCATTAAGTCTATTTCGCCCAGAACACCAGCAAAACAGTCAGAGTATCGTTCTAACAAACCGAATAACTGTTTTGTTAATTTAAAATAATTTCCGAATATTTTACATAACGATAGTATTATTTAATTCTCTACTTAACTTTTGCTCCTCAAAGGTGATAAATTCGCAGTAATCTCTCCAACAGATTCGCCCTTCTTCCAGAACTTTGGATTGTTGCTAATATTGCATACACGGACATATCCAACTCCATCATGAAGCATCGAGCTTGATATTGCGTATGATAAACCGCCCATGCTGTATCGACGTTGTTTTGTACATAGCTTTCTACAGAAGCATCGTTGGAAGTGACGCGCACCAAACTGCTTCTTACAAGAACTTCCGGGACTCTGTATTTACCAGCAACATTCTGAATATTTATAACCACACTCTAGCCTGTCCTGGTAATTTGGATTACCTACCTACATCTTAAAAGATTTTACTTCATCTGAGCAGTTGTATATATTGCTTAATTGTTCGATTTTCTTGATCCAACTTTTTACATTTACGTCGTTATTGTACGGATCGAAATCAGGAATAAATTTTTCAGTATTGCGTAACGACACAGTAGATTTAGCATCTTTGATATTCATTAAATCCGATATTCTTTTGTCCACTTGCTCCAATATGCTAGACAATGAATAATTTGATGTTGAATCAGAATTTTCATAATTACTAGTTTGGCCTGGAAACTTCCTTTTCTTGAAAATAAATCTTCTCGGGTTACCGCCATTACCATTTCTCTTCATCTTGAAGCGTAGGTTAATAAAAATGCCACTTCTGATTATAAGGGAGTGGTCTTAAATAAATGCAAACTTTTCAGATTACTATATTTTAATGTGATACTCAATTACAGAAATATTAATAAGAGTCCACACATTTATATGTTTCTCCCCTCTCCTCAACTTTCGCACCTCTCCTCTCCTCTCCTCTCCCCACCTCTCCTCTCCTCACCTCACCTCTCCTCACCTCACCTCGCCTCTCCTCACCTCGCCTCACCTCGCCTCACCACATCTCGGCTTACCACACCTCGGCTCACCTCTCATCGCAACAAACGCCATCTATCCACTACTTCCGTTACACTTTAATTATGAGTTCTACAAACTATTTTCTAGTTTAATTTGGCGCGAGATGAACAAAAAACATACCGTTCATTTAGAAATCACAAATAAATCAATTGAAAATTTTCATCTAAAATGCGAATGTGTGTGTGAAAATAACACGATAGGCTACGTTGCCACTCCATGCAATCACTGACAGAGACAACGGTCGGGCGAGCGGGACAGTTGCTCGTGTGCTATGTTGCCGATCTTACTAACTTTACTACTGTCTGCTCGCGCTCGCTCATTCAATTCAACTTGAGTTATTCAGTCAGTCACTTTATAACTTACTTGACTTCTGATCGCAAAAATCCTGCTTCCTATCCTATTTCCTACATAAACACCTAATTTATTTATTACAATATAAATAAAATTGCCTACTGAAAAATATTCAATATTTTGTAACTGAACCATAAATCCGAAACGTACACGCTTCCCTAGCCTACCTACGTACCAACCTAGCTGACTAGCTGATATCTACAACGTGTCCAAAAATTCAACGATAAGCTGGCACCAGATACCTAGTCATAACTACTCGTACATTTTTTTGAATTTTATAGTGTTTTTTTTGCTATCTTAAGCTATCGTGAGTAGTATAGCTTTCCTTTAAAACCTTTAAAAGTTCCAGAAAACTAATAGTTTTTTTACTACAGTTAATCAAAAATATTTTTTATCAAAAAATTTTGAAAGTTTTTTCATTTCCGCTCACTTTCGCTCACTGTGGTGTAAAAAAATGTATGAAACCTACCGCGGCAACTTTTTTAAAAAATTAGCGCCACTTTTCCCGATTATAAAACGGTATAACACATAAGGCATACTACAACACAGAAAAAAACGGGTACTATTACTAGATTATAACCTTTTTTGCTTTGCCACGCACCGGAGACCGATCCTTTGTTCTTGTTCTTGGAAATTCAATGGATGTTAGAAAGAGGCAGATAGAGGAATATCATACATTGGTCAGGTAGAATTGGTTTGGTAGGAATTCTTAACATAACGGCAATTTCGTACGCTCTGCTGTTTTGTTTACTGCGCAACTTTTGGACACGTTGTATAAACAAAAGGTAAAGGTCTCCACACTTGCTGACCATCTGTGTGGATGTAAACAAAAGATAGGAAGTGTTTGTGAAATAAAAGAAATGTTTGTCTCTTTGACGGTTGACTCCGGTCGCAATATCTGCATGGGATTTCTAGGAATTTGTTACAAATGATTACATTCACTACAACCAAGATCGTAATAAATGAAATCCTCTGAGAGTTTGACCAGCATTTTACAAGTCTCCCTGTATAAATACACATCCAAGTGTTGGCGATAGCGATGAGTTTGCGATATTAAGATGTTTGTATGACTTCATGGTAGCGGAAGTATGTTGGTAGTACTGTTAAAGAGGGCGCTAAATGCAATGAATGACTGACATTCGATTGCAGCGCCATAGGTTGTATCTTGAAGTAGGATGATGGCAAGTGACACGGATACGGTTAGGACGGCTAGGTGCGCGGACGTATCTCGGACTGACGGTCGATAGTAGCTCGGTATTAATTGAGTTGGCATTGTAACTGTAAAGTAACTGACTAACTGATTAAGCCAGGGTTATACAAAAGCCCACTGACTCGGTACTAAGTAACTGTCCAGTGATTAATTCTATCGTGTTTTGCGAGTAACGCTTCTTTTCGTTTTGTTTGTCTTCCGACATCAGAAGTGGGATAAGCCTAAATCCTAATATTAATTAGTGTGTCGAATTATTTTTGCGAATAGTCTTCTCGGATCTGCCCAAGCTTAACTTTCGTTTGTGATTAGAGTGAGTTGTGGTAACCTCCGACATACAATCATAGATCTGTTGAAATAAGGCAGTATATTTCCTAAGAATAAAGGTGTATAGGTAACTGAAACTTATCGGATGCTGCCTAAGTCTAAAGGAGCTATCTGACGGAAGGATCTGTGGTTGTGTGATTATCATACAATAATAGATCTGTTGAAATAAGGCAGTATATTTCCTAAGAATAAAGGTGTATAACTGAAACTTATCGGATGCTGCCTAAGTCTAAAGGAGCTATCTGACGGAAGGATCTGTGGTTGTGTGATTATGGAGAGAACTATAATTAATCCCTGTCTAAGTCTAAGGAAGTGATTAATTATGGAAACAGTTTTAGAGTGAGAGAGTCAGTGATTAGAGTAAATTCACGTGCCTAAGATAGTTCATCATTTTTGTTAGTTTTTTATAGCTTGCACAGATGTGATAAGGTAAAATTGTTTTGAAATAACGTACGGTTTGTCTAGACGTATCAAATGGTTTTTCGTAACTTTAGTTAATATAGATGAAATTCAATTTAAGGCGAAAGATAATATTCAAAAGTTTTGATATTGCGTTTTAAGTACTTAATGATGATGAAAGTAAATTTAACGTTGAAGTTGTAGATTTTCTTTCTGATTATCGTGTATCCGTGAATCGGTAGAAATCGCTTTGTATCTTGCCAATCTTAGATTATTTTGCTGCGATTCTTAGGAGACACGTTTTCTTATGTTTTAGTAACAGTAAACTTGTTATTATTTTGGCAATTGAAACGTAATATTACGATAGTGTGTGTTTAATGAATCACGGAGATAGGTAATAACGTCGAGATTGAAAAGATTGAAAATTGAAAATGCGTTGAACTTGTTGCGATTGACAAAAGAGCTGGATTTTACTGTCGAACTGTTTGCAGTTGTCGAACAATTTTAGTACTTTGTTGTTGTGAATTATGAAGTACAATGCAATGCTCTTTTTGGTTTGATATACGCCATAACCGGATGGAGGTTATGAGTGTGAGGTGATGTAACCTAGTGGAGGTTACATTACGTTTTGTGACGGGATGGACGTCACTGCAGAAGAGCTTTGCATTGTTTGCTAATTAATTGGGTTATTCTAGCAGCTTATGCTTGCTTTGTTTATTGTTCGACCGCTGTCAGATTGTTTGATGTTACATTCAAAGTAAATTTCATTGTTTAATGTGCGTATTTCTTATCGAAAGTATTGTGGTTCGTACAGTGCGTTGACGTTAGCCGATTCCTACTGAGTTTCTTGCTGGTTCTTCTCAGTAGATGGATCTTCCGAACCAGTGGTAGATTTACGTAAATTGTTAAATCGTGGATTTAGAATTTTGATGGAAATATTAAATTGAAGTAAAATTAAAAAAAAATCTGTAGCGGTTAAAGTTTTGAAGTTGCCAAAAGTACAAGTATCCATTGCAGTTGTAAAGAAAGATGTAATTTCTGGTTTTGGAAGAGATTTAATGTGTTGTGGATAATGGGGAAATGATGTAATTGCTGTTAACCACGAACGATATACCTTGTTGTTAATAATGAAATTAATGGATTTCAATGTTTGATTTGGAGATAATTGTTACTCAATGGTGCTTGAAACTTGGTTAACTAAAACGGTATTTTTGTTGTTGAGTATTCTAAAAGATTTATAATGTAAAGAATTCAAACTTGTGTTTTTTCTTTTGAGAATTAGCTTGACTTCATTGTCAGGAATGGCCAAGCCGCCACTTTGGTATGATTGTTTCAGATTAACACACGAGGACGTGTGTCATCGCAGGATGGCCGTGTTGGCGATAGCGATGAGTTTGCGATATTAAGATGTTTGTATGACTTCATGGTAGCGGAAGTATGTTGGTAGTACTGTTAAAGAGGGCGCTAAATGCAATGAATGACTGACATTCGATTGCAGCGCCATAGGTTGTATCTTGAAGTAGGATGATGGCAAGTGACACGGATACGGTTAGGACGGCTAGGTGCGCGGACGTATCTCGGACTGACGGTCGATAGTAGCTCGGTATTAATTGAGTTGGCATTGTAACTGTAAAGTAACTGACTAACGGATTAAGCCAGGGTTATACAAAAGCCCACTGACTCGGTACTAAGTAACTGTCCAGTGATTAATTCTATCGTGTTTTGCGAGTAACGCTTCTTTTCGTTTTGTTTGTCTTCCGACACAAGACCCATAACATATTATATATACAGACAGAGCCATAACATATTTATTTTTAATTCTTGTCCGTGCGGTGATCGAACCCTCGACCTTACAGCTAGCACTTTAGGCATTGCGCCGCGGATGTCGTCTGTGTGTTTTTTTTTATATGTGACTAAACCCGCGTTTGACCTCAATTTCACCTGATGGTAAGTAGGTAACGATGAGGTCGAAGATGAAAGCGCACGTGTTTAGGAAGGAACTGGCTCTTTACAAATTAGTTCCGCATAGTTGGCTATTCATAATATGATAATCCATTACACAAATCTTGCTTTCTTTGGCCCCATGGATTACTACTCTGGGTATTTATTATACCAATACCATAGACGGAAACAAAATATTATATAGAACACCAGAATTTCGCAGCCTCCTTTATTATTTGTTTGAAATTGGGTAAAAATATAACTATATTATAGACATCTTTTCTATCCCAACAAAAAAAATAAATTCGGTGCTCGAACTGAGAACTCGCGGCTTAGAATCTGGGCCAACGCATAAAAAGCCAACATGCTAGATTTGTGTCGTAAATAAATAATAACGAATTAAATATCAAACAATCGCTACGAGGAGGCCATAAAACACGGAAAAAGGACGCCATCTGTTGCGCTCTCTGTCGCACTTGTGAGAGTTTCTTCTGTACATGTAACACAACGTAAAGAAAGATTTTATTGAATTGGTTGGATAGTACAATACAATAAATCGTGTGAATTATTTTTTGGAAATTCTATATTCATATAAAGATGTCGCGGAACATTTTTAAAGTCAAAAAATTGGAAAGCTGATTTCACAAATAAATAAAAACCAGAAATTTGTGGAACTAACGCCATCTAGCGGAACTTTAGCTTTTTGTAGGCTCATCGAACCACCTTAAACTAAATTATAATAGTACTTAATTAAAAAAGACAAAGTATTAAACAAAATCATGGATTCTGGTTGATAAGAGTTCAAAACTAGTCGGACAACTCCGACAATAACTTGTGGGTGAACACTGTATAAAAAATAATAGCAACTACGACTCACAAAACATTTTTAAAAACCTTCAAGTCCGAGTTATGCTCCTACGATAATCCCTAAAGTATTTCAACTGCAGAAAATTGAGTCACATACAGGTCTGATAAAACGAAGAACCACACATGTTGCTTACCTACACCACAACAACAAAAGCCTTAGATATCATGAGAAATAAAGTTATTATGGAAAAAGGAAAATAATTACTTACCTCCACATCAAACTTAAACTCCTCTGGTCTTACTCTGGAAGATACCAAGCTAATATTAAGTTTTATTTGATCAGACCTACAACTCACACAAACATTTTTACTCTATTTAAAAAATTGCGATTTTTTTTTTACTTTTTTAAGAAATTCCTCTAAAAAGCCGTTTATTGTCTTCTCAAATGCATTTTATTGAATCTAATCTATACAAAATAAGCAGCTCCTGGTATTATTTTTTTAAATATGCCCCTAAAATTGCATTTGCAAGATGGCGCTACTGTCATGCCCGTTCACACTGTAGGTGTTCAGACTTCAAACAAAATTGTTTAGAACTTTAATTATGTCTTGCATAACCTTTTGCAAAGGACAAATCAAGAGACTATTACCGTTCATATTACGGAATTTATGGATATTGAGGGAAAACTCTATTGATCCGTAAACACTTTGAAGGGTAAAAATACGTACCTACTTATGTACTTAGTATTAAAAGAATAAATTAAGTAGGCACATTAAAAGTACAAAAATATATCCAATAGTTATAAAAATATTATAGGTAAGTAGGTAATAGTAAAATACTTAAAAATAGGATCGAACTCAAGTCGATTAAATGGAAGATAGCTGTTTGCACAGGGTTTCTGTGCAAAATGGACTACCAGCTGCTCTGACGTACTATGATGAAATAGTGGAATACACTATATTTGACGATTACATTTATTTTCGCAGTTCGGATATTCATAGTTGCGTAGTTGCGGATAAATTTTGAACTTTATTCACTTTAGAAATTATAGTGATAACGAACTGTAAAAGTTTATACCTACTTATCAATTTGCTGTAATGGGTGAATACAGCCATAAAGACCAGCAATTGGATTGAAGATCTGAAAAGAGTCACTAAAACGCCGGAAGGAGTAAAAACGCAAAAAAGATGATAACAGATCAAAAGTATATAATGGACCACACAAAAACCTAACTAAAGATAAAAAATACAGCTTTTTGTCGAAACTTGTGCATAGAACATAGAATTTTTGAACATCGATATCTCAAAAAATGATAGCAAAACGAGTCCCTCAATAAAATATATGTGATATCTACCTATATCTATTTTCATATAAACATGTGCAATAGACATAAAACTGAAATATAATTTTGACCAGATGAATCAGTCATAGAAAGAAATTTTGGAGAAATACCCTTTAAATAAAGAACCTAAAAACACCAGAAAAGGGGCATTTTGAAGCAGATAACATAGTTCTTTAAATAAAAGTAATTTGGTACTAGTATTATATGCTTAGTGCAAGTGTTTTAATTGCATCGATTTAGTAACTCTCGTTTCCCTAATACATGTATGTATTTCGAGTTTCAATACTCAAAACGGTAGGTGACTGAACTCAACAATTAAGTTCGTATGATTTTGTAATCATAAAGTTCACTAGATAGCATAGTTGAGTGCATCGGTCTTATCAAATAATTGTATTTAAATAGCTTAGCTGAGAAAACAGTCATGTTGATTACAATTTTCGCGCTGAATGTGAGCAGCGGAACGTTATCAAGGCTAATTGTAAACGTTCACACTTTTTTATCAAACACACTTCTTCTCTTGATAAGATTAGAAAGTCATATGGTTCGTATCCGTGCCATCAGGAAAGTATCTTCTCACAATAAAATTCAGTGTAATTTAGTATTCTTATAAAAAACAAACAATCGTGTAGTAAAGTGATGCAGTGGTTTGTTGCAAGTGTTCTTTGGGTGCAAAATGAGAGATAGATTAACAGAAATGCATACTGTGAGACCGTTGGAATTTCCAGCAGGATCCAGTGGTCGAAATAGATCGCAATCTTTTACTTCACGGTGGATTGAAAACACTTATTTGAGACACGAGCCAAGATATTCTCTGCAGTATGAAGTAAGTTTCAATGTTAAAGTTATTGTATACCATAATACTGATAGCTAATTATTCTAATAAGAACATCCTTTGAAGTACCTATGTACCACATAATTCATGTCAAAAAGTAAAATATAAGAAAGTAAGTAAGTGCCTACCTAAGTTAGGTTCAATTATACGTAAAATATGCAATATCTACAATACAATATTTCCGATAGGGTAATTGGTCAGGCGAAAAAAACTCAACGATAACAATGATAAGTATATCTGTCCCTTACCCAGATATAAAATAAACAATGTATTTATTGACATGAAAACTCCGTGTTAGGAAAGGAAGTTGAACATCTTTTTATGTTCTATTTGTATTTCATCATAGAGTAATAAATAATAATGCAGCCTCAAAGAAAGCATAAGTAAATTTGGCATGTAGATAAACTTGTAGTGTTAGTAGTAGGTATGAGGCACTAGTTCCAGACTATAGGTACACTATGGCCTTATACAGAAAGAAAGCTGGAAACTTACCTATAAGCGCTTGCCAGCGCTTGACAGCGCTGGTGACCCACGCAGGAAAATATATGAACGCGCGCCGATAAGCACTGAACGGTGCCGATAATTTCCGACAAGCTTCAACACGCGCTGATCAGCGCTGGGAAATCATCTTCCGATGAGTCCGACATTTTGCTTGGTCTGCCTCAACCTGCTTCCTTTGTGTAGAACGGACCAGCGCTGTCAAGCGCCGGTAAGCGCTCACTTATAGGTTTCCAGCTTTCTTTCTGTATACGGCCTATCACAATGCCAAATTTCATCCAAATCCGTTTATCCGTTCTGCGTGATTGAGGAACAAACATCCATACATCCTTACATCCATCCATCCAAACTTTAAGCAGTCTTCAAATTCAATTTAAATAAATAGGTAAGATATGCTGTTATGTTAGCAAAGGTTTCGTAATTTTTATTAATTTTAGTGAAATATTCTATGAATTTTAGTGAAACCTACTTAAATTTAGTATTCTATCACAAAATAATATTTAAATAATATTTTTATCCAAAAGAGCAGTTGTTTCCATTACTGACCTATGGATGTGGATGTATTCTATTACCGATTTATGTGCTTCTATTACCGACTCACAAGAAATAGCCCCTTTTACTACCATAGTTCAGCCAGGAGACGTCCACCGCTGGACATAGACCTCCTCCAAGGTTCTTCACACAAATCGGTCTCGCGCTGCCCTTATCTAGCGTTTACTGACGACTTTGAGCAGATCGCCTCGTGGGGGGCCTACCCACACTGCATATCCTAGTACGTGGTCGCCACTCAAGAACCTTACTGGCCCCAATGGCCATCTGTTCTGCGAGCTAAGTGCTCTGCCCATTGCCACCTCAGCTTTGCATTTCTGATTCGATCCCACAAGGGAACTCCGAGCATAGCCATTTACATTGCTTGTTGAGCGACTTTAAGCTTGTTTATTAGGCCCATAGTTAGCGCCCACGTCTCGCTCGTACGTCATCGCTGGCAACACACATTGGTCAAAAACCTTTGTCTTCAGACAATGTGGTAATTGGGACGTGAAGATTTTATGGAGATTTCCGAACGCAGCCCAGCCGAGTTTTTTGTCCAAAGTATACATAATCGTCTACAACTTCGAGCGTATATACCACAGGAGCAACGTGGACATAATTTTCAATTTGTCCATGTTCATTTTAAGACCCACTGAGGTCATTGAGCATTTTACTCAAGTCTTGTAGGGTCTCAGCCAGGACTAGGATGTTGTCCGCGAATCGAAGTTGAGTGATATACTCACCATGGATGTTGATTTCAAGTCCATCCCAATCCAGGAGCTAGAAGACATCTTTTAAAACGGCGGTGAACAGCTTAGGTGAAATAACATCACCTTGCCTGACGCCCCACCGCAGTTGGATACGCTTCGAATTCTGGTCCTGGGGACAGACTGTCATGGTGGCGTTTTCGTATGCAACTTCAGCGCTTCGATGTATAGATAGTCACTTTACTCCCACTGCAAAGACTAGATTACAGCCCAGGTCGCGATAAAATCAAAGGCTTTCTCATAGGCCGCGAACGCCAATCATACTGGCTGGTTTTACTCTTTGGTCTTCTCTATAACCTGTCGCAGCGTATGCATGTAGTCTATGGTGGTGAAGCCTTTTCGGAAACCAGCTAGTTTGGGAGGCTGGAAATTATGAAACCTGCGCGCGAGACGGTCATAATCACTCTGGAAAATTGCTTGCTTGTTTTCCAAATAAAATAAATTAATAAACCGTAAAGAGTTCTTCTTTCTCCAAGAAATCGACCAGCATCTGTCCTCGGTCGTTCCGAACTCCAACTCCAAATTGCCCCACTTTCTGCTCACCGCTTCGTTTGCCTAATTTCACGTTAAAATCTCCCATGACAACGTTAAAATGGGTCACGGAGCTATTTATGGCTTTGGAGATGTCCTCATACATTGTCTTCCCCTCATCATCGGAATATGTCCGACGATGACGGAGGTGCACCGTTTGGTAATTCTGAGTATCAGGTACGCTACCCTATTTGACTGGCTCTCGCTTTTTGTATCGCTGTTCACAAGGGCTTTGTGGACGAGCAGCCCGACACCACCTTAGGACAGTTGGTCGCCCTCCCAAAAGTAGTGGAGATTGCCGGATCTCAGGATTATCGATTCCTCTCCCTTTCTATGAACTTCAGTTAACCCCAGAATGTCCACCCAAAACATCCTCTCAACACTTTCTCGAGTTTAAAAAGCTTCTCGTTGGTCCGCAGTATCTGTACCTGTATCAATATGTGTTGCCAAGGGTCGTTTTTGGCAGCCTGATCGAACCCGGAGATTACTAGGACCCCCTGGGAGAACTCTAGAATCCTAGCACGCCCTGGAATGAATCTGCTGACTAAAAGTCACAGTAACGATACATTGTTTCTCACAGTTTATCCCCATGTAATTCAAGCCAAAGCTGTAATTCTAGTCGTTCAATACCAACAATTTTCATTACCAAAAATATCCTATTTTTCCTCAAGCAAAGACTAATAAATAAAAGAGTTTCCAAAAAAATTACACCAACTGTTTGATCAATTCATGGCATACCGGAAAAAAGCCGAAAAGAAAAAAGCACAAGAAGATGCAAAAAAAATATGGAAAGAAAAGAGAAAAGAAAAGAAACAGATACCGTCAATACTAGAGTAACAATTTGTGCACGTGTAAATCTTACCTTAAATATCTTTTCAGCTGTAAGTCAGTAGCTGCATCTAATAGCGACCAATAAATTTGATGAAAAACAGCTAAAATATGTATCACTTATGGAATTATGGAAAATTATGGAAATCAATTTAATTCGATGTCTTTGCGATACATTTTCCTTGAATGTGAATAAGTAATAAGCTCAGATAAAAACGATCTTTTGAAATATATACCATATAATAGGTACTAGGGATTTTGCCTAACATTGAATCCAGTTTTATGCAATATATCTAAGAAAAACGTTGGATGCGAATTAAGATTTTTTTTTTTTCAAATGGAAATTTTCTTGACATCACATCACAAGTCTAGCCTAATATTACGCCCACTGCTGGACATAGGCCTCCCCCGATGCTAGAAAAATGCCTCCCTCCCTTCTTCTTGTTTACTTCTTTATTTTGTTCTGTTCCTTTTGGAATATTCTTTGGAGACTTGCACTGATATAGTTATTATAGAAACAATGCAATAATCTGAAAACAAAAGAAGCTGATTCGGGATTAGTATTGGCCGGCTATAGTCTCTATCATTTGACCGGTAGAACCCAACATCGTATTTTTCTCAATAGTATTTTTTTACAAAAAAACCCATTGTTTTTTCTCTAAAACTATATTTTGTTATGATAATGAATATTCAAGCTACATATTTATATAACCCAATCATAAAAATACAGTGAAAATATCAACTCACCTCCAGGCGCGGTCCCAGGGGGGGTGTCACAGGGGATATGACACCCCAAAATCATGATAAGATGAACCCCTTATGAGAGAAGAAACTAGAAAAAGATATTTCTGATTAAAAAAATTTGTTGTGACCCCCCTCCCAATTCAGATGTGACACCCCAAA
The DNA here is from genome assembly GCA_944452665.1 of Stenoptilia bipunctidactyla. Classification (NCBI taxonomy): domain Eukaryota; kingdom Metazoa; phylum Arthropoda; class Insecta; order Lepidoptera; family Pterophoridae; genus Stenoptilia; species Stenoptilia bipunctidactyla. The sequence continues at coordinate 15,631,867 of OX101734.1, read as the reverse complement.
AATTTCAGCCTGTGACCGCGCCTGCTCACCTCTTAATATCGAAGATCGAAAAATTATAATGATTTGGCGAGAAAAACAAAAACGTGCGTTCTTCCTCGATGCGCGACGGAAACTCAGCGGAGGTCGACGCCGCCGGCTTGCTAGGTATGGCTAGCGCTTCATATGCCTCTGTGTGCACGCAAATATCTACTTGATTTTGCTGACCGGTACCTATAACCTCATGACCGGTATTACCCCTTTTTACCCTAATCCATATTTAGACTAAAATAATAAAGTTTAGGAGTCTGTTCTTTCGAACGCGCTAATCTCTTGTTCTTCAAAAACTAAGTACTTACCTACTTATGCCAAATGAAATTATTTTTTATCAAGCAATTCCTATGGGATTATTTTTTAGGTTTTAATAAATATTTGATTATATTACTAACGATTGTTTTCATTATTTGTGAGTTAAAAATGCAAAAATTAATAATCACTCAAAACGAAATTTATTTTAAACAAAGGAATGATTATGAGTAATAGTATATGTAGTTCTATAACTTTATTATAAGAAAAATGCATCATGATAGGTACATAATTATTACGTTAATTTCACATTTTCGTCAGTTCATCGATGAATCATAGAGCAGGTTGGCTATAAGTTGTTATTATACCTAATCATCGCTAATTTAACTTCTCTGTTTTTGTGTTGAATACCTATCATCATAGCCAAAATATACCATGATACTAATTATTCCGATCATTTCACGTTCATTTTCAAGTCCGAATTACCCACCGCCGCCATTTCTTCGACATGATTCCAAACTTTTTGGAAGCCACATAAGCCATGGACTCATTTTGATGTAAGAAATGTAATTTTGGACATTTTGGAGAGTGGGTAGGTATAAAGGGGAAGGTGCTTTTTTCACTAACTCTACTTTCTCTCTAGGGGTGTAGGCCAGAGAACCGTTAAGCTTACTCGGTGTCTCTGATACAGCAAATGTGGGTTAAGCGAGCTCTTTCGATGCCTTTTTGCAGGATTTGGCAGCCTTTTCTTGTGTAATTCGAATCCACAGCATTGCTTGAGAGGGCGTTTGAACAGGCTTTGTATCCTTCCCGCATACGCTTTCAGGCATGGCAAGCAGTACGAAACCATGGGCGAGTTTTATGGAGGGATAGATCAACGTAGGGAAAGAAGTTTAGTACTGGATGGATCGGTTTTAGTAAACGAATTTACCATCAGGGATATGAAATGTCGCATTTGATCCCAATCTGCTGAATTCTCACTTGAACCATTTTGAGCATATTGTGAGTCGGTGAGACTGTGGTTGGTTGTCCCTAAAGGTACAGTGACGAACACCGCGTATCTGTCTGGATCCGAATGTCAGGAGAAGGTCCATGCAATATGCCAGTGCCGTCTTAAGCCTTTTCGGCGCCGGGGTGCGGGGCTCAGCCTGCGCCCTCGTTTTCTTTTACAATACAGCGTGGCACGCAACCGACGACACACTGCAGTAGGAAAGGGGGTCCTAGTCAACCAAAAAAGCACAATACACGTAATTATTTTGATAATTTATTTATTAATTACCTAAAATACAATTTTATACAAATTAAACCCAATTATACACATAAAAAAATGATTTTAAAAAAGTTCGAACGCCTTCAGAATCTTCAAAGAAAAATTAACCAACACTAAAAATGAAAAAAAATATTAGAATTTTAAATTCAAAGGACGAAAAGGCGTGGCTTTTTCTAACTTATCGTACTTCCTGAACTGTTTGAAGTCGGTGCCAAGCCAAAAGGATAAAAACGAATTATACCTACTGAGATGATGATTTTAATGGCGAAAAACACCAGTATATAACCAACTCTCGTTTATACTTAATTATTTAATTGCTAAATATCTATTTATGGTATTTTCTTACATACATCAAACAAACTCAATTTTTCTTGCTTTTGAGATGCCAAAGATTTTAATTAAATCATTTATTTTTATTTCATTTTTGGATTCTATACTTATAATAATAGAGCCTGCCCGAATCGTTCACCTGTTTCTGTCTCTCTTGCCCTGATCCCTGACCGACTGGTCCGATTGTCGGGTCCTTTCCGCCGAAAGACGTGTAGTAAGGATACGTAATAATAATAATAAAATTGTTTATTCAGATAACAGAGATCCACATTTTTTTGTAACAATTACTTATTAACTATGTTAGAAACATAATTGAACAATTTAATTCCTGATAAAATATGGTGCCGCTGTAAGTTAAATTATTAATCAAAATTGAATTTAAAATTACAATGAAAATATAAAATTGTGCTCTAATTTAAATTTAAAATCAATGTCAACTATAATTAATTAGATTAAAATCATTTAAAATCAGTACCTAGTAATATAATGGTTGACCGAAGATGTTGAGATATAAGGAAATGAGGAAATACCCGGTATCTGGGTATGTCACAAAACATTGTTGTCGAGGAAGCGGGTGTAAAACAGTCTGTTAGCGAATTATTTTTTGAACGTCAGTTCTAGTTCTTTGTCGGGTCTCAATAAAGTCAGAGCGTATAACGGATGGCTTATGCCCGTGACCCGTTACGCGGGGTGGCTTATCTGCGTGGACCAATCGTCGTCCAAGATGTTTTTGGTGGACATAACTATCCCACATGACGAGAACCTCGTGAAGGCCGAGACCGAGAAGCAACGTAAGTACTTGGGCTTTGCACACGAGGTGACCGAAATGTGGCAAGTTGTGTCCACCGAAATCATACCGGTTGTAATATCCGCAAACGGTCAAACCCCATTCACATTGTTCAGAAACCTTGAAAGGCTAAGATTCTGAATTTAGGTATAACAATGTGAGGCTGACACGCTTCACATTATTATATTTCGTCGCTTCATTCTTCAGATATTATATAACAGGTAGTCCTTTTTAGGTACTAGGTAACTTCGCATAATTTAAAGTATCATAAAAAAAACACTGTGGTGGGGCGCCGCGTGGCATGATCCACCCGGTTCGCGCCAAGCCCTCATTCTTTTTTCGTGCGTGGTAACAAGCATACGTCATTTACTTTAATCATTTACTTAAGTTTTTACAAAATGCCTAAACGTACATCAGAAGAACAGCTTCAACATTATAATATAAAGATAAAAAAAGTTGGAACAAAAAATAAATAAAAAACGGAAACAGCGAATTATTTCTTCCGATGAAGAAGAAATCTTACAAGGTAAGACCTACTTATTCGGTTTAAAAATGTTATTTAAAAAATCAGAGCAGAAAATGCGTGTAATCTATAATAGATATATCACGTTATCCGCTCAATATCGTAATGATGTAAACTTTAATAAATTTTATCTGATCTTATCGATCACCTTTTGTTTTCAATACGATTACAGAAAATGCGGGTAATCTCAAGGAGATTTATCTCGTTGTCTGTAATACGTTATGGGCGTTATATTAATATGAATTAGACATAAACATGTCGCCTCCAAGGTTATATAAAAATCAGAGCAGAAAATGCGTGTAATCTATAATAGATATATCACGTTATCCGCTCAATATCGTAATGATGTAAAATTTAATAAATTTTATTTGATTTTATCGATCACCTTTTGTTTTCAAAACGATTACAGAAAATGCGGGTAATCTCAAGGAGATTTATCTCGTTGTCTGTAATACGTTATGGGCGTTATATTAATATGAATTAGACATAAACATGTCGCCTCCAAGGTTATTTAAAAAATCAGAGCAGAAAATGCGTGTAATCTATAATAGATATATCACGTTATCCGCTCAATATCGTAATGATGTAAAATTTAATAAATTTTATTTGATCTTATCGATCACCTTTTGTTTTCAATACAATTACAGCTGAAATAAATGCTGAAATCTCAGCAGCCATAACTGACATAGCACGAGCACGTGACAAAAAAAAAAAACCAAAACTTTCAGCAACAGCTGGGGTACGATATTACCACCATAAATCGAGAGATGGACGTCCTCCCTAAGAAGGAAGAAAACAAAATGAAGGCCTTCCGTCACGTAAGTGATGGATGCTGCCTATTATCAGACCTCCACTTTATGTTCACCAAAGATAGGGTAAAACTGATTTTACCTAATTTGGATACAAACTTTAAACATGTTATACAAGACTCCGAAAGAGACGAAACTTTATTCGGAAGTTCGTTGCCGGAAAAAATAAAGGCAAGTAAAGCCATTGAAAAGTAGGGAGCCCTAATTAAAAAAGGCCCAGCCAAAACAGTCTCCTCTCAAATATCAACGGTCAACCGGTCGTCTCAGCAGGGAAACTGGACAGGACCTCCTCGTTACCCGTCGTTCAGGGGGGGCGGGGAGGTCAGAAGAAACCGATAGCAGCTCAAATACAGCGGCGCCCTCAATCGAACTCTGCGTTCAACGCCAAGTTCCAGCCGCAGACTTAGTCCAGGACGCGTGCTCCGACCCAACATTAATCAAGGTACATGCAGGTCGAAGTAATTTATTTTATGATTGTTGGACAAAAGTAACTAAAAACGAAGTTATATTGAAGTGGATAAATTATGGATTTAGAATACCATTTGATACTCAAATTTGTCAGTATTCTATTCCTAAAAATAATTTGTCATCATGTGAAAAAAGAGACATGAAAATAGCTATAAATAAATTATTAGACTTAGGGGCTATAAAACCTTGTTCTCCTTCAAATGATCAATTTATTTCAAATATATTTTTAGCTCCGAAACCTAATGGAGAAAAAAGGTTTATACTAAATTTAAAATCTTTAAACAAGTTCGTAACAAAAGTACATTTTAAAATGGAATCTTATAAAACAGCCTCGAAATTAATTCCTCGTAATGGATACTTAGCCAACATAAATATGAAAGAATCATATCTACTTATGCCGTTTTTTGTTAGTGACAGAAAGTACCTACGATTCGAATTCCAAGAAAATGATTCGTCTGAGCCGATCACTTACGAGTTCACAGCAATGCCGTATGGATTATCGGTAGCTCCGTGGGTATTTACAAAAATTATGCGTGAAGTAATGAGTCATTTGAGAAAACAAGGTTTTAAGTCTACTACCTATTAAGACGATCTTCTTATTGGAGATACATATGAAGAATGCATGATTAATGTAAGAGAAACTTTGAAGTTATTACATTGTCTAGGTTTTATTGTAAATTTCGATAAAAGTCACATTGTACCAAAAAAGTCAATCAAATTCTTAGGTTTTATGTTCAACACAGAACAGATGTCTATTACGTTACCTGGCGATAAGCGGCATAACATTGCACAGTTGATAAATAGGTACATTAATTTTAAAAACTTGTTCATTACGAAATTTCGCTAAACTTATAGGTGTATTGATCGCAGCCTGTCCAGCCACAAAATATAGATTCTTATATACAAAAATATTAGAGAGACAAAAGTTTTTAGCCTTAAATAAGTTCGGAGGAAACTATGAGGTGAAAATGAATCTTAATAAGATATTACTAAAAGATTTATGGTAGTGGAAAAATAATATTAATATTATTTCTTGTCCAATCATTACTCAAAATTATAAGTCAGAAATTTACACCGACGCATCAAGGACAGGCTGGGGAGCAGTATGCAAAAATAATAAATATAGTGGTTCATGGACGAACAGTGAAAAAGAAAATCACATGAACTTTTTAGAATTACTCGCGGTTTTGTTAGGTCTCAAAAGTATAGCTAGTGAAGGAAAAGATTGTGCAATATTATTACGTATTGACAATACTACCGCCATTAGCTACATTAATAGGATGGGAGGTATTCAGTTCCCACATTTGAATATTTTAAGTAGAGAAATTTGGCAATGGTGTGAAAAACGCAATTTATGGATATTTGCTTCTTATGTTAACACCAAAGAAAATCGAGCAGATTTCGAGTCCAGAAATGGGCCCTCTCGGATAGCGCTTTCCAACTTATTGTAAATAGTTTCGGGCCCATTAAGATCGACTTGTTCTCAAGTCGAGCCAATGCCAAATGTTAATTATTTGTCACCTGGAAGCCTGAACCTGATGCAGTCGCAGTTGATGCATTTCAATAAGCTGGGCTGACTTGGATTTTTATGCATTTCCTCCCTTTTCTCTTGTATTAAAATGTATACGAAAAATCATTGATGATAAAGCCGAAGGGGTACTTGTATTCCCCTTCTGGCCTTCCCAGCCATGGAGTCAGCACCCACTGCACTCCAGCCTTACCCTGGGTGCCGCGAGGCTCTCCGGGCGTCGTTCAGCCGGCGCAGCTGCCCACCAGAGGCTCTCACGTTGATGCTCGCCTCGCTCGCAGACACTACTGTTCGCCAGTACAACGTCTCATTGAAGTTATGGTTTCAAGAAGTGTGGTTATGAATTAATAGTTTCGAAAAATCCATTCCATTATTTCTTTGATTCTTAAACGAGCAATTTTATAAGGGATGTTCTTACGGTTCATTAAATACACATCGATCTGCATTATCTCTTTTATTAGGAGAAGAGATAAGTGATAATAGTTGTGTTAAACGCCTCTTAATAGGAGCCTATAAAACTAAACATATTAAGCCTAAAAATTCATTTACTTGGGATCCAAATTTAGTACTAAATCAACTGTCTTCTTGGTATCCAAATATTAATTTATCATTAGAAAATATTACAAAAAAACTCGTTACATTATTAGCTTTATGTACCGGTCAAAGAGTACAGACATTGTCTTTAATTAAATTAGAAAATATTGTTTTTCAATCTGATAAAGTAAATATTATTATAACAGATATAATCAAGACTTCCGCTCCAAATCGTGAACAGCCCTTATTATCTCTCCCAAACTTTCAAAGCAATATCAACATATGCCCAGTATCAACTTTAAAAGAATATATTTTTATTACAAAAAATATCTGAGGTTCAAACTCCGGGAATCTCTTCGTAACATTCAAAGCTCCCCACAGAACTGCATCAAGTCAGACGCTAAGTCGATGGATTAAGCAAACGCTCGCCACGAGCGGCATTGACATGAGCGTTTTAGTGCGCACAGCACACGACACGCGTCGACCTCAGCCGCGCGCGCGGCCGGTATCAGTGTCGATGTCATTCGAAAAACGGCCGGGTGGACACAAAACTCACTGGTGTTCGCAAAATTTTACCATCGGCCTTTAGATGATCAACAAAATAACTTTGCTTTGTCGATACTTAATCGAGACATGAACAATACTTAACCTAATATTAAAAATAGTTATTGAATATTACGTATTTTGATATTAAGTAAATTACTACATTAAAAATGATGTGTCTATAAATAGACTATCACTAAGTTTCATTAATTTAAGCTGATTATAATTTCTAGCGACTCAAATAAAGTAAGATTATTTGAAGCTCATTATGTAATAATACTAATTATTAAGTACTATAATAATAAAATATGTAATTACATATTTATATCTTTACTTATTTCAATTCCAAGTATATACCTAAACAAAACTTTCTATCTCTGAAAATCTACCTGTTATATAATATCTGAAGAATGAAGCGACGAAATATAATAGATGATTAAACGAACTTCTAAGTGAAGTTCTATCGCTATTATATGAGTCGCTTCATTCGAAGATATGACGTACCCACCCACCCCAGAACCCATTTAAAAGTTTCGTTTAGGGTCTCTAAAGAATGAGGGCTTGGCGCGAACCGGGTGGATCATGCCACGCGGCGCCCCACCACAGTGTTTTTTTTATGATACTTTAAATTATGCGAAGTTACCTAGTACCTAAAAAGGACTACCTGTTATATAATATCTTCGAATGAAGCGACTCATATAATAGCGATAGAACTTCACTTAGAAGTTCGTTTAATCATCTATTATACCTAAATTCAAATATTCAAAAAGTTTTTTTCATCATTAGACTATCGAATGGCCCTATAATGACGTCACGAATTTGTACTCCGGCTTTAACAAGTTGTTGATAGTTGTTGCATAAGATATTACAGTAGACGAAGAGACAAAAAAGCCGGCGACAAAAAACTCTCGCCACTCATTTTCAGTCAAATATTATACGAATTAATACAAATTGATACAGTACAAATTAACCATGACATGAAAAAAGTGCCAGCCGCTTCTCTTCCCGGGCATACCGTAAAAGTCAGTTAAGGGACAGAGGTTTTCACTGCAATAGTCTCTCTCCATCATTATAATACCTCTTAATTTGTCAAACGAGACCTCAGATGTTTTCACAGCCTCTGGTGTTCTGCCTACCCCGTAAGGGATACAGGCGTAAAGTTATGTATTAACCTTCTGAATTCTATCACTTAAATATGCATTATATACATTAGTATACATTTGGGGACTGAAAACTGCTCGCGTCCGCAAGGTTTAGCCCTCGATGCCTTGTACGTGGTCCCTGGGTGGTGCTAAACGAGCAGTAAAATCTGGTGGTAGGCTTCGGCCGTGGCTTGTCACCACCCACTAGACAAAACCATGCCGCCAAGTAACGTAGTTGCGTTCCGGCATGATGTCTAGTGTAGCCATTGAGGAGGATAGGTCTGAGTAATCGTGCTGCATCGGAGAACAGTTTTCAACTCGTAGGATAATGACTCACCGGGTAACTCGTTTTGGAGGGTAGCGGGATCCGAAGCACGGTGCACCGCTGGCCGACCGCAGGTAGTAGGGGGCCCAAGTAGCATGCCAGCCACATGCGAAAGGCTGCCCCGCCACCTCGCGAAAAATCCCGGGAGGCTCCATCGTGCCGGTTGGCGACCGGTTAGAGAGGACCCGATGGCGACCTCGGGGAGGTTCGGGCGTCCCCGCAGTCTCCAGGCGAGTTCCCCAATGGTGCGTTGTTTCCTACGAGTTGCTTGGTTCCATTTGCAGCGCTTCACTCAACTTCTATTCTCCTCCCTATTCACTCCACTACCAATTCACAATGAAAGGTCCTAAAAAGAGTACGGTTCAACAGCGGTTGCACTTCCTCTCCCTTAAAGTGCACTTCTGTAACATCCGAGGAGTGCACTCCAATCTGAATGATGTCCACCACCATCTTGAGACGGAGAGACCACACCTACTCTTTCTAACGGAGACACAGATCTGCGATCCGTCAGACTCGGCATACCTTGGTTACCCAGGCTATATCCTGGAGTCTCTTTTCCGCCCGCACGCCGGGGTGTGCATGTATGCCAGTGACGCGATCTGTTATCAGCGTCTCCGTTACTTGGAAGTGCCGGACCTTTCAGTCATGTGGGTTCACATAGATACTGGCCTAGACCAAGTGGTTTACGCCTGTATCTATCGTTCACATAGCGGAGATCGGGAGACAACGAGGCTTATGGAATACCTTGGCAATACAGCAGATAAGATTCAGCAACGTTTTCCCACGGCGCAGTTGGTGTTTCTGGGGGATTTTAATGCTCACCATGGGCAGTGGTTATACCCGTATCTGGACACTGACCATGCTGGCAGAGAGGCCTTTAAGTTTTCGCTGACTTATGGTCTCTCACAGCTTGTTAACGAGCCTACGCGCATCCCCGACGTTGCTGGCCACACTGCGTATTGCTTGGACCTTCTGCTGACAACCGATCCTGACAGATACTCGGTGTCCGTCACTGCACCTTTAGGGACATCCGATCACTGTATGGTGAAATCTGTATCGCTGTACTCGCCACCTGACACCCGCCCAAAAGGCTCCAGGCGAGTATGGCGTTACAAGTCAGCAGATTGGGATGAAATGCGACATTTCTTCGCATCTTATCCATGGCGGCAAACTTGTTTTACATCAACCGATCCATCGTGCTGCGCTGATGCTGTCTCAAGTGTGATAGTTCAAGCAATGGAGTACTTCATTCCCCACGCTGATCTATCCCTTGAAACCAAAGCTCGCCCATGGTTTAATACTGCTTGCCTAGCCGCTGAAAAGCGAAAGCGGGAAGCATACAAAGCCTGGGCAAATGCTCGCAGAAGCAAAGCCGTGGATTCGCATGAACACAAGAAGAGGTACAATGCTGCCGCCAAGTCCTGCAAAAAGGTAATCAAAAGAGCTCGTTTTGCCCACATAGGCCGTATCGGAGACAGAATAGCAGCATACCCTTCGGGAAGTAAAGCTTTCTGGTCCCTTGCCAAGTCGGTCGAAACGAACTTTTGTCGCCCGTCGCTGCCACCACTGAGGAAACCCGATGGTTCTCTGGCCCATACTTCTAAGGAGAAAGCAGATTTATTTGCTAGTATCTTCGCAGAAAATTCTCGTCTAGATTGCCAAGGAAAAATCCCACCCCAATTACCTCAGTTCGGACCTACAATGGGTACCGTTCACATTCGCCAAAAGGAGGTTCTTAAATGCTTGCTGCACCTAGACGAGAACAAAGCTAGTGGTCCAGACGGTATTCCTGCAGTGGTCTTAAAACGCTGTGCAGCTGAGTTGTCTCCCGTTTTGACGCGTCTTTATCGACTTTCATTGGAATCCGGTAAGGTTCCCAAGTCCTGGAAGCTTGCTAACGTATAACCAGTACCAGTTTTTTTCTTCGCGTGTACTTCGTGTTGAGTGGACGTGCCTTGCGCTGCTGACAGTCTGTTTCCAGATTATTATTCTGCTAAATAACTGAGTATTGTGGTATCCAATTTCGAAACATCGGTGGCTCCTGCTTACTCCTGGGGAACATTCCATTTAAGGTCGCGGCCATCTTGAAATTTGACGGACTTGCATCTCGCTCTGCTGTGAGTGTTTGTTTACCTTATTATTATACATGCAATAATAGTTTCAAGAAAACACCTGCCGCCATCGGGTTCGAACCCAGAACGTTCGGATTAAGTACAAGCGCTTAGACCACCCGTCCACGGGAACGTGCCGCTCGCCAACGAAATTACGTATCATATTACACCAAAATAATTATTTACAACGCCATCTATTGGGTCTTGCAGGAAGCTAATCGTTAATTATTGCTTTTAAGATTGATAGCCGATAGAGAGCGCTATTTTCAACCGTATAGCTAGACTTCAATAGTTCGAAAAAGTAACTAATTTGAAATGAGTTGCATTGGGTGTACTACTATATTGGATGAAAATAATCATTTGAAATGTCAGACTTGCAACACTCGATATTGCTTGAAATGCTTGAATATTAGCGCAGATAATACTTCTGCCATTAATCAAGAACAGCTTTCGTCGCTGAAATGTCCATCTTGTATGAATGTAAATAGCACCCGTCGAAAACGTGACGAAAATTCTCCAGCTCGACTGGGAAATTCCACCCTTTTGAAGCCGCCAACACACGGAACTAGTTCAGTAACTATTGATCAAATCAGCGCGCTTTTAGATCAGAAACTCTCTCCATCTTCGAAAACTATGACTGATTTGCGAATAGCCCTCGCAAACGACGTCAAAAGTTCGATCATGACCGAACTAAACACTATTATCAACGGACTGAAAGAAGATTTTACTAAAACCACGGATTTTTTAACGGACGAGATTAAAGATCTGAAGTCGAAAGTCTCTCATAAGGAATCTGTCATAACATCTCTACAATCTGAACAAAATAAACTAAAAAAAGAAATATCCTTACTATATAACAGTATTTCAACGGTTGAAAAAATATCACGAGACCGAAATATTGAAATCCAAGCAGTCCCGGAGAGTCAGAGTGAAAACGTCCTGTCATTATTTACAACTATATGCAACAAAATTAACTGTCCCATAGTGGACTCAGATATTCATGCGTGCCGGCGAGTTGCAAAAGTTGATTCTAACTCCAGTAGACCTCGAAATATAGTTGTAACTTTATCATCACCGCGTCTGAGGGACACGGTGCTCTCCGCTACGTTGCGCTACAATAAAGAACACTCAAATAATAAGCTGAACTCTCAACATGCCGGTGTACAGGGCGCTAGTCGACGTATATACCTGGTAGAGCATCTCAGTCCTGATACGAAACAGTTACACGCAGCGGCCCGCCAGTTCGCTAAGGATAAAGAATATAAGTATGTGTGGGTTAAATACGGCCAAATATATCTACGCAAGACTGATTCATCCCAGGGTATTCGTGTTAAAAACAAAGACTTTCTTACCACTCTTAAATAGTTTCCAAAACCTTTATTCTTATTATTTATCATTATTTACATTCATTTTGCCTGAAGTTGTTAGTGTAACGAATTTGAAATTAGAATTTATTTTTTACTTTGAATTACTTTGCATCTACATTTATGGTTATATGAAATGTAAAACAACCTTTATCTACACAATTCTGCTTGATTATTTATCAACAATTCTTAATTTCCAATTCGATTACAAAATAGCTGTAAATACAAGTACATTAAGATTTAAGTTTATCCTAATACGTGAAAATGTGTTTTTGCCTCCACCTACTATAATCACTGAAATTATACGAATAGTATGTTTTTGCAAAATAGTCTTGCACTTTATATCTGTATGTATTCATAAATCAAATTTCCTATGGAATTACTCAACAAATTTTCATCAATCATTTACATTGCTTGGCTGTTGTATAGTCTATGATTGTGTACATCTAAAATCCTATATTTTTCTCCTCTTAATATGTATATTATCTTTGTTTAGTGAATTTAATTATCTGTATTCTGTATCATGCTGGACTATATACTTATTCACCCTACTTGGCGCACTTATACAAATATCAGGACTATACCGCATATATAGAACTCACTATAAACTATACTCGCTTTATCATTCAGTATTTTATATTATAAGGACATCATTGATATACTGTCAATTAATTAAATTGTTTTGCCGTATGGTATATGATAGTAAATATTTAATGACTATTGTTCTTAATACATTAATACCTTGTTGGGTGTTATCAGTAAAATCATTTAATATTTTAGTTATATTACAATTTGTAACAAGCAAGACTTATAACTCACAAATGTTTACACTACAATGGAACTTAACCTATTCATTTAACCATAATATAAAATCTCATGTACTTTGTATTCCTTATATTAATACAAAATATAATGTATATAACAATATGTACCTATTTAATTATTTATACTTACTTTACAAGGTGAATATATTAGTATCTTATACGTTTGGGGGTTTAAACATTCTTAAAATAGTAATGTATTTATTTAAAATAATGTTTAAGAATATTATGTACCTTAAAATTAATGCATTGCTGTATGCCGTACTACTGAACTTGCATGTTTCCAGCACACTGTATAACATTTTATTCTTGCCATGCTATTTCAAACACAAACTATTTAACAATGGCTAACAATACTATAACCATTTTCTATCAAAACACTCGGGGATTGCGTACCAAAACCTTAGAATTTTACCGTAACATTATAAAGTCTAATTATGAAATAATAATAATAACCGAAACATGGTTACACAGCGGTATTTTGGATTCAGAGTTATGTGACAACAGTTTTCTTATCTTTAGAAATGATAGACCCACGAACACAACCGGAGGTGGTGTAATGATATGCATAAAAAAAACATTGAATGCCTCCCATCGCTCTACCTGGACCTCTGGTTCCACAGAACTCTTGTGGATCACCATACCGCGATTGGGTGTAGCAAAACATAATATCCATATTTGTGTAACTTACATTCCAGGAGGCAAATCTAACCAGCATGTTAACCTTACTAACCTTATCAATTCTGTAAATGAAGTAATGCGCGAAAATCCGGATGATTTAATCATGGTTGCAGGGGACTTTAATTTACCGTGTATAGATTGGATAGGTACGAATCCCCCTGCCGTGAAACACGAAGGCTATACACGCACCCAAGAAGTGGCTCGACTAATGATGGACGAATTTAATCTACTAGGACTGCAACAGTACAATACATTCACAAACAGTCAGGGAAACATTTTGGACCTTGTTTATTCAAACTTTCATATTCATGTTAAAACATCTTGTGATCCTCTAGTCAAGGAAGACACTTTTCATCCCGCCTTAGAATTAGAAACTCGAGATATTCTTAGTCCATCTTTGATCTCATGCAGCTCGTCAAAATTCAATTTTCACAAAGCAAATTATAATGAAATTAATAACTCAATTGCGGCGGTGGATTGGCATCGATTACTCAGCGGAGGAAGTGTAGATAATGCTACCGAACGCTTTTATAATACCATTAACACCATAATAAGTAAGTTTGTCCCTACTATCACTAATTGCAAAGCTGTATCCGCATATCCAGTATGGTATACATCAGCTTTGATTAAAACTATTAGAGAAAAGTCAAAAGCGCACCGTAAATGGAAACGATATCGAAATCCTAGAGATTACGATGTTTTTTCACTTTTAAGATCTAGAACAAAAACTTTAGAAGCACAATGTTATAATCTCTATCTAAAGTCAACACAAGACTTTATTACTAAGGATCCAAAAATGCTTTGGAACTATATCAGAACTATGCGTGGTTCACGTGGTAATACTGGGTACCCTAGTACAATGACACTCGGAAATGATTCCTTTACTGACGGAGCAGGAATTTGTGAAGGCTTTAATGATTATTTTAGTAATATGTTTCAATCGCCAAATGTTACTTACAATCAACAAACTCTTGATCCTCCACCTACTGGGGATATTGGGTATGTACATACAGTTTCATTTTATGAGGAAAAGATAAAATCTTACATAAAAAAATTAAAAGTTAACAAAGGTACAGGCAGTGATAATTTACCTCCAATCTTTCTCATTAAATGCGTTGATTCAATTGCTTTACCTTTGTCAATCCTATTTCAAAGATCTCTGGATGAAGGAACTTTTCCAAATATTTGGAAGGAAGCACACATTGTGCCTATCCATAAGAAAGGTTCAAAAACTATAATTTCCAACTATAGGCCAATATCGAAACTTAATGTTATATCCAAGTTATTTGAAAAATTGATTTATGATACGATTTATATAACTATTTCCAACAACCTCCCTAGTAACCAGCATGGCTTCTTAAAAGGTCGATCTGTAAATACCAACTTATCAGAGTTTACCAACTATACTTTGCGGCATATGGATCACCGCTCTCAGGTTGACGTGATCTACACTGATTTTGAAAAAGCTTTTGATCGTGTGGATCACGTCATCCTTTTAAACAAACTTCACACCCTTGGCATACGCGGAAATTTATTCAGGTGGTTAACCTCCTATGTAACTAACAGAAGACAAGCTGTTATTATTGGCGGTCATAAATCTAATTATACCTTAATTCCCTCAGGTGTCCCCCAGGGATCACATCTCGGACCTTTACTTTACAACGCCTATCTGTATGATATTGGTTCTTGTTTTAGACACTCAAATTATCTCCTGTATGCTGACGATAAAAAGATTTTTTTTAACATTAACTCATTGGAAGACTGCAAAAAATTACAAGAAGATTTAAATAACCTTACCGAATATTATGTAAAAAATAGAATAAGCGTAAATAGTACAAAATGTGTCCAAATAACCTTCACAAGGAAAATTAAACCAATTTTATACAGTTATGCTATTAATGGTCAGTTTATTCAGCGCGTTCAAGAAGTCCGTGATTTAGGTGTTACATTGGACAATAAACTATTATTTGCTACACACATTGACGCCGCTGTTGATAAGGCTTATAAGAATTTAGGTTTCTTAATGCGGGTGTGTAAGCCTTTTCAAGATATTAGGTGTCTCAAAATGGTGTTTTACGCTTATGTAAGAAGCCACTTAGAATTTGCCAGTATTATTTGGAACCCTCAATATCAGAAATATATTGATCGCATCGAAGGCATCCAGAAACTTTTTATAAAACATTTAAATTTTAAATTCAAAAAACAATTCAAATGCTATACCGAGGCTTGTAAAAGTTATGAACTCGTTAAATTGGAAGATAGACGAAATTTATTAGACGTACTATTCCTACACGATATAGTTAATTCGAGGTTAGACTGTCCAAACTTGATCTCCTTGTTAAACATAAATGTACCACGACATCCCCGTCCTTCAAAAAATAAACTATTCTATATTCCAGCAAGTAAATCTAATTACAGTCAAAACGAATATTTCTCTAGAGCCCAAAAAAGTTATAACACTTCATTTAAAGATACAGATATATTACTCCTAACTAAAAACACATTCAAACTAAAGATAGTACAAAACATTCTGAACACATACTAAAGCTATATTGGTGATGGGTACAATAGAATCGAAATAAAAGTTATTTTATTTAACTCTATTATTATCACATTACTAATCATAATTTACGTAAAGTATTTAAAATTATCCTAACACTCTAAATCAATTAATAACACTTTTGTTTTATTTAAAATATCTTAGCTTAAATAAATATGTACGTATATACAGACTTTTATACATGATGCTACTATAAAGATATAGTCCAGCAATTCAACTCTAAGTACTTACTTAATTCGAAGAATTTGTTTGTATATAATTTAACCATGATGTGATATCCTGTTATTAGCTTCTATAAGTTACTCATGTTTTGTTAACGTATTTCTTTAATTGTACTGCTGTTGGATATCCTAATAAAGAAAAAAAAAAAAAAAAAAAAAAAAAAAAAAAAAAAAAAAAAAAAAAAAAAAGAAGGGAAGCCGTGCCGATCCTGTCAACTACCGACCAATTTCAATCACTTCCATACTTTGCAAAGTCATGAAACGTGTATTGAACAATCGACTCCTGGCATACCTCGAGGCCAACGAGCTCCTAAGCGATAGCCAATATGGTTTCCGCAACGGGCGCTCGACCGGCGATCTTCTCGTGTATGCCACTCACTTATGGAGCGAGGCCTTGGAGGGTCATGGTGAAGCAATAGCTGTATCCTTAGACATTTCCAAGGCCTTTGACAGGGTCTGGCATGATGGTCTCTTAAGTAAGCTTCCAGCTTATGGCATACCGATTGGGCTCTGCGACTGGATATCTGATTTTCTGAGGGAACGGTCAATTCGAGTAGTCTTAGATGGCTTCTCCTCCGACCAAATGGCAATTAATGCCGGGGTACCTCAGGGATCTGTTCTCTCTGCAACATTATTCTTGCTGCACATTAATGACCTTTTGACACCGGGCATTATTAGTTATGCTGATGACAGCACTGCTGTAGAGAGATACGTATCCAATGCGCGAGCGAGCCCCCGTGAAATCCAAAGTTTAAGAAAGTCAATGATTGAGCGCGTTGATTTGACCTTACGGAAAGTATCCGATGGGGGTGAGTCGAATTTGGTCAAATTCAACGCGTCCAAAACTCAGGCGTGTCTATTCTCCGCAAAAAAGAGCACCTTCACATTAACGCCCACTTTCCAAAATGTATCTGTCCCCATCACTGACCATCTAGGGCTTTTAGGCGTAACTATAACATCTAGTTTAAACTTCGGTCAACAAATTGTGTCCATGGCTCAAGTAGCTTCGAAAAAGTTGGGAATCATTTCGAAGGTACGGCGGTACTTCAGCCCTGCACAGCTTCTTAACTTATATACAGCTCAAGTGCGATCATGCATGGAGTACTGCAGTCATCTTTGGGATGGTTCAGCCAAATATCAACTAGAAGCGCTGGACTCCGTTGACCGAAGAGCCCGTAAATTAATTAACAACGTCGACCTTACGACCAAAAAACTACAGACCCTTGAGCATCGTCGTAAGGTTGCCTGTTTAACCGTGTACTACAGGATACATTTTGGTGAGTGCGCGAGTGCTCTGTTTGAGCAAATTGAACCCTCACCCTTTTACCATCGGACTACTAGACGCAGACAGAACTTCCATCCGTATGTGGTTGATATTCCGAAAAGTCGAACTAAGCGCTTTGACAGTTCCTTTTTGATACGGGTCGCCAAGGTTTGGAATGAACTGCCTGCGTCTATTTTCCCTGACCAGTATAGTCCTAGTACTTTTAAGCGTCGAGTGAATAGGTTTCTCGTGGATGGACGTGTACCACCTTAGTCTTCATGTTCACTTAACATCAGGTGTCATGGAAGACAAACGTCCCATCCATATTTTATAAAAAAAAAAAAATACAAAAGTTTGAGGTCAGTGCCTTTGATGCCGTAGTGGTGGAGTTTCCTAATGAGAGTGTCATGCTAAACACACTAAGATAGGTCACAAAATACACCTAGAGCATCCTTTGACCTTCCCAGGTACCAGCGATTACTTCAAATGTAAACGCAGCATCAGTTGTTGTAAATCCTAATTGTTTATTATGAAGTAAATTGTTCGTGGTGAAATGGGCCAAGAGTTGATTTAGAATAATTTAATCCGTAGGTAGGATAATAATCCGTAGAGCTACATACCCGATTTAAATAAAGGATAGCCTTACTATGTTTCATTAAATCAGGAAACTCTCCTCTAATAATACAGTTTTGTAATATTTCAACAAGGCAAGGAGCTATTACATCTACGATAGAACTTAAGTTTTCCTTTGATATGCCCCACAGATCAGTTGTCTTTTTAATATCATGTTTTAATATAATATCTTAAATATTTAATAGTATCCCCGGCGTCTATGTGTATACATTGGAACTAGAAAAACTGTAATATAACTATTTTTGTACTTACTGTTTTGTATATGAGCGTTTTCAAAATAAAGTGTACCATGACCGAATTTATTATCAGATTTTAAATGAGATATTTTCGATGGTTTTTTTGTTAGAGTTCAACTTAGATGTATTGCAATTTATGAAATTATATTTATTTCTTTCATTATTGAGCTATTTTACGAGAATTCGTAAATTGAAACTAATTTTGTGGAAGAAAATGTCAGTTTTGCGACTATCTTAAAAGCTAAATATCTTATAACTTTGAAAAAAAACACACAAATTCTTATAATTGTATTTTAAAGATAATAATATACATATTTTTAAAACACGACATAATATTGAAAAACTTAATAACATATCAATTTTACGCTAATGTTAAAATCGGTTTTGCCACAACGGATGTTAGTAACCGTAAATTTTTCGACATTGTAATGGTTAAGTAGTTTTACCGGGACACTACATTATTGCATTCGAAATATGAATTGTTATTTAAAATATTGAAATTAAATAATTTTGCACCCTTTTATATTAAAAATTTCCAAAAACTTAGAAATCCCTCGTTGCAAAACACAGGACAATCGCAAAACTGACAGTCTACTTTTTGTTAGGCTGGGCTTACATGAATAAATTTTTGAGATAAATTTAATGCGATAGAATGAAATAAAACTGAAATATCACAATTGTTTTCAAACAAATCAGCGCAAATTTCAATTATCAAAATAATCCTAAATTGAATTAGCTGTTACTTTTACAGCTCACTTAATACCTAAAGTATTGTTATAGCCTTTGTTTATTTCATAATTCCTATAAAATTATCAAACCTATGCAGTATAACTTGTGTTATTCTATAATCAGTTATTTTTGTTTTACGAAACACTTTATTATTATTAGAAGTCAACATTAGTCTAAGTAATAGTGTACCCTACTAGGTGTTGAATATAATATGACAACATTTTTGGCACATTTTTTCTTATCAAAAATTAAATAACGCTTAGTATTACTTTATTTTAATCTTAAAATATTAATTACTCTAAAAAACTCTAAAAACTGGAAATACAAAAGAACTGTGAATTATCGTAATGTAAACCTTGCTTTATGGTGTCGGATTTGCGACTTTGCTGGTCAGCCTGGTAGGTCACGGGACAAAATGTCGCAAACCTGACGTGACGCTCTCTTCCCTTATTATATTCTAAACTGAATTCTAATATAGTCCATTACACTAAATTTGTTATTGACTAAATAACGATTATATTATCAAATTATTAATCTTTCAAATATCGTGGAATGATGAAGTTTTCACCGGAATCAGCAGTTATTGTGTCTCAAATCCGACACGAGAAATCTTGACGTTCTTAGCACAACAAAATACACGTGGTTTAAACTCGGCTTCGTGTCAAAACTGATGCTTTTTTTATTTCAAACGGTGGATTTTAAAGTTAATGTTTCCAGTTCAGAAATGAAAAAGTCCTTATTTATTGTTTAAGTAGCAGTTTTAACCGTGACAAACCAGACATGTCCGGCCGGCACCACTTTTTACATGTTTGTTGGAAATTGAATTGTGAAACTGTTTGTTTAAGGTTTAAATTAAAAAGTACCGGAGACGATAGAAAACTAAGAGTTCTTTCAAACCGTACCAAAAAGTCATTGTATCGCCTACAAAAATTTTTCAGAATAGCTTTTGACATCGAGAAATTCGAGCGGGGGACATGTCAAAAACTGACTTCTTGCTGATTAAAATTACTCATTATTTTAATTGCGTTATTTTTTTTCATATTTCTGACACTTCATTTACTTGTTTAATATATGTTTAGTGCTTACAGTCATTAAAATATTCACCAGAGCATATCATATTTTGTTAGTAATACTTCAAACACAAGGGACAACCGAAAAGTGGGGGGTACACTTTTTTGTGAAAACGCTCATATTCCATTGGTTTTGTTAATAGTTGTCCTTTTATTTTTGTTACATTTCTAATATTGTTTAAAAGTATTCCTGTTATTTTTATTTTATAGCTGCAAATGTATCTATTGTAAACTATTATGAAATGTAAATATTATTGTTTACCTTTCAACTCTAATGCCCGTCTGCACTAAACTTTGACAGCTCCTAAGTTGATGCTTAAGTCTCTAGGACGTGCTTACGAACAAAATTTGCGTTGCACTAAACTTAGGTCAATGCCTAAATGCTTAAGAAATTCTTAACTTTATGTGCCCGATTCCCCATGCCATAACTTTAGGCAAGTCTTTAAGCATGATCGAAAAGTTATGCCAACACAATAGTTAGATTTTTTTATATACACTATATTTAATAATTTACCATGTTATCTTTTAGAAAAAACTTCACTACGTAATTGGTGAAACTTCAAAAATATTAAATAAACCTGAGATACATAACTTCCCACAATACTTTATTTGTATCATTCTCATTACTTTTCGATCATGTTCTTGATTGAAGGAAGATTGAATATTGAAATACCTAAATTTGTACCTACATTCCCTCGCTTGAAAAATTCATAAGATTGATGAAAGTCTGGAGTACGAGAGTGACCGGTAAGTAATTACATACTAAATGTTAGTAGGTATTATTTTATTGTAAACTAACTTTTTCCCGCAACTTTTTGTAACCTTTCTGTAGTAATTTCAGTAACTCCTTCCGTAGTACAACCAGACAACCATTGAAAGAATCTTTATACCAAGTTTCACATCCGTGCACTAAGAATAACAGGGAATAAAAATAAATAAAATATTAAAAATTTTCTTACAAAATAAATATTTCCAATATTTTCCGTTCCCGCGGGAATTTCTTTCTGGAAGTGCTCCTCTACACTCCCTAAGAAATGTATTCTGTCAGCCATTAATGCCCGTCTGCACTAAACTTTGACAGCTCCTAAGTTGATGCTTAAGTCTCTAGGACGTGCTTACGAACAAAAATTGCGTTGCACTAAACTTAGGTCAATGCCTAAATGCTTAAGAAATTCTTAACTTTATGTGCCCGATTCCCCATGCCATAACTTTAGGCAAGTCTTTAAGCATGATCGAAAAGTTATGCCAACACAATAGTTAGATTATTTTATATACATATATTTAATAATTTACCATGTTATCTTTTAGAAAAAACTTCACTACGTAGTTGGTGAAACTTCAAAAATATTAAATAAACCTGAGAAACATAACTTCCCACAATATTTTATTTGTATCATTCTCATTACTTTTCGATCATGTTTTTGATAGAACGTGGATTGAAGATTGAATATTGAAATACCTAAATTTGTACCTACATTCCCTCGCTTGAAAAATTCTTCCCTGGTGAAATCGTTGCAAGTTTATTTGTACCTGACTAATAACATGACTATGATTAATGAGTTGGACGAATTCATAAATTTCTTGGACTTTCTCGAAGATTTAGACGATGAAAACCCACAACGCAGGACACGCATTCTGAGGACAAGAGGAAATCCTCTTGAAATCATGAACGATATCGAATTTTACAAAAGGTATCGTGTGTCAAAGGAAGTATTCCTTTTTATACTTCATAAGATTGATGAAAATCTGGAGTACGAGAGTGACCGGTAAGTAATTACATACTAAATGTTAGTAGGTATTAAGTATTTTATTGTAAACTAACTTTTTTTTCAGTAACTCCTTCCGTAGTACAACCAGACAACCATTGAATGAATCTTTTTACCAAGTTTCACATCCGTGCACTCGGGGAATAAAATAAAAAACAGAGGCAGAGGCATCTGCATTATGTAATCTAATAAACTTTTCCTATTAAACTTCAAAAAATTTTTAAGTTAAATAAACCGGCAAAAATTACAAAGTGACATGAAGAACCAAGTCATAGATAAAAATCAAAGACAAAATAGACTTTTTCGTTCATTTCGTTCACTTACTTAGGGAACGATCGTTGTAGGAGTCACTTAAGCTAAACAAGTTGGTGCAGAGCAATTCAGCGTAAGTCAATGATTAGGTGTGACTTAGTTTAGGCGTGTCATAACTAAGCTTATGCTAAGTGGAGTTTAGTGCAGACGGGCATAAGTCAGCAACGCAGCAGTTTTATATATTAAGATAACCTAACTTATATTAAGATAACTAACTTGCTACCTATTCTATTTTCTCAGGAATAACAGCATTTTTAAAGCTAAATTAACCGGCAAACATTACAAAGTGACATGAAGAACCAAGTCATAGATAAAAATCAAAGACAAAATAGACTTTTTCGTTCATTTCGTTCACTTACTTAGGGAACGATCGTTGTAGGAGTCACTTAAGCTAAACAAGTTGGTGCAGAGCAATTCAGCGTAAGTCAATGATTAGGTGTGACTTAGTTTAGGCGTGTCATAACTAAGCTTATGCTAAGTGGAGTTTAGTGCAGACGGGCATAAATTTGTCATGTAGCTTATGTCACTTTTCAATACAGATAATTTATAAACTGTTAGTATGTTTTATATTCATTTCTTTTTCAATTAATTTTTATATTATTACTTTAATATAAATTATATTGAGACTTGCACACTTAGAATCAAGAGAAGTATCAGCTCCACTTTTACCATACCACCACCGCTGCTCCAGAGACTAAAACCTCCTTGTTAATAGAAGTGACAGCCGCTGGCCGATGAAAGAATGGATGCCTCTCAAAAATAAATAAATTTACGAGCTGTCGAACGAAATGGAGCCTATATAAGGAGTGGCGAGCTGAACTCGTGGTCGTCTTTTGAAAATAAAACACCGATCAGAATACTTTGGAGAGTATTGAAGAAAACTATAAAAGTATCATAACTACATAACCTCTTGGAGCCGCTATATAACTTTATATAAACCCTTGGAGCTTTATATCCTGGAAACTTAAGAATATCTAAGCATTTTGGAGAATTTCTGTGTATATATAGCAAATTTATGGACTGTAAGTGTAAAAAGTGTTTTTATATCTACTTGTGACTTTTTTTTGTAAATATATAAACTTTAACTTTATTTTTTTATTTTCTCTTAACATCTTCCTTTAAATAGTAGGTTACTTAGGCTTTTACTCCAGGTAACACTACAGTTTGGCGCCCAACGTAAATTCCCTTAGCCGTGCTCTCCCCTAAATTCCAAAATACCACTTTAGATAGGTACCTTTTTTTTCGGCTTCATTTGGCTATAAACTTTTTTTTGGTCAGTCTACTTGTTTTATACTTTTATTTATCTAGTACGCTTTGCTTTAAACACTACTCCGTTAGGTACTCTTACAGTACTCTTTACATATTCACCACTCATCCCATATAATCAGACAATAGACACTTACGGTATTCCCACGTGAATATCTCACAAAATCGGTGACCATTCCGCGTGTTGAAAACTCTTCTCGAGTCACACGGTTGGTTGCTGATTACTGACTAACGGAGGGTATCGAAGGAGAGTATCCGACGACGTACCTCAGCACATAAGCAACCCCACGTTACACCTCTCATATTACACTCCCTTAATATATTTTTCGTTATTTTACTCGTTTTCTCTTTTACCTACATATTCCTTTTAGGTACTCTTACAGTACACTTTAACATATTCGCTACTCATCACATATTATCAGACATTAAATACTTACGATATTCCCACGTGAATATCTCACAAAATCAGTGATCATTCCGCGTGTTTAAAACTCTTCTGAGTCACACGGTTGGTTGCTGATTACTGACTTACGGAGGGTATCGAAGGAGAGTATCCGACGACGTACCTCATGCAGATAGCTCATTATAAATAACCTCATTTTTACTCACTACTTACCCAATTATACTCTATTTTATTTTTTTTCACTTACCAAACACTTATAAATTTTTTTTTTTTTTTTAATTTTAATTAAAATGGCGAGGCTTATTAAATTTGAGTTGTTAAATAAACCAGAACTAAAGATATTAAAATTTAGTAATGCTATTACCTTTTCTAAATATATTAAACTTTTGTCTCCTGTAAACAAATGTCATTTCTTTTCCAACTGTAAATAAAACTATTACTTTCTGTAAATACTATTTAATTTTTATTTTTCTTTGATACAATTTTTAAAATGAGTACACCCATCATTTTTTTTTCTTTCGGTCTTATGTTGATTACACTTTGTATAGGGCTCTTAAGCCAACTTTTTAATCTCCTCTGAAAGCTGATGCTACTTCTTTTGAGATTTCCTTTCGAGATCTGGAATAATAAGACTAGGTATTATTCTTTTATCTAGTAATGGCGGGCTACACTAAGAGCCTAATGCCATAACTTGGGGATCTAAAACCCACTTCTTTAATGGTGCGGCTGGCTACACTAAAAATAAGCCTTAGGCCATATACTATACTCGTATATACTTTACTTGGGGTACTAAAACCCACTTCTTTAATGGTGCGGCTGGCTACACTAAAAATAAGCCTTAGGCCATACCTTAGGTAACTTATACCTAGGTATTTAACTTGTACATATTTTTCTTCTTTAATATGGGATTTAAGATAGAGCGGTCGACAACTCTTTAAATAAGCCTCTGTCATGTAGGGTTTCCCTATCGCGGTTTACTTTGGGAGTATACGCCATTGACTGTGAGCCTTACCCCCTACCCTGAATGTTGAAGAAAGTTAGTTAAGTTTGATTGTTTAAGATGTATGTCCGAGATGTATGTATGTAGAAAGTAACTGCCTAAGTAACACCTCAAAATTTTTTGTAAGCTAAAAATTTTCTGGGGTTTTTGGGGAAAATGTAATATAACTATTTTTGTACTTACTGTTTTGTATATTCCATTGGTTTTGTTAATAGTTGTCCTTTTATTTTTGTTACATTTCTAATATTGTTTAAAAGTATTCCTGTTATTTTTATTTTATAGCTGCAAATGTATCTATTGTAAACTATTATGAAATGTAAATATTATTGTTTACCTTTCAACTCTAAATTTGTCATGTAGCTTATGTCACTTTTCAATACAGATAATTTATAAACTGTTAGTATGTTTTATATTCATTTCTTTTTCAATTAATTTTTATATTATTACTTTAATATAAATTATATTGAGACTTGCACACTTAGAAT
This sequence comes from Stenoptilia bipunctidactyla, assembly GCA_944452665.1. NCBI lineage: Eukaryota > Metazoa > Arthropoda > Insecta > Lepidoptera > Pterophoridae > Stenoptilia > Stenoptilia bipunctidactyla. Next base: position 15,606,404 of record OX101734.1, on the reverse strand, counting down.
CAAGAGAAGTATCAGCTCCACTTTTACCATACCACCACCGCTGCTCCAGAGACTAAAACCTCCTTGTTAATAGAAGTGACAGCCGCTGGCCGATGAAAGAATGGATGCCTCTCAAAAATAAATAAATTTACGAGCTGTCGAACGAAATGGAGCCTATATAAGGAGTGGCGAGCTGAACTCGTGGTCGTCTTTTGAAAATAAAACACCGATCAGAATACTTTGGAGAGTATTGAAGAAAACTATAAAAGTATCATAACTACATAACCTCTTGGAGCCGCTATATAACTTTATATAAACCCTTGGAGCTTTATATCCTGGAAACTTAAGAATATCTAAGCATTTTGGAGAATTTCTGTGTATATATAGCAAATTTATGGACTGTAAGTGTAAAAAGTGTTTTTATATCTACTTGTGACTTTTTTTTGTAAATATATAAACTTTAACTTTATTTTTTTATTTTCTCTTAACATCTTCCTTTAAATAGTAGGTTACTTAGGCTTTTACTCCAGGTAACACTACAAAACACCTTGCACTCACTTACATGATTTGTCAGGAATGATTCAGCCGCCACAGGTAGGTAATGAGTTTAGTGATTTATGGCGGGTTTCAATATTCAACTGACTGGTATGAGTAACCGATATAGGTACATACCGGTAGAAAAAAAAGCACGGACGGACCCTCTTTAGATGGCGTTCTTCCAAGAAACTAGGCGATACGTGATTTTATGTGTTTGAGAATATCACGCATTCGCAAATTATTTGTATGATATTTGAACTAAATAAACTTATAAAATAATTTAATTTATTCTTGATATGATTTGATATTCGATAAAAAAAAATAGTATATTTTTAGAGATTTTGTTAATAATTGCGTTTTATACCTTACGTAAAATGAAACGCTAATCCTTATGTTGCCATTGGTTAAATCACATTTTTATGACGTCAAAGTAAATATTTAAAAGATAAATTATGTCATTCAATAATACTTGTCCTTTTTTTCAAAAACTGTTAGAGATAAGTTAGAAAAAGAAAACTGGATTATTGATATGTTGACAGATATTTGATAGGATATTACTTAGGTTAAATTAAAAATTTGTTACGTCGTTGGATAGATAAAATTACTTTTCCTGTAATGGGGAGTTTTCTGACAGCTCATTAAAAAAACAAAACTGTACAAAATTGGTACAAATGGTACAAAAGGCTTCGATAGATGGCGCTTTACAAAAGGCGAAGGCGAAGAATTTATTCCACACTGCGTTTTTAAAAGTAAAATAAATTAATTGACGTCTGTATCAGAAATTGAACGTATAAATAACCATAGATGGTAGATACCACTTACCTACATTATAGTTTACAGACTTAACGCCTTCGGCTTTTTAAAAGTGCCATCTATAGAGGTTTTTTGAACTATTTTTTATGAGCTGTCAGAAAACTCCCCATTGGTCACATGTAATGAAAACATAACTCGCTATTGGCCGCAGCAGACTGCCATGCCACCTTCACCTCATTGGTTTAAATAAGTATCTTGTTACGTCGTCATTGGCCAGATGAATGACTTATTTTGTAAATGGTCAAATGTAACCAAGCAACCCATTAAAACAGTTCGTAAGCAGTCGTTGAGATGTCAAGATTTTGAATATAGAAAGGAATTTTGGTAGTGAATTCTATTGTTCGTAGGCAAAACGAAAGTTTTCATGATATTGAAACCCGCCCAGAGAACCCGGGGGACAAAAGCTTATTAGCTCAGTTTCATCGAAGACAGTGACTCTATTTTGAGTTGGAAGTCTTCAAATTGGACTTTAGAAGGAATTAAAATAAGAGAATGCAATGTCGAATACGGCCCATTGCCTACATATATGTACCTATCTATACGGAGATCTACATATAGATACATTAGTTTGGGGCCGATTTATAATTAGCGTTAGTAGCAAATGGGATCCCAAAAAATCTGCAAGAGGGCTCTCTATTCCTAAGTATAATATTTCTCTATAAACCCGCCCACCATTAGTAGTTGAAACTGGAATGTCAGCGAAACAGTTCTCAAATGCTGTCGCAACATTTTATCTGCTTTAATTGTTATATCGTCAATGACAAGCTTAAACTCAGTATTCCGGTCCTTGACTTTTCCAGTTTCCTTATTAATTATGTTCCAAGTAATTTTAATCTTATTAGCACTATTTTTGATCTTATTACCTAGATAGATTTATTTGGCTGAGGCACAAACTTTTTTGAAAAACTTGAGTGTGTTCTGACATAATTGCAAAAATATGATTTCTCAAAATAGAGATCATATAGTTAGGTGCTTTCTACTGATATACCTGTGGTAGCCCAATCACTGAACGATTAACACTGGCTAAGAGGATTTTTTTAGGAATAAATACACTGTCATGTTCTTCAATTATCAAACTAACCTACATACCTACGTTTAAACCTAGAATCATACTTAGAAGGTGTTCCATCATGTTTTGCAATATGAAAATACAGATCTGCTGTAATCGTCTACCTAGATGTTAGGAAGTACTTTGTGAAGTAATAAAGCTTCCTAAGCTTCTTTAATCCATTGGTCTGTCTGTTTATGCTGCGTTACCGTATTTGAATTAATAATTTCTCTCAAATATCACCCATTTAATAATAAAACCACTACCAAACTGTTGTAGTGGTAACAAATATTGCTCTCTATGGCAGAGGTTGAGGTTTGACTTGATTTATGCTCAAAATCGCGCCACACATTACGGTATTTTTTAGTGTTTATAACATCACCATCATCTTAAAGGCTTTCTTAATGTGACACACACACGATTAACTTGAACAAGGTATCTTATATTCTGTGACGATGCCACAGGTTCCATTTTAACGTTATCCACTACCTTATCGAAATGAAACGTTTTTAAGAGAGATTTATCGTGTTTGAAAAATTATATGATATTTTAATTAATTTTAACACGATGTTCCAGTGTCTTTACAGACCCCAACTGCCCCAACTAATGAGTATTGTTGTGGTTGAATAAAAAGAGTTCATTGCAGTAATATTTTTCTCCAGAATAGTAAAATTTTATTTTTATCATCCTAATTTCATCTTCACGTCAACGCCGTCATTCAAGCGTTAAAAGAGCCTTATCGCACTCTATTATGCTACGCCTCGTAACGTTCGCGTTGTTGTGGGCGCGATTGTACCCAATGTGCGCTTAGCTTAATATTGCGTTTAGCTTCGATAAAACTTTTACAATCTGTCAAATGTAGAATGATGGAGTATGACACTAAAAGATTGATAATTGAATAGTGGCGATTGATCAAACTGTCAAATTATAGTCCCGTAGTGGTTGATTTCGTCCTATTAGTTTTTATTTGTGTATTTTCGTGTTTTTTCTCATAAAGTACAATATTTTTGGAGTGTAGGCTAAAATTCGAACTAAGAATTGTGTAATTCTGATGTACAATAACAAGAGATTAATTGTAACATATACTGAAAACTACAGTGTGAAAACGTGTCATCATACAACTGTTCTACAAAACTGTTGTTCTAACCGATGAAATACAAAGAGGAATGTGTAATAATTTGTACTTTATTTAAATATTAGTGCAATTTCTCATGGGTGATGGCTTGGCAGTCGGATACACGTGTAAGTAGATTGTACATCTCCGTTTTTCATTACTTTAATTACGGAAACAAAAGTTTTAATATCTCACGACGGGTTCTATACGCTCATTGTCACTATCTATAATAATAAAAGCTAGTATTTAATGGTGCGTGTTTATTTATTTTCGTTTCTATTTAATTTTGTAACAATATTTTTTTTGTACTTTTGATCTGAAATGAAAATGACCCAATTACATTTTTTACTTTAAAGCTATTTTACTTAAACATATTGCTATTATTACATAAATTTAAATTTAATTTATAATATTTTGACAATCCTAGGTAATATAAGAAGCAAATATAATTAGTTTTATGGAGTGGGTGGCAAAGAGGCTTCATACAAGTTTGACCTTCAAACATAATACAATTTAAGCATTTCATGTAATGTCATAGGAAATTGAGGAAAAAGTAACTTGGTCGCTTGTTTTAATACAATGAGTTATGTATAGGTTATACTTTTCAATTCTTATCAGCTTTATTCATTGTAGAATGAATGATGAATCATGCAATGATATGGTTAGGTAAAGATCCAAAATGCATGACATTTCCTTACTATCCTTTTTCTGAATCATAATGATGCTTGAAGTAAATATAAATCTTGAAGGTTAGGTGCTTATACAACTAGACTTACAATATACAAATTTATTTTATTTTTTACATGCTGCAAATTACAATTATGGTTCAATACAATCTTTTCAAAGATGTTAAAATTATTAGGTCAATCCTCATTTCATTTTGGCCAAAAAATATGATATATTATTTTCTTTATACTGATTGCTTTAATACATTGTACCATAAATAAGTAGGTATAATACATCCTGATTTGTTCAAACATTTATATAAATCTTTGCACACAAACATAGCATTACCGGCATTAGTCATCAAATATGAATATTGATGGTGCCTGGTAGTAAGTGGTTAGAGAATCAACTGCTAAAGTGATGATTTTATAAGGAAATAACATGATGAGCTATTTTAATAAGTTATTAATAATATTGTATGATAATATTACTTATTAAGGTTTCATAAACCGTGTTATGCGTGAATTTTCTGCACAGTAAATTGGTATGCAGTGTATGCTAAATTGAATTTGTTTTTATTTAAACAGAAAAAAACATTCTGTAGTTTTAAAATCACATCGGAAACTTTATTTATTATTTGTCACAATTTATATTAATTAATTACAATTAAATAAACTGATTCTTAAACTAATCTGTGTGCTATAATGAGATTTTTGGTATGCAATGAAAAACATAGTTCACAGTTATAGCTCATGCTTATAGAATAAAATTCGCAATTTTTGCATGTTTGCAAGTAAGGATCACAATCATAACCAATTACTATTTTATTACTGTTTTTATTTTTATTATTATTGTTTTTGCGATACATCTTGTTTTCCCTGGAGCTGGGTTTTTTTGAACCTTTTATTGACATGACAATTCACATCTGTTCAATAAGCTTATGAGGCACTTCCTGTAATTTAGTTACTATTATTAATTCCTTTGTAAAAAAGATAGCTTATGTAATTGCTTATACCAGATCCAGGTCAATATAGTAATAAAATTGACTCGTACATAACAACATATATATATTACTTATTTTTAGAATAATGAACTTTGATTTAATCATTATATTATCTTTTTACTTTCATATTATGTTGTTGTCTTATAGTTTTTATAGTTTACACACTGACCATACCAATTCTTTTTAGTCATAAAAACTTAACTAACACTTTTTCCATAATCTTATCATGTCTACAAAACTGTTAAGTAAACCATTTTTATTAGTCTTATATAATTATAAGTATGAGATTAGTCAGTTTTTTCTTTGGAAACTATTTCTTTTGAACACAGTTATTCTCTAAACTCCTCTATCAGACTATTTAGCTCTATCTTCACGTTGTGATATTGGGATACAATAAAATATAAATCAATAAAAATACATAGATAGTTAAGCTATATCCTCTTGCGCAAATATTTTATTTAACCAGCTAATATAATCTAACAAAAACCACAATCTAATTGTAAAAGTCAACATGGGGTCAAGTGACTGCCCAATACATGATGTCATGTGATCAATGAGTAGCAATGGAGTATACCAATTATTCACTACATATTGTATTTTATTATTTCACTGTATCAATTCAGTGTTTAAACATTAACTGATGAAAAAAATCCATCTCTATTATAGAGGATAGTGCCATAGTTGTCACCCTTGAGGAATAGGTCGGTGATTTAAGTTTGGTGTTCGTTTACTTAGGAGGAACTGCACATCCTCTATTTTATACAAAAGGCAGCAGATGAAGCATTACAAACCTGTCAAAAAAAAATTATTGATTCTGAACTCTATGCCTTCGACATCAAGTTAAAAATTGGTTGGGGGAAATTGACAGGTTTGTCATTTGATCTGCTGCCTTCTGTACATTTACTGTGCTAGGTAGGGTTGTGTTGAAAGACAACACTGTAACAGACAGAGTGGGCAGATCTTTTATAGATTGTTCTAAAGAACATTCCAAAGAAAAAAATGATCTTTAATTTGTTTCAAGTAAAGAGGAAAGCCTTTTCATCCTTATTTAAGTAGGTTAACTAATTTCCATACCAAAAAAGTACACAGAATTTTATTCATAAAATATGTGCTAAAAATATTTTGTTTGTTTATCTGGGTCTGTGTCCTCATTTAAGTATATTGGTATAGATTTACAATTCATTAGTCAGTCTCAGTAGCATGTAACTGTTATACACATAACAGGTTTTTTTATGGATCTTTTTAACAGAGTGACCTGCAATTTATATATCTGTTTAACCTTATTTTTATTCTGATGAGTTAATTATGTGTTTTAAACTTGAAAAATAGAAGGTAATGTCAAAAAAACCTATCATATAAAATCTCTGAATGAAGAATGCACTAAAATCGAGACATTAATGGTGTTATATAAGTTTTTAAACTGGCATGGTCATTAACATTTAAATTAACTTTAGAAACGGGATATTTACCATGTTTTTCATTTATTTTGAGTTCTCGATATTTCGGCACTGTTACAAGCGCCATGATCACGTATCGAGAACTCAAAATAAATGAAAAACATGGTAAATATCCCGTTTCTAAAGTTAATTTAAATTTAATGGTGTTAGTTTGTGTCCAGTTATGAAATTTATGGACATGTTTTCTTGCTTCAATATTTTTGTATCATCATCATCCACAGCCTGTAGACGTCCACTGCTGGACATAGGCCTCCCCCAAGGTCTTCCAAGTCGCTCGGTCCCGCGCCGCCCTCATCCAGCGTTTACCGGCGACTTTGACCAGGTCGTCGGTCCATCGTGCGGGGGGCCTGCCTACGCTGCGTCTCCCAGTACGTGGCCGCCACTCGAGAACCACCGGCCATCTGTTCTGCGAGCTATGTGCCCTGCCCATTGCCACTTCAGCTCTGCAATCCTTCTGGCTATGTCGGTGACATTGGTCCGCCTGCGAATCTCCTCATTCCTGATTCGATCCTGCAGGGAAACTCCGAGCATGGCCCTTTCCATTGCCCGCTGAGCGACTCTAAGCTTATTTATAAGGCCCATAGTTAGCGACCACGTCTCAGTGCCGTATGTCATCACTGGTCAAAAACCTTTGTCTTCAGACACTGCGGTATTTGCGACGAAAAGATTTTACGGAGCTTCCCGAACGCTGCCCAGCCGAGTTGGATCCGACGATTGATCTCTTTCTCAAAGTTGGACCTACCCAACTGGATTTTATGTCCTAGGTATAGATAATCGTCAACAACTTCGAGCGTGGTGCCTCCAACTACCACAGGAGCAGGTGCAACGTGGACGTTCGACATGATCTTCGTCTTATCCATGTTCATTATATATTTTTGTACATCAGCCTCGAAAAACTACCGCCTCTGGATAAGCATGTCGTAAAAGGCGACTAATTAGTAAAGAGTGACCTTCGCTTGGTGGTAAGACCTTCTCAGGGCTCGCCTGGCTAGCGACCATCCTTCATATAATGTCTGGTGCCATTATATCACCGTTGCGACTATAATGTTTCGCGGAAATATTTTATCAAGAGTCAGTTACTTCCTAACTGTGTAAATCTTGAAACTTGTATCCCTTTTCCTCCCTCCCTTTCGTTGTATTGTCTTTTGTGTGAATAAATGTTTTTCTATTTTTATTTCTATCTGATGAGATTGAGGTCATAGGCTTAATCCGCCTAGTGTATAAATAATCATAATAAAAAGTAAAAGTTATACAAAATTATAAAGTTTATTTTTGCTTCATTTACTATAAGGTTAATCGATTAACTATGCAAATTAACATTTTAGTATACCTTAAGGCTAGATAGAGGCACCAGTTACTGGTTTTCTTTGTTAAAGGAAATATATGTTACAGCTTTATTAGGTAACATTTAGTAGGTGTATAAAAGGATTAAGGAAAACATTAAAAAATACTTAAATAAAAGGATTTAAGTATTTTTTAATGTTTTCCTTCAGTTGTCCAATTAACGTAATGACTGTGTTTAGAGAAGTTGACGACGTAATACCTAAAAAATAAATAGAAACAAGGACACAACTTATAAAAGAAAAATGTTACATACTTTCGCGATGTATTAACTAGGAAGGATTAGTATGGTATTAGGGGTGACCTATGACTTGGCCGACAGATGCTTCTTCTTGAAAAATTTCTTACAAATCAATTGTGTAGTGGTAGTGACTACCGTCATAAATTTTTGATATTATTTCCTAAACTAACGAACTAATTGTTGCAAAGAAAGGTCATGGTTTGTTATGAAGACCGTATACCAAATTGCTTACGCACTAATTACATTAGAATACTTAGTAGATTAAAGTACGATAGTAGAAGTTGTTGTGGCGCCGCCGTGGTTACTGTGCATATCAAACGATATCGCAGGTTAAGGGCGCTCGGCGCGGCCGGTGTTAAGATGGGTGACCGCCGATCATTTATTTCTCACGACGACTTCCATGTTGCTGTATACTTGTATACGGTATTCGTTAGGGTTTGTCAGAAGCCATTTCGGCACACTGAAAATTTTGACATCCACCAAGCAGCACCAGGCCATCTTGGTGGATTACGGCCTAAATCTCCTCGTCACCCAGAGGAGAGACATAGGGCTCATTACACATAGTTGTGATGATGATGATGATGACTTGGTAGATTTAACTGTCATATGATGATCGCAACGCTTCCTCGCGCAGTACTAGACGTGTTCTTTTAAAACGATGCCTAAATGCTGGTGGTATATACTGTCTCGACAAGCATTCCCGTCTACATGAGCACTTCTGCGTATTTCTACTGCCATAGAGCTATGGTCGCTAACTATAGGCCTTATAAAAGTCGCTCAGCGGGCAATGCTCAGAGTTTCCTTGCGGCATAGAATCAGAAATGAGGAGATACGTAGAGGAACCAAAGTCACCGAAATAGCTAGGAGAGTTGCAAAGCTGAAGTGGCAATGGTCAGGGCACGTAGCTCCCAGAACAGATGGCCATTGGGGCAGAAAAGCTCTCGAAATGGCGTTCATGTACAGGTAGTCCCCCTGCAAGGTGGACCAAAGATCTGGTTATGGTCGGCGGTAAACGCTGGATGAGGGCGGCGCGGGACCGAACGACGACATGGAGAACCTTGAGTAAGGCCTTTATTCTGCATTGGGCGTCACCAGGCTGATGATGACTGCTTTGTTGTGTTCCCGATAAAAAAGCATAATGGCCCGCTAGGTCCGCACTTCATACAGAGTCGGCTGCCAAACATCCTCTGACGTGTTTTAGGAATATTTAATAAAGAGCCGTTTCTACCTACATCCATGTGCTCCATTTCTGAACTCATCGTCACATAGGCATAACATCAGTAAATCATCACTAAAAGCAAAAATTATAATAAAAATGTTTAAAGGTTTATCCAAATTGATTCTACTAAACGTATATTTTTAGGCAGACTTTAAAGAACGACGCACAATTTGGGTACCCACCTCCAATAGCCATGTAAGATTCGTCATTAGATAGGTCTTAGTAACCTGAATCAAAGTTACTATGGCGCCAAGTTCCGATAGTCCGTTCTGAGCTATGAGGTCCTAAATGTCAGACTATAATTTTGGTAACCACCTCCAATAGCCATGTAGGATACGCCGTTGGATAGGTTTTAGTAACCTGAACCAAAGTTACTATTGCGCCTACTACCGATCGTTAGTCCGTTCAGATGTCAAAATAGCAGACGGGTCACCTATAATATAGATATTAAGGGACACCGCTGCTCTAATTATCTGTTACACGCCTGAATTAAGTTTTTTTTTTAATTTTGTCTTCGGAGATTTGATTAATTTTATTGGTTGGTTATCAGTTTGGACTCAATATCAAGACAGGCGCCATACCAATTCTTGTTCTAGAAGATGAACTATTTTCAATGATAATGTCTATTGAGGCGGGTACCACCTCCCATACAAAGTTATGCGTCGTCCTTTAGACCTCCATGGTGCAAATCGATACGTGAGAGATCGCTGGCAAACCATCAAGGATCAAAATCCTCGTTGCATGATGTAGGTATTTTTCTAATAAAAACTGTGTAACATTCTCTTATAAAAAAAATAAGGATAATTTTGATTTGCTTTCATGTTTTTGTAATTTTTTTTAAATATTTATAGTTGAAACTACGCACGTAAACATTACAACAACATTAAAGAGTCTTATTTTATTATTTCCAGACCGAAGAAAACAGTGTGTTACTTCGGTTGAAGATAATAGGAGCATATTCATTGGCCAAGAAGGACATTTTTGGTGCTAGGTGAGTTTTGATCATCATGTTCTGAAATATATAAATGAAAAATGAAAAAATGTGTTAAATAACAATCACCCGACCAGGACACGAACCTGGGACCTCTCGTTTGCCGGACAAGTTCTTTCCCACTGAGCTACCGGGGCCTGGCGGTACTACTTAACACATTTTTGTTTTTACCTTATATTGCTAACGTAACTCCATCTAATGGTATAGCTTTGCAGCTAAGACCACCCGAGACCAATTTCTTTACAGAAATTGTTAGTTTTTGTTAATTGTTGTCAGTTAAAGTGAAGCTTGCAATGCTGTTTAATAATATTTTTAAGTTTTTGCATTTAAAATGCTTAATTGATCTTAAATAAATAAAAAATGTGTTAAATAAAAATCACCCGACCAGGACACGAACCCGGGACCTCTCGTTTGCCGGACGAGTGCTCTCCCACTGAGCTACCGGGGCCTGGCGGTACGCCTCGACATTTTTTTTTTTTTTCCCAATACAATCACACCAACTACATGGCCCCAAATTAAGCATAGCTTGTGTTATGGGATACCATATAGCGAACTAAGGGGGAACCTAGAATATAAATACATAAATAGATAAACACCCAGACACGGAACATTTTTTTTTCTTGTTCCGTGCGGGAATCGAACCCGCAACCACTGGCGTCTGAGGCAGATAGGTTTACCCCATCGCCAAAGTGGTCGTCAAAATTACTTAACACATTTTTGTATTTACCTACTATTGCTAACGCAACTCCATCTAATGGTATAGCTTTGCATCTAAGACGAGTGCTCTCCCACTGAGCTACCGGAGCCTGGCGGTACGCCTCGACATTAATAATAATAATAAAATGCTTAGTTACTCTTAAATAAATGAAAAAATGTGTTAAATAAAAATCACCCGACCAGGACCCGAAAAAAATTTTTGGGAAAGCACTCGCCGGCAAACGAGAGGTGATTTTTGGTCCCCTCCATGATTTTTATTTGAGTGTTTTAAATAAATATTTTTTACAGAACATAAAAATGACGCACAATAAAGCTGGCTTATTATGCGTTTTGAACTGTTATTATCTCAACTACTTTTTCGCTATTAACTCGATTCTCTTGTCTCAGAAAATTGCTGATTTCATATCAATTGCATATTTTGATAGCGTCGGAACTATTAAGCTCTCCTTGCTCTACCGCCCCCTAGATGTGCTATTCGTAAAAGACGACATTCCCAAATGGCACAAGGAACCTTTGGGGTTCCTCTATGGCTAACATCCAACCTTCTGGGTCTATCCGCAGCCAAATATCATCACTACGGTGGTTTTATTTTATGAATCCTTGACCTCATTAAACACAGCTAGCAGTTTTTGCCTCTCCGTTAGACTCCCATTAGACATAGATACACCCATTTAATCGATATACTTATATTAATAACTTGATTACTTTATTTATCATCAAGAGATACTACTTATCAGTCTACTTTTAGACGGGGATTTTTCTTATAACCTTCCGTGTATTTTTAGTGATAGCATTTGTCAACGATTGAAGTATTTAAAGTGACTTTAACATTATATTAATGAGAAAAAGTTAAAAATAAAGATAGAAATATTGAAAGATGAATGTATTTAAGGTAATTAAATATTACGGGAATGTTTTAATTTCTTTGAAGAGATTTAAAATTTTGAGATTTAATTTAAAAAATTGACGTTTCTCTTTGTATATAAAACTTTTAATAGCATACAAATGATCAAATAAATAATATAGTAACAAAGAATAACTATCATTTTTGTTACAAACTTCTTAGTAACTTCTGTAAGTCAAGTGGAGCGTCTTCAACGATAAACTAAATGCTGGGCTTTCAAGGCGCCGATACTTGTGGAAAGTTCCTTCAAGTTCATTTGGGGCCACCTTTTCAAGCTTTTGAATTCTCAATCATATAAATTGGTTTACAGATGACAAAAATTCACATGAAACGCTTTTATTTTTGGAGTTAATAGTGCATAGTATGTACAAAATAACCTTTATTATAAAGGAGGTACTCTCTTCGAAGATACATATAGGTATCTAATAGATTTAACAAATAAACAAAATTCTATTATCATATATTTGAACAAAAATGCGTCACAGCACAGTTGAATTGACAATCTGTACCATTTTCTGCGTAATAAAAAAAAACTTGCTAAACATGTTTTTCGCTATTTCCAGTGACCCGTATGTTCGAGTCGAACTGCAGAAAGTCGACGGTGACGTCACGATCGAGACCTTTCTAACTAAAACTAAGAAAAAGGTAAACAAATTAATGTCGTTTAACGGCAATAATTGAGGATCAAACGAACTTCTAAAGTGAAGTTCGATCCTAATTATGTGAACAGCTTCTTTCGAAGCGATTGAGGTTTACTTTATGTAGTAGCGCCACCTACTGCTAGCCTTTGCACGGATTTTAGAGTCTATGATAAGGGTTCTTTTCTTTTTTTTTTTTTTTTTTTAACAACTGTCACGTTTCGCTCCCTATGTCAGCATCCAGTCTACAGAACTCATTTTGTTTAAAGTCAATCTGTCTTATTCCTGTTTGTTCATTTCACTATATTGGGGTTGGGTAAAATACAAATATAAATTGAAATTACTCCATGTTGAAACATATTCATATTATGCTTATTTCAAAGCATAATAACGGGTGGGTTTATATTAAATCGCTTCGAAAGAAGCTGTTCACATAATTAGGATCGAACTTCACTTTAGAAGTTCGTTTGATCCTCAATTATATTTCACAGCTTCTTTCTTTGCGATTGAGGTTTACTTTTTGTAGGATGTTTAAAGATTAGTTATAGTGAAATGAATTGGCAGAGTAGTAAGGTAAAACTCTTCAATAGTAAATAAACATACTTATTGAAAACAATTCAACAATGATTAGGCAAATTATTTTTCGTTACAAAGTTTGTTATAATTTCTAGCAAGGACTGAGGAAGAATCCGACCATCCTGCAGTCTTTTTGATAGGTCAATAGAAACTCCTAAATAAATAGCTCTTGATGTAGCAGCATGTCATGTACTATGTGCACTAAAAATATTTTCATCAATACCACTGAGAGTTAAAGTGTTTTTAACCCAGTGACTTAAAGTTTGGAAACCTATATGTTTCTTAAAACTAATAAACAAATTATCAGGTTTCCTTAAATTTTCGTTTTATTTATATACCTACATCTGTAAGGTTTTTGCTGGACAAATTTCTGGACGAATATTAAAAAACGGAAACTTTACCAAGGTCTGTTTACTTTAGAGGTTTTTATAAACCCTTTTATAAGTACCTTTTTTAGTTATTAAAATATTTTTAATCTTTGTCACGGATAAAATTTGAACACGATGTTCCGTTACAAGAGCTATTAGTGTAACAGTTTTCTTGGAAAAGAGTCTTTAAGTCAAGGTCTTCATTAGGAAATTTTGTAGGTAAGTAGCTCAATACAACTGCTGGATCCCAGGTAAGATCATACTTGATGTGGTTGGTCTTCACATAACGACTCCTTTCATGAAACTTTTTAACCTGTCATATTGGGAATTTATGTTTAATATTAATGATAATGCAGATCTATAGCTATTAATAGTACCGTACTTAGCACCTTTTTCGAAAATTTCAGTTAGAAAATGAACAATTATTGGTTTAGAAGTTTGAGTAAAACTAAAATTATTATTTTTGCAATATTCAATCCACGCCTTGATACCTCCTTCACACTGTCTCGGTAAGAATTATCCAACAAAGATGCCAACATAATTTCAACGGACTTTGAAGACAGTGATCTTTTTACTAACGCTTTCTGAACAATTTCGCGGCAACCAAGGTTAATGTTTAATGAAGGTTGAGCGCAGATCTGAAAGGAGATTTCAGCGAATTAGTATTTAGTAAATACAATCACAACACAACCTTTTAAACAATGGCAACCATAGTTGCGTGGGCCAGTATGGTACTACCACAATACCCACAGACTTTTCACTAACAATTTTCTGAAGAGTTTTTGCATCTGGGTCATTTTTCCAGGTTACATAAATAGGACATTATAAGTTGCATCTGTTTGCAAAAAGATCAACCGATAGTATTCCAAACCTATTTGTTATATTATTAAAGGTATAGTCACTTAGATCCCATTCAGTGTCATTAAACTGTTTTCGTGACAAACTCTCAGCTTCTATATTATCTTTTGAAGTAATATAAGATGTAAAGATATTGATCTTACGCATTTCACGCTATTTCCATTGGTCTCGGGTAATATGATCCATATGTGAAAACTGAACACTACCCATTCTATTTATACAGGTAATGGTAATATCTATTCTTAACAATATATCACAATCGTAACTACCATAATTATGCGAATGTTTTAAGTCCGAAAAAACTGCTTTTAATTCCAGAGTATTAATGTGTAGCGACGACTCGCTTTCCTTCCAATGACCCGCTGCCTCTTTTCCATCACAAAACCCGCCCTAGCCAGTATATGATGCGTCAGGATAGATAGTTTTAGTGTATTGGCCTGTTCTAAGAGGAGAAAAGCCCTCTTCTAGATAATTTAACCACCAAGTAAAATCATCTTTATTATATCTGGGTAAATTCACTACCTGATCATAAGTAGGATTTTTTTTTTTTTTTTTGGTGACAATATTTTAAATTGCTCGAATAACTTTGTGTATTATTTTTTCTATTTTAAGAACTTTTTTTTTTTTTTTTTGTGGGTAGTTTTAAAATAATTTTCTCTGAATCAAAAATAAACCCAAGGAATTTACATTGTGTTCTAGGAACAAAGCAACCTTCTTTCGTATGCATTATGAAACCTAAATTTATTAAAATATGTTTTGTAATCCAAACATTCTCATTACAATCATCACAATCTTTGCCAATGTAAAATATATTATCTAGATATATTATGGATGAAAAAATTATCCCGACGTAAAAATTCCATGACTGGTTTTAATATTTTAGTAAATACTTATATAAAGAGCGGTGCATAAGTCAAACGCTTAATATTTGAATTCATATAAAACGTTGTTATATTCAAATCGAAGGTACTTTCGGAAAGACTTATCAACATTGATGAAAAAATAACATGTAGCATTGTTTTGTTAACTTATCAGCGGTTCTGTAATCTTCCATTTTGAAGTGTTTTGTAGTAAATTAATTCAAAGATTTTAAATTATTTATGAAGCGATTTTCACCGTATAGCTTGAGCACAAGAAAAAATTTGTGATAAAATTTACCTGGCTCATGAGAACATACGAATATAGCATTTATTTTTAATAGTTTATCCAACGCTAAAATATAATCTTTATGGCCATGTATTGACCTTGGGTAAACACAAGAGCTACTTTGTTTAGCGGGCAGATATTTAAAAGGTCTTTAGTAACCACCTATTCACGATAATATTAATGGATCACTCGTTATCTAAGCCCAATTTTGATGAAAATATCGTAAACGTCCATCGCACTGCACCTGGTGGTTTATTTCCGCTGGTTGCTAGTGTTCCACGACCGTTCGTGGTAGGTCCTACGTGGCGGGTACGTGTAGCTCTGCTGTGGAGCTCGAGCCGGCAGCTGTGGCTGCGGAGATGACGTCGTCGTTTTTTGCAATTTGCAGCGTTTCAGCAACATCTCCTCCCAATAGATAATCATCGCAACTTGTATTGGTCAGCGTGTCACGCAGGCATACGTTTATGGAACTCATTATTATGTTACGATGAGTTTTAGTTTCCCTATTCTGGCTATCGCGACAAGCGTAACTCAGCAGTTTTAAAAGTTTTTGCTTCAAAGTTTCATTGAAAATGATTACCATCGCTTGCGATAAAGCTGCCAAGGCGATTCCAATTTGCCCTTTTTTTTTTTTTTTTTGTGTTTCAGCCAATGCTGCTTTTGCTTCTAAATTTAATAAAGGGAGCAAGTAAATATTTGCAAATTGCGGGTACAAGATAGTCCTCAACAGGCTTATCTTTAGATTCTTTAGATCTTCAGCCGACAACTGCTGGTTTTTAGACCTCTTCCGGGACATTAATCGTATCAAAAAAAAAAAGGCTGATAATGACGGAGGTAGCTCGGGCACTTCAAATCTTGGATTCGGCGTGCAAGATCGTCTCCACCGCAAATCAGATTAATCGCCAACGGCGATATTATCTGGTAACTGACTAATCAAAAGAATTAATTATATGCATCGAAACTCGATGACTACACGCACATACCATGTGGGTAGTTTTTGTGTCAACGACATTTTTTCTAATATTTATTAAAATTATATTAGAGATTCTCCACCGTACATCAGATTAATCGCCAATGACGATATTATTATCGAGTAACGGACTAAATAGAAGAATTAATTGTATGCATCGAACCTCGATGACTACACGCACATACAATGTGGGTAGTTTTTGTGTCAACGACATTTTTTCTAATATTTACTAAAATTATATTAGAGATTCTCCACCGTACATCAGATTAATCGCCAACGACGATATTATTATCGAGTAACGGACTAAATAGGAGAATTAATTGTATGCATCGAACCTCGATGACTACACGCACATACAATGTGGGTAGTTTTTGTGTCAACGACATTTTTTCTAATATTTATTAAAATTATATTAGAGATTCTCCACCGTACATCAGATTAATCGCCAATGACGATATTATTATCGAGTAACGGACTAAATAGGAGAATTAATTGTATGCATCGAACCTCGATGACTACACGCACATACAATGTGGGTAGTTTTTGTGTCAACGACATTTTTTCTAATATTTATAAAAATTATATTAGAGATTCTCCACCGTACATCAGATTAATCGCCAATGACGATATTATTATCGAGTAACGGACTAAATAGGAGAATTAATTGTATGCATCGAACCTCGATGACTACACGCACATACAATGTGGGTAGTTTTTGTGTCAACGACATTTTTTCTAATAAGTCCCAACACCGTTGGGTTCTTCGGAATTTGTAATTTGATGTCTCAACCTCCTCGAATTATTTTCTTGAGAATTTTCTCTTCCTTCGATGCACAATTTTTACCATTTAAACTTTTAAAATTTAACTAGCAAATTAATATATTTTAGTCGACGTGCGCAGGCTACAGCACGGAAACGCAGAATGAGTTCTGTAGACTGGATGCTGACATAGGGAGCGAAACGTGACAGTTGTTAAAAAAAAAAAAAAAAAAAGAAAAGAACCCTTATCATAGACTCTAAAATCCGTGCAAAGGCTAGCAGTAGGTGGCGCTACTACATAAAGTAAACCTCAATCGCAAAGAAAGAAGCTGTGAAATATAATTCTCAATAACTTACCAAAAAGTAAAAGTACAGATAGAAATCCCTATACTATCTTGAGTTCAAGTGACAGATTTAACACAAGATAGCATAGGAATTTCTATCTGTACTTTTACTTTTTGATAAGTTATTGAGATCGGCGGTAAATCAACAACGATTCGACTTCGACTGGAGCTTAAATCAATAACAGTTTCAGTTCAAAGTTAGAAGGAATCTATTTTTTAATTGTTGAAGAAAGTTCCCGCGTATGGTATGTGACGATGAGGTCCAAAACAGCACACGAAGGATGAAACTGATTCTATGTTTATAAAGCTAGAAGATTACTATTAACATAGACCTTAGTGACAAATAAATTTTTTCTCTTCTTAAGCTTAAAGATATTCGACGACCGGCTAGCATAAGACGACTAGCTGGTGTAATAATAACACACATTGCCTTCTATGCCAGAAATCCTGAGCTTTATTGTCGAGGTTGAATCCGCTGATCTATAACTACTTGATCTATAAATTGATAAATTATAACAATAACAAAAGGTTTTCCAAATGGTTTTAACCAAATGACAAAGGTTTCGATTCAAAATTGATTCTACATTTTTAAAATAGGTACCCCAATTTTACCGCTACATAAGGAGGACGTTGTTCATTACGGTTTTTTTTATTTATTTTTATATTTATGGTAAGTTAAGATGAGGTCGGAGACAGTACACGGACTTAGGAAGCAACTGTTACTTCATAAAATATTGCCGGAACACATCACTCATGCGGTTCGAATCCGTGGCGAGTCTTACTAACAAGCTGTATTTCAAAGTGTAACATAATCAATAATAATAAATATTTTCATTTTCAGACATTAAATCCAAAATGGAATCAGGAGTTTATATTTCGCGTAAGTATTTTACTTGTTCCTATTATTTTTAATGTATTCTGAAGTAAAAGATATTGGACGATCTTTATTCTGTTTTCTAAATATTTTCTTTTGATAAGCCTTGTGTAAATTTTGCGTTGTTACTGTTTCTTGCCGTAAACATTTCCAAATCATAGCTAGAAATTTATGTTTTTTTATTATCAGTAATGTGGTGTTAATGTTGATTTTAGAGTTGGATCTCTATGGTAATTAGTAAAATTGGATCCATTACAAATGTGCGAACTTACTTATAGATATTTTTTATTGGATCTCTCGCTCGTACTTACACGTTTTTATGGAACATCAGGCTGTACCTGATATATAACAATACTTTTTATATCGATATTCGTTTAAAAACAGAATTTACTTAGCTTAAACCGCAGGACAGCATTGCGATGGCTAGTATTAATTGAATACGTGGTAAAATTCTTTTAATTTTTTTTTGCTTCCGTATAGTAACCTAACCAATCCATCTATCTCCAGGTAAAACCTCAAGAGCACAAGCTGCTGATCCAGGTATTCGACGAGAACCGGCTAACCCGGGACGATTTCCTCGGCATGGTCGAGATCCCGCTGAGCAGCATCCCGAGTGAGAGCGCGGGCACTGCGCGCGCGCCGCCCCTCAAATACCCCCTGCGGCCTCGCAGGTCCGTGTAAGTAATGCATGGATGTCGCTTTTTATTTAGTTTGTATCCAGTATACAGGGTCCTGATAAAAATGTTTTAAGAGTTTACGAAAAAAAAATGTTTTGTTATCATCACAACTCTTTGTTACTCGCCCATGAGTCTCTGCCCTGGGTGACGCGGGCGTATAGGCCACAATCCACTAAGCTTATTTTCTAAGTGAAAAAAATAATAATAGTTTAATTTTTAATTTACGACTAACAGCTGATTCCGTTCTATGACCTTGCCTTGAGCGTGTAGGTAGGTACTAACTGTGCCGTGCAGAATTTTTTTGGTTAGGCCATTTAAACTTATTTCTTAAAAGAAATTGGTGGAAACGTTTTCTTGCCATGTAGTCGGAAATTACAGCTAAAACTGAAATATTGTTGCGATAAATTAGGAAAATCATTGAAAAGTCTACTGAAATATCTGTAGACTAAATAAATACTGAAATATATTTTTTTATTAATTTTGTTTTATGGCAATAAAGTGTCATTGTATTGTATATCTGCGTCTTATATCGGGTGTTTTTAGTTGCATGATAAATTTAGAAGGTTTTTGTCTTTGGTTTCACATTTTGTAATGTCCAAATATGTTCATAGTTTTGTTCAGTAAGGTTTGGCAATACATTATGAATCGTTTAAAGCGCGAACAACGCTTCCGAATTGTTAAAATTTATTTTGAAAAAAAAAATCTGTTCGCGAAATTCATAGAGCACTTGATCTATTTTACGGTTAACATAATTGGCTTATCGCGGGTTTCAATATTCAACTGACTGCTATGCGTAACCGGTACAGGTACAAAACTGGTAGGAAAAAAGTAGAGTTTCACAATATCTATTAGCTACGGGCTGTAAGTTCTCAAATTTGGCATGGGCCCTTGCGTGAAGTTCTTCCAAGAAAATAGGTGATATGTGATTTATAGAATATCACGCATTCGCAAATTATTTGTATGATATTTGAACTAAACAAATATATAAACTTATTCAATTTATGTTTGCTATGTTTTAGTATTCGATAAATATATTATAGTATGTTTTTAGAGCTTTTTATTAATAATTGCGTTTAACTTCTTACGTAAAACGAAACGCCAATCCTTCGAATAATTTTGCCATTTGTTGAATCACATTTTTATGACGTCAAAGTAAATATTTAAAAGAAAAATTATGGCATTCAATAATATTCGTCCTTTTTTTCAAAAACAGTTATAGATAAGTTAGAAAGAGAAAACTGGATTATTGATATGTTGACAGATATTTGATAGGATATTTCGTTAAATGAATAAATTTTTACGTCGTTGGCTGGATAAAATGACCTATTCTTTAATTGGTCATACGTAATGAAAACATAACTCTTATTGGCCGCAGCAGACTGCCATGCTACCTTCACCTCATTGGTTTAAATTAATAACTTGTTACGTCGTCGTTGGCTAGATATAATGACTTATTTTGTAAATGGCCGAATGTAACCTAGCAACCCATTACAGTCAAACAGTTTGTAAGCAGTGGTTTAGATGTCAAGATTTTGAATATAGAAAGGCATTTTGGTAGTGATTTCTATTGTTCTTAGGCAAAACGAACAGTTTTCATAATATTGAAACCCGCCATTAGTGAGCAAGCAATTCGTGCAGTTATCGGTCGCTTTCGCACAAATTTTAGTTTTCTCGATTCAAAAGCATCATCAAGATAAAGATATGTGCGTACCGAAGAGAATATTGCTACTGTAGCGCGACGTGTTACAGAAGATGCCGAAATGTTGATAAGTCGTCGTTCTTAACTCGTTGCAATATTTCTGCTGTGTGTATATATACTACTAAAAGTTCTGAAGCTCTTAAAAAAACTCATTACAACCAATTTGTTAAGGGCCAAATGTTGTGATTCCTCTTTTAAACTTGAGCTTATCTAGGGTTGGTACGCATAATATAAGTTGACCGAACAACATTTATTGTTGTATATATTTATGTGATTTTATCCTTCATGAAGTCATAATGGTTATGTAAAATAATAATTTGTAGAGAAAATATTTGTTAGTTTAATATGGTTTGACAGGGTTGCAGATATTTTATACAGCGTATAAAATTTTATTTTAACATATTTTAGTATGTTGTGCATGGCTGTGTTTCGTGTAACTTAATGTGAATTGGCCCTTTGTTGTAGGTAGTACGTAGTAATAATTGTTATTGAATTGTGAATAGAAAGTAATTTAGCTTATGAATTTATTTAACAATTTATGTACCTACACATTACAAAGTAGCAAGTAAATTGAAAGAAAAGTTTTACAAAGGTCGTGCTTATTTCGGGAGGAATGGAGAGTATTAGTTAGTTGCATAAAAAGGACAATATTTTGCTTCCACGATTGTGCAATTGTCCATGATTGTTTTTTTAGTATAGACTAAGCCCGCGTTTATGGGCCCTGCCGGTAAGTGAAGATAAAATTAAATGAAAAACATTTATTCGGCATACAAAAACATAAATTTACATCGCAGAGTGCCATAGGGCGAGTAAACTATGCTATGACTACGTTTTACAAAAAAATCATGATGAGGTCGAAGGAAAGAACAGACAGGCTAAGGAAAGAACTGGCTCGTCATAAAATATTGCCGGAACACATCACCGCCGGAGCGTTTATTTTGCGGTAGATTTTATATGCTGGTAGCCAGTCGGAACCTGACGAGATCCTACCACCAAGCGGTGGTCACTCGCATTTTACTTGACGCTTGTTCAGGGGCGGTAGGGCTATTCTAAGTCAACCCCACAAGGGCAGAATTCATTATCGTTTCATAAAATTTAAACAAAATTTATGTTTGGTTTTATTAAATATATGTGAGCAAAGATGATCGCTTGGTGGTAGGATCCCTTCTGGGTCCGCCTGGCTAGCGACCACCCTTTATATAAAGTCTGCCGCCAAATGTTACCGCTCCGGCGGTAATGTGTTCCGGCAATATTGTATAAAGAGCCAGTTCCCTCCTAAACCCGTGTGCTTTCATCTTCGACCTCATCGTCACTTACCATCAGGTGAGATTGAGGTCAAACGCGGGTTTAGTCACGTATAAAAAAAAAAAAAAAAGATCTGCTAGTCCGTCTGTTGCGCTGACCTACAACTGGTTATGTAGTTAAATTTTTTATTAATTCTTAACTTTGCGTCACTCGCGTTCACGAGTCTGTAGACATCGAAACGTTGAGTTAAAATGCAAAATATAGGTATTTAAATGGTACTTGCTTTACGTTTTTTTTTTGTGTTTGTAACTTACAATGTTTTAAACATTATTATTGACGGCCACAGTGTTTGAGTTACAGCCGGGACAGTTCAGCGGGGCTCGCATGTGTCCATCGACTGCGATAAATCAGGCCTTTACATCGATATTTTCTTAGAATATGGCACTTAAAATGTTTTTTTTTTTAATAAAAATGGCAGCTTTAGTTCTGTAGGCTTAATCATGGTATCGAATCAAGATATTCTATCTACTAAGGTGCTAACATGATAGGAGTTAACATTATAGGATAAAATTATTTGGTAATATTTATCTTGTCAATTCGAGTGTGTATCGACAGTTGCATTCTAGCCCGGCTGGAAACGAACTTTTCTAAACTGGCTCAGGTCCGGGTTTATGCCTCCTAGTTTCGCTAAGTGGTCTCTAACAGCCACGAAGCCTGTGTGTCAGTTTGGGTAATTTATTTGTGATTCATAAAATTGACTCGTAAAACTACTATTACTCTTTCTCGTTTCGTGCAGTCAGGTGGTCTAATTCGCTACTTCACATTATACGTAAATCTAAATCTATGCATGTTTTTAATAAAAAAAGTAAGAGATTACTGCTTTTCTCTAGCAATCTATCTTAGTAATAAATTATTGAGCATATTTATTAGTACACCTACTACGAATACATTCTAACCAAACTCTCCAGTCTCAGGTCTGCTGGAAGAATTTTCCTAGAAATAAGCTGCACCTTTGGTCTATGTTTTCAATTTCTTAATCCACTTGATTTTAAAGTGTGTACATGAATAGTTAAATAAATAAATAATTTGTATATCTCAGTGCCCGGTCGCGCGTTCGCGGCCACATCGAAGTGTACCACGGTTTGGTGGGTATCGTGGGGGACGCGGCGCCGCAAGCCAGCCCCGACCCGGACTGGGAGCTGGTGGAACCCAACCCGCAACTCGGCACCGTGCAGCCGGTGAGTCTTTCTCCCAAATTATACTTTTTTCACTACGTATAAGGTGATAGAGGTGATATACATGCATAACTTCACGCCCGTATCCCTTATGGGGTAGGCAGAACACCAGAGGCTATAAAACCATCTGATATCACGTTCGACAAATTTGGAGGTATTATAATGATGGAGAGAGCTATTATGCTATATTAAGATACGAGCAGTTTTTATTTAAATGCGATTAATTATTACAATTTAAATTTTTTTTTGTTTCGTAATAGAAAACATTTGCGAAATGTGTTATTTGAAAATTAAAATTAAATAAATTCTCTATAATTATCATTAGAAAGCATTATAAATGTTTTCTTTTTTCATTATTTCTATAATTTAACCAAGTTCTATGTGTGGTAGGTATGGCCATCATCTGAGCTACCATCTGCTGTAGGCGACAATTGGACGGTGGTCGATCTACCACACACAGTATGTGGCTAAATATTTAAGTTTTCTGCTTTTTGCTTTCTTACATTTCTTTTATTTACTTATCTGTACTTTAAATTCGCTTTTTGAGCTCTTTATAAATATATCACAAGTACAGGGTTATTTTTAGTCATCGGCCAAATTTAATAATTATATTCTTTAGTATAATATTTGAATTTTTATTTTAGTATTCCTCAGTACATCAAAAGCTCACCTTTTGTTTGAAAAACTGGTTTCTGGTTTTATTTAATGTTACATAATGCGTAGGAAAAAATTGGACGGTGAATAAAAAACAAACCCTGTATATTAACTTTAACATTAAATATAACACCGTTTTAACCTGAGTAATCGCGTATAATTATATTTTAACTCGCATTCGCTCGTGACCACTGGATCTGTAAAGATACCGAAACGTTGAGTTGACCTCAAACTATCACGTCCTCGAATTTCAAAAGTGACCCACCAGTCACCCTGTATATAAAAAAGCTTATGTTTAAAAAAACGCTTAAAATCTTGCGCCATAAACCTCTGAATTTCAAGGTTTTTGGGTCTAAAATTTAAGTTCTACCCATCTCTTCCGAGCATGATAGCAATAATTTTAGAAAAATTTATTTATATTTAACAGAATAATTATAATTAATTGCAGGTTATTGGAGGCGACACATTGCCTCCCGGTTGGGAAGAGAGACAAGATGCGAATGGCAGAACTTATTATGTCAATCATATCGCGAGATCCACGCAATGGGAACGGCCTACTTTTACGTGAGTTTCGATTTTATGTCCTAGCTTTAAAAAGATTTATTGACTGGCAATTAGATGATACGTGGCTATTCTAAATAGGACAACAATCGATGCAAACAGAGGGTTTGTAATAAGTAGCATAAATCACCCAAAAACCAACTATTGGCCTTAAAGTCAGTTTTAATAAGTGTGACTATATAACGAAACTGGCGTGAAACCTTACATATCTTCAGTTGTTATTTCTTGAAACAGATGGATGTCCATTATTTCACATAGTATTATAAATCGAAAGTGTTAGTAATCTGCTCTGTATACGACCCTAGGGTTCAGTTGCAACTGTTCTTGTAACTATACTCTGGCAAATAATTCAATGTAGTAAAATGACAGTTCAAGTGTGCCCCCTTTTGGGAAGAAAAAAAATAGCGCGAATGAATGTAATTATTTTTAATTAATAATATCGTAATGTATGAAAAAATATATTTTGGCTCACAAGATTTTTCTCTTCTTATGGTGCTGTTAGCAAAAGGCAACTATCCTTGAAATTTCATTTTTAACGACAAAACGAATTTAAAAAGCAAGAAGTTATAAAGTCGATTTTACTTCTACTGTAACCGTTTTGAAGCACAAGGTATATTTGGTAATTAATTATTTTCATTAAACTTTAAAATATAGTACACATCTCAAATTAAATTATTTATAAATTTCTTTAAAAATTTGTGCACAACGAATGACAAAAACTCGTTCGTTTTCAATCATTCTCATTCAGTACTTACACTACGAAGTTTTTAGCTGGTATCATTATTTATGTATTTAACATTTCAAACTGTCAGTTTACTGCATTGAATTATTTGCCATAGTACCATAGTATAGCCGTTTATTCCCTTTAACACAAACTACACAACTCTTACACGCAGTTATAATGTCGGCTAAATAGGGATGAGTAAGACCTTCAACAATTAATACATTACGACTAAAAACATCCAAGGATTTTTATACCATAGTGTATCCAGTTTAGGTTTTATGGCCTAAACCTTCTCGTCACCCAGGGAAGAGACTCATAGCTCAGTGCGTTCTCAAAAAAAAAAAAACCAGTCATTACGATGATTCGGATTCTTATAATAACCCTCAATCATAACTTTTGATAACTTTATTTATAAATATGTATAAAAACACGCATTTAGAAGTTAACCGATATATTCACTATAATATTCCTTTTTTATTCAGTCGCAACATAAGCAGTGAATCTGTAGCTGAGAGAATGGAAAACGCAGCCACGGAGTTTCAAAGAAGATTCCATATTTCTGCAGACGACAGTCATTCAGCGAGCACTACCGAACATCACCAGGTAAGTGAAAAAATATAAATAGTAATAGTTCAAGAATGAAGTTAAAAACTCTTTTTCATTATAATTTTAAATTTAGAAGTTCAGTTATTTTAGTCAAGGCATTTGATTAATAGGAGGTTCTGTTTTATCCTATCATTAATATTTTTGCATTTTTAATATGTAGCTTTTTATCTACTTTTTTGATTGCATGGTCATAAGTATATTTTTTCGGTCGTAGCATTTGTATTCGGAATGTTTTTTAATGAATAGCATGTACTCTTGGGGCTCAACATTTTATAGCATTTACTCATTATTTTTTACAAACAAATTTTGTTTTTTTAGGTATTTAGAAGTAAACTACAAAAAAGGGTATTTTTTTCTTCGCAGCATGGGCTTCGCAATTGTAAAAGAATGAACTAACCAAAAGTATAAGTATCATACCATTGCTTTAACTATTCAAACAGCTGTGTATTTACTATAACATATACATAGTATGTTACATTATAACAAATTATATTACCAGGCTGCAAATCATATCTATCTACTAATTATATCTGCTTATTATTAAATACACTAATTATATTTCGATTAGGCATAAGGTTGAAACAGTGAATACACAGCTTAACATTCTCAATTGTTTACATTTAGTTATTTTCATCCATAAATAGGAATACTAATAAGGTCGGTTCTGACTTGTACCCGGGTTCATGATTAGCCACTGTGTTGTCCTCACTTGTCATAGACAAATCTACGGCACATTTATTATTCAATTTAGGACGAATTCAACTTTTTAATTTTCTATTTCAACGAACTTATACATGCAGTAAAGTTGAGCCATATAGAATTTTAACAATGTCAGTTTGAGTTGATCTAAGATATGTGTAAGTTTCAAGCATAAACTAACTTGAATTGCAATTTTATGATTCGTAAGAAAACTAATATTGTATTTTGGTTAGTTATTTAAGATTGAGCTTGACACAATCACCTTGTGATAACAAATTTTTTCAAGTACTGCATTTATAAGTAGTTGTACATTTAGGGCTGTAACATAATCTTCTCTCGCAGGAGGATCTTTCGATTAGAAGCGGTGACAACTCGACCGATCAAACCCCGTTTTCCACGCCCATACGATCCCCAGAACTTGAGAGAAATGACATCATTAGTGAGCTAAACGAGGAATCCAACGCGGACTCAGCTAATGTAGAAGCCGTCCCTACAACTAGTATAAGTAACGAAACAGACTGTGATAATAATTTAAGTAATGACCACAAAGAGGAAGACGATGTCGTTTGTGCTAAAAATGTTGTAAAAATTAGCGAAATAATAAACAACGAATTGATTAATAATACAGAAAATGATGACGATAATGTAGTTACTGAGGAAAATAATGTAGATGAAGTCGATAGTAATGTTAATAATGATGAAGCAAATTGTAATATAGCTGATGACGCGGCTACTAGTCAAGAAGACGCTGTAGATACTGAGCCCGTCACAGAAACCGTAGAACAAACTGAGAACACAGTAATTGAGGAACAATCTAATACACAAGTGCAAAGCGAGATAGCTAATAATGAAAACGTTGACGTTAATACTGAATCAAATGACAATAATGAAGCTATAGAAACAGTTAATGACGAAGCAAATGAGACGCCTAACGTAGAAGAGCATGTAAACAATGAAGAAATTCAAAGCACTGAAGGCATATCAGTGGCTGTGGAGGCTAGAGAAGGGAACGCAAATGAGACAGAGGAATCACTGACGTTTGATGAAAACCACTTTAGTACGCCGACAGGGGGCGTCACTCCGGTGCAGAGGACTCCGACCCGTCGGCGAAGGACTACGACCAGCTCGTTAGATGACTCAGAGGTAAGGCCGCGAGCAATCGGGGTGTGCAATGTCCATGTTATATCTGTAAGACATTGCTTCGTGTTGAAAATTAATTGAACCGTGTTAAATTTATACTCAGGACTCTTTATATGTTTTTATTTGCATCAGTGTTGAAAAAAATAGTGTTTAAAGTTTTTAAATTTTTGAAAGTTCACAATAAAAATAATAAACACAATACAAAATGTAACTTATTCAAAAGCTGATAGAACTCAAATTGCATTGCACATCACCTGTTGCACACAAAGCTTACAACACACCCGTGCTTTGGGATTTTGTCTATGAAGCCGTGAGAGGTACAACATAAGTTTGTGAACGTCCCCTGTATATTAAACACTATAGTTTGAGCTTACGGAACTAACACAGTGTGAGTTTTGTGCAAAAATCACATTAATCATATATCAAATGTGATCTATTATATTTATAACTAATAAATTAATCAGAAATGCGATGTATTCATTGCTTGTCTTTGGATGGCTTATTTAGCACACCTGAACGATAACGAACGGAACATTGCTTTCATAATA
Source organism: Stenoptilia bipunctidactyla (assembly GCA_944452665.1). NCBI lineage: Eukaryota > Metazoa > Arthropoda > Insecta > Lepidoptera > Pterophoridae > Stenoptilia > Stenoptilia bipunctidactyla. The sequence goes on along the minus strand of OX101734.1, from coordinate 15,578,053 downwards.
CAGATACTGGCTTATAAACTATTAATTCTAATTTAGCTTTTAGATTACTAAACAGTAGTAACCTTTTTTACTTCTTAATATTATTCAAAATACATGCAAAACAAGAAATCAAAGTAATGATAAGAAAAATGAAAAACAAATATCATTAAGGAATAGATTTATAGATTTAAATTGTGTAATTGTGTCAGATAAAAAAAAACATCGCATAATTTAGTCAAAAGCCTCTGATATTTATGCATTCATTTTCACCTTTCTTAATAACATAGTTTTCATCAGTTTTATTTTCTGTACCAGCTATATATTTATTATGTCTACCTTTACCATTTTTACTCTCAACTAACATGTGTGCCTCAGCAAAAAGCTAACATATTATTGCGACATAATATATTGAGACTTAAACGATAGAACATGTGCCAAACTTTAACCAAAATTCTAGAGTCCCAAAGTGCTATTAACATTACAATAGCGATGCGATATATTAAGATCTGCGAGGTTATATTTAGGGAAGATTTTTATCAAAGAAATTATAAAGGTTATGGAAACTCAAAACGTTGATTTTATAGCACAAATTAGCACTCTAAATATGAAATCCATGTAACAAAAGTTAGTATTATACTTATTTGATAACAAAAAATGTCGAAGAAAATTTTAAAAAAGGTGAGAAACTACAAAGCTACACTATTAACTGAAAAAAATACCATAACAAAGGTAAGTATATTGTGTATAAGAATTAGAAAAACATAATACTGTGTGTAATGTAATGATAGACGACCACTTTGGCGATGGGGTAAACCTATCTGCCTCAGACGCCAGTGGTTACGGGTTCGATCAAGTCCGCACGGAACAAGAAAAAAACCGTGTTTGGGTGTTTATATTCTAGGTTCCCCCCTAGTTCGCTACATGGTATCCTGTAACACAAGCTATGCTTATTTTGGGGCCATGTAGTTGGTGTGATTGTCTGGGGATTTTATTATTTTTATTTTATTTGTATCATGATTAAGTTTCTTAGTAAATAGTTATCTATAACTTATATAAATTACATAATTAACTATTCAAGAAAAAACCTCATATGTTTGTTTATATTAATTACCAATTGGTTATGCGTTATGCACGCTTCCCTACGTAATATCTCTCTATTATAGGGACAATTTTCAATTCACGATTTTATTCATACAAAGAAGAAATCTGTGTAGTGATTTTAATAATACATATATTGAAATTTAATGTGGAAATCCTCTGCAAACTTCACCGTGAAATGCTTCAATCTAAAGTCTACTTATACCTCAATAATGAATTGATTAAAAAAAATTAAGTTTGAACTTATAAGAATAGTAAGAAACTTTTTAAAAATATTATTTTTGTAGAATAGTTATCCCATTATTTGGCGTGCTCCCTTAGGCTCTATTTTCAACTGTCGAAACTGAAAATTATTTACCATTAAGGTCAGACACAGATCAAGACATCTTTAAAATACAACTACTAATTTCTTCCATTATTGCAGCGCCTAGTTACAGTTATGATATGTTGTCATGACTAGTATCGAACTTTAGACATGAATATATATTTTTATTAGTAGATTTTCAAGTTATAAGGTTGCGTGACCAATAAATAAATCTTTTAAAAATTCAAAAAAAAAAAATGTAATACGATGTTAAATCAAACAACCTATTTAATCAATGCTTAATCAGCCTCGATGAAAGGTCTTAAACTATATTTCTAGCAGAAATAAAACTTGTAACGGCGAAATCCTTTCTATACATCTATTGTTACCTTAAAATTTAATGGCTTGCTCAAAAAAAATGGTAATTTTTGGAATAATACATTATATTTATCTATTATCATAAACTCACGCGCATTGTTGACGCTTTTGCTGTGTGCTTTAGCAATTCTATTTTTAAGGCATGAATATTTGTAGCAAACATTTTGGTGTATTTTTTTTAAGCTTCTTATGTTTTTATTTCATAGTGTGGGATTGATTAGATTTAAGTGCTATCTCCAATTTTGGTATGGAAATCATAAAAACAAAATAAAGATAAATTTATGTTAACTACTACTGAATAATCCAAGTCGTTATAATATTTTGAAATATAGACGTTTATAATCTGTCATTGTGACTGTTGAACTATTCTTTATAAGATAATCAATCTTTTCACAATTGCTCAAGGCAATCACAACTGTATTGCTAAAGTCCCCGTCACGAGAAGCTATAAATTTTGTAAACAAGTGTTCAGGAGTTCACAACATTTGGACCAATAAAAAAAAAGAATTTGTTTAAGATTTAATTTTTCTTTTTACTTTATATATATTTTAGATAAATTGTATTACGTACCTTTTGACGTTTTTTTCGTGGCGAATTTATTTCCTTAGATGTACTGGCTACTGGCTCCATTATACGTAATAACAAATAAAATTAACGCAACAATTAAAGTTACAACAATTAAAAAGTGATAACGAAACAATAACAAAATTAACAATAACAACCAGATCCGCGATATATGCAAAGCAATGAAACAAACAAACTCGTACGCATTCGAAACTCGAATGACTGTTTATTTCAAAATGGCGTCCCGATAGTTTACAATCCCTGCGACGGACGCGTTCCGGTACCAAGAAACACAAACGATAGCGCTTTGCGTCGTTAAAATATAATTCGACTAAATTAAATAGGTTGTTACTTTCATATAACCCGTCTATATTTCATGTCGATTGAATATGTTCAAGTTATTATTATCTCGCAGTATAAAATGTTTACTTACTAAAAGATGTTTGTTTACATAATTTATAGCTTCTCGTGACGGTTACTTTAGACGAATATAACTGATATTTCAGTGGCATATGCATTATAATGAGTTTGTTTTCAGGATGAGACAGACGGTTCTACAGAAAGCACGAGAAGTACAAGTACTACTAGTAGTCAAAGCCAGAATCTACCAAATAGTGAAGGTAAGTTATATTAATAATAAATATTTACTATATCGAGTACTCAAGGCTATTGATTTTGTAAATACTCAAGTAAATATTGATTTTGGTTTTTGAAAATCACGGTAGATTAATTTGCCCGTCAAAATTTGGTGGGCATTTATTTAATTTGGTCGTCGAATATACTTTAAAGAGAAGTTACAGAGCTATTTGCTCTATGTCGAGCTATTTTGGTATAGAAATTTTAGAGTACATATCGTCTTTTTGGTCGTCTTTGGTGTTAAGTATGAATTTGTTTTGTAGGAAGGACAAGCCTGTGCAACTGTGCTTGCTGACTTTATTAAGTTGATTAAATCAGGCGTTATTATAACCAAATTAACTTTTTAATTCCGCGACTCCAAAGCAATAGTGATGTAGGATTTTCGTACGTTGTTGCACCGCTCACCCTCGCTTATGAAGCAAATAATGCAACGAAAACAACAAACACACCACGCACCATAAACAACCACCGACAAGTGTTTCGCTTCAACAAGAAGCATCCTTAAGGTGTATGTTCTAAAGTTGTACTTAACTTCTGGTAACCTACTAGGTCTCGAGTGGTTGATCTGCCTCCACCGATTTCCTTCTAGTGCGTCTTATGTAGAATTTAGCGATCGATGAGTCTTTCAATCGATATACCTAGTCTATATTGATGGTAAAAAGCCTCATGATCCTCTATTATAAACTAAAAAATATCATGTTTTTAGAAAATCATTATTAGAAAAGACTAGCTGTTTCGTGCGGTTTTAACCGCGCTATTTCGAATCCCGTGGGAGTATCGAATAAAAAGTAGCCTATATGCTTTTCCAGACTGTACACTATCACTATGCCAAATTTCAACCAAATCCGTTGAGTCGTTCTCCCGTGATTGGGAAACAAACATCCATACATCCATCCATCCAAACTTTCACATTTATAATATTAGTAAGTGTACAGGACGCGGTGTCCTATAAGTACTGTCAAGATGTCAAGGAGATAAAGAAAGGACGCGAGTGATCGTAACGGCGTTTATTGTCAGACTGATCGTACTTAACTAATATAAAGCTGTAAACTAAATATGCTGAGTGCATCAACATAATTTTTATGCATGTGTAAATACAAAGATGTATGAGTGTAGCTCATACAGTAAGATTGGTTAGATGAGGTCTGACAGCACACAGGAACACATCACCGCTAGTACAGAATTATTTGGCTAGCCAGCTGAATCTAAAAAGCTCCTGCCAGAACCGGGGGCCACTGGAATTAGTTGCATTTAACGAAACTACTCTAAGCTGCCCAAATGTATAAGCATTACTTATAAACATTATTTTTCTATTCCACAGGCTTGCCTCAGGGATGGAGTATGCAACGCGCTCCAAACGGCAGGATATTCTTCATCGACCATAATCAAAAGACCACCACTTGGATAGATCCACGAAGTGGTATGTTTGATAGCAGTTTTCAGTATCGTAATCAGTATCGTGTACTAAACATTTTCTAATAATCTTTTTAAGTTTTTTGCATTTAAAATGCTCAATTATTCTTAAATATATGAAAAATGTGATAAATAAAAATTTCCCGACCAGGACTCGAACCTGGGACCTCTCGTTTGCCGGCAAATGACCAGCTTTTTTTATTTATCACATTTAAGAATAATTGAGCATTTTTAATGCAAAAAACTTAAAAACATTATTAAAACATTGCAATGCTTCACTTTAATTGGGATTCACAATTTCTGTAAAGAAATTAGTCTCGGGTGGTCTTAGCTGCAAAGCTATACCATAAGACGGAGCTACGTTTGCAATATAACGTAAAAACAATAAAAAATATGGTAAGTAATTTCGAGGCGTACCGCCAGCCCCGGTAGCTCAGTGGAAGAGCACTCGTCCGGCAAACGAGAGGTCCCAGGTTTGCATACTGTTCGGATAATTTTTATTTATCACATTTTTCATTTATTGAAACATTTCTACCTTTGTTTCTTTATTTATTTTTAGTTAGAGCAACAAAAGTAACCTCTGAATTTCCTCACTCCACTGTAAACTTTTGTTTTTGATACAGTTCGCTTGTTATAGCTATTGCCCTCAGGGTCGATTGTATAATTGTATAAATCTTCTGTTTTTAACTGTTACTAAACCCACTTTTTACCTCAATCTCATCTGCTGGTAAGTGAAGATAAGACCGATTTCCTTTAATCAAATCTTTATTTTAGGCTACACAGTTGTCATTACACTTTATGTAACTGATCAATACAATGTGTTTTTAGGTTCCGCGAAAAACATATCCTTTAGTTCATTCTGCAAATAAGCCAAACTTTAGGCTATTACGTGGATACCTTCTCAAAAATACCCTTACAAAAACGGGAGTACGGTTTCACAAAAGCTAACCGAATATTGGAGTTTTCCTTTAAAATTTTATTTTAAACTCGACATATCAGTTCGTATAGTTACCTTATTAATATAATTTATAACCAGGTTTCCTTTTATCATATACTAGCTTTATCCCGCAACTTCGTATGCGCTTAACTACCCTTCTCGTGGAAATTTTAGAAACTATACAACCAGACAACCACTGAAAGAACTTTTGTACCGAGTATCACACCCATGCACTCAAGGAATAAGATTTTTCATACAAACTAAAAAGTCCAACCCCTTCCCGTGGGAATTTCGGGAATTCCTTCCCTAACATAAACAGAAACTTATTGAGGAACCTTTATATCAAGTATCACATCCGTGCACTCAAGGAATGGGACTTTTTCATAAAAACTAAAACATCATATATTTCCCGTTCCCGTGGGAATTTCGGGAATTACTTTCATGACACAACCAGACACACATTAAAAAACTTTTACACCAAGTTTCACATCGGTACACTCAAGGAATAAGATTTTTCATAGAAACTAAAAAGTCCTATATTTCCCGTTCCCGTGGGAATTTCGGGAATTAGTGCTCTCTAGATCCCCTAAAGAATGTATGTTTCAAATTTCAGCTCTCTACGCCCAGTAGTTACGGCTGTACGTTGTCTGTCAGTCACTCAGTCACTCAGTACCTCAGTCACTCAGTCAGTAACGGAACAGTTTTATATATATTGATTGATTAGTTCTGCACAGTTGTCATATCATTTTGTATAGCATAATATGTAAAGGTGTGTCCAAACGGAGAGAGACTGCCGCGCTATTATTGGATGGTTGCCGCGCGCGAATTTTCCTAACTAGAGCGCGGCAGAATTGCGTCTCGCGAATGCCGCCCGCGTCTGCCGCGCACCTTGCGCGCTGCGTTTGGACACCTTAACAATATAAGCAACACACTTGCTCGTAAAGTGAGCCTTATTCTATTGAATTTAGAACTATAAACTGGGCTATAAGTCACGTGTGCTTAATATATTATACCCTAGTGCATAATATAATGAATCCTACAAAGTTGAATTGTACCTTAGTGCAAATTACATGCGAGTAAACAGAGCATATTTTATTGATCCGGGTTATACATTAAATATTTTCAGAAACAACAAAGAGATTTTATACCATTTCAAATCCATATACATTTTTAAATGTTTGCGCCTTATATTAGTAAAACAAATATATCAAACAAATTATTCACAATTTACAATAATTTGTTATAAAATATTATGACCACGTATGTCTGTGTTTTACTCACAAGTGTGTTGAAATACGTCGCATGTAACTCGTGAGCGTTACTAATTACAGTCTCGGCTCATTATTAATCACAAATCACAGCCTCGACTGTAAATAGCAACTTAGCTCACTTGTAACATAATATACTTATTACGATCAGGTTGCGCGTCTAGTCTGCCGTCAGCGGCGGCGGCGTCGGCGGCGGCGCAGCAGGACGAGCTTGGCCCGCTGCCCGAGGGCTGGGAGGAACGAGTGCACACCGACGGCCGGATATTCTTTATAGATCACAGTGAGTGGCTGTCTCTCTCTCTCTCTCTCTCTCTCTCCCTCTCTCTCTTATTATTAGTTTGTAAGTATTTAACTTCTCCATTTGCATGTGTTTTAATGTACTTGCGAGCTTTTCACCAAACAAGAAACACTTCTGTACTTCAAATGCTGGGATATTTGGACTAGTTCAAATATTTTGTTATCGTCGACTAAATCCGCCCTAAACCTTCTGATGGTAAGGTGTAGGTGAGGTCGAAGACTTAGAAAGATAAAGAATGAAAGAAGATTTATGGAAGTACATACATACACACATAACTTAACGCCTGTATCCCTTATGGGGTAGGCAGAACACCAGAGGTCATTAAACCATCTGATGTCATGTTTGACAAATTTCGAGGTATTATAATGATGGAGAGAGGCTATTGCAGTGACAGGGAGTCAGCTTATCGCCCGCAAAAAACGCCAATAAAACCTCTTTATGGAAGTAACTGTCACAAAATATTTCCTTAGCACGTCACCACGGAAGTGGTGATATTTGACGTCAGATTTTATATGAAGGGTGGACGTACTAAGCGGGGTTTATTCGGATTTTCGCCTTTTACCATCCCTACGCGGCTAAAACAAAGATCTGAGACCGCTTAGCCTTAAGAGTTGTTTGGGTATTTCATAGACTTGTTTTCGAAGACACTATCAATTTGGAAACCATATCGATGACTTAGTCTACTTTAAGGCTTACCATATCAATAGAGTTACTTCGGCTAAATACGAACTCTATTCGAAAATCCTATTGAAGCTTACCCATTCGTAAGGGTTTTAAAACGCGCAGTCAAAAAAAGAAAAAGATAGTAAAAGGGTAACCCTATTACATGGTAAGCGCTTAAATATTAAAGTTATTAAACCCTTTATGATTGGGTAAGCGCATCACAAGTAGTTAACTTCATTCAAAAGTGTTACTACATTTTTTTATTTGGGTACGATTTTAACCCTATCAATATAAAGGCTAAATCAAATATAGGGATTTTTCGGTCCCAGGTTAAAACATACTGCTAACATTATTAATACTACTAAAGCATTCACATTCTGCACGAGATCAGAATCCATTTTAGCAACATGCAAATTTTGGCAAATACCAACATTAGGCCAGCTTGGTAGTTTATGGCCTACACCTCCTCGCTAGTCGTTACCCACAGACTTAAATTGCTCCTGATGGTAAATAAAGATGAGCTTGATGATGACAACACTAAGGCTTAGGATGGCACTTTTGTATGAAGGGTGGTTACAAGTGAGGGAAACTCTGAAGGCATCATAACATCACGCATGGATGCTCGAATTTATATTCCTTTTACGAAAATCTTATCGAAGAATAAAGAGCTATATATATTAAATTTAAGAAGTCGTCGTGGCACCGACCGTGATTATTATGCATATCATACGATATCGCAGGTTAAGGCTGCGTTTCGAAATCTCCGTTGCGCTTCAATAGATACAGAACGAGCATAGTGATTGGTCTATTCAGGCACCGCGAAGCTCCGCTCCGCGTCAGTGGGTGACCGCCGATCATTCATTTCTAACGGCGACTTCCTTGCTTCAGAGGGCACGTTAAGCATTCGGTCCCGGATGCTGTATACTTGTATACAGTAATCGTAAGGGTTTGTCAGAAGCCATTTCAGTGCCCTTTCAGAGCACCTCAATTCTGACGCTAGCACTGAGCCAGCTTAGTGGATTACGGCCTAAACCTCCTCGTCACCTAGTGGAGAAACTCATAGCCCCGCAGTGGGTTATTACACGGAGTTGTGATGATGATGATGATGAAAGGTAAGCAAAGGTAATGAAGTGCAAGCGAGGGAAACCCTGAAGGCATCATACCATCACGCAGGGATGCCCTTATTTATATGCCTTTTATAAAACCCTTATCCAAGGAAGGTGGGCTATTCTTATTGACCCCAATGCAGTCCAGTGATAGGTTTTACAGGTCGAATATTAAATTTAATACATTATATTTATTACAGATACGCGAACGACCCAGTGGGAGGATCCCAGACTGTCCAACCCGCAGATAGCGGGGCCCGCGGTGCCCTATTCCAGAGACTACAAACGAAAATACGAATACTTGAAGAGTCAGCTGCGTAAACCAGTTAGTATCAATACCGTAAAAAGAAGTCAATTTAACCGGCGATTAAGTATGAAAATCAAATCAGTGTATTGCCAAAATATATTATATACAAAAGGTGTAGTTATTTATAAGGTCATGGTCACATAATTACCGTAATAGAGGTTGCAGTAAATATAATAATTTACGTCATATATAAAAGTAGCTTATATAATTGATGTCAAGATCTCATTTTTTTCATTTAAATATTCTTCTACTGAATAATAACATTATTCATCAAGAACTACTCTCTTAACTTATTATAAATCTTAAAAGCCATGGTCTGGCTATTTTTTTAGAGATATCTGTTTTTATTAAATGATTAACAAATGTGGAGGAAGCGAAAGAGGTATGAAATCGAAAGCAATTAGTGTTCCCCAGTCTCTGATTACTCCAAGGGAAGACAGGCGTGAAGTTATGCTATGTTCTATGTATACATGGCAAAAAATCTACATAGAACCGAGTTCAGAATATTCTCGTGATCACGATCGTTGAAACTCGGTCGAAATGTCGAGTAAAATAAGTAAAACCAATGTTATAACGGGATTTTGTTGCGACATATATTATCAAAAAATCCTCAGAATTGGAAATACCGGGGTGAGCCACTCGTCTTTATGAAAGACACACAAAAAGGTTTTATTCACTGTAGGATATACAATATATTAGTGAACGCCAAAATCAAAAGTGCAAAATATACTACGCAATGAAATCCGAACCGAAAGAGTTTTATTTTAATAGAATGAATACCTTGGAAAGCTGAGGATCTGATTTAAGTTTTTCTATGACGTAGGAATTATTTTTCAAGGTCGGTATTGGCTTTATTCTGAACTGGCATAATCAACGAATGCAGAGCATTAAAAACACCGACTTCACGTCAAAATTTTGGCTGAAGTATAGGGTCATCAATGTATAAATATATTTCGATTCATACATATTTTTTTTTAATTGAAAATTTTCGAGAAGTAAATACTCAATCGATTTTGATGAAATTTATATTGGACCACCTCTGCTATCCCCTATCATATTAAACAAAAATATTCAACATCGATTCATAAACGTGTAAAAATCGTGTAACAAAGACACAAAAAACCTACACACGAATTAAGAGCCTCCTCCTTTTGGAAGTCGGTTGAAAATTAATCAAAAAGTCTTCGAACTTATTTCAAGGCATAGTATTATTATTTAATAACTTTTTTTAAATGTTAATAATTTATTATCCATTTCACAGACGAATGTTCCAAATAAGTTCGAGATCAAAGTACGCCGCAACTCGATTCTAGAAGACTCCTACAGAATTATCAGCTCCGTTAGTAGAATTGATTTACTGAAGACTAAGTTGTGGGTGGAGTTTGAATCAGAAGTCGGATTGGGTAAGGAATATTTTGATTGAAGGTTTTCTCTGTGGTTATTATGCGGCTTTCACTCACACGTAAGAGCCCGATACTAGTCGGTACCTCCGTGACAACGTGTGAGTAAAAGGTACATAAAAATAGTTAATATAACTCACAAAACATTTTTGAATTTAAAAATATTTATATTTAACACAATACAGAAACAAAAAAGAGTAGGCTAGCTATTGTTTTTATATGTTATATAACTTAAATATATCAAATTTTATCGATAAAAAAAGCGCTCGAAGCGAAAGTGGTAGAAAGTGGGCGATTTTATTTAACTTTATTATATCTCTAGTAACTAACTCTTAAATAAAACTAAAATAAAAAAAACCGCTCATGCTCAATGTTGCTGGTGCCTGCTATTTGTTGATTTTAATATCGAATCGTAAAGTTTTTCATATACAGGGCGAGAAAGGGTGTATTGATAGATTTTACCCTGGTAGTATTAGTAACGAGTAAATGCTTTATCAACACGGGCCTAAAACTACCTCAAATTTCCTTAATTTCTGGAAAAAAAAGTCAACTAACGGTAGTACTTTCTTGTAAACGAAACTTGGTAGGAAAAACTAAAACTTCCCACGTCATGAAACAGAATAAATGACGAGTGTAAACTTGTATTTCATATGTAAATTAAAAAAATATTCTAAATAAAATCACTTTACCAGGACTCGAACCTTGGATTTCTCGCTTGCCGGATGAGTGCTCTTTCAACCGAGCTACCAGACCCTTGCAAGACGCCATCGAAATTACTTAGTATATTCGGTTTTTGCATTATATTGCTGTCCTGGTCGGGTTATTTTAGTCATTTATTTTAGAATAATTGAGCATTATTAAATGCAAAAACTTAAAATATTATTACGTGTTTGGGATAACAAACACTAATTTCATAACCATAAACTCGCACATAACTAGGTACATAACCATACACGCGAATACGAACACGCACACGCACACACAATCACACACATCCAGACCGGTGAGATTTTACCTTCTTATGTTGTTTTTTTATTATGTTTTATTCTATGTTCCTTAACGTCTTGTGTTGTTTAATAAAATAAAACTTTTTAAGTTTTATTTTATGTTTTTTAACTTGGTTTTTGATTGTTTAGATATTTTTAATACCATAAACATAAACTTTAATTTTATTTTTTATTTAATGTTAATTTCATTTGTAATTTCATCTTTATATAACAATTGTAATTTTCAAAACTCTTTTTTTAAATTTTTAAACCTATTATTATGTACATCATGGATTTTACTATATAGTTTGTATATTTCTGTTTTTGGCCATATGAATAATAATTATAATTTTTCTATGTATCAAATATATCGCTGTAGAAATACCTGTCAATAAATAAATTAAGACGTGTCACCCTTAAGATTTTTCAACTTATGAATTGCTGAATTAATGTAATATACAAGAATTTAAATTAGGCACTCTAATCCACCGTTCAAATTTCTCGGTATACAACTTCTCGTCCTGTATAGCGATCTCCATTTTTTTTTTGTCATGACATGCATATTTCTATATAACGATTTCTAATCTAATAAAAATTAATAAATTTTCAGACTACGGCGGGCTAGCGCGAGAATGGTTCTTCTTGCTATCCAAAGAGATGTTCAACCCGTACTACGGTCTATTCGAGTACTCGGCCATGGACAACTATACGCTTCAAATAAATCCCAACAGCGGCGTGTGCAATGAGGAGCATTTGAACTACTTCAAGTTCATAGGCAGGGTCGCTGGCATGGCCGTTTACCATGGGAAATTGCTTGACGGTAAAATTATAAATAAATAAATTATCCAAACTGACACAACAAATAAATGGCCTCAAAGTGAGTTTTTATTTAAGCTTGTGCTAGTAGGCTGTTATACAAGGTGTTCCGCTTGATTTCCCATTACTTTAGGGTATTAATGGGACCATGTATTAGAATCAAATAGCATGTGAATAATTTTTTTTTTTTTTTTTTTTTTCATAAAAAAATAATTCAATTGAGTCAAAACATGTTATGTTCAATTAAGTCTCAACACCTTTGATGACAACGTGGCATTTTCTATCCCTTTTTTAACCCCCGACGCAAAACGAGAGGGGTGTTATAAGTTTAACGTGTCTGTGTATCTGTGTATCTGTCTGTGGTATCGTAGCGCCTAAATGGATGAACCGATTTTCGTTTAGTTTTTTTTTGTGTTATAGATAATTTTATCCCGAGTGTTCTTAGCTATGTTTCATGAAAATCTGTTCAGCCGTTTGAAGATCATCAGCTCTTTTCTAGTTGATGACGGGATCTGACTACCTTCCATATGTCCTTTCGATGCGAAATTTGGTACCGTATTGCTTCAATTATATTGAAAGTATATGGTAAGGTAACCATGACCTGATCAGCCGTTTGAAGGTCATCAGCTCTCTAACAGTTGATGAGGGGATCTGACTAACTTCCATATGTCGTATCGATTCGAAATTTGGTGCCCTATTACAACAATGATATTAAAAGTATATGGTAAGGTAACCATGACCTGATCAGCCAATTGAAGATCATCAGCTCTGTAATAGTTGATGAGGGGATCTTAATAGCTTCCATATGTCGTATTGATTCGAAATTTGGTGCCGTATTACTACAATTACATTGAAAGTTTATGGTAAGGGAACCATGACCTGATCAGCCGTTTGAAGGTCATCAGCTCTCTAATAGTTGATGAGGGGATCTGACTAACTTCCATATGTCGTATCGATTCGAAATTTGGTGCCGTATTACAACAATGATGTTTAAAGTATATGGTAAGGTAACCATGACCTGATCAGTCAATTGAAGATCATCAGCTCTAATAGTTAATGAGGGGATCTGAATAGCTTCCATATGTCGTATTGATTCGAAATTTGGTGCCGTATTACTACAATTACATTGAAAGTATATGGTAAGGGGACCATGACCTGATCAGCCGTTTGAAGATCATCAGCTCTTTAATAGTTGATGAGAGGATCTGACTACCTTCCATATATCCTATCGATTCGAAATTTGGTACCGTATTACTTCAATGAAATTGAAAGTGTATGGTAAGGTTACAATGACCTGATCAGCTGTTTGAAGATTATCAGCTCTCTTATTGTTGATGAGGGGATCTGACTATCATCTTCCTAATATTAAAACCTAGTTTAAAAAGTACAAAATAAAAGTAAAATTAAAAATTTTAAAAACCCCCCGACACAAAAAAAGACCTTAAAAACTAACAAATAATATTTTAAACCTATTCTAATTATTATCGTCCCATATATAATTGACTGTAAGACTTGTACTTTAAAATATTTTTATTTTCCGAGCGTCGTCGCCGCGTCGGGGGACCGCTAAGTGAGAAAAACAGTTGTCAGTTGCAGATTGCATCAAAAGAATTCACTCCGACAAATTCGTAAAATCGACACAACCGTCAACGTCGTCGTCTGCCCTCACGTGTCTGCCCGTTCGGGTCGCCGCACTTGGTGACGCCCACCCCCGCGCCGGCAGCCGCACACCGAGCTCGCCGCGCGCGGCATTACGTAGAGCGTAGACTATGCATGAAACTTAAGATCGCTCATACCTAAATGTAATAATAAATTTGCTGTTGTTGGCTTAATACTTTATATACTTGAGCGGTCACCGACGCGGCGACGAAGCTCGGAAAATAAAAATATTTTAAAGTACAAGTCTTACAGTCAATTATATATGGGACGATAATAATTAGAATAGGTTTAAAATATTATTTGTTAGTTTTTAAGGTCTTTTTTTGGGTCGGGGGGTTTTTAAAATTTTTAATTTTACTTTTTTAGGACAACAAAGCACACTGCATCAGAAGTACTAACATAATTACATGTTTTTATTATTATAAATTAAATAAAACTGTTAGTATTGTAAGGAAATTGAAATGGGGAGGGCGCTGTTCTCTAAAATACAGACTTTCTAATTTAGGGGCCAGACATTTCACTTGGGTGCTACGGTTCCTTTGGCTTCACCTTATAATTTTCTCTGTTTGGCAGCAGTCTTACTTTTATTGGTTTGGCACCGACTTCAAAAACTATGTAAATACCTACCCAGATAAATTGTTAATGTTCTTATTACATTCATTAATATTAATTAATTTTTGGCAGAAATTTACTATACGGGGTAGTAATATGGATGGAATAGAAACAGGAATAGGATGGCGTTTATAAAAATTATTTAAACATTTTTAGTGGGTTGGTTTTTTGAATGCGGTTCACTTTTTTCTTAAAAAGAAATAATTAGTTTGCTTTCATTTTGGTTTTGGTTTTATGACTTTTTATCGCTATGCATATTTTTACAGGTACCTACAGTTCGCAACGTTTTGCATTGTTGTTTATTGTATGACTTCAGTGACACGCGTCTATTGAATTAATGTTAAAGAGATTTTACAAGGGTGATAATTTATGAACTCATTATATTAAGATAGATGATTGGAAAGTATGCACTTTTGAAGCACATATTCTTTGGCAAAATTATTATTTTTTAGTAAGGAACAAAACCTCAAAGTTATGGGATATCGAAAAGAACACCTTGTATAAATAGTTACCCAAAAACTAAGCGATATTCAATGACTGATTGTTATCCGATTGCAGCTCCGCGGTTGTGCCTTGAAGTAGGATGATGGCAAGTGACGGAGATACGGTTACGAAAGCTAGGTAGTTTATAGTAGCTCAGTATTATATGATGTACCTACTATTGTAACTGTAAAGTGATTTTTGGATCGTACTTGCGAAAAAAAATTGGTTGTAAGCCCACAGACTCGGTACTAAGTAACAGCTCATTATCATTAGCTATCGTGTTTTCTGAATTCCACTTCATCGTTTTCTGAAAAATATATAAACATGAACCGGATTTAACACGGTTTTTGTCAAAGCAGTTGTTGACAATATAGGTTTAAAAAGACTTTAACTGCAAATACAGCTAGATTAAGAATAAGAAAATGATCAACTATGACAGAAAAACATTTTTATACATTGAAACCTTTCAATTTAGGCTTCAATTCTTACACGTTAATTTTATTGTTTCAGCATTCTTCATCCGTCCATTTTACAAGATGATGCTGGGCAAGCAAATTGAACTGCTCGATATGGAGTCGGTCGACCTGGAATATTATAACTCTTTGATGTGGATCAAGGTAACCTCTTCTTTACTAATATTAATGATAGCATAGATCGTCCGCTGTTTGGAATTCTCTTGTAAAATTTATAAAGGAAACTCTCAGCGTTCTACTTACTGCACTTATAACAAAGAAACACACATTGAACAAATCAGCAGTGCTAGCACGGATCTTTTGTCGATCGTAAGTTAACGAATGCTCGTATAGTATGGAGACGGTTTTGCAAGCAATAATTGAAATCTATCCATTGCCGCACGGTCAGCTTAAATAAATGTGTTCCTTGTTAATTTTGAATGTTTGTTAACAGGTTCTACTCTTAAATAACTGTAAAATAAAAAATTACATTGTTACTAAAAACTTGCAACCGACTCCATACTATACGAGCATTCGTAAACTTACGATCGACAAAAGATCCGTGCTAGCACTGCTGCAGAGTAATGCGGAAACGTTAATTCAAAATAAAAACAAAAATTCAAATTCAAATTATTATTCATGTTACAAAATATTATGGGCGCAGCCATGACTCGCCAAATTGGCATATGAATTTGAATACACTTATAATATTTACTTTAAGTAAAAATGTTCATACATGAACGCAGAATATAATCTATCTCGGATTTTGCGAGTATTTTTCTTTGTACTACAAAACTAAACGCGGAAAATGCAAAGTAGTGGAAAAAATGGATTATTGTACGCCTTTTACAAATAATCGGAATAATTCTTGGCAAGGTCTAACTTGACTGATTGTTTCATAAAATATATAATCATACAAAAATAGCATCGAAAATCTAAAGCAGATGATTTCTAGGTTACTCAACCGATGGTGAGTAATAATGAGGTCATTCAAGAGAGCACACCAGCCAATGCCAGAAACCTTTACATTAGAGTTTGGCTAACGAAGGTAGACACTGATTTTTTTTGCAAACTTTTTGTGTGGCAGTACTAGCATAAATTTTGAAGTCATTTTTCTGCTGTCACTGTTGTCAATCGAACAGTTGTTGGTGGTTTTTGTAATAGAGTGTAATTTTTGTATTTAAAAATGAATAAAAATGAAAAATTTAGATAATTTCATAATCAATGTAGGAAATGTTGATTACAATGAATAAAAATAAATATTTTTTTTATTGTTTTAATTTTAAACCTGATTGATACTAGTTTTTTATCGTTTAAATAATATACTTCTCATCAAAAAGTAGGACGGTACAAGTTTTGTAAGTTTTTACAATACTGTAAAAAAAAAACTAATATCCTACGTAATACCAGGCCTGGCTCACTCCGCGCGGTACATCCGTTATTTACCTACAGCGAAGCGCTCCGCCGGCGGATTTCGAATGGGTCGTTTGTCACGCGCGCGCCCGTCGGGACGTTGTAGCTACCTACCTACCTAATAGCACTCACAGTAATTCTATGATCGAGGTCGCAAATAGTATTTAAAAATGGACATAAAAAGAAACAAATATTCAATTAGATTATGTTTAGATTTGATTATGTTCAATTTAGCAAACAAAACAGTATTACTATTTTTTTTTTTTCATTTTGTACTTTAGGTTTATTTTTTGTAAAAAATATTGTTTCAACTGAAACAATATTTTTTACAAAGGTAGAATAACAGTAATACCTACATCGGTAGATACTTAATTACAAATAAGAAGATTAATTATTCTTCACTAGGCAGCAACCCTAACAGCGTAAGAAAAGATAAGAGGCATGCGATAGAAAGAGACAAAACTTCTAGGTATATAAATTTGCAGGTACGTAATGCTGTGCGGGCTGAATTCCACCGTATCGCGTCGTAGCAAGACTCGAATTTATTTAGATCTTCTTGCGGAGTAATTTTTCTGTACCAACGGTACTATTACTTATTCTGTGGTAATACCTACGTATACATGGATTAAATAAACTTGTGGGGGTTACCATGGTGGTATTTTTTAAATTTGCTGCGGTATATTTACTCAACGTTGTTTGTTACACAGGAAAACGACCCCTCAGACTTGTACCTGACATTCTCAGTAGACGAGGAGCAACTCGGAAAGACGATCCAACGTGAACTGAAACCCGGCGGCTCCAACATTCCAGTCGACGGCGGTAACAAGGATGAGTACATCAAGTAAGTGCTTGTGATCAGGGATGTAACGGTTCAGTCAAAATATCATATACTAGCAATTTCGAATCGCGCGGGAATGTCGGGATTAATTCAAAACCAAATTTCACCTGTTAACTTTTATTGAACAAGCCACATTTAATTTTACCGATAAATAGATAAATATACATAAAACTGTTCCGTTACTGACTGAGTGACTGACAGACAAAGTACGTATTGGACTTTTTAGTTTGTATGAAAAATCTTATTCCTTGAGTGCACGGATGTGATATTTGGTACAAAAGTTCTTCAAAGAGTGTTATTTTGTATTATGAAAGGAATTCCCGAAATTCCCACGGTAACAGAAAATATAGAACTTTTTAATTTGTATGAAAAATTTAATTCTTTGATGTGAATCTCGGTAGGTATATCGTTTCTTCAATGAGTGTCTGGGTGTGTTTTGAAAGTAATTCCCGAAATTCCCACGGAAACGGGAAATATATGATGTTTTAGTTTGTATGAAAAAATCTTATTACTGGAGTGCACGGATGTGATACTGGGTATAAAGGTTCTTCGATGTATGTCTGGTTTTATTATGGAAGAAATTATTTCCACGGGGTCGGGAAAAATAAGACTTTTATGTTTTTGCGCGTACGAAGTTGCGGGAAAAAGCTAGTAAACTATACATTAAGAATTGTTAATAGAGGGTTGTAAATACGCTTACTTTGCAGTACCTGCGATAGAAATAATGTTTTGACTATTTAATCATTATTAGCTACTAATGCTTACTTTTCAGACTCGTAATCCAATGGCGTTTCGTGTCCCGAGTCCAAGAGCAAATGAACGCTTTCCTCGAAGGTCTTGGGGCTCTAGTACCCCTGCCACTATTGAAGATATTCGATGAGAATGAACTGGAGTTGTTACTGTGCGGAATACAGCATATAGACGTGAGGGACTGGCGAGCGAACACCCTGTATAAGGGAGACTATCACGCGAACCATTTGGTTGTGCAGTGGTTTTGGAGGGTGAGCTTTTTTATACTTTTGGCGTATTTTCTTTTGATTATTGGACGTATTTTGTTTACAGGTTTTTAATAAAAACAAAAATCAAGTAAGTCGGGAGTGAATCACGTTGAAACATTCATGTATTCATTAATTTGCTACCTCGTTTTGACCGGGTTGCAATGATCATGGATATTAGAAGACCATAATTAATTGCAAATTAACAGTTAATTTGCAATTAATTATGGTGTTTTGAAATGTTATAATTTTTATTTGTCTTTAAATTAATACGTAGTACGTAAGTTTTTTCGCGTATTCCTTAATTCAATTAATATGACTTAGTGCATACTGTAGTTACGTAAAGGAACTAAAAGATTTGGTATCATTTCGAAACCTTTTTAATAACTTACACTTAAGTCTTCTATTTTAGTCGTAAACACAGTGTATATATTATAGACATCAAAATCTCGAGTCAAAATGAAAAATAATTATTAATTTTGACTCGACGTCAAAATCTGATTTAAAAATTATTTTATTTAATATCTTAAATTTTAAAAACCTATATATAACAATTAATAAATAAATATTTCTGACACTCACCCAACAATATCTAGCCCAAATTAAGTTTCTTAAAGAACTTGTGTTATGGATTCTAGATAACTGGTATACTTAAGAAATATATAAACATACATATTGAATAAATACATATTTTTTATTAGAATAAACTTAAATAAACATATAAACATCCATGACTTGACGACTAATATCTGTGTTCATCACACCGATATCCGCCGCCGCTTTCTTATTAAAATGTCTTTGCTACATACGTGCTCCTTTATGATAGTGAAAAGTTTGCTCCGCATACCCATTATTATTTATTACTACGTATTCCTTTTTTAAACTAAATCTGTCGTAATACCCGTTTTTATAGTTCTGACGTATTCTCTCAATAAAACAATGTACAAATTGATTTCTTCATGGCATTTCTCAGGTGGTGCTATCTTTCTCTAACGAGATGCGGTCTCGCTTGCTCCAATTCGTGACGGGTACATCGCGAGTCCCAATGAACGGATTCAAAGAGTTGTACGGGTCTAATGGGCCCCAGCTCTTTACTATAGAGAAGTGGGGGTCGCCTGAGAATTATCCTAGAGCGCATACTTGGTAAGTAATAAATAAAAATAAAAATTGTTGGGACATACAGGGTGACTGGTGACAAATTTTAGATACTGCAGGAGATCACTCTGTACTCGATTCTGGTCATAATAATGTATTAAAAGTAGTTACTTAATATTGAACAACCATTCCCAATACATAAATAAAGTTTTCTTACTATTTTCTTTACTTACGCCTGAGTCAATTGCACGCGGATCGCTTCCAACGCTATTGTAACCATGCGTTGCGTAATCAATTCAAAAAATTCAAAATATAAATAATTGATATTTATTTTATTTTTTCTCTTCATGTATGACATCAAACTATCACGTCGTGTCCTCGAATTTTAAAAGAGACCCACCAGTCACCCTGTATATGCACATCACATACACATCGCCCATTAGCCACAAAGTAAGCACATAGCTTGTGTTATAGGTGCTAGACACCGGATAAACATACGAATACTATGTTTTTTTTTTTCTAAATACATACATATCACGCACCTAGACCAATGCAAACAAATATGTCATATGCGCGAGAATAAGCGAATTATCAGTTCATTCAATGTATTCTTACAATTCTAAGGAGAAACTACTCGGACTGATCAATTATGGGCAGATGACACAAAAAATGTATTTATTTTTACTTATTTGTTGCTTACTTGCCATGACGAGGTTGGTATCAAGTTTATGATCAACAAAATAATATATAATGGCGGCTTTACACACTCGTCGAGACACCTCGAAACAGGCCGAGCGCGGGTGTGTACAGGGCGCTTTCGTCTCGCCTCGCTCTCTCGTTCTCGTGTCGGTTTTTGCGCCCGATTCAAAGGGTCTCGTTGGCTTGCGCTAGGTAAACGAGAGCGAGCATGTACAGTCTGCAACAGAATTATGATTACGACCCAGTCTCCCGCACACATACAATACGCATGCATACATTCTTTTGTGTACAGACGTGTTTCATATCACCACCATCGTCTATTTCTCCATGGTTTACGAATTTTCTTTTTATGATATAAAATAAATATAAAAAAAAAATGAATGATAAATGTTTAAAAAATAAATGTTAAAAATTCATGGCACAAAGACAAATAGCAGCAGCAATTTCTAGGTCCATTGTCAAGGGAGCTTTGCGTTCAAATGTTCGAATGAGTGTGTACAGGCATGCTCTCGACGAGAGCTTTCTCGGCTTAGGCTCTCGGCAAGAGGCTCTCAACGAGTGTGTTCTGCCGCCATAAGAACTTAGGGTCTTCAAAATTAGTTTTTGTTTTGAGTTTGAAGTTCCCCAATTTGACATACAATTAGTTATTAGAGTGTAATGTCTATTCGAGCCCACTGTACAGGGATACTGTACACTATAGGGTAACGCTGCCGAAAATTTCCTTGTGTTTTTATAATATAGTTAACTATTGTTAAGTTGTATGGCAAAAAGATACTATTTACCTATGGTTTTATAAATATAATTCCCAAACAATCACTGCATGGCCCCAAAGTAAGAATAGTTTCTGATATTGGATACCATTTAGCGAACTAGGGGCAACCTAGAATATAAATACATATACAAAAACTCAGACACGGAATTTTTTTTCTTCGTGGGACCCAAACCCGGCGGCCTCACGATTGGCGCAGAATACACCACGGAAACCGTCGTCACATTATCATCACAGTATTAATTCTTTAATATTTAATTTCCAGTTTTAACCGGATCGACCTACCCCCATACGAAAGCTACCAGCAGCTTCGAGAAAAGCTGATAAAGGCCATCGAAGGATCACAAGGCTTCGCCGGCGTGGACTGAGCCGCAATAAGCTTACGACACTGCCTGCTTAACTTACGCCGGGCTTTCATGTAACTTGGGACTTCGGCATATCGCCGTACCATGTTTTAACTATTAATATCATTAAGAATTCCAAAAAATGTCTTTAAAAAAAGTCAATTTTTGACAACCCTAATGTTACTTGTGGAAATATAGGCGCAAGTCATGCTTGGATAGAGAAAGCAATCTTATGGGCTAGTAATAAGACATGTTTTGGAATTAAATACTCGAGCGTGGCTTGTGTTCAATTATAAATATAACTATTGAAGCTACGTTAAAATGCTTCTGTAATATTGACTTTGAATACAGAAAAGTTCTTAAAGTTGACCTGCCGCCACCCCAGACATCATTTGATTTATAGTTAATATTAAAATATGCAATAATAACTAATAGGTACGAGGATATTTTTCCTTATTAAATTTGCATTTACTTAAGGTCAAAAATATCAGTTGTATCGCCACCAATATTTTGCAAAGTTGTTTTAGTATTGTTTTAATATTAGGGCCGGTTGATATTTAAGTATTCTTGAAAAGATTTTCTTTTTTTAACTCTACGGCAAAAAAAAAAAACAAAAAGAAACTATCAAGAATTTGAAGAATTATTTTCAAAAATAAAATGTAAAAATAATCAATGATATGTAAATTATTCCTATAAAGTTTAATATATTATACTTAATATTAACTATCTGAATTTTCTTGTGATAAATTTAAAATTGACAATGAAATGTCATTAATTAGAACATAAAATGTAAATAAGAAAAACAACTTAATAAAAAAAAAAAACTCTTGTAATAAACTCAGGAGTTGGCTCAAAAGATGCATATAATGGAATCGAAGAGAATGCAATGAATAAGTTTAATAATAAAATTACAGTAAACATTTCCAAGGTACCTTAAACCCTGAGGCTTTTTTGTTTTTCTTTGTAATTGTTTATTTTACTTCAATGTTTTAGTGGCTCTGTCGATAGACTTAGATTTAAAAAATAATAATGGATGTACATAGCAGTACAACCGCTTCGAAAAAAAACACTAACCCTCTTATTCATAACAATTTATTAAGCTAGACTAGCTATTATTTACTGTCTTTATGAATTGAATTGGCATTCGAGTGAAATAGGGCAAAATACTATTACTGTTGAAGCGATTCTGTATATAGTAAGACAAACATATAAACATGGTTTTTCCTTTAACAATATTTACCTTGAAGGCAAACATTGTACATATAATAGACTCTATAAGGATGAACTTAAGGTGGTCTAATGGCGCAGAAGCTGAATGATATTGTACACAGAAATACCTTGTGACTTAAAGCTCGTCAACTTCATTAAAAAAAAAAGTAAGAAATCGTGTGTCATTGATAATGCCATTCGTATTTTAAATTTAGATAATAACAGTATAAATAAATTCGTATTAATTAACGTATCCATGAAGTATTATAATACATTGCACTTTCAATTATTAATATTTCGGTCAGTGCCTTGATTTGAGACAATTCATATTATACTAAACTTCTTACTCTATACACCTAATCACTATTTGTATATTCCTATTGGGTAAATAAGACAAGTCAAACATTTTACACTTATTACATTATTTTCATTATATTCTATGTTCAATTGATCTATAATTGTATTATCATAATTTATTGCTTTTAATACCATTTCATTGTTTTATCAGTATTTTATGTTTCAATGAAGGCATAAATAATGTGTTTACAAATCTGAAGTTAGAAACTGCATTCTGAAATATATTATGCAGCTGTGTTTCAAATTAGATTAATATTTTGAGTAGGTGCTCATTTATATTTTAGAATGCAGTTTTAGATCAGAATGTAGGAGACCGTTTCTTTTATGTGTTTTTGAAGGATAAGTTTGTAGCAACGTAAAGGCATTTTATCTTCTTAAAAATACATGAAATTCTTCATTGTATTTGGAATAAATTGTAAAGTTTTTTAACGAGTTAATCCAATTTGATTTTGTTTTGTCGATTTCTTCAAGTTTAAAGATTTGCAACGTTTGATATGAGTAGTCGGGAACGAGTAGAGGTATTATGATGGTTACATAGATTACACAAATAATGGTACTGATATGAACTGAATGTAGATCAATTTAAGACTATTTTTCATATTCCTTTATCCATATTTATGTACTATATTTAAACTTTTGCTTTCCAATTTTAGGTACATTCTTTTCTTATTCATATTCAGTTATATTCTTTGTGTAATCTGGTAATAATAGGTACGTTTGAAAGTACGTTTAATTAGGATGTTCCTACTGTTACATAAATTTTCAATGGTTTGTGTGATTATTGGTCATTTAGCACTGTGATGGATTAAATGTAGAACTTTTTAATTGATGGATAATTAGTAAGTTTTCGATTGACTTGTCATGAGTGTAATGTGCATTGCATTGTAATTATTAGCATAGAGTCGCTTAGATAGAAAACAAAATTTATTTTCTTATTCTTCATGTATATAGATGTCGTTTGCAGAAAAAAAAGTGCGATTATAGTCCATTTAATGGAGCGCGAAACATATAAATGTAATATTAGATAGTTTATACATTAAACTGTATTTATTTTATGATTATTTACATTTCGCTGAATACTTATTATTTTAGTGATTCTATCGTTTTATTGTAAATATAGAAATATGCAATCTAAATAGATATATTCCAATATGCCCCATAAAATAATTAAATTATAATTATATCTTGTTTCGTTACATTTTTTTATTGCTTTACTCTTTTTTGCGATGTAACATTATTGTTTGATGAAGCTTCCCATTCCATGATAGTTCACAATCAAAAGCAATCCATAAAAGTTTATTTTGATTAGATGTGTTATTACCATTATCAACTAATGTCATTTGCGGCCATTAAGATTACGAGACATATGTTTACTTCATGTATAATCTGTATAGTAAATTTAGAATTTTTGAAATTGTGTATAAATTCAGATTCGCCTTCAATTTTCATTAGGAGTTACGGATTTAAGGAGAGACATGATCCTTAATATAAATATGAACACACATGTAACTATTATTTTAAAAGAAATAAGATTCGTTGCTATTGACTGTAGAGTGGCTCAATTAACCATAATGTCAAGAAATGCATTTATGTTGAAATTTTGAGACGTATGTATCAATCTGGGTGTTTATGTTGATCAGATGTCCTTATGATAACTGTTTGAATAATGTAAAGTTATATTTTCACATCACTCTGCGAAATGCACATCATTTATAATATTTAACTCTATAAATTAAGTTGGCAAGTCTGCTATGTTTATAATTTATCCTACAGACGTGTATTGTTTCATTACTAAAGAGTAGACACTTACACTTCGTGTAATATAAAATGTGAAGGATGCTCCATTTTCAAGTATGGTGTGCTATTTTTGCAAGATGGAGGAAAAGTGATAATAATATATCGATTATAATGAAATTTTATTTTTTTATTTAATCATTTTGTTGTTCTTTAGGATTATAACAAACCCTTTTTTATTCATAATTATTGTATGTCTTTTTTTATCTGCTTCTTCATTCAGAAATAGGTTTGGTCTGCATAATTTGATATAAATGAAGATTATGACGGTTGAAGTGAATTCATAATAAAGGTACTTAATTGCAACATACAATAATCGTAATAACGTCAGTTTCAAAATTTCGGGTTTAATGTTCAGAAAAATCAGGCTAGCTAATTTCATTTTCTTTGTCTTGCAAAAAATCACCTTAATTGATGAAATACTTTGCAATCACTGTATTGATTAAAATTAGGGAGTAAGTAAACAGCAGATATTGTTGATTATTGTTATTTTGAGAATAGATATTTTTAATAATAACGGAAATTACTAAATGTAATTATAAAGAAATTATGCAAATAAAAAATAATAAGTACCTAAGTTGCTTTATGTTAATTGAATATTCCCAGACTCTCTTTTATTATCATACCTACTCTTATATCCAACTGATGGCAGGACTATAGGTGAATATATATATTTTTTATAAATTCATTCTTAGCCCCTCTAAAAAAAATAACTGCTTATACGTCGAATATTGAAATCATTGATACAAAATGTGCCTACTGCTGTCAACTTGTGCAGCTGCAAATTAAATTCTGGGCCAAGAAATAGTCTTTGGAATTATCTCGTTGTAGTCAACCCAATTCCGTCGCCGCTGTGCCTTTATTTCATACCTGTTTTGTACTAATGAAACACAAGTACTACATTTTCCCAAAACAAAACAAGGAAAAAAACATGCTTGCATTCAACAGAAGATCTGAGCATCTCTGTTATTTAAGAGAAACACCAATCTTAATTATTCGTACTATTAATGTAAAAAAAGAATCGAGTTGTACCTGCCGGGTTTCCGTAGAGGTGGAGTGGATCGAAGGGACCTTATCGTTGCACGAATTGACCAATCACAATGCTTAAAATCTTCGCCTTAGAGAGAACAGAAGCAGATGAGTACACGTCGTGGGCCAACGCTTCGTGACGCGTGCGTCCGGCTGTCTGGACATTTTCTCGCAGAGCGTTGCTGCTTATCTAGGTGGCTAAGTCATCGTTTGTGACGACGATCTGTAAAGGTTTCATCGTTTGTGACGCTATAGTTTCCTCAAAAAATCGAAAAAACTTTGGCCAGCCAGCCAGAATTTCGCATTTTCCAGCATTCCAGATCTCAGCCCCCAGAGGGTTTTGAGGATCCAGCTGGTATATAAAGGTATGTGACGCGATATGTGACAGCAACTAAAGTGGTTTTATCAAGCAAAACGCCATAATTTTCGAGTTAACACGAAAAACAAGTGGCCAGCCAGCCGGACGTTTCTGGCTAAGCCACTTTGTTTTTTCCTTATATCTCAGTAATTAAAGCAATTGGAACTGAGTTTTAAGTCTAAAAGGAATGTGACGCGATATGTGACAGACCTCATATAGTTTAAAACATACCTGACGCTATTTCATAATGCATCATGTATTTATTTTTTATTAATTTACTTTTTGTTTGTTTTTACCAATTAATAAATTTAGTCTGGGATTAATGTAACATGTTGAAAAAAGTAAGTAAGTATACCCTTCTCGTATACAAACTTTTTAACTTTTGGCTTGATATATTATTTTATTATCAATCTTGACATTAATCCACCAGAGCGTAAAACTTGTAAGCAGGTATACAGGGTAATTGGTGGGTTACTTTAGAAATTCAAGGACGTGAGAGTTTGAGATCATACATAAAAAGTAAAAATATAATATTTATAAATTTACATAATCTGATATAACCTGACAACATAATTAAATCTAGTTCAATTTGCTAAATCTAGTTGGTAGGTAAGTAAATAAGTAGGTATCACATATTGTACACTTTAGTAATTGGAAAGTATTTACTGACTTTGTTTAATTGTAAAAATAATAAAAATTTTTGAAATCTTGATAACCACTTTTTAATAAAACGTTTTTTTTTAATTACATTTAACATTATGGCATTACTTATGAGTATTAATCAAATAATATTATATACTTTACAATTCTTTACTTCACATAACAAACCACCTGCAATCATTAAATTAATAATTGAATTCATAACGATTTAAGCCTAAATTGTTTAAGCATGAAATGTAATATACATTGTATTCTCAACTTGGCATGAATAAAGAAATATTATTATTATTATTATTTTCAATCAGCCTTAACGTATTAAATACTCATTAATAAAACAAGTTCCTCAGTAATTAAAACATCTTCATTATAATGTAGGTATGCATCTCTCAGTTCAGTCTGTCAAAACATAAACAAAACAATGTAGAAGCATTGGCTTTTTAAGGCTTTGCCTAATTTTGTAATCCATATCGTCATAGCAAGACCAATCATTATCATTACAATAAAAATGACATTTATAATGCCCTTGTGAACCACCATAGATATATTCTACAACACCAAGCACCTTGTAAGTTTTATTTAATTACAAATTTTTTGGAAGTATTTTATATGGATGACAATGTACAGGAGTAAAATATGGTCACACTAATTGACTTTGTATGAAAGAATCAACAATCGCTTATATTTTTTGTTTGGCAGTATTTAGAGCTGTCACATACGACGATTTGTTGTCTTCGTCGCCGTCACATTCCTTTTGATAAGAATCTAGCTTTCTAGACCGTCTGCAAGCGCTGGAATGGGTGGCTCAGCCAGCCGGACATTTGTCATCTGTCATCAAAATCTTTATCGAAATAACTCTTAAACACATGCGTCAGGTATGTTTTAAACTATATGAGGTCTGTCACATATCGCGTCACATTCCTTTTAGACTTAAAACTCAGTTCCAATTGCTTTAATTACTGAGATATAAGGAAAAAACAAAGTGGCTCAGCCAGAAACGTCCGGCTGGCTGGCCACTTGTTTTTCGTGTTAACTCGAAAATTATGGCGTTTTGCTTGATAAAACCACTTTAGTTGCTGTCACATATCGCGTCACATACCTTTATATACCAGCTGGATCCTCAAAACCCTCTGGGGGCTGAGATCTGGAATGCTGGAAAATGCGAAATTCTGGCTGGCTGGCCAAAGTTTTTTCGATTTTTTGAGGAAACTATAGCGTCACAAACGATGAAACCTTTACAGATCGTCGTCACAAACGATGACTTAGCCACCTAGATAAGCAGCAACGCTCTGCGAGAAAATGTCCAGACAGCCGGACGCACGCTTCGTGACGCGTGGACACGCGGGATAGTTTAGCTAATAAAATTTCATTAGTGTCCTTGTACAGTCACGTGGAATAATATGTACACACTTCGCAACTTATTCGGTTGTGATAAGGTTCAAATTCCAATGAAAATGTATACATATTATTGCACCTGACTGTACAGTTGTGTCAGTATTTGGCTTAACTTATCGAAAAACGATGCTAGTAGTTCACGCAGGAGCTAGATACGTCCCACGCAAACGTGGCGCGTGCCGTACGTCCGTGTCATAAGCGCGTGGCCACGCGAAGTGGCGGTTTTGATGAACACGCGAGGCGCAGCGTTGGCCCGGAGTGTAACAGAGCTGATCGAAGATATATTTTTGTATCGGTGGCTAAACCCGCGTTTGACCTCAATCTCACCTGACAGTAAGTAAAGATGAGGTCGAAGATGACAGCGCACGGGCTTAGGAAGGATCTGGCTTTACATCAAATGTTGCCGGAATATATCACCGCAGATTTTATTTGAAGGGTTATCGCTAGCCAGCCGGACCCTGAAGTGACCTACCACCAAGCGGCGGCCACCAAGCTGAGGTCAGCGATAGGAGGGCTATTCTAGCCGACGCTACGTGGAATACTCATCATATAAATAGTTAGGTACGTGAGGACAGCGAGCCAGCGCGGTGCGAGGGATGGTGGGGCTGTTCTGTGGCGCCGCGGCGCAGGGCGTTTGAAAATAATTTGAAATTTTCCATGCACAGAATGTTATTTATTCTTAATCTAGAATTTGTTTTATCTTTGAATCCGAAATAGTCGCGACAGTCTATACTACATCATCTGAGCCGTCGTTTCATATTAGCCTGCACAGCGTAGGTACAAGATTTTAAAAGACCTCCTTTTTAATGAAAACATAACGTACGGTCTTTCTGAGAGATTAAGGTGTAACTGTTCGTCGCTTCAAATTGCTCCGTTTCAAAAATCTAGCTCTCCTCTTCAATCCTCCATTGGAGGCCAACTTGCGGGCGCAAGCGGGGTATAATACAAAAGTGGTCCGTCGCGCGTGTCCTTAATGCGGCCCGGCATAGTGTGCGCTTACCTTTAGTGCAAGCTCTCACCTCTTTTTACCGCTCCGTAGGCTGTAGGAGTCTGAAAATTTCTGTCATGAAATAAAATACTTTTAAACCGCCGATGCTTACGCGTGGTAATTCAACATGTTCGTTCATCCATCTGTTGCATCAGAGGTCCCAGACCGATGTATAAGTGCGAATTTTTCGAAACTCTATTTTAAAATGTTTCTTAGCCATGGGTGTTATAAATCCGACAAATATTTTTGAGTCCATTTCGCCAAGGCGTATACCTACAGGGTCCGCTTATAATGCTCAATTTTATTTTAATAGCAGATTAGGATAATGGTCTGAAATGAGTGGGTCTGAATTACGAAAAAAAAAAATTTTTTTTAATATTTTTTATAAATTAAAATTTCTAAATTCTTCTCCGTGACTAAAATTTAAGATTAATCAACATTTTATAACTACATACAATAAGATGGAAACGTTTTTGCTACTTGCTGTGTAGTCTTAAACTACAGGTCAAACTTAAATTTTGACCACATATAAGAATTTAGAAATTCTAATTTAAGAAAAATAGGTTAAAAAAAATTTTTTTTTTCATAATTATGTCCCACTCAGCAGTCATAATCTACTATTAAAATATTCTTGACCATTATAGGCGACCCTATAATTTTACGACTAAAAACCACCATTCCTTTCATATGCTTATTTTTATTTAATAACGCTCTATTATGTTTAAAAAAAAATTAGTTAGTATTTGGTTGATGGTTAATCAAGTAATGATTTACAATTGATTACACTTAAGTCTCTTAATTAGAAAATCTAAAAATGTAGGTAAGTAAGATAAATAACTGATATTATTCTTAGAAAATTGCATTGATGTCCAGCGCCATTGTCGGATTAATCCGACCATAGGGACGGGACATAAGCAAAGATTTACTGATACGAAAATCAACTTAAGTAAAAATATTTCTGTTTATACTATTTTTTATGAAACAATTAATGCAATGGTTACTATAGAAATAAATATTTATTTATTTACTCTTCATTGTCATACACAAAATAGAAAATAAAGAACATTAAAAAAGAAAACACAATCAGTGCGGCGGCCTTATCGCTAGTAAGCGATCTCTACCAGGCAACCAAACGATCTCTGCCAGCCTATCTGTTTAAGTTTTTTTGAAACCTATAAAAATATCAGTGACTAAGTTGATGATTCCCATCCCTAGCGTGCATGTTTAGAAAGTAATTTACACCCCTATACACCCCTCGTTCCGGTCGGTAGGTATTATTTTTAGATTTACTGTGCTTGGCGCTGGTAGCACGACAACTGTTTTGAAGTTTGGCGGGTAAAGGGTTAAAAACAAAATCTTTTGCATTTGATAGCCCAACTCCTAGAAGGTTAATTTAGAAATTTAGAATTCGTAACGCGCGCACGACTGTTAGAAATATACCTTATGTCCACTGGCCCATCATTTCATGTAGGGATCATATTATAATTTTTCATTAGGTATTAAAATTAATTGGAAGCAGCAGTTAAAGTTTGAAAACATTTTTTTCAACACACTTGCTCATAAAGTGAGCGTTATTCTATTGAATTGAGAACTATAAACTGGGCTATAAGTCACGCGTGCATAATATATTATACCCTAGTGCATAATATAATGAATCCTACAAAGTTGAATTGTACCTTTGTGCAAATTACATGCGAGTAAACAGAGCATATTTTATTGGTCCGGGTTATACATTAAATATTTTCAGAAACAACAAAGAGATTTTATACCACTTCAAATCCATATACATTTTTAAATGTTTGCGCCTTATATTAGTAAAATAAATTTGTATATTAAACAAATTATTCACAATTTACAATCATATGTCATAAAATATTAAAATATTTGCATTTACCACTCCAAATTAAACATTTATATGCTATACAGACATTGACACATTTGGCGGAAAAAAAAACCTACGCGCATGCGCGAGGTTCGGCGCCATTTTTCAATCACAATTCACAGCTTTGTTATAAATAAATAAATAATAAATATCAAGTGTGTTTGTTATTTTATGACCACGTATGTCTGTCTTTTACTCACAAGTGTGTTGAAAAACGTCGTATGCAACTCGTGAGCGTTGCTAATTAGTCTCGGCGCATTATTAAGCCTTGACTGTAATTAGCAACTTAGCTCACTTGTTAAATAATATACTATTTTGTTTTGAGTTGATCTTTGCTTGTAAGCAGTGACCGCAAAATACATAGAACACAGAAGCTTACTAGCGCTTGAAAATGGCCCAACGAAACATCAGTTTATTCGGGTGGTTTCGTGTTTAGCTCATAGTTGGCAGCATGGGTCATCGACCGTATTTGCCAATAACAAAAATATTAACAATGCCCATTTGCGCTATAAAATGGTTTTAGAATCGATCGCACTTGCATAAAAAAAAGATTTAGTTATCACGTATAAAAAGACCCAGAAACTACCAAATACAAGTTTTTATAAGTAAAACGTGGGACAACTATACGGAGATGGTGTTATGCCCAATGAAATAAGTGAATTTTCAAATGTTTATCAATCAATAAATTTTTGGGTTGAGTGGCAACCAGCCGTCGATACTAAGCGACAGGCTATAAACTGCCAGTATCACGTGATGAGACAGACACGGTATTAGGAATTACAGATCTCCGCAGCAGGCGCGGTCCCATACTGAAATTTTGGCGGGGGTCACGACCATTTTTTTGTATCAAAAGTATCTTTTTCTTCCTCCTTCTCTTTGAAGGGGTTCATCTTTTCATGATTTGGGCGGGGTCATGTCTCCTGTGACCGCGCCTGACAGTCTTTAGCTGATAGGTTTATGGCAAGAGCAATTCCGTGTTGCACCCATCCTCTTCACCCAATAATATCCTCCCTCCAAAATTCCCGTCCAAACTCTCCCGTGTCCGTATCGACCGCGCGGCCACGGCGTTTTTTCTTACATCTAACCATGCCAAGATTATGTAAAAATTTGAAAAAGTCGAATCCTAAAAACATAAATTTGTAAAAGGTATAGTTAAAAAGTTATAAGGGTTTGAACGTGGCCGCGCCATTGAAACAATGCGAACCGCGCGGCCACGTAGATCTTTAAAACTAAACATTGCAGGGACCTGAAGTTTAGGTAAAACACGGATTGAATATGTAAAAAATTTGTAAAAATATAGAAAAAAATCCTGGATTTACATTTTAGAAGCTGTAAGCTTATAACAACATGGCCGCGCCATTGACCGGTATAAAATTACGTTATCGTCGATATCTCGCTGGAAAAACATAGCAGAGGTCTGAAGTTTTTTGTAAAACCTGGATTCGAATTTGTAGAAACTAGTAAAAGTATAATAAAAAATCATAGGTATACATAATAGGAGCTGTAAGACCAAAAACCCATGGCCGCGCCATCGAAACGTTAGAAAAGTACTTTACCGTCGATATCTTGCTGAAAAAGCATCGCAGAAGTCTGAAGTATTTTGTAAAACCAAGATTTAAATTTGTAGAAACGATTAAAGATGCACGAAAAACTCCTAGGGTCATATTTAAGGAACTTTAGCACGGATACGGATGTCTCTAAGAATTACGGGTCCCGAAATTCTCGGTGCTCTTAGCATTTAAGAGTCCTCCTTCTACCTCAGTATTTACAGGGGAATCCATTGGCCTTTTGAGGCGGTGAAGTTTGCATTTGACAACAAGTTGAGTAACTCCCTTATCCTATCCGATTCCTTGAGCTGCCTATGGCACTTAAAGGAAACCCCTTCCGATTAGGATCGAAATTCCCACCCATCCTCCAAATTAAGCATTTCCTGTTCCTTTGCAACCTTCACGGCATTAACATCGCTTTACCCTGGATTCCTGGTCATTCCGGAATCATTGGAAACCCTGCAGTGGACTGTTTCGCCCGAGATGCTGTCAATACCGGATCGTTGGAACACTACAGGTACCTACTTTTCCCATGATCTCACAACGCTGGCTAAGTCACGATTGTCATCAAACTGGAGCACCGAATGGGACAAGACCCGTAGTGTTGTGGGGAAATTTTATCGTGACATCCAGCCCACAATTCCATCAAAACCATGGTTCTGTACCCTTAAACATTTAAGTAAAAAAGTCACCTCTATTGTCAGCAGGCTACGGTCCCCACCTCCCTAAATGATATCATGCCCCCCGGTTCCCCAGACCTACCAGCATGAAGGTCCTCCTATCCTCTAGCCATCCCCTTTTCCTTAAAATCCTTTGTAAATATATCCGAGAATTTAATATCTCTCTGTAAATATGTACTACCTAGTTAGTGAATTGTTGTATTAAATGTATATGTTACTAATTGTATATTAATAATGTTTGTTGGTGATGGTAATAACAGTGTTGTCTAAATTTTGTAGGTATCTCAATGTCCGGTCTACGTCGCGCCCAACCTGTCATGTTAAATTGATTTTAAACATCACTTCTAATACCGTGTCTATCTCAGCACGTGATACTGGCAGTAATAGCACGTCGCCTGGTATCGACGGCTGGTTGCCATTAAACTTAAAGAAGAAGAAGGAATTACAGATTCATGTGAGGCGCGACGAAGACCGAACATTGAGTTACCTAAAACAATAAGACATCACAGTTAGTTCCACCACCATTAACAGACATACCCATTATATACATATTAATATTAGTGACACAAAGATATATTGCAATACTTATAAGATACATATTTACAAAGATATATTACAGTGTATATTTACATAAGATTTTGAGTAGCAAGAGATCATTAGAGGCGAGGAGGACCTTCATGCAGGTCGGTCTGGGGAACTGGGGGGGGGGGGGGGATTCAAAAGTTTATAATTTGAAGTCAAGCATACCTGTGCATTGTGTTTCCTAAATTTAAAAAAGACCAACTACTTATTCAAAATATCACAACGTCAGAATGTTGAGAAAATAGTTCTGGAAGATAGATGAATAACCATAAAAAATTTAGCCAAGAATTTCATTTGGCAGCATTCAGTTATTTCAGACATTCACACAACATAGTGCAACACATATCAAGTTCCTTGAAGAATTTGTGATATGGATAGGATACTAAGCAGTTATTAAAATTAAGATCAATATACAAAATATATCGCTGGTAGAAAGGCAAACTGTATTAACAGCCATTAAGCAAAATGGCTATATGGATTCAAAAAAAAATATCTCTTAAACTATTTGAGATATTAATTTTAAATTTTGAATACTACATAACTTCATGTCTGTGTCCCTTATGGGGTAGGCAGAACACCAAAGGCTATAAAACCATCTAATGTCCATTTGACAAATTTGGAGGTATTATAATGATGGTGAGACTATTGCAGTGACATGGAGTCAGCCTATCGCCCGCAAAAACGCCAATAAAACCTCTGTCCCTTAACTGACTTTTACAGTATGCCCAGGAAGAGAAGCAGCTGGCACATTCTATGTTTTTCTTTCGCTCCCAGTCCAGCATCCATATCATCTATATTTTGAATAGATCTATATTAAATGACAACCTACAAAATCAAATTCTCTGGCATGGAAGGCAAGTTATGATAGCACTATATACATCAGGTAGCTTTTCAAACAGTATTTGTTTGAAGTTACTCTTCCATGTTTTTTTCATTCACCGACAAAGTCAAAGGTACTGAATAGTATTTGATGAAATATCATAATTTCTTTTAAAAATTAAAAAACAGAAATTAAAAGGCCTGCTTGTGCAATCTTGTGTAAATTCCTGATAATATTAGTATATGTTACTTGAATTTAAATCTTGATCAGCATCATTCAAAACGGAAATAAACGACAAAATATTCTGAATAGTTTATATTGTTTACTAATAAAACTAAATCTTGTTATTTATAATTTATTCAAACTACATTTATAAATCAATTATATTTTACTAAGTAACTACTTTAATTAAATCAGCTTGCAGCAGCTTTAAGAATATTCCTTATCTCATCATCAGCAGCCACATCAAGCGGTGTGGCACCATCTTCATCTTCTACAAGTAATGCTCCAGCCTCAA
This sequence comes from Stenoptilia bipunctidactyla, assembly GCA_944452665.1. Lineage (NCBI taxonomy): Eukaryota > Metazoa > Arthropoda > Insecta > Lepidoptera > Pterophoridae > Stenoptilia > Stenoptilia bipunctidactyla. The sequence continues at coordinate 15,542,726 of OX101734.1, read as the reverse complement.
TAAGGATTTTTGTTGCTTTGACATGACCACAGGAGGCAGCATAATGTAAAGCTGTTTGACCAGTTTCATCAACAAGGTTTAATGGACAGCCAGCTTGAACTGCAGCTATTAAAGCATCAGTAGCACCTCTGTCTGCAGCCCAATGCAAAACTGTTAATCCTTCACTGTCTCTCTCTGATTGGGCGGCAGGATTGTTCTTGAGTATTTCAGTAACTCTTTCAGCACAATTCTCACGAGCAGCGTCCATTAAAGATAAATCGTGCTTAAGTAGCTCAGGCTCACATGGACGACGCAATGAAGACACAGCTACCCAAGATTCTTTATTACCAGATTCTTGAGCACTACTTATCCATTCACTGTCATATTTTTTGACTAAGTCAATGTATTTTTGTTTAGCTTCAAGACTTGACATATTGCCAAGATTATTCCAAGCATCCCATTTTTTTCGCCCTTTTCCATCTAGCCAGCCTGGTCTGGATGTGTTACATTTTCCTTCTGTTCCTTGTTTGTAAAAGCCATAAATTTCCAAAAGCTGTGTGTTGTCTAGTTTATTGGTTATTTTTCTTATATGATCAGCAGCTTCATTAAATGCAGTGTCTAATGGTGACTTATCATCATCTGAAAAGTCAGAATCAGGATATTCTGGTAGAGCTTCTGCCATTGTAACTTCCACTACCTATTATTGTCTATACTATCTACAAAAACAAGTGTTAATTATTTTGCACTTGCACAGTAAGATTTAAGCCTTCAAGATGGTGAACTTGCTTATTAGTAGCATCAGCAGCATTAGAAACACTCACAAATTCAATAAAACCATAACCTTTGCTCAGTCCAGTTGATCGATCAAAAATCACCCGAGCACTTTGTACAGGCCCAAACTGGGAAAAATACTCGCGCAACTGGCGGTGGCCGATGGTCCACGGCAAGTTGCCGACATATAATCGAGCTGAACGTGCTGCACTCGCCATTCCCTAAACTTGCTTTATCTCCAGCAAATGTAACGATCGCTCGCCAACTACGGAGCGGTAATCAACACCCGAACTTGCACCCAAGGATTCTAAATCTAGGAGACTTCCTTTCAGGCCCCACTTCTTCAGCAGCGCCTCGATTGACCAATCAGCACTGCGTTCCTGGTAAGCACACAAAAATGTTGCGTCAGAACCGTCAATTAAATATGCTACAGTTGATATAACCTCTTCAAACTGTGAAGGTTCATAAAAACAATCAGATGCTAGTACTAAATCGACTGGCCGCAAATTATGCACATCAGCTAAAAACAAACCCCACGATAATCCTAGGATTTGAATATCTCGACCGGGGACTAAATTATTTGCTTCGCAACAGTCCGATAAATGACGTAAAGATCGAGGTAAAGCTACACTGTCAGTCACCGTGACACGAGCTCCGCACTTAGCCGCTAGTATTCCGGGAAGCCCAGTCCCACAGCCGAGCTCCAAGATGCGCAGACCTCGTAAATGTCGCCTCTGAGTCCACAGGTACCAAGCTAGTAAAGAAGCAGATGGCCACGTGTAAAATGAGTAGCCGGCTGTAAGCAATTCTGGTATAACTATCTCCAGGTATTCACCTCGAGTGTCTCCGTTGTTCGTAGATTTACCACGAAACACAAACTTCTTTATAGTTCCACCGTTACAAGGACGAGCATCACTCATAACGTAAATAAGATCGTGATTATGAGTATTAAAATAACATCAAAAACTATTTTTTTTATACCTTATTCAATCACATCAACCATTCATTAAAACATCTAAAAGTGAATGAAAGAAACGAGTGAGCGACAGACAACTCGTCGGTAACAAGCGCATAGATAATTAATATCTTAAGGCGCCAGTCCAGTCCAGTACACAATGGCCGATGATGAACCATTCTTGGCAATGAACAACTGTAGGCCACGATGACTTGGTGTTCACACAATGGCGCATGCCTCATTGCTGTCTGGCCAAACACTTGCGATGGACGTGGAAGTAGTTACGGTACGGCCGCAGCTATTTATTTATATACTACTTACAAGTATTACAAAAGTGTGTACCGTCACAAAGTAATAAAAAAAAATGGCGCAAAAGGCGATGGTGGATTCCAATTATCCATGGCATCATCCACCATACCAGCGATGGTTCCCAATTATCCATCTTTATTTTTTTTCAAATCGATGCATTAGTTTCTAACTCTATTCAATGGAAAGAAACAAAAAATATGATATTTTCCCTTTTTTATAATAATAGTAAGTAGGTTCACTTTTTTTTAAATACCACTTTTTCAAGATGGAGGTCGAAGCTGCAGCGGTGTTGTGTTTTATGAGTGCCAATTATTTTTTTCATGAATCTTTTAAATTTCAACAAAGCTAAAAGAAGACAAAAAAGGAACTCGAGCGCTTTTTCATTTGACCACTCCATGTCGGTCGATACGTGCATCGCCGGTGAGCTCATATTGCGCACTGGACAAACGGTAGTGAGTGTGGCCATAAACGTAATAATTACTGCGGTAATCTTCTTTGATGTGCGAAAAAAGACCGCCGCCGGAGCTATTGCCTACCGCCATTTGCCATATTGATTGGCATTGTAAAATTATGGCCATAAATCGTGGTTACACCTAGGTGTTGTTTAAGTTATGGCAATAATTACTGGCATATCACGGTAGTGTAGCCGAAGCATGAGTGTGGCCACAAACGCTATAATTACTGCGGTAATCTTCTTTGATGTGCGAAAAAAGACCGCCGCCGGAGCTATTGCCTACCGCCATTTGCCATATTGATTGGCATTGTAAAATTATGGCCGTAAATCGTGGTTACACCTAGGTGTTGTTTAAGTTATGGCAATAATTACTGGCATATCACGGTAGTGTAGCCTAAGCATAAGCATTACACATTTAATTCATTCACTCTCTGTCTGTTACTTTTATTTATTTTATTCACGGCTGTGACAGCTAGTTTCATATTTTATGCGCGACGTGCTGGAATCGCTTTCATTCATTCTCCTCCATTTTGAGACGCCATCTTTGTCTGCTGTCATGCCTGCTGTCATGTGCGGTGTGCGGCCGGCCGGCCATTGCATGATTTGCAAGCCTCTATGCGTGTGCGTTTTTCTCTGAGCAAGTGATATTCGTTGTGTTTTCCTGTTTTCTTGTTATTGTTGAACTTTTCTTGTTTTTGTTGAACCTTTCTTGTTATTGTTGATCCTTTATTGTTATTTCTTATTATCGTTGAACATTGTTGTTTCTTATCATGGCACCGTTAAAGTGTTGTGTTGGTGGTTGTGGTGCAACAAGTGCTACACATCGCTTATTTTGTTTGCCAAAAAACAACGATTTACGAAATTTGTGGTTGTCTTTCCTAGTGCCAACAAATTCCATTCTTTTGGGTCTATCGAAAGACCAATTAATAAACCGACGAGTATGTGAAAAACATTTTGACCGACATCAATTCGATAGGCACGGCCGAAGACTTCAATATGCTTATCCTTGCTTATTCACGGAGCAAGAAATAGCTTGTGGTGAACCACTTTCTACTTCTGAAACTGGTGAGTCAACTATTTTATATGAGATTAAACAATGAGTTAAATTTGATTGCCCTTCACAAGTACACTTTATAGAGTTTTAACTACAAACACAGGTGTTACTTAGTAATTTAATCATGAAGACTTGCTACTTACCTTGTTTCACAATTATAGAGTATTTTTTGTAAAGAAACCAAGGTCATTGTCAAACTGACATCAGCGGGCCAATTACAGTTCTTTCATGACATGACATGATAAAAAAGATTTCTATATTAGAGTAATAATTATACTTTATTCTTTCTCTAAGATTTCTATGATATAATGATGATATAATGAATAAATGAATACACATACATACAAACATTGCAATTCATTGCATGCAAGAGGCATTTCCTTTTGCAATGAGAGTTTCAATAATATCATCTATGACTTAAAAACTTCAATTGAAAAAGGTGAGATCGCATCCACCTCTATGATATGTTTTACTATTATATATTGGGATTATCGTATTCATAATATTGTCTTAAGTTTTATTTAAATTCAGTATTGTATCTAGTAAGTTAATATATATAATAGTAAAATCTCTTGGCTAAGTACTTGCCATGTATTCAGTCTACATGGCAAGAACTTAGCTAAGAGATTTTGCCGAGGAGTAATACCAAATAAAGATCGCATGATATGTTTTAGTCAAAGTATTTCATGATATCATTGCATGTTTTTGAGATCCATAATAGGCCCACAGATGTATTCAACATTTTCATATCCATTAATTTTAATAAAATATGTGTGCTTTCATAAATCCATACTGTTTTTTTTTTTTTTATAAATGACTTAACCCACGTTTGGCCTCAATCTCACCTGATGGTAAGTGACGATGAGGTCGAAGATGAAAGCACACGGGTTTAGGAAGGAACTGGCTCTTTATACAATATTGCCGGAACACATTACCGCCGGAGCGGTAACATTTGGCGGCAGACTTTATATAAAGGGTGGTCGCTAGCCAGGTGGACCCAGAAGGGATCCTACTATCCAACCACTGTACTATTATATATTGGGCATATTGTAATCAGTCTAATGGCAAGAGCATAGCTCAAGACATTTCACCGAAAAGTAATACCGAATAATGATATTGATATTAAATATTTTTTCAACCGGTATCACCTTTGTTTACAAAAAAAAACTTTAATTGTGAAATGGGGTATAGGTAAAAAATTACACAACGGTTTTAGCTAAAGTAGTGTTTTTTTTCTAATCTAATCAATTAAATTTACTTATTTTATATTACATGATGTTAAAACTACCTTAACTGTAAGTACTTAACGTACATAAATATTAGCAATTGTGATTGTGAAGCTTTTACATTTTATAAAAAAATATTAGTAGCCTGTCTTTCATGTTTATAAACAATTATAATTATATGTATAATAAATTCTCTTTCGTATATAATGTAATATAACAAAAATATAACATTTCAGCTGTATCGGAGCACAACTACAGTAAGAAGCCAGAAGATGACGATCTTGTTGATGAAACAATGTTAGTGGTTGGAATAGGAGGTATGTGACTTTGCTAAAAAATCTAAAATGAGAATTAATTCAATAGAATTAGTTCTAATAATATGAAGAAACAACACATTAAGTATTTTAAGTGCATGACTTCACTATTTATATTTTCTAAATTTCTAAAGTATTTTTTGCTTAAGTAGGTACTGCATGCTGTACAACTTTATTAATCATTTAATTTATTTCTATTACAGATACTGAACATAATTATTGCAAAGAGCAAAAAGATGAATGTAATATTGGAGAAACTGGTATGCATGTATTTTATGTCTATCAATTTCTATTTCTATACCATATTATGTAGCTATTATACCGGGTAGCTTTATCTCAAATAAAATAAGTTTAAAGGCACCATTAGATAGTGTAACTGACTCCTTTATTTTATTGAATGTAGAAATTTCTTCAAGGTTTAGGTCACCATTTTCACGGCAGACATCTGTCATATGAAAACTTGCTGTATTCTATTCACAACTTCAAACTTTCTTTGTAAGATTTTCAAAATGTAACTTTTTGTTCATTTTGCTTAAGGTGCTCTGGGGTTAATTGTTCTATTGTGTTTTAATCCAAATGTTGTATTTTTTTTATAATAAGATATCCCACCAAAAACATAAATGTAAAAAAGGAGAGCCATGTTGATTACAAAAACATTAAAATTTACTTCTTTCAATTTCTATCAATTATTCTACATAATTTATGGTATCTCTAATAATAATTTAAACACATTGGTACCACAAAATGCCGACCATGCTCCATAACTCTAAGGATTACAATTAAACATATGGAAAATGTATCTGTTCCTGTGCTCAATAGCCTGAAATAATAGCAGTAAATACATATAGTAGGTACAGAAGACACCAGTTCATGCATTACATTACCTGTAGTATTTCCCCAACCAATTTTACTAGACTTCAGATTCAAGTAAAGGACAGATTTGTAATGTTTGATATGCTGCCTTCTGTACACATATGTAATAGGAATAATAAAATTAAATGATATTCCAGTGCACGAGTCTAAAGAAAAAGGCAAAGTAACACTACAAGGAGGTCAAGATCCGTGTACATCATCTCGGTGTGAAGCCTCTACACCAACCCTGCCGCTCCAGTATACAAGACCAGTCAAAAGTAAGTAAAATAGCTTTCTTCTTCTTCTAATTATCGTACCATCTGCATAGAAAGACACTTTATGTGTCTAGTAAAGCCAGCTTTTAGTGAATCATTCTATCACTGTGGCAAATAAAATTAAATTTGGAACATTAAATGATACTTGAAACTGTCTGGATTTTTCAGTATATAAAAAACCTAAATATCTCTTGTGTCACATGTTGTCAGTCAGTGAAAAAAATTATAAGCTGCCTGTGCTAATGTCATGTTTTTAAATGTTATAAATTGACTGAATTAATCAGAAATCTTATTCCTCGAAGTGGTTTTTCATATGAAATATAAAAAAATGAACAATGCCCATTCATTAAATTCTTATTCTCTGACAGTTGGTACGAAAACAGAGTATATACGCAGTCTTATTCTTGGATCAGCTTAAACTAACACCCAGCTAATTTCTTTTTCAGAGCATGGGCCTAAGAAGTTGCACCCTAAACAGCGAAAGTTTATTTCCAATGTAAAAAATGTAGCAATGAAAGGTTTGGAACTCTCAAATGCAAAAATAATGCCAAAAGCTCAGGCTTACGCAAACAATCAAAAGCTGTTTGATAATTTTAATCACTTATCGAAGCAAGCACAAACATTTTTAATAATGCAACTCCGAGAAAGTCGGAAAAATAAAATGGCACGGCGTTTCACTCTAGAGGAGAAAATGATGGCCTTGCTCTTAATGAAGCAAAGCCCCAAGGAGTACAGACTCTTGCAAAGTATGTTTGCTCTACCAAGCAAAAGAACGCTGCATCGCCTATCGGAAAAGGTTTCTGTGGAACCAGGGCTCAATGCTCAAATATTTTCCTTTATTGAAAATAAAAGTAAAAGTTGGAATCAGAAAGAGAAACTGTGTATTATAACTTTTGATGAAGTGGCCTTGACACCGCATCTTAATTTTGATGAAAAATCAGATAAAATATTTGGATTTGTTGACGTTGCCGACGAGAGGCACACTTAAATTTTGTGACCATGCCCTTGTGTTTATGTTGCGAGGAGTGTGTTCACCTTGGCGTCAAACGGTGGCATACTACTTGTGCGAAGGAACAGTGTCCGCACCTGCTTTGCAGAATATATTAAAAAAAATGGTTGCTCAAGTGGCACAAGTAGGGTTGACGCCTTTAGGTCTAGTATGCGATCAAGGGTCCACTTTCAGGACAGCAATAAAAAGAATTAGAGAAGAAACATCACGCCTTAGAAATATTCAAGGACTACATGATGGTAAGTGGCTTGATTAATTGTCAGTAAAATATAGGTACATCACATGATGACGATAGACTCAAATATTTTTTATTGTTTTAGATGGCTCAGTCAATATTGGCGGACAAGATTTAGGTGTTTTTTTTGATCCGCCGCATTTAATAAAAGGCTTACGTAATAATTTTTTGAACAAAAATATTATTTGGGAAGGAAGAAAAGCCTCCTGGGAAGATATAAAATTCGTGTACGATTTGGACAGCAAGTTGGGCCATACGAGAGCACTACCCAAGCTGACAGAACATCATGTGAATCCTATAAAAATAAAAAAAATGAAAGTCAGTGTAGCGGCTCAAGTATTGAGTGCAAGAACTGCTGCAATGTTAAAATACACAAGTGCACTCAGTAAGTAATTTTTTAAAATACCAATCAAATCACAAAATTATGTTAAGAGTTTGAAAAAATTTAAGCAAAGTGCTCAAACTGAGCTTATATTCAAAGAGCACACCCAAACCACGTACCAAGTTCGATTTACTTCTCAAAAGATTAGTTAGTTTTGGGATTAGGTCTTAGTACTACAGATTTTTGCGTACACAAAATATACAGGGAAATTGAGGAAATTGAGGAAATTTCCCTGTATATTTTGTATACAGGGAAATTGAGAACCTTCTTTTTTATGAAGTCGGTTAATATACTAAAACCTTCTCCTAAACGTGATAAATCTTTTTCTGAAAACAGCATACAAATCGGTTCATCCAAACGCAAGATAATCGCGGACAAACATACATACATACTTACAGGTCAAACTGAGAACCTCCTTTTTTTGAAGTCGGTTAATAAAGACGACGACGCACTACTACAAAACATCTTGTAGTACTACGTCGTAGCATTATCAAGGAAATGACGCGTCGTAGTAGCTTTGTTCAACAAAAGCGAATTGTATTTGTAAAAAATGGTGCCATATTTTTTTTTCAACCGACTTCCAAAAAAGGAGAAGGTTCTCAATTTGTTTTTTTTTTGTGTCTTTGTTACACGTTTTTTTATTTCGAACAATTATGAAGCAATATTGAATATTCTTGTTTCATATGATAGAAGGTACTTCATAGTTGGTACCATATAAATTTCATCGAAATCAGTTGAGTACTTCATTGAAAATTTTAAATTTTTGAAAGAATATGTATGATTTCGGAGAATGTTTACGTGGATGACATTCTAACTCACCCAAATTTTGACGAGAAGTCGGTTTTTTTAATGCTTTGCATTCGTTGATTATTTACTGAGCGATACTAAAATAAGTATGCAGGTACGTTTATAACGTATCAAAGAAAAATAACATTCAAATGTGGCTGGTGACTAAAAACCAAACCTGTATAGATTGCGCGGAATTTTGGGTTTATTTTGGAAAAAGAAAGTAAAAAAGTTTGGTAAAAACATTGTAATCATATTTTTACTTTTTCAGATATGCATCACACCGGAAGTGAGGGAACTATGAAGACGACAGCGGAAGTGATTGAGTTCTTCGATGAACTATTCGACAGTGTCAATGGACATCCTGGCGGTGCGAAAAGGGGAAAATTGCGGAGAGCAGTAAAGTCTAATTCGGTACATGTTGCTTTTTGGACAGATGCTATTAAAAAAATTAAAAATATTTTATTTGAGGACTGTACAAGTAAAGCTGCTGTGCAAGCTGGAAAGCCTAGATTAGTTCGAGTTCCATCTTTGTTGGGGTGGATTACAACTTTAGAAAGTTTTATTAGGTTGACCAAATTATTATTTGATAAATATAATGTGGAATACTTTTATCCTAGAAATATCAACCAAGACCCACTTGAAAACTTCTTTGGGAGGATCAGGGCTCTAAATTATAGAAATGTTAATCCCGACGCAAATACTTTTATATGTGGGTTTAAATCTTTATTAATCACAAATATTTTGAGCCCACATTCCAAATTTGCCAACTGTGAAGAGGATAATGGAGAGACTTTAATAGATATAAGTTTCCTTTTTGAGGAACAACAAAACAAAGAAAATGTTCCTCCCAGCATAAGCTCTCCATTATCTTCTTCACAGGACTGTCCTCCTCCGCAATCAAGTGGGTCTTTCACAGTGCAAGAAGCAGTGTTAGAAAAAATTAAAGTGCAATGTTCTGCATATACTGCTGGTTACATTTCTAGGAAGATAAGTAGGAAAATTAAATGTAAGACCTGCTTGGGTACCTACACCAGCAGCTCTGTGGAAGATATCCATGGGTACATAAAAAAAAGAGAGTACAAAAATTTAAAAAATGATAATTTGGTTTATCCAAATGAAAAGTTTATTCGTAGCTACAGAGATTTTAGTAAATATGTCCACAGTTATTTGGACAAAAATTGTCATAAGTACAGCATTTTAAAAAAAATAAGCAAAGATTTAACGGACAGATACAGGCTTTCCTGGTTGGGGTGCTCGGAACACAGTCCTATGCTTAAAACTTTATTTATAAAATATGTAGTTAAACTACAAGTGCACAACTGGTGCAACATAATAAATAAAATATTTAAAGGTGGCATAGATGCCAAATACGTGTCCACAACGCAACATGTACAGAAGTTGGCTCTTAAAAAGCGTCATACATATTTTGTAAGAAAAAAGACTAAATAAAAATTAAATTCTTCAGATTTTTGTTTTATTTATAATAAAATAAAGAATTAAAAACTTCCTTTAATACCCTAAGGCGACGCAAGTAGAGTGTCGATAAGATGGAACATCACTAAACCATCGATATCTGGAATCGACTGAGGTAAGCACTATCCTGTGAGGATCTGTCATTTTTGGCAGGCGACTACAGCGCCAGACGAATGATTTTGAAACTACCTGATTGTACAGTCACTGTCGCATCTGTACTTTAGTACTATTTAGTAATCTGTGATTTTATTTAGGGGACGAACGCGAACGTACGTTCGTCTGTTTCTTTTTGTTTTTAATTTAACTTTTTTTTTGTAGAATTAATAGTGTACAGTAGTTTCAAAACAATGTCAGCTGCAGTTAAAGGTAATTAGAGATAATATATTGCCCAATTTTTTTTGTTTTATTATGTGTAATCCCTAAAAAGTGTTTGGGGTCAAATTCCACACAAAAATTTTATGTTCGATTTTAAAGAATAATTAATTTCTTTGATATTCCTTTAATATCTGTTAAACAATATTAAACATGTGCTGGTGATTAGACTATTTTTAATTATATTGACTTTGTTTATTTGTTATAATTATTAAAAATGCGAATGCCGAATTGTTTGCCTATCTGAATTGTATGTATTTAATAAACAACTAATAATTTTATGTTTTCCCAATAGGAATTTTCATCGTGGGTGCTAAGCGCACGCCATTCGGTACATTTGGGGGAGTGTTTCGCAACACCTCAGCAACTGAGTTACAAACAATAGCAGCATCTGCGGCCCTTAAGGAAGCTGGTGTGCCTCCTGAAAAGGTTGACTCTGTAGTTGTAGGCCAAGTTATGTCGGTAAGTTCTAAAGGTCAAATCATATGGCTGTGGTCAAAGTCTATGACGTTACAGTCATCAAATATATTTAACTTTTTTTATTCTTTGAAATATTTAGGCTTCCCAAACCGATGGAATCTACACTCCTCGTCATGCTGCCCTGAAAGCTGGCATTCCTCAGGAGAAACCTGTACTTGGAATTAACAGGCTCTGTGGATCGGGTTTCCAATCTGTTGTTAACTCTGCACAGGTAAGAAAATATTCAACCTATAAATTATATTTTAGTATGTAAAATGACTTAATTTTTGAGCAATGGGAGTAAATCATATAACTCTTACTGTTTCTTTGTTTTTGGCTGCAGTTGGCTTATGTGCAATACAGCATGTAATGATGGTAAATATTCATGTAGTCAATTTATGCTCATGATATTGTTATACATCTTTCTTTAAGTAATTTATTACTAGAATTTTATTTGTTTCAGGATATCCTTACTGGTGCTGCCAAAATTTCGCTGGCTGGAGGTGTTGAAAATATGTCCCAAGCTCCATTTGCAGTCCGTGGAGTCCGTTTTGGTACCGCCCTTGGATCCTCCTATGCATTTGAAGATACCCTATGGGCTGGTCTTACTGACTCATACTGCGGTCTGCCTATGGGTATGACTGCTGAGAAATTGGGAGCACAACACAAGATCACAAGGGATGAAGTTGACGATTTTGCTCTCAGATCACAGCAAAGATGGAAACAAGGTTTGAGTCTATTATAATTATTATTTTGGTTAAGGTACTACATGGGCAGTCTTGTCCTCTCGTCACACTGCAACCTAGAAGATCTATTGTGTTAGTCCTCATCTACGAATTGCCATACACTCCAATGGAGTTCAGGAATTTTAAAAACTTCCTTACGGCGATGCTCCTCAGCTTTTTTGGATCCAGTTCATGTTTATCTAGGTGAGCACAGCGCTTGTGCATAACTGCGGGGCAGTGGCACAGTAGGTGTAGAGGGGTTTCCTCGGAGCTTTCACAGTATATGCAGAGCGCCGTGTCAGTGAGACCCTGGTTGGACATATGCTTGATTAGTTTGCAGTGTCCTGTTAGTGATCTTACCACTGCAAGTGGTTCGGGTTTATTAAGAGATACTCCTGCTTCTGTGTAGGATTTGGAGTATCCCTCTATCACTACCCTTGAAGATTTGAGTCTTACTTGAGGTGATACAAAAATACTATTAAGGAAAAAAGACTAAAATTAAATATTATACTTAGACATTTTTTTCCTTCCCTAGGGCAAGCAATATTTGAAAAAATTTTAATATCAGAGTTGTATAATAATAAGTATTAGATCAATATCAGAATTCAATTATCTTCAACATAGATTGTACAGACTATTGCAGTTAAATAAAATTGTATCATCCAGTTTTTACATCCATCAAAGTCAACTGAACATGTAGAATTATAGTATAATGATCTATCTTTTTCCTACTTTAGCCAATGATGATGGAGTTTTCAAAGCTGAGATTGAGCCAGTGACCTTAACAATTAAACGCAAAGAAGTGAAAGTAAGCGTAGATGAGCACCCCCGGCCACAAACAACGCTGGAAGGTCTCAAGAAGTTACCTTCCATCTTCAAGAAGGACGGTCTGGTCACTGCTGGAACTGCCTCTGTAAGTTTTTAAGTTGTTTCTTTTATTTTTATTGTTGTATCTTATATGCATAATAATAGTTCAATTTTTAAATATAGTCTGCTTTCTCTCTTATTTTATATTTTTGGTCAGCAGTATAAATTTAGGATAAAAAGAATAACTACATTAATGAAACATAATTTTAGTGAATGAAACACTTGGTAGACAAACATATCGCAGCATGTTTTGTTTTAAAAAATATTTTGTATATTTTTTCCTTCAAGGGCATCAGTGACGGCGCTGGAGCGATAGTTCTGGCTGGTGAACAAGCCGCAAAATCATTGAAGCCCCTTGCTCGGCTAGTTGGCTGGTCCTACGTAGGAGTCGACCCTAGCATCATGGGAGTGGGCCCTGTACCTGCCATTCAAAATGTGCTGAAGGCTACTGGCTTGACATTGAACGACATTGACATGATTGAGGTAAATATAGTAAAATATCCAATATCCATATAGAACTTAGTGACTTTAGCCTTTTTGTATGCATAGGATTAACTAAAAATAATCTTACCATGCTTGGAGCAAGTACCCTTTCAAGATCCAGCTGTGTAGCGACATTACTTATTTTTGCTCTGAAAATATGTTATAACGGGTGAATTTCATTTTGAACTTTGAGCTCAAATACTCCTTTCATCATATGGTAATGTTGTAGTCAAACGCAGGTTGACAAAAACCATTAATAAAATCTTTTATATTTTCTTTTTTCCCTAAAGAAGTCAAAGTCAACTTAATTGTCGTATACATCTTAGCTTGTTTGCCCCATAATGACATATAAAAACTGAGTGAACTTTACATTAGATCAACGAAGCTTTCTGTGCGCAAACCCTGGCGTGCGCTAAAGCGCTCGGCCTTGACCCTGAGAAGCTCAACATGAACGGAGGAGCCACCGCACTGGGACACCCACTGGGAGCTTCCGGATCTAGGATCACCGCACATTTGGTGCATGAGCTCAAGTAAGCTATAATTAATGATTTCTTATAATTCCTTAATACCTGATAGTAATACTATAAAAATATACCTGATAGCACCTTTGTACAACTTATATTCAATGTTACTGTCCCCTTTTTTTATTCTAGTAGTGAGTAGATATACAGGGTTAATTTAATTAACGCATCACCTTTTGACATTTATCCACATCAATCCCAACAACATTTGTTCTACAACTTATTAAAATTCCCTTAAAAAATCATTGTTTTCCCATACAAAAAAATATTTATAGCCTCGGTTTAGTGGCATTAAATTATTTACTCTGAGCGTAGGCATGCGTAATCAAATAACACTTCAAAATAATAAGAGGCAACTCTTACAAAATGTAGAGTTAGGAGAAAACGTTTTTTTTTTTTGGATTTTTTATCAAGATTGATGTGGAGAGGCTGCTTGCAAGAAGGTGATGCGCTACTTAAAATTAACCTTGTATTACTAGGGGCTTCGCGCGTTCCCGAGAATTTCTGGATAGTAAGTAGTTATATAGCCTATAAACTTCCCCGAGAGTTAAGTTATCAAATGCATTTTTTTTTAAATTAGACCTATAGATTAGCGCGTCTTACCAAACAAAAAAAGTCTTATCAATTTTAGCATGTTAGTATAGACAGGTATAGATAATAATAGCTTACGTGGATGGGCGCGGTTAAGTAGGCTGCTCTTTGATCTTTGAGCGTGACTCACATCAATAAATAATATATTACATAGGTATTATCCGAAAATTGGTAATTTACGTATGGAGCTTACATGAAATTATAACTTGAGCGGTTTTTTAATTGTAATATTTTTTTATTTGAAGTACCTTATTTATCAAGAAACTGCTAATTGTTACTAAAATTAATGTGTATTTAATTTCAACAGACGCCGTGGCCTTAAGCGTGGAATTGGCTCAGCCTGCATCGGAGGTGGCCAAGGCATCGCTCTGCTCATTGAAGTCGTCTAGATCACCAATCTATTCCCTCCATTATTATATTTGCCTTTATGCATAACAAAACAAACATAATACTTAAAATAAGGTTAAATCTGTTATACCTATCTGTTTAATTTTGTGGTAGTGATGTTGTTTTTCATGTTATGAGATTACATATCTTTAAAAAATGTGATAATATGATCCTGTCGTATATTTTACAAATAATATTTATTACTTAAAGACAAGCTTGAAGATAATGTTACACAATGATACGAAGTTATAAAGGAATTAATTTTTTAATCAAGTATAATAAATTTTATATTTAGCTACCTAAAGCATATTGTATGATTAGAAAATCAAAAAAGCGAATTTGAAATGATTTACTAGACTGAAATTTGTAGTCGTCGTTTTTCTAAAATATGTTATTTTTAAAATAAATATTTATAAATCATGTTAAACTAGAATTTGTTTGTCACATATTGAGAAAATGTATCTTTAATAAGTGGTTACTGTATATATTATATATTTTAAGATTTAAGTAAGTATTAAAATGTTTATAATTATATACGGCTTTATTATTTCCCGTTCTTTTCAATTAATCCAATTCAAACACTTTATTAGCATTTGCATAGAATGGAGAAATATTAAAAAAAATACATTATTATAATAACATTAAATGGTGCAATTTGGGTGGCCTTATCACTTCAAAGTGATCTCTTCCAGGCAACCTTAAAATAAACCCGTTATTTTCATATTTTTGAGAGTTTTCAAGAGTTTTAGATTTAAGTAAGCGCGGTCCGACGTAGCCGTAGAACTATTTGTATGGTAGTACATCTGGCATCCGTCGTTTCATACAAAAAATGTAGATTATTTTCAATCAATAATAAAAAAATGAAGGAATTAAACTGGAATAATTTTTTGTATTTTTCAATAGGCTGTAAAAAGTATAGGAACAGTTGGTTGGGGCTCAATGGAACAAGGGGCACAGTGGTAGATGGTAATGAATTCAAAATACAAAAAAAATCCCGCGCTTTCATTTTGGCCAGTTACAACGCATCACGTGCCACCAAATGACAGTAAATATGGCCGGCGGGCAACAACAGAGTTTTGCGTAAAAATTGTTCTGAGGTGTTAAAAGTTGGAAATTTCTAACTTTCGTTTTTCGATTTTGGATACAGAGCTAGTGTTGCCAAATCCAAGTTAGGTATCTTACTCTTACTAATATTATAAATGTGAATGTTTGGGTGTATGGATGTTGTTTCCTCACGGCAAAGCGGCTCAACAGATTTTAATGAAATGTGGCATACCTAGTATAAGAACAATCTGGAATAGCACAAAGGTTAGTTTTTATCCCGCGGGAATTGAAATAGCGCGGGTAAAACCGCGCGCAACAGCTAGTATGATTATGAAACCAAATTAGCAGTGCTAGCACGGATCTTTTGTCGATCGTAAGTTTACGAATGCTCGTATAGTATGGAGACGGTTTTGCAAGCAATAATTGAAATCTATAAATTGCCGCACGGTCAGCTTAAATAAATGTGTTCCTTGTTAATTTTGAATGTTTGTTAACAGGTTCTACTCTTAAATAACTGTAAAATAAAAAATTACATTGTTACTAAAAACTTGCAACCGACTCTGTCAGCGACGCAAGATAATTTAAGGTTTCATAGAACATAGGTTACCTATCATATTTCCAATAAGATTACTATGTAATTTGATTGTGAATTTGAATCCTCTCGCCAGTAGGATTAGTTGCGTACTAAAGCCGCGCGAGAGCGAGAGAGAAGGTTCTTCCCTTTCTTATTCCAGGAAGGATTGATTGCATGTGGTAGGTACTAGTTGCGCTCTGACGCCGCGCCGTGTGAGCGAGAGAGAACATATTTCTGTTTCGTTGAGTAGCATATGAAAAAAACTGCGAGAACATTACGTTAGATAAATCTATAGCTTGTAGGTAAACTAGAATGTTCTTATAACAGTAGAGACGCTCGAGATAGTAGAAATTTCTGGAATGTAATGTTGTATGAGCGTACAGGCATAGGTATATTTTAAGTTATGATGTTTTGGCGGTAATTTACGTTCCTTTGAATAGTGTTTTATGAATCTAGAGCTTTCTAGTATGACAATCATAGAAGTAGGTATCGAATTAGAAACTATCTTGTATGTTCTCGAAATAATTTACGATGTATGATATATTGATAATCTGGTTTTCGACTATTTTATGTAATTCTATGGTAAATTGATGTCTGTACCTATTGATATATTTGAATGTTAGGAACGTGTTTATGTATAAAACAATATGGTTAAATGTCTTATTTAGGTATTAATAAACAAAGTTTGGCATGGTTTTATACTGTTAGATTATTAAGTAATTACGATAAATCTTGTGTTTATTTCATGTTAGTAATGTTCGAATAGTGTACATCTAAAGTATGATAGTTATTTGTAAGACAAGTTTGATATTAAGTTTATATTGAGAGAAATTACGGTCTTATTTTACGTTTGGTTTTAAATTGTTTGAATTTTATAATCTGATAAGAATTATGATTTGCAGTAATTGAATTCTGATTATATACCTATGTTGAAAATTATTAGAAATAGTTTAGTTTTCATTAGGAACCGTTTTGCCTTAGATATGATGTCTTATGTTCTTAACCACTTGTAAGCGTAAACGATAATAATCAGAAGTTTTTGTTCTAGGAAGTTTTATGTATTAGGATATTTGTAACAATGACTTCTATATCCAGTTAGAGTAGATTTAATCCTTTCATTTGATATATTATTCTTGAATAGAAGTTAAATGGTTTGTAATAGAATCTAGAACAAAATCTTACTAATAGTAAAAATCAACGCGTAATTCGGCTCGAACGTGTGAATCCGCCAGCCAATCAGAATGCCGGAATTATTTTGGCCGGGTTTTGAATAAATAGCGGGAGGCTCGCTACGGAGCTCAGTGGATTGGCCGCGACTGCTGTACGTCCGAAGAGTACCTGCACGGACCTCTCTCTCTAGTGGCATCTCTGCGCGACTTCACCGTGAAGTCTGCGCGCCCGTTCGTAAACGGAGTGACTGCTAACCGCCGCTAGTCGTCCTGGTTGGGGGGCCCGTCCGTCCCTCGGTACCTGCCCGGTCTGCCACCAGCGGCAAGCCCCGGGTAAGGGCCCTGGAAAGACGGCGCAACCCGACTAAGGGTCGCAGGGACGCAGTCGCTCCCCGCGAGTTCCCGCGCACCGGCATACCGGTATGCCGAGCCACCCGCCGCCGCGGAAGTCCACCGCTCCTGCGCCGCTTCCTACCTTGCGCCGCCAATCGGCGGCTGCGAGGGAGGGCAGGCCGCAGTCGAGCAGAAGACCCGCCGCCGAGACCACCGCTCCTAGCAAGCCCGCCCCGCCACCGGCCGTCAAGCCGGCCCGCAAGCCGGGGAGGCCGCTGTCGCCGCCCGCGTTGGAGGCTAAGTCGGCTGCTGCGAACGTCGCTGATGCTGTTGGCGGAGCATCACCGTTCAGCGCGCCGACACTGCCACCGACAAGGACGCCGGCGGCTTCCTCGCACCGGACCGGCTCGCCGGCCGCGGGCGAGAGCGAGATAGTCGCTCACCGCACTCCCCCCTCACCCGAGCGGGGGATACTGTTACAACAACTGGAGCAGCTGACCCCGGAGGAAGCGCAGGAGATAATGGCCGAGGTGTACGCGTACCACGGCCTATCTGCTCCACCTCCGGTCTACAGAATCCAGACCGCGCACGCGGAATTGAGTTTGTCGCCCTCCACACCAGGAGCCGGCGACGAATTCTTCCCTGCGCCGCCGCCGACGCCGGCTACCCTGCCGAAGCCGCCCAGAGCGCGCCCGCAACCCGCGGGCACCCCGCCGGGCCAGGTTTTGGCGGGTACGCCGGACCAGCCTCCCCGCCTAGACAGGCGCCCCCGCGAGCCGCGACGGCGAAAGGTGCCCCCCGAGGCAACCCCCGCCGCGCCCCGCGCCCCCGCAGCCGCGCTCCCGACCACGGGGCGCCCCACACCGAGTCAGAATAAGCCGCCGTCGAGCATGCCGGCCTTGTTCACCTCACCGGACAAGGACGGCGCTCCGGCGCCCACCGGACGAGACTTCGCCACGGTGGCGGCCTCACCGCCGACACCGTCGCCGCCCGCAAAGCGGCCCGCGACCGCGCAGCCCCAGAGCGCGACGCCGGTGATGCGGCCTGCTGCTCGAGCGCCGGCTACCAAGCCGGCCGCCCGCGCCGCCGCCGCCGCACCGGCGCCGCCCACGCAGCCGAAACTGCGGTACCCGCCGCTCATCGTCGAGCACCTCCCCAACTGGCAGGTCCATTTCCGCCGGTTGATGGACGAGCTCGGCAGACCGGCGAGCGCGAGACCGCACGGAAGGGGCCTGCGATTCGTGCCGACTGACGACGTGGAATACCGCGTCGTCCAGAGATATCTCGCTCGGCTGGAGAAGGAGGAGGGAATCTCCTGGTTCTCCTATTCTCTTCCAGCCGAGCGGCATATCAAGGTCGCGATACGCGGCCTCCCCGTCGACACCCCACCGGACGACATCCTCGAAGACCTGAAGCGCCGCGGTTTTGAGGCTGAGTACGTGCGGCCCATACGCGCCCGTCATGGGCGCCCGGGCTGCATTTACTATGCCCAAATCGCTCGGACCCCAGATTTCCCGCAGATATACAGCGTGTCGGAGCTCCTCTGCATGCCGGGCGTCAAAATTGAGGCCTGGCGGGGCAGGAGGGGCCCGGCGCAATGTCACCGCTGCCAAAAGTTCCGGCATTCCTCCCACAACTGCCACAGGCCTTTGGCTTGCGTGCGGTGTGGGGAGGGACACCACGCCGGAGCCTGCCCGAGACCGCGTGAAGAACCCGCCACGTGCGCAAACTGCGGGGAGTCACACCCCGCAAGTAGCGCAGCCTGCCGGGTCTTCCAGCGCGAGATGCGCAATCGGAAGGCCGGCACAGTTGCCCAGACCCGATATGTCCCCGCCGCCCTGGGGCAGGCTAGCCTCATGGCTCCCGCCAACCCAGGGGCGGCGGCCCCACCGAAGACGACCAGGAGGAGACGGCGCCGCAAACCAAACTCCGCCCCGTGCGTCGAGACGGTTGCGGCCCCCACCGGACGAGACAGCCCAGCCGGCGCCGCCATCAAGGCCGCGCTGGCCATACTAAGGACAGCCCTCAACGCGCTGAGCGTGTCGAAAGACCCGGCGCCCGCCCTTGCTTTGGGCATTTCCCAGCTGGAGGCAGTAGCTGGCCAGCTGATCCCCTAGCTCCCTACGCTGATCGCCCGACGGCCGTCTGTCTTGCGATAGACCGCTGACGGGCTTGATTGCGAGGGGAGCTAGGCCACCATCGATGCCGCGCCTAAGGCACCCCTATGACCGGCCCAACTCTTTGGGCTGCGCTGCTGCCTCCCGAAAGGGGCCAATGCCCCGAGCGGATTTCCCCGTTCCCCCCTCGGGGGGGGCGAGCGAAGACAAACGACGGAGCTCAGTTCGTGTCCACTCGGCGAAAAGTGAAGATCAAGCAAGAAGAAGTCAGCAAGAAAGAAGACTATACTCCATATTTTATTAAATCACAATCGTGTCTTCTAGATCAGTGTAATTAGGCTTAACTCATAAGACTATACTACTCATATGACTATACCCAGTATTGTATATGCCTAACACTGTGTCTAGAAATAAAAGGTTTATTGGAGTACACGGCGGTTTCATTTAAGAAATCAACTTGCTCTCCCTTTCTGCGGTACTTCGGGTTCGTGGGCAGTCTACTGGTGGGAAGCATCCATCCAGCTGGCGCAACTGTCTTCGGGGAAGCGGACGTCTGGAGCGTAGCGCTACGTACTTCGGCACGGGTAGCGTGTTCGTCGCACAGCGGTCGCCCTAGTTCGTCCGCCCGGCTCCGGTCATACATACCGGAGTCTATCATCACCGACTTTACAGACTCCATACTACGAGATTCGTAAACTTACGATCGACAAAAGATCCGTGCTAGCACTGTAGATTTGTAAGCAAATATGACTTTTGTTCCATTGTACCCCAAGTACGAGCTTACAAATCAAGTTGTCTGGTTCGTCTGCGTTGTTTGGGTTTAGAATGCGCAGAGTGAAAAATAATGGCTACACTGAACGTAAAAAAAAGTAGGTACCTACACTATTCCTTCATATTTTGTTGTTTTGGGCACTGTTGGTCTTTTTGTATAAATTACTTAATTATAATAAATTTTATATAAACGACTGTTTGTTGCAAAAATAAATCAAAAAAATATACATATGTACCTAAGTATAGATCCTATCCAAAGAAAAAGAAATAATAGTTTTAGGTATTTATTTAGGCATTAAAATAGCAATTGCAAGCTACAATTTAAATAAATAACTTGTTTGTGTGGGAAAAAAACACAGACTCATATCTTTTTGGTTTCCTAGCCTTTGTAGAGTTTTTATGAAGCCACTTAAATTTTTATATCCACTAGCTGTTTCGCCAGGTTTTACCTACTTACGCAATTTCGAATGCCGCGGGAATATCGGGATAATACGTGTCTGTGTGCTATTCGAGACGTTGCACTATTATGGTGCGTACAGATTGCTGTAATGTAACTAGTAGGTAATGTTAATGTAATATCCAGCGCTCGATGCCTGCGCTAGCTGTATTTGGACGTGTATTGCGCACGAACTGATCATTCAATACGGGCATCCTAAGAAAGATTTTTTCCGTATTTCGTCGCAAGCACGGTCCGTCGCCGCACATGTTGTTTTCAACCGACTTCCAAAAGGAAGAGGTTGTCAAATCGTGTGTATGTTTGTTACTTGATTAATTGGTCAATTATGAATCGATTTTGTTGATTCTTGTTTCATTTGATAGATCGCAATAAGTCAGAGGTGGCCCATTTAATGGAAATCGATTCAGTACCTACTTAAAAAATATGTATGAAAACGGAAGATATATAGCTACGTAGGTGACATTTCACTTCAGCCAAAGTTTTGACAAGGATTCAAAAATGTTAGTGAAGTTGGTTTTTTAATGCTCTGCATTTCATAATACCTCTCTCCACGACACTTCACAAAATTAATAGATCACACGAGGTAGAGAGACCGAAGGGACCTCATTCGTGCTCTACTTATTTTTTATCAGAGCTTCATCAGTATCATACGAGGGCGGTCCCAAAATTACCCGACCTGACTTACGTACTGGCAGTTTTATTCGATTAAATACTCTTTTTAAAAAGTCTGATCAATGCGGATTTTAAATTTGGAATTCGAACACGCTAGGTCATTTGTCATTTGTTTTGTAGTCCTTGAAAGTGAACGCTGTCAGAGAATTTTCTAATATGGAAAAAATTGGTCTACGATACGTCATTCAATACTTTCATTTGAAAGGCCTCAGCCCAACTAACATAAAAGAAGAGCTAGATTCTACATTGGGGGAGTCTTCTCCTTCGTTTACAACGGTAAAATATTGGGTGGCCGAGTTCAAACGTGGCCGTACGAACTGCCAAGATGAACCTCGCAGTGGGCGACCAAATGAGGTGACTTCGCCAGAAATGGCAAAAAAAATCCACAAAATTGTATTGGATGATCGTCGACTAAAGGTGCGCGAGCTAGCAGATATGGTAGGCATTTCAAAAAGTGCAGTACATCGTATCTTAACTGAAAACTTGGACATGAGGAAGCTGTGCGCAAGGTGGGTGCCGCGATTACTCACACTAGAGCAAAAACAGCGTCGTGAGCATGTTTCAGTCGAGTGTTTGGCAAAATTTCGAAGCAATAGAGCAGAGTTTTTGCGTCGATTTATTACCATGGATGAAACGTGGGTTCATTATTTCACACCGGAGACGAAAGAACAGTCAAAGCAATGGACCGCAAGGGGAGAATCGGCCCCAAAGAAGGCAAAAACGGTTCCATCGGCAGGAAAAGTCATGGCATCGGTTTTCTGGGACGCTCGTGGGATAATCTTCATAGATTATCTACCAAGAGGAAAAACCATCAACGGCGAGTATTACGCAAACTTGTTGCAGCGTCTAAGTGAAGAAATAAAGATAAAACGGCCTCATCTATCAAAGAAAAAAGTTTTGTTTCATCAGGACAACGCGCCAGTCCACACCTCCGGCATTGCGATGGCTAAAGTCGAAGAATTAAAGTTTGAATTGCTACCTCATGCACCTTATTCACCAGATTTGGCCCCATCTGATTATTTTCTGTTCCCAAACTTAAAAAAATGGCTCGGTGGGAAAAGATTTGCAAGCAATGAAGATGTTGAGTCTACGGTTAATGCCTATTTTGAAGAGCTCGACGGTTCCTACTACAGACGCGGCATTGAAGCTATAGAGCACCGCTGGGAAAAGTGTAAAGAACTACAAGGAAGCTATGTAGAGAAATAAATATAATTCATCCCATATTTTTTGTTTTTTCTTGGTTAGGTCGGCTACTTTTGGGACTACCCTCGTACATACCTATATTACCTAACTACAAGTCATATGTCTTCCAGTCCCGTGGACATTTCGGGTTACTTTCCTTGGTGCACTCCTACCCCTACATCTCCCTAGGAATGT
This sequence comes from Stenoptilia bipunctidactyla, assembly GCA_944452665.1. NCBI lineage: Eukaryota > Metazoa > Arthropoda > Insecta > Lepidoptera > Pterophoridae > Stenoptilia > Stenoptilia bipunctidactyla. Next base: position 15,519,730 of record OX101734.1, on the reverse strand, counting down.
ATGTTTATTGGGAGTGCCCCAGGGCTCGATTCTTGGGCCTTTCTTATTCTTAGTTTATATAAATGATTTGCCATTTGTGGTAAAAGACAAGTGTGAGGTCATACTGTTTGCTGATGATACCTCTTTTCTTTTTAAAGTGAGCAGGCAATTGAAGCATTGCTTTGAATTAAACTATTGTATTGAAATTGTGGAGAATTAGTTTTCAGCCAATAACCTGATCCTCAATGATAATAAAACAAAATTTTTAAAATTCTCACTGCCTAATGTCCGGCATGTACTTAAATACTAACTTAATTGTAAAAGGACAAGAATTGAGCCCTGTAAATTCAGCAGTGTTCCTTGGCATAACCCTAGACGCTCAACTCCAATGGGGACCACACGTAGAAAGGTTGGCGAAGAGACTTAGTTCTGCAGCATATGTCGTCAAAAAGATGCGAAATATTTCTAATGAAGCTACTGTGCGATTGGCTTATTTTGATTATTTTCATAGCTTTATGACATACGGCATTCTCCTGTGGGGAAATCCCGCCGATATTAATGCTAGAATGTGGTACATAGACAGTTGTTACATTATATATATTTAGGACAGTCACACTCTGCCTTACATAAGGCGTGCAAATATTTGTTGGTCAGATATAAAATAAAATGTAAATTAATATGTCAGAAAGAGTAATAGGTATATAAAAATAGAAAATAATATAATACTCACAGGATACTCATTTATAACCCATATGAGTTTTTATTAAATATACACAATTTTAATGTCAAAAAAAAATCAATATAATGTAGTAACAATAATGAAAACAAATTAATAATCAGTTATATAATAATTAGTATTTACACATAATTGACAAAATATACTTAGTAATTAATTTAATTTATCCGTCATATAGTCATTGATTTTATAAAAACATTTATTAATTAACAATTTAAAAATTTTATGTTTAAACTGTGCCAATGGTAATAGCTTATAGTTGTCGGGTAAGTGATTGTAGATTGAGATAGCCATGCAGTAGGCATTTTTGTCAAAAATATTAAGTCGCCTTTGTGGCACATACAGTTTGAATTCCAATTTTTTCTTAATCCTAGTTTTACAATTTAAGAAATCCGTCTGCCGTTTAAATTGGCCAATATTTTTTTTGACAAAAAGTAACATTTCATATAGATAGAGGCTAGGTAATAGGAGTATATTTAGTTTTTTAAATAATGGTTTGCAACTATCCCTATAATTTGCACCACATATAGCTCTAATGCATTTTTTTTGTGACATAAATGCTCTGTGGGCCTCTGTAGAGTTCCCCCAAAGTATTAAACCATACCTTAATATTGACGACACATAGCCATGATACGCTAACCTGGCCGTTTCTTTGTTGGTGTTTTGTGAAAGTTTCCATAACACATAAACAAAACTTTCGATTCTGCGGCAAAGATTTTCAATGTGAGCCTTCCAATTACATTGCTCGTCAATGGTAACCCCAAAAAATTAGCGTTATTCACCGTTTGTAGTGTTTTGTTATTAAGTTGAATACTAATGTTGTTTGATTGAGCATTGGATGTTTTAAACAGTATAACTTTTGTCTTATCTATATTAATTTTTAGATTATTTGATGTTAGCCATTCAGATATTGAATTAATTGCAATGTTAGCTTCAAGCTGCAGAGATTCTTTATTCTTTGTTTTAATAATCACTGTTACATCATCAGCAAAAAGTATGCATGTGTGGGGTGTTACTTTAGGTAGATTATTTATAAATAATAAGAATAAAAGCGGTCCTAAAACACTTCCTTGAGGAAGGCCGCAGTCATTGAGAGGTTGAAATTTGGTACGAGCTGTTTTTATAGTGTTTCCGAGTACATGAGTTATCTCTGCACATTGATAACGATTTTTCAAGTAACTTGCTAACCATGATAGTGCGTTACCTCTTATTCCCTGCGACTCTAACTTATCTAATAGAGTCTTATGGCATACTAAATCAAAAGCCTTGCTCATATCAAGCAGGATAGAGACAACTGACATTCCCGAGTTTAGACCCTCTGTTACATCTTTTACTAATGAAAAGCAGGCTTTCGTCGTACTACTGTCTTTTCTGAATCCATATTGACTTGAACAAAGCAAATCAAATTTTGTCACATAACTATATAGCTTATTATACATTGCTTTTTCAAATATTTTCGATATAATTGGTATTAGCGTAATTGGCCGATAATTATTAATATCATCCCTGTTGCCTTTTTTATGTAAAGGTTTTAAGACGGAGAATTTTAGTTTGTCAGGGAACTGCCCTTCAATAAACGATAGATTTATTATATGGCTTATGGGGCCTGCTAATTTTTCCGCACATTCTTTTATTATCTTCGTGCTTATGCCATCATAACCGACTGATTTCGTATTTTTTAGTTCTTTAATAATTTTATATATCTCTTGTGGTGCTAACGGCTCAAGATATATACTTTGAGGTTCCCTATTACTAAATTTATTAGGTTTGTCTTTAGGTGTCAAATTTATTTTATTATTGTCTATAAAGTGTGAGTTAAATTTATTCGCGATGTCCATAGGTTCATTAATTTTAATATCATTTATAATAAGTTGTTTAATTAATTTGTTAATGTCAGATTTATTATTAAAGTTATTGTTTATAACGTTCCAGGCTGCTTTGCAGCAATTTTTTGAGCGTTTTATGTAGGCAGTATTGATTTGTGACTGAGATGCATATATACATTTTTTTAACTGCAGCCGAATAATTTACATATTTTGTTCTGTTATATTTTTTTTCAGTAGGCAATAATTTATATTTTAGGTAGAGTGTTCTTTTTCTAAGACAACTTTTTTTGATGCCTCTTGTTAGCCACTTATTTTTTAATGGTTTATTTACCTTTTTTATATTTATTACGGGGAAGCACAGGTCGTTAAACAATGTCAGATAATCATGTAATATGTCAAAAGCTTTATTGGTCGATTTTTCATTATATATGTCATTATATATGATTTTTCATCATACGTACCTATCTATATTAAAACTTGCCTGATAGACTAATAGCCATAAGCCATAGCTCTCTACTATGCGTAGAGAGCTGAAGCTTCAAACTCAAATATTCTTTATTTCGTAAGTATTTAAATACATTTGAGATAAGTCAAACAATTTACTGAATCTACCACCACTTCGGAAAGTCGATTTGTTGAGAAGAAGTGGCAAGAAACTCAACAGCAATCATCTTTTAAAAATAAGAAAAAAAATACACAATAGCAATTTACAGCCAGGGAATCCTATCTTCTTGCATCCGGATATCTTATAGTAAACCTTTTCACATAAAACTTATCCTTAAATCTATCGAAGGGTTAATCTTCAACATTTTAGAATTTTATTATAAAATAAAGCGTGAACATTGACCCATGAACGAGTTGGTGATCTTCTGGAGTCTACTATTATATTTATACATTAGGCAATCAAGTACTAGACAGAAACGTAGACATAGATACAGAGGTAAAGATAGAAGCAGAGATAGACGTAGCGATAGAGGTGAGAGAGAATACAGATAATGTGGACGGAGATGAGGATAGCCGTGGGCAAAGACAGGACGTGGACAGGAGATGGGGAAGTCAGAATCAAATTAAAAAAAGTAACATAATCATAAAGTCATCAGCAAAACAACCTGGCACCGCTAGCAGCACCCGTTCACCCGCTGCGTTATACCCGAGTATATATATATATAGCTCCGAGATATACCTCCTCAACCATATTTTAGGGAAGAGGGTGACCCGACACCCGACACTACCGCTAGCCATGCCGCCTAAGGGAGCGTGACGTTCTTGCTGTTGTATGGACAAGAAGAAGATGGAGATGGCGTTGGATAAGAAGGAGATAGAGTTGGAGATTGAGAACTTTTGAAAAACAATTTCCAACCAAGGACTTTTATCGTCCATATATTCAGATATTGTATAAAAGGCTTTTCAACACACTTGCTCGTAAAGTGAGCGTTATTCTATTGAATTTAGAACTATAAACTGGGCTATAAGTCACGCGTGCATTAATATTATACCCTAGTGCATAATATAACGAATCCTACATAGTTGAATTGTACCTTTGTGCAAATTACATGCGAGTAAACAGAGCATATTAAACAACAAAGAGGTTTTATACCACTTCAAATCCATATACGTTTTTAAATGTTTGCGCCTTATATTAGTAAAACAAATTTGTATATCAAACAAATTATTCACAATTTACAATAATTTGTTATAAAATATCAAAATATTTGCATTTACCACTCCAAATTAAACATTTTCACTTAAAATAGGCTGTATATGCAAAACAGACATTGACACATTTGGCGGAAAAAAAAAACCTACGCGCATGCGCGAGGTTCGGCGCCATTTTTCAATCACAATTCACAGATTTGTTATCAAATGTGTTTGATATTTTATGACCACGTATGTCTGTCTTTTACTCACAAGTGTGTTGAAAAACGTCGTGTGTAACTCGTGAGCGTTGCTAATTACAGTCTCGGCTCATTATTAAGCCCTCGCCTGCGGCTCGGGCTCAAATCACAGCCTCGACTGTAATTAGCAACTTCGCTCACTTGTTACATAATATACTATTACTACACAATTTTATTATAAAAACGTATGCATTGACCCACATATGAGTTAGTGACTTTATGAAATCTACTATCATAGCCGGCTAGCTTATACTTATTTATAATATTAACATTATGTAAGTCACATTTTCTATGGAACATGTTTAAGTCCTTTTTTACAAACATAAGATTTTCAAAGATATACAGGGTCCGCATATAATAGTCAATTATATTTTAATAGCAGATTAGGTATGATGAGTGGGTCTGAATTTCGAAAGAAAAAAAATTTTTTTTTTCAATATTTTTCATAAATTAAAATTTCAAAATTCTTCTCTGTGACTATACCATTTTATGACTATACACAATTAGATGGACACGTTTTTATTACTTGTTGTGTAATCATCAACTACAGATCAAACTTAAATTTTGACCACTTAGAAGAATTTTGAAACTTTTAATTTATGAAAAATATTTAAAAAAATATTTTATTTTTCTTAATTATGACCCACTCATCAGTCTTAATCTGCTATTAAAATATTATTGACTATTATATGGCGACCCTATATTGTGACGCAAACGTAAGAATACTTATTTCTAAGTGACACTCTAGAATTAAGTTTGTAGATTGCGCGAATAGCCCGTTTCTGCAGCACAAAGATAGTTTTAATATCGGCGGGATTTCCCCACAGGAGAATGCCGTATGTCATAAAGCTATGAAAATAATCAAAATAAGCCAATCGCACAGTAGCTTCATTAGAAATATTTCGCATCTTTTTGACGACATATGCTGCAGAACTAAGTCTCTTCGCCAACCTTTCTACGTGTGGTCCCCATTGGAGTTGAGCGTCTAGGGTTATGCCAAGGAACACTGCTGAATTTACAGGGCTCAATTCTTGTCCTTTTACAATTAAGTTAGTATTTAAGTACATGCCGGACATTAGGCAGTGAGAATTTTAAAAATTTTGTTTTATTATCATTGAGGATCAGGTTATTGGCTGAAAACTAATTCTCCACAATTTCAATACAATAGTTTAATTCAAAGCAATGCTTCAATTGCCTGCTCACTTTAAAAAGAAAAGAGGTATCATCAGCAAACAGTATGACCTCACACTTGTCTTTTACCACAAATGGCAAATCATTTATATAAACTAAGAATAAGAAAGGCCCAAGAATCGAGCCCTGGGGCACTCCCAATAAACATACATTCCTAGGGAGATGTAGGGGTAGGAGTGCACCAAGGAAAGTAACCCGAAATGTCCACGGGACTGGAAGACATATGACTTGTAGTTAGGTAATATAGGTATGTATGATACTGATGAAGCTCTGATAAAAAATAAGTAGAGCACGAATGAGGTCCCTTCGGTCTCTCTACCTCGTGTGATCTATTAATTTTGTGAAGTGTCGTGGAGAGAGGTATTATGAAATGCAGAGCATTAAAAAACCAACTTCACTAACATTTTTGAATCCTTGTCAAAACTTTGGCTGAAGTGAAATGTCACCTACGTAGCTATATATCTTCCGTTTTCATACATATTTTTTAAGTAGGTACTGAATCGATTTCCATTAAATGGGCCACCTCTGACTTATTGCGATCTATCAAATGAAACAAGAATCATCAAAATCGATTCATAATTTACCAACTAATCAAGTAACAAACATACAAACGATTTGATAACATCTTCCTTTTTGCGGCGAGGGACCGTGCTCGCGACGAAATACGGAAAAAATCATACTCACGATGCCCGTATTGAATGCATTGTTCGTGCGCAATACACGTCCAAATACAGCGAGAGCAGGCATCGAGCGCTGGATATTACATTACTGGTTCCATTACACCAATGTGTACCCGCCTTTAGAGCAGGCCACGAGCGCGCTCTACTGCGACTCAGTTTGTGCTCGAGAGGCGTCCAAATCATTGGTACCTACTTTTTTGTAGGTTACATTACTATTTGCATTACTTACAATCTGTACGCACCATTACTAAGCCAAATTCCATCCAAATCCGTGATTGAGGAAAAAACATCCAGACATCCGTTTTTCATCCATTCTAACTTTCATATTTATAATATTAGTAGGATAAGAATTTGAGGTGAAACGCGGCATATGTAAGTCACCATTAGATAAAAAAAGATAAGGGCATAGGTATTACCTACTTACTTACAAAAAATGTGTAATAAAAACCTATATGTACCTACTTACTTAATAACTTTAATTTCAAAGTTCACAATAAAAATGGCGATGATAAAGTGTACCTACTTTGAAACATTCTTGTTGTCGCTTACTGAATTATGCAGAGATATGGACATGAACACGATAAACCAGTATTGTAGAAAGTGCCGACACGGGCCTACGCGCAATCGAATGTGTAGTGACGTTTATTTTTAAAGTTAGTGTATTAAATAAACAAACAACATGGCTGTTGCGATAAATAAAGGTCAGTAAAATATAATAAGTAGTTTGTCTTTTTATTTAGGGACATAAGATATTAGGCACTGCTTTGCCTTTTAGAATATGATTAATAAAAAAAGAAACTTAAGTTGATTTAGTAGGATAACAGATTACCTACCCATCTAAGTCGCTTCGAAGTTACTTATCAGCTTTTGTCATGGACTCCAGAAACAAGGGATTGAAAGTTATTTTTAAACTGGCCCGGCTAGGCTGGGACTCGAACTCAGGTGACCTTTCACACCAAAGGCGACCTTTAGACCAACGACCCGTAAAGGCATGATGATATTCTATCTTTTTAAGTAAAATATTGAAAATTCGAACTTGGTCTCGATAAAATAATAAATAAATAAAATAAAATCCCTAGACAATCACACGAACTACATGGTCCCAAAGTAAGCATAACTTGTGTTATGGGATACCATGTAGCGAACTAGGGGGGAACTTAAATAGATAAACACCCAGACACGGAACATTTTTTTTTCTTGTTCCGTGCGAGAATAGACATAGACGCCTGAGGTAGACAGGTCGCCAAATTGGTCGTCACAATACGGCTTTACCTCACTTAGCCCTATGGCTATTACTGAAATACCTACTACATTTTCGGGGGCAATGTCCTACCGGTTTTAATATCTTGTACCTTGAATCCATTATCATAGTTTATTTTGTTTTATGACTGATAGCTTAGTATGAATTGGTATTTATTAAATATTAACATTTGACATTGGACTCGTTTTATCTTACTATCATTAGGTATATTGATAGTAAGATATTCTGTAAGTATCGGAGTTTTATTACGAAACAAAAATCTTGGTCGCTGGATTGCGTTAAGCCTTATTTATAGGTATCTACTTCTACTTATACCTACTAGCTTATATTATAAAGCATTGTAGAGATTTTGTTTAATTTGTTTAGTAGTTTTAACACGATTAAAAACAAACACTTAGGTATTATACTGTTGTTAGGTATGTAGTTTGACCTTATAAATACATCTTAATATTTGAATGACCATATTATAATCTATTGATATTATCTACCTATCTAAAAAGGGATTTTGTAAATAAAACGGATACCCTAGTGTAGGTACTTACACCCAGACCCAAGCTAGTTATGAAAAGTTAGTTTTCTAAAGTGGCGCGGCTGGGACTCGTACCCGTAACCTCTCTCTCACACCGCTGCAGCCGAACACTATACTAATGCATCACGGAGACTGTCACTTGATTGTCATTTTATAGTAGTGTGATCAATTGAAGAAGTTTCATTGGATTTAAATCTTTGGTCTGTATGACAAAAGCTTCTTCATTCTCAATTGCCTTAAAATGGAAGGCAATTCATTTGCTTACTTAGTTTGGGCGACTTTAATATACATAGGTACGGTCAGCATCAAAAGTTGATGAACATATTGAAATTTTCAAAGTCTCTATTCACCATATTGTGCCTAAATAACGACTAATATTGACTAACTTCTATGTTTTATGATTACAACTGTATAGTGTAAATACATAGAAGTTACTAAATATTAGCCGTTATTTAGGCGCAATATTGTGAAAAGCGACTTTGGGAATTTCAATGTGTTCATCAACTTTTGATGCTGACGATACCTACTTAATATTTATTCATAACAGCAACATAACACAACTTTACGCTTGTCTCCCTTTGGTGTAGATAGAGACTAGGGGACGTGGATTGCTACGATCCAGTAATACCTCTTTCACTTCTTCCACGTTCGTAAATCTTTTTATACATGATCGCCGGTTACGAGTACTTTTAACTATTATAGGACCATTTTAAGTAAGTATGCATCACAATTTTGGTCGGCAATTACTAGTTCATCTTCATACGGTTTTTTTTTAAATGCATTTTTAGGAATATTCATAGTAGCTGCAAAACGCACTCCATTCGGTCGCATGGGCGGCAGACTGCGGGATCTGCATCCGTCGGACCTGCTGGCGGTCGCTGCCAAAGACGTCTTCAAGAGCTCAGGGATTGCACCCACTGCTGTGGACACCGTTAACATCGGCATCGTCAATGTGGTGAGATTTTAGCTAGCTTGATTGAATCAGGCGTTACTTTGCGGAAATCCATGACAACTACTATAACAAAGTTACCTTGCTAATTTAGCGACTTGTACTTGCACTAGTGATGCAGGATATTCGTGCGTTGGTTCAACGCCCTCCCTCCCTCAAGCAAGAAGCAAGAAATACAATGAACACACACTTGGAATACTGTAACCCACGCCAGAAGCTCACCGTGCTATCTTCAGGGTGCACCTAGGTGGTGGTCGATGCACCCTGAAGATGCTTCTGGTTGAAGCGAAACACGTGTTGGTGATGGCTTGTGGTGTGGGTTACAGTATTCCAAGTGTGTGTTCATTGCATTTCTTGCTTCTTGCTTGAGGGAGGGAGGGCGGTGAACTAACGCACGAAAATCCTGCATCACTAGTGCAAGTAAATTTAGCTAGCGTTTATGCGATAGGTACGGCGCAGGAAATACTTTGTTGGGCTGTAGGAACCGCAAAAAAATATCTGAGATGGTATTGATGTGTGATGGTTCAATTGGAGAACTTAGGCAAAATCTTCCATCAACTTTTACCAGGTCTTCGTATAAATGATTTATGTTCTTTTTCCAATGATAACTGATCATGACAAATTTAAATTGAAACTGGGAATTTGACAGGTTTTTTATTTATTTTAGGGCATTGTTACCGAGAAAATCCTTTTTTCTGTAAAAATAGCCAATAGCCAACAAAAATACCAACAAAAATAACTATAATAAGTACTGACCACTAAGAACAATGACATGATAATTTGCAACGTCACCTATTTACGTATCTATATCAAAATAAAATCTCCTGAAGATCCTTGAAGGTTCGAGTCCTGGTCGGGTGATTTTTATTTAGCACATTTTTTCAGAGAATAATTGAGCATTATTAAATGCAAAAATCTTTAAAAAATATAATTATAGATAATTTTTAAATGTAGAAAAGGAATAAAAACCTATAAAGAAAAATACTATACCGCCAAGGGGCTCCCATTTGCTGGCGGGTGCTCTAACCAATTTTATTTAGTAGTAAGAAACTTAAAAATAATGAAGACTACGAATTCAACTTTACTAAACTACAGGTTAATCTCAGGAAGTTTTCACGATACATAATCTGAAATGAACCGCATTTGCCGGATTTAACGCGTATAACGTCATGAGCGACCACGGAGTCTGCTGACAGTGCTGACACCGAAATGTTTAAATGTAACAAATGCAACAAATTCCTTCCTAAACCCGTGTGCTTTCATCTTCGACCTCATCGTCACTTACCATCAGGTGAGATTGAGGTCAAACGCGGGTTTAGTCACTTATAAAAAAAAAACAATGCAATAAATTCGGTTTACATAAAATTGTTTTAATTCATTGAATCAGGCGTTACTTTGCGGAAATCCATGACAACTATCTACGATAGGTAACTAAGTTACTGTGTTATTATGATGCTATGTTATGCGTAGCTCGGCAGTGGTCGTTGCACCCTGAGGATGCCCCTGGTTGAAGTGAACTGGTGGTGGTGGTCGTTGCACGCTGCGGATGCTTCTGGTTGAAGCGCAACACTTGGAAGCTTGTGGTGTGGTTTATAATATGTGTTCATTGTATTTCTTGCTTGAGTGAAGGGCGATGAATCAACGTACGAAAATCCTGCATCACTAGTGCAACTCTGAGTCACGGAATTAGTAAGGTAACTTAGATATAGTAAAAAGTGTTACATACATACATACATAACGTCATGCCTGTATCCCTTATGGGGAAGGCAGAACACCGGAGGTTACAATACCATCTGATGTCACGTTTGACAAATTTGGAGGTATTATAAAGATGGAGAGGGACTATTGTAGTGACAGGGGGTCAGCCTATCACTACAATAGTCCCTCTCCCACAAAAACGCCTTTAAAACCTCTGTCCCTTAACTGACTTTTACAGTATGCCCGGGAAGAGAAGCAGCTGGCACATTCTTTTTTTTTTTTTTTTTTTATTTATTTATTAAGGAAGTCAAACAGTTTTTTACAAATAATTTTAAAACTAAGAATACTAATAAACCTAAAGTTCCATTAGAAGTTACACAATCATAAAAATTTACAAGCTCTAAGCATAAGAGAGAGTGGTCGCTTTTCTCACAAATTAAAAAAAAATAAACATAAAAAAAAGCAACAAAATATAAATGCAAGAAAAAAAAATACAATTAAATAGTTAAATAATAGGGTACCTTACGAAATTTATTAGATAAGTACTTAATAGAATAATATACCTACTTAAAGTATTACTTAGATAATGATTATTAAGATTATGTCTTAATTGGAAAGATATTGTATATATTGATTTAATTACAAAGCAACACAACTAAAACTATCGTTCTAATGATAAAATTTTTTTTTTTTTTTTTTTAAACAATCAACACTTCACTTACTTTTCTTTTATATAAACTAATGCTTAATGAGAATATGTCAACATCCAAAAGTTTTTTATTATAGAAGTCACATGAGCGTCTTATAAATGTATTTCTTGAATAATTTGTACGGTAATGAGGGATATAAAAAGTCATCTTAGAACGTGAGTGAGAGTCACGAGGAATATTAAATTTAATCATCTCCAAGAGATGGCTGGAATCAATTAGGTTATTTATAATTTTATATAAAAATACAGAATCTAAGAAAATTCGTCGACTTTGAAGGGATTGCAAGTTATGCCTAGCAGCACTTGTTGCGTAATCTGTAAAATTATTTCCTGTACGATAATCTAAAGACTTTAAAAATTTGTTTTGTACTTTTTCAATTCTAGTAACGTGTACTGCATACTGTGGACTCCAGATCACACTACCAAATTCTAAAATACTTCGTACGTAAGCAAAAAACAAGGTTTTTAATGTATAGGCATTTTTAAATGGCTTACCCAGTCTAATAATCAATCCCAGTTGTTTGAAAGCCCTAGAAACCATGCTGTCTATGTGGTTATTATTAAAATGTATGTAAGATTCCAGCCATCTTAGCAGATTGCCATGTACACCGAATTTGGAAAGCTTCATGATTAAGGTGGAATGATGTATTTTATCAAATGCCTTGGAGAAATCGGTGTACACTGCATCTACCTGGCATCCATTATCAAGCGCATTTAATATAAGGTCTGTATACGAGATCATGTTAGTATAGACACTCCTTCCACGAAAAAACCCATGCTGTTGTTGCGAAATCAAGTTGTGAGATTGTGTATTTAACGCATCAGTAACTATTTTCTCGAATATTTTACCAAATACACAGATTTTGGAGATGGGCCTATACTGTCTGACTTCATGTTTGTTGCCTCCTTTTAGAATGGGCGTTATTAAAGCTTGCTTCCAAATGTTAGGAAAACAGCCCTCCAACAACGACTTTTTAAAAATTATGGTGAGTGGCACTGCTAAGTCTTTTGATAATTTTGAAACTATAATGGGATGAATTTCATCGACACCTGCACCTTTGTTGATATCTACATTTTTCAGTAACTTAAACACAATTTGCTGGGTAATGTTAACTGAGGATATGTCTACAGAGGATATATGCCCACTACTGCAAAGTTCCTCATTATAATTGGCACCAGCGTTACTGTTGCATACAAATACAGAGTGAAAGTAATCGTTAAACATATTGCTCATGGTGACAGGGTCGCTTGAAGAAAATCCATCGTTAGTCATTTGAGACGGTACACTGTTTTCAGTTAATTTAGATTTAATAAAAGTCCAAAAATAACGCGGGCTAGTTTTAATATTTTCTTCGGCATGACTAATGTACTTGTTATAACACTCACGTTCAAGTTTATTTTCCATTGACCTTAATTTTTTAAATTCAATATAGTCAAGATTATTATTATATTTCTTCCATTTGGCGTGTACTTTTAATTTCTTACGGGTAAGACTTATAAGAGAACGGGAGAACCAAGGTGGGTTGCGATTATTTGAATATATTAACTTTTTAGGTGTGTACTCATTTATCAATTTATGCAATACGGAATAGAAGTATGAAACTGATTGTTCAGTATTTAAATTTTTTAATGAATTATCCCAATTAATTTCTAACAAACCTTTACTTATCATCTCAAAATTACTGGCATGATTTATGAGTTTAAGTTGTTTTTTATGATTCAAAAATACAGTTTCAGAAAGAGTGAGCGTGATATCCAAAGATTTATGGTGATCATCTTCAGCGGTGAGAGGAATAGAAGAAGCTATAACTTTGCAGTCAGAGTTACTAAGAACCAGATCGAGGATATGCCTATTAATATTGAAACAACTGTTACCCTGAATTAACCCTGAGAAATTCATAAAATCCAATAACAGTGAAGCTTTGTTATCGTTATTTGTATTAAATTTGAGGACATTATAATCATCAAAATACCAGCCTGCATTCGACACATTAAAGTCCCCTAACACTAAAAATCTATCATTTTCATAACTATGAATAAGTTCAGAAGCATTATCAAAAAATGAATGTAATGATTGTAAATGATTATTACCATGTGGGAAATAGCAACAAGCTATATGCAGTGTACGCGGAGGCGGCCGCGAACTGTAGCGATTGGTGACAGGGCCAAGATCAATGCTCAGCCACAGCTCCTCAGCCTCCCGCGTCGAGCACCAGTCGTCCCGCCGGCGCGCGCGCAGCTCGCGGCGCACGGCCACCAGCACCCCGCCCCCGCGCAACTTACCTCCAGCCCCAACCAATCTATCCCGACGGTACACGTTGTAATTGCAATAAAAATATTCCGCGTCATAAAAATCTGCTGTAAGCCAGGTCTCAGTAAGACATACAATATCGTAGTTAGATTTTAGTAGATTGCTTAAGAAATGATGTGATTTAGTTCGTAAGCCCCTCACGTTCTGATAATATATATTAAGTGATTTCAATTCATGCATTTTAATAGTAAGTATAAAATATTCAAAAAACATAAAAGTTTAAAGCTCAAGTCAAGCAAAAGTTGACATATTACAGTTCTAAAATATAAAATTATAAAAATATCATGATATTTATAAATATGTTGGGTCAAAAATGTTATTTTATTATGTATTAAAGAATACATTATATGCATAAACAAGTTATTATTCAAAGTAAGTGAAGTGTTGCTGTCAATATTTTGTGCATGATAATAAGCAGAAAACAATTTCTTAAGGACTTTATCAGGTATATAATAATGATAGTAAGCCAATAGTTGACCTGACAGTTTAATAAACATAACGAATAAAATAAACAGAAAGATCATAACAGAATGAAATAATACAAACAAAAGTCACTTAATTTTCAATAAATCACTTTCATCTTTGATACGTATAATGTGAGATTTATCTGTTTTTCTTAACAATATTTTACAGTCCTTCACCCATAAGTAGGTATAATTTAATTCCTGTTTTAGTTGACGAACACGTTTTAGAAGTAGTTTATTAGCCGGCGTCAGGTGGTCGCTCACAAACACAGGGGCGGCGGCACCAGGCATGCCGAGGTCCGCCGTGGTGAGGCCGCGGCGCAGGCGCACCGCCGCCAGCAACTCATCCTTGCGCCGCCGCTGGGTGAAACGCACTATTATTGAGGGTGGTCGGGTCATGCTCTTACTGTTATCGGGGCGCGTGATCACAAAGGGTCTTACTCGATGTATGGTGTCTATATCCGTTTCACGTAGAACGAAACCAACTTTCACAGCCAAGTCACATAAAATGTTGTTAAGATTTTCTCCGTTATATTGAGGGATTCCGGCAATTTCCAAGTTATTTTGACGGGAAAACTGATCCTGAGAGTTGTTTTCATTTGTCAAAGCCCTGATGGTGTCGTTTGCCTCGTCAAGCGCATTTTGTAATTTTGGTACACATGTAACTTTTCCTTCCACGAGAACTAACCTTTGCTCCATGTCGACAAATCGGGTTTCAAACTCATCCCATTTAGTGTTTAGTTTCAGTACAGTTTCGGTGGCAGTCTGTAGGTCCTTTTTTAACGATATGATATCGGATTGCATGGTTTTAAATTCAGCTCTAAAATATTTTAATTCACTTAGGACATCCGCCATAGGTGTAATCTCCACAGCAGTGCCAGGGGGTTGTGTTCGGCAGAGAGAGCATCTCCAAGCTGCTTTTTTATCCACTCCCATTTTGCGATAAGTACTTTCTGCTATACCCGCGCATCCGTAGTGAAAAAATCCATTACACTGATGACACGTTACGTAGTCCGTTACGGATTCATTACACTTTTTGCATACAGTCATTTTTACGTGTAGGTAAAAACTTTTACGTATAGGTTAAATAACAATTAATATGAACTATAAGTTGCTATAGATGAATATTAAGCACGTAGGTAGGGGCGCGAGAATTTAACAGCGACGACCGTCTCTTTCGAGCTCGTGGCGCTAACTGATTCTATGTTTTTCTTTCGCTCCCAGTCCAGCATGGTTTTATTTTACAAAATGTGTTTTATTTTACAAAATGATCTCTTTCAGATAAGCGGTTCTTCAGATGGAGGGCTGGCTCCCCGGCACGCGGCGCTGAAGTCAGGCGTGCCGCAGGAGACACCGGCCCTCGGCGTCAACAGGCTTTGCGGCTCCGGGTTTCAAGCTATTGTGAACAGTGCTCAGGTAAAGTAGTCTTGGGTTTTCTTTCTGCTAGCTTTATTTTGCTATCTGCAAGGTCATTATCCTGATTTACAAGCTATAAGATTATATATTGATGAAGCTGAAGATTTAAAATAATAAAAAATACTTATATTCTAATGTGAGATGTCATACTTAATAACACAGTAGAAATGATAAAACACCAAGCTTGGCCTAGTTCTGGTTGGTGGAAGTCACAATATTTAGAGCGCCGAAGTGGCTTCTGAAAAACCCTAATGACTACCTACCTCCTGGGCCGTTATTTAACTTGCTATATCGAATGATAATCACAGGAGCCACTGTGCCACGATGATGATGTATAAGACTCGAACGTTAAAAAGTGCTTTTACCTTCCAGGATATTCTAACTGGAACCGCTCAAGTTTCTCTAGCTGGTGGAACAGAAAATATGTCTGCGCTTCCATTTGTGGTTAGAAACACCCGGTTTGGCGTTCCTTTAGGGGCTAATATCGCATTTGAAGACATTCTTCATGCCTCATCTTTAGATACGTACTGCAATTTCACGATGCCCCAAACTGCTGAAAACTTAGCAGATAAATATGAGCTGAAGAGAGCGGAGGTGGATGACTTTGCTCTGCAGTCACAGTTGAAGTGGAAAGCAGGTGGGTTATATCAATTTATGCATTAAATAAAAAGAAAACCAAGAGGTTGAATATAAGTATATTGAACTGTTTTTTAGATAGATCTGAAGACAGCTTTTTCTATATATACTCTTAATTTTCTTAACTTGTTTGCAATATTTGGCAGTTTTCTTTAAATAACTTGATGGTGGGTATTTCGTATTTATTGAACTACATTATAGAAATTATTGAAGTCTTGTCCGGTGTAGGTTTTAGAGACTGATGATGAAAAAATCCTATGAGAGAATTGCCCTTTTTTAAATACAGTTTTGACTTCTAATGACGGTGTCTTATAATTTTTTCCAAGTTCTGCACCAGGTCTAAACATAAACTTTAAAAAATAATTAACGTTCAATGAAAAATATAACCTATTAATCTAACATTAAATGTTCAATAAATTTTATTGCTTTAGCACATGACAACGGAGTCTTCAAAGCTGAAATGGCCCCGGTAACCGTCAAAGTGAAGAGACAAGAGGTGGTGGTAGATACGGACGAACATCCACGTCCTGACACCACAGCAGAGGCACTGAACAAGCTGCCAGTTCTTTTCAGGAAAGGAGGAGTGGTTACGGCTGGCAATTCTTCTGTGAGTTAACCAGACTTTTTTTGTGATTTCTTAACAGGAAAAAAAAATCGCAAGATAAGCGAATAAGTATGTATTTTATAAGTTTTTAAACTGGCATGGTCATTAACATTTAAATTAACTTTAGAAACGGGATATTTACCATGTTTTTCATTTATTTTGAGTTCTCGATATTTCGGCACTGTTACAAGCACCATGATCACGACGGTACCGGTAATTAAAAAGGATGTATTTTTTAAATTGTACAATTAGGTAGGTATGTGCTTAGTAACAAATTTAAAGATTGAGATCAAATGTGTGATAAATAGAATTGAAGGTCGAAAATTGTATGATATAACATACTATGAGAACTCGGATGAGGAGATTTTAGGGAATAGACTACCAAGCTGGCTGAATGCTGGTGGGTGGATGCCAGTCGAGGCGCCAAAATTGGCGTTGGCAAATCCTTCGGGTACTTTATAAGTAGGCAGGTAAAGCATCCGCGACCATAGCACGACATTCGTTGTGATAAATGAATAGTCGATGGCGACTCATCCAATCGGACCGAAACTTGCTAAACCACCTTAATAAGCTTTTTTATTTATTTGATAGACATTTTTTAACAAGACATTAGGCACCCATTAAATAGAACTGAACAAGAATCGTAAAATAATTCATACGATTTGGTAATTGGGATAAGTTATTTTATCCCATATAGCAATATAGATTATAGTTAGGTATCATATAGTTTCAGCAACTAACAATTTATGAACTCACTTTTCTTCAAAGGGTATCAACGATGGAGCAGGGGCGTTGATTCTTGCTGGAGAAGATGCCGTCAAGCAACATGGCTTGAACCCTCTCGCCAGACTCCTGGGCTGGTCCTACGTGGGCGTGGACCCTAGCATCATGGGCATTGGGCCAGTGCCAGCCATCCAGAGCTTGTTGGCTGTCAATAAACTGAAACTCGATGACATAGACTTGATTGAGGTATGTTTATAGCCTTATCTATGAACATTAGTAAAGCTATTTAATAGTAACTAAGTACCTACTTAATCGTAGAAGCCGTAGTTTTGGAAAGTAACAAATAAAAGAAAATTACTGAAGGTCTATTCTTGAAAATATTTTTTTTGCCTTGCTTTTTTTTAAGAAATAAAACTTTTATAAACTAAAGCTAAAACTTCTATGAATGCTTTATGCGTATGTTTGACGAATAAGTTTTGGTATATTTAGATTTCTTTATAAAGTATTGTTTGTTATTTTGCAGATCAACGAAGCCTTCGCAGCGCAGACGCTGGCCTGCGCGAAGGAGCTTGGCCTTGACATGAGCAAGTTAAACGTCAACGGAGGCGCCATTGCAATGGGACATCCCTTGGCAGCTTCTGGAGCTAGAATCACGGCGCATTTAGCGCATGAGATGAGGTAGGTATTTGTTTATGTCTTTATTTATAGCCCTAAAATATGTTTGAGGTCAAAAAATAAATAACGCCTTCGGCATATCTATTGATTTACATGCGGGCAGCATGATCTTATTTGATATCTAAAAAGAGGATTACAAATGTACCTAAGTATATAATTACCGGAAAATTCTTAACGCCAGTTTTTAATAAGCGAAATCATTGCTTAACGATAAGGTTAATTTAAAGAACTAGTTGAGGCAATATTAATTTAATGTAATTCTCAGACGCCGCGGTTTGAAGCGAGCCATCGGGTCCGCGTGCATTGGCGGCGGCCAGGGCATCGCGCTGCTACTCGAAGCTGTCTAAATATCTCTGGCTGGCGAACTATAAGACTGTGCTAAAATATTATAAGTTCTATTGTAAATACATAAAGATACAAATTGTTACTGAAATCTTCAAATCTTTTATTGAATCTTTCAATAGGAAGCCCTTAACTAAGAGTGTGGGCGGGTTTGATTTTTAATAAAGTTACATAATGAGATAGTAAAAGAGGCATTAGAAATCGTAATGACCACTTGATAATAGCACATGGGATCGACGACGACTAAACTTGTCATTTAAACCACTCTAGTCTCAATGATATTTTTTTTATCGACGCTGTCATCCTTCTGTGTAGCATACCTACGGGCCTGGATGAATAAATTTAGTGAAGGTACATTATCTCATTTATTGGTCACCACGTTTGACTTGATGTAAAGTGATGGTGAAGATGAAGCGCTAAGGTCATAAAATCTAAGTCGAAAAATGGTCGGAGTGATGAAGATCAACGGAGTGAACGGCATCTTCAATACGCAAGTCGCCAGACTGATTCTGAAGGGGTGCTACTTAATAATATAATAAAACTTTATAGCGAGAATCAAAAGATATATGTACACACCTAGGTAGGTAGGTAGGTCCTAGGTAGGTTCCTTCCTAAACCCGTGTGCTTTCATCTTCGACCTCATCGTCACTTACCAAAAGTTGAGATTGAGGTCAAACGCGGGTTTAGACACTTATAAAAAAAAAAAAAAAAAGGTAAAAAAAAAATCGTTTCTATTCTTATCACTAGTGGGAGTAACTTTAAATTGTCACCTCTCTCGACAGGCACATGAATTAAGGGCAGGGCTACCCCTAGGCAAACCCAAGCGAAAAAAATTAAAGAAGGCATATTCTTACACTCATTTAATAGTACACACTTTCATTCATGCAAATAAATATGACTTGATTTGATTAGTTTACAAAACAAAAATGGGTAATCTCAATCGCCCGATGTAGATGCCAACTGTCTCCCGGGCCTCTAAGGCTAAAAAGCCAAAAAAGCTTCTACCGCTCAGTTTGTCCGATAAACCAAGCCGAAGTTAATACACAGGTTGACCCGTGGAAACAAAAATAGGGGCGACCCATGTGTCCCGTCTCGTCTGAACACCTCCCACCTGGCAAGATCTGAAAAGCCAGGTCAGCCCTACTTTACTTAATAATTTTGATTACGGTTTGGCTATGCAGTATATAAATGACATACTGTTGATTGTCCCACTCACTTATTTTCTTGTCAAGACAACAGCAAGAATGTCATGCTCCCTCAGGCGGCATGGCTAGTGGTAGCGTCGGGTATCGGGTCACACTCTTCCCTAAAATATGGTTGAGGAGGGTGATGGCTGGTGCTTGCGTTAACTCGTGAACGGGTGCTACTAGCGGTGCCAGGTCGTTTTGCTAATGATACTATGACCATTTTATTCCATTCTTGTTCAAATACTCTGGTCCCAGTTTGTCATGTTCGTATTGTGCTTCCATAGCTCATTGCATCTGCTATGTAAGCAATTTGGTTGTGGCATGACATTGGCTCTCACAATCAGCTGTCTTGTGTTTGTTTTTTTTTCATGTCACGGTCAATTTGTACTGTACCTATTTGTATTAATTTGATAATTTATGACTGAGAAGGAAGTATGTGATGACTGACTTCATCAAGTGTTTTGTGAAATTCCTAAGATGAATAAAACTTTTTGAATTTTTGCCCTAGCAAAGAAAACATAGTTAAATGGGGATTCAGTGCGAATGGAGATGACCAGTGTAATACAACTCCACAAACTATGTTGCATTGCATGCAGCAGCTGTTCTACTGCTTTGTGTGCCCGGAAAGTTGCATTACTGAAGACATCGCACTGGCCGCCGACGACGCGTGGAAGTTAAAGGTGGAAAGTTTTTGGGCGGGCAAAATATAATTTTCATTTCTCATACTCGGAAAGTAGTCTATGTTTGATCCAAGTATCGGTCTGAACATGCTTCATCCGACCCGCGGGTCGGAATGTTTCATACAAATTCATTCCGAACCAAGGGCCGGAATGGATTTCAAAAATAGAACTAATACATTTCTTATGAAGCCAGCTGTCAAAAATTTAGATTTTTTTTTATTTTAGTAGTCAAAGAAGTAATTTAAAAAAATATATTTGTCTATATTTTGTCACTATCATTTAAAAAAAATATAAATATATAATTTTCTTAATTATATATAATTATTTTAATACATAGGGTTGTTTTATGTAAAAAATGATATCTATACCTACATAGAAATGTCATCCGACCCTAGTTTAACAATCTACTATT
Organism: Stenoptilia bipunctidactyla; assembly: GCA_944452665.1. Classification (NCBI taxonomy): domain Eukaryota; kingdom Metazoa; phylum Arthropoda; class Insecta; order Lepidoptera; family Pterophoridae; genus Stenoptilia; species Stenoptilia bipunctidactyla. Next base: position 15,498,827 of record OX101734.1, on the reverse strand, counting down.
CAATTCGTCTATTCATCGACGTTACAAGAAGAAGAATATAGTATGAATACCAGACATAACATCGAGATTAGTGAATCACAAACAAATGTTCTTTCCTAAACCCGTGGAGGGACGTGTAACCACAGTCTTCATGCGCACTTTCCATCAGGTGGCATGGAAGACAAACGTCCAATCCTTACAATATAAAAAAAAACGAAGAAAAGGGGAAGGAACCTATGGCCCCACGGTTGTTGCCCAGAAAGTATCTACCTATAGTAAACTAGGTATATAAACTTTGATAGTGCGATGTTAGATAATTAGTAATATCGTCTCTATCGTCTAATATCGTAGACCCGCTGCACATCATAATTTAAATTTAAAAAAAAACAGAATTCAAATAAATAAGATAAATGTAACTAGCGTGTTTTGGTGCAAATACCTACCAATAAACATTCTGTGATAAAAAGATAGGCATATGTTGTGTAAGTAGATATACCTAAGTATAAGCGCAGTTTATACAAAACATACGCGAATTGTCTTTACACATGATAAGTAACATTCACACTGTTATCAAACCGAGATATAAACGTACGAAGTCAAACAAATTGGATTGTTTCATCGTAATTTCGCCTTTAAACGGACTCTGGTAAAATGGCGCTTGCAAGCAAAGGTCAGTACCTAATCTACCTAAGTACTTACCTAATCGAAATGAGATAAGATTGCAACTAAATAAGTTTATAATACCATTATATATACAAGCTGGCCCTAAATTAACTAGCGTCAGCTGATCTCTTTTTGACAAAAATGTTTGTTTACTTCCATTATCAACTAAATATGTAGGTATTGTCTTACGCCCGTTCTCTCGATATTCTACTGATGAAAAGTTGTGCCTGACGCCTGACTTTGGACTAATGATACAGGAAGACTAGCCACCGCGCGCGGTTTTACCCGCGTAACTTTTGATCCCGTGAGAATTTCCGGATAAAATATAGCCTATAACCTTCCTCAAGAGTTGGGCTATCAAATGCAAATAGTCATCAATTTTTCAAATCCCACTTGTAGTTTCTGAGATTAGCGCGTTCAAACAAACAAACTCTTCAGCTTTATATAGGTATTAGAAATAAATTAGTATTAGTATAGATTATTTTTGACTTGATCTCGTATTTAACTGGTGTGCAATAGCTTTATATCTACAGTGTGTCTGGTCACCGGTGTCCGACCGGTTAAGGTGAAGTTATGTGAGAGATTCTATTGACAAAACCACAATTAAAAGGCATTTTACCCCTACTGTTTATAAACGGCAGCCGTTTTTTTTTATTTACTGAGTTTCGATGAGTTTATTTATATAGCAATATTTAACAGTGTAAAGGTCCTACAGACATAAATTATTTATTTGACAGCTAAAAAAGTTGGCAATAAAATTTAGATCAGTATCATGCCTTTTTTATTTAATCTTTTGAAGCCCTAGCAAATCACCAAAAAAATAATGTCAAGACCTAAGGTTCAAGACAAACAGTTAAGGAGTTGTCACTATTTGAACATGACCCTCTCAGAAGCGATTTTTTTCCCATAATAGGAGCATGCATTCATTTCAATAAAATAAGTATGTACATATTATGTAGTTAATTTTTTTTAAATTCTGTTTAGCGGTGTAGCTATCCAAATAAGTATATTAGTAGTAGAAATAATATTTATTTTCATTTAAGTTGTGGGGTTCTTTAAAATAAAGAGTCATATGCAAATAGTCACACAAAAACTCCTAAGCTATTTAATTTGAAGCTCTTGACATTGGATTTAGGTACTATCCTAGAGCTTCAAAAAAATAAATAAAAAAGGTACCTATGTAAATGGTCAATTTTTTTTTGAAAACATTTAGAAGCAAAAAAAACAAACAATTTTTTTACACTATTTACGTCTCAAGTATTTTGTAAACGTTTTAATGTGAGTTTTTGACATTTTTTTAGGGTTATCTTATTGAAGAATTTTTTAGCTGTCAACTTTTATGTCTGTAGGACCTTTACCCATAATATTTACGAAAATAAGTTAGTTTTTATTGTTAGATATACTTACTTATAATCAAAAATTATTAACAGCTACAATAGAACCGTAGATACGGATAAAATCTATGTAAGAACTGATGAAACGCAAATAGAGCGTGGCGAAGAGCAACGGAGATACATTCAGTCTAGAGATTCTAAAAGCCATCTTAATAAATTTAAGCGACACCCAAAAACATCTATTCTCGAGTGACCAGAGGAAGTTCCATAAATCCCTGGAGAGTTCCGAACCCTGCTCGACTGACCGCATAGCGGATTAGGCCAACGCCATTACCTTCTGACACGGCCTGTGGGAGCGTCCAGTAGAGCAAGAAGTGGGTCCCTGGATTGATAAGGTTGTAGGAAGCGTCTGCGAAGGTGATCCCTATGGGTCAAGTCCTCATATCAGAGGAGGACGAAAGTGCTGCAATCCTCTGGAGCCCGAATTGGAACGAACCGAACTATTGGCTCAAGGGATTTTCTCTGTGCCACGTAACTTTAGCCCGTCAATTCCAGGAAACCTTAGACACCGGAGCTCTCCCGAACTTCCAGACTGCTGGGGTCACTCATCTAGTTCCTATGTGCAACTTTACCGCGGATCCATTAAAATACCGGCCCATAACGTGTCTGCCTACCTCACTTACCTCCGTTCTGAGCACCAAGATTTGGCAGCATTTAGATACTAACCGCGTTATATCTGATGCTCAGAACGGACGTAGCCGCGGATTAAAGGAACTCCTTCTCATGGACGCTGTCGTTGGCAAACTGGTCAAACGCAACCGTCGCAATTTCTCCGTAGCCTGGATAGTCTACAAAAAAGCATTTGACCTGTGCCTCACTCATACATGACACTTGAAAGTTCTTGAACTGTACAAAATTGACGGTACAGTTCGAATATTTTTCGAGCGATGTTTTAGACAGTGGAGTACAATGCTCAGTCTTCAAAGCATGCGAATGATGGCTGCGAAAGACCGAATTCAGATTGGTAGGGGAATATTCCAGGGTGATTATCTGAGCCACTTTTGTTTTGTCTGGCTCTGAATCCTCTTAGCACATTGCTGGAGGGATCAGAGACGGGCTTTCAGTTTCATAGATGGAACATGCGGTTATCCCATCCTTTCTACATGGATGACCTCAAGCTGTTAGCTCCAACGGCTCCACGATTGAGGGAACTGCTAAAAATCGTGACAGATTTTAGCAGCTCCATCAAAATGGAGTTTGAAGTAGACAAGTATGCGGTTGTTCTTGTGTAAAGGGGAAGGGTTACTCGTTCTCAGGTACAGCTCATTCCGGTAACTTGAGAGCTCTTTCCGAAACTGAAACATATCAGTATCTGAGTATGTCACAAAACATCGGTGTCGAAGAAGCGAGCGTAAAACCTTACATAACCGAGAGATATGTAGTCTCCGAGCCTATTTTATGGCGACGGCGCACGTGGGTATGCATAGAGCATGGGATCGGCCCATTATGACGGCTTATTAACCTTATATCGTGTTAATGGAACGATCGTCGTCCAAGGTGTTTTTTTTGGACATTACTGACCCACATGATGAGAACCTCGTGAAGGCCGAGACCGAAAAGCAACGCAACAACACTTGGACCTTGCACACGAGGTGACCGAAATGTGGGAAGTTATGTCCACCGAAATCATCCCGGTAGTAGTATCCGCAAACGGTTTGACCCCAGCTACATTGGTCAGAAACCTTGAAAGGCTGGGATTCGGCGGTGGTTCGCTCCCAGCACTCATGCAAAAAGCGGTTTGCTGGATACTGCCCGAATATTTCGCCGGTTTCTATCTCTCTAGCTCTGGATCTCCGACCGACTGGTTAAATTGTCGGGTCCGTTCGCCTAAGAAGGCGTGAAGCTTTTAGAATATTCATTAATAATGCAGGCGCGGTCACAGGGGACATGACCCTCCCTCAAAATCATAAAAAGATGAACCCCTTAAAAGAGAAGAAGCTAGAAAAAGATACTCGTGACCCCGCCAAAATTTCAGTCTGCGACCGCGCCTGTAATAATGATTATTTATTGTACACCAACAGCATTAGAAACATTAGGATACAATAAGTATTTTAAAACATTTGTACAAAGGTGGGCTTATTGCTTAAAGCAATAATAAATTAGTAGTAATAGTAAATAATTTTTCACTCACAGGAATATTCATAATCGCCGCAAAAAGGACACCGTTTTGCCATTATGGCGGGCCTCTAAGAGAATCACCAGCGTCGCTTGTCTTTGCGGCTGCGGCGAAGAAAGCCATGCTTTCAGCTAACCTAGATCCAACTGCAATAGATAATACAGTTGTGGGCAACGTTTTCTTTGTAAGTATCCTAGTAATTATTTTACAAGTTTCAGCATACACCTTCTGAATAAAATCACCTAAGTAGGTACTAAACATCGATTAGAGTTTTGTCGCGAAGAACTATCACATAAGTACATTAGGTAAATATTTCCCATTTTACCAGCAATTTATAATTAATTATTTACAAGTTTCAAAAAGTAAATTATAAAATTTTAACTGCAAAAGATCATGTCCTTGACTTCGGAGCAAGAAATCACACCACCTACTACTTATTTCTCATTGATGACATTTTGCCTATACCATATAAGCTATTCTTTCTGTACCTACCTAAACAGCGGTTATACCCTCCCATAGCAAGCAATTGTACGTCTTTGTGGCGTAGTGCCTTAAACGATGAAATACAATTGGTTCAGCGTCAAGCGTCGACTATTATCTAATCACGATCCCTTCCATGCTTCAGAGGACACGGGTCACGGTTTTTCAGAAGCCATTTTCAGCGCCCTGAAAATACTGACATCCACCAACTAGCAATGAAGCAGCTAGATGGTTTATGGTCTAAAACTTTTTGTCACGACCATGCTCATAAAATGGGATTAGGGTAAAAAGGGGTAATACCGGTCACGAGGTACATAATACCGATCAGCACTCTGGTTTCCGGTACAGATAAATTATATGCTAATCAATTTTGGACCGTATGGGTGCTTACGTAAGAGTGCTTTCATAAAGGAACAGATTACCGATACGGACAAACCTGTGCGGGTCCAAAATTGATAAGCATATAATTTTCTGTACCGAAAACCTGGTCCCAATGTAAGCACCCTTACTCATAAAATCAAGTAACTAGGTAGATTTTTGCGTGCACACAGAGGCATATGAAGCGCTAGCCATACCTAGCAAGCCGGCGGTGTCGACCCCCGCTGAGTTTCCATCGCGTATCGAGGAAGAACGCACTTTTTTTTTCTCTACAAATCGTTATAATTTTTTGATCTTCGTAATTAAGATGCGAGTTGATATTTTGACTGTATTTTTATGATTGGGTAATTTAAACATGTAGCTTGCATATTCATTAATAGTTTTTAAGAAAAAACAATGCCTTTTTTTAATTTTGCGAAAAATACGATGTTGGGTTATAGTACATTATACCGGTCAAATGATAGAGACTAGGGTAACCGATACTATCGTTAGCCCCCCAACAGTTATTTTCACCTTCGGTTTTAAACGCAAATACTAAGCTTTTCACGGTTAACCAAAAACAAATAATTTAAAATAAAGCTTAAATTAGTTACTGACAGCACTAAATAGTAGTTTCTAAATAATTACTACTGACAACACTAAAAAAAAATACTTTTCTGTCATGCATCCGAAAAACAAGCCTTTGAGTGATTTTTAACAAAAGTTATGAGCACAGGGTACCTTAGTTTATAGACATATTAGTTAGTTGTTATAGTATAGGTAGATTATTTATCATCATCAACATCATCTTTTAAGGGGTATCAATAATTGTACAAGTCGTTTGTATGGAGAACTAGTTCGCTGGCACCGCCTGCCGATAGCTGAAATACGGTTTCTCAAAATTGCTGTAGAGTTTAGGATTGTATTTTATTCAGTTTAAAAAGTTCTATTCAGAAAATCCATTTTTTTTCCTTCATTCATATCTGTTGTGATTTTAAATTTTGGCAGTGCCAATAATTGTACTTTATATAAGATTGGTACTGCCAATGATTGTAGGTACCTACTTCGAAGGTGCCAATAACTGTATTAGCTTTTATGAAATTATAATAAGTGATGTGCGTGCCTTTAATCATATTAAACTTACTATCTTAACTAACGAATTTAAATGACTTATGTATTTTAAAACCGTTTATTCAAATACAATTACAAATTATGCATTTATTTAACTAGATTTTGTGTAAGCCGCCCGAAGTCAATTGTAACACCGTAATGTTATTAAAAAATTATTAACTAAATAATTATCACCATCATTACACTTTTCACATCACTTTTTGCGTTTTTTTACTATAAATTGGCATGTCGCGTGTACCTACTACCGCGTGTTTGACGACCACTTTGGCGATGGGGTAAACCTATCTGCCTCAGACGCCAGTGGTTGCGGGTTCCATCCCCGCACGGAACAAGAAAAAAAAATGTTCCGTGTCTGGGTGTTTATCTATTTATGTATTTATATTCTAGGTTCCCCCTAGTTCGCTATATGGTATCCCATAACACAAGCTATGCATACTTTGGGGCCATGTAAGTAGTTGGTGTGATTGTCTGGAGATTTTATTATTATTATTATTGGCAATGTCAATAATTGTACATTTTTCTATGCCAATATTTATACAAATAAAATTCTAATTTAAATAACTTTAAGATAACTATAAACCCTTTGAATCTTGTCTTAAATAATTAATGAATCATACGGAATCAATTTATTATGATTAATTTTCTAGAGGCCTTCAAACTTGCAAAATTGCTTAGAGTAACAATGATTGTACCTACTACCCAATAGCCGGTCAATACTAACCCCGAATTAGCTTCCTTTTTTCAGATTCTTGCATTGTTTCTGCAACAACTAAGTATATCAGTGCAAGTCTAAAAAAAATATTCCAAAAGGAAAAGAACAAAATAAAGAAGTAAACAAGAAGAAAGGAAGAAAGGCCTTTTTCTAGCATTTCTAGCATTGGGGGAGGTCTATGTCCAGCAGTGGGCGTAATATTAGGCTAGACCGGCATTAGCCGAAGCCCAACCGGAATTACCCATCGCTGCGTGAAATACCGGTCATTTTTTTTTCATTTTTTATTTGTACCAAATATAATTAAACTTGTGATGTCAAGAAAATTGCCATTTGAAAACAAAATATTTATATTTGTGTTTCAAATTATTTTGGTGAATAAATGTTGGTTACTATTGGATGTATGATCATTTTGCCTTAAGTGACTGGTGACATAATAGGCAAGGACTGGTGACCCTGTTCTCCCCTATGATGATGCTGAAATGCACCTGGTGATGATCTATACTTTACAATTATTACACAGTTATGTTTTAGCTCAGTCAATGTGATGGAGGGAAAAACGCACGGTACTGTGCTCTATATTCAGGAGTGCCTATAGAGAGACCTGCATTGGGCGTCAACAAAGCTTATGGCACAGGAATACAGGCAGTTATCAGTGCAGCTTTGGTAAGCTTTCATTATACATAAGTAGGTATACACCATCTTGGTACCTATATATACTTACCTGTTTGTTTCCCGGTAGGATAATTTAGAGACATTACAAACCACAGAACAAACAATTAACTTTATTTTTACAATCGACTTAGAAAAGGCTTACCGCTCAAGCCCTAAACAAATGACAGATCCCATCGAACCCCGCTTATTGCATCCCACAAAAATATATTTTCCATTTAATTTAGAATAGAGAACTTCTTTAGTTAATTTTAGATATTGTGCAGTAACATTTCAAACCGTTATTGTTTGACAGTAAGAAGGTATCTTTAAATAGGTTCCTATACTTACTTTGATTGCTGTTAATCATAAGATTACCCATGCAAGTAGTATGTATACTTATACCTAGATCTGTGGTGTAATCATGGGCAGTTTCACAAGCCCAAAATTTTCTGAATGAATATCTAGTAATAATCTCGCTTTAAGGATATCTCAACTGGCTTATCAAACATCACACTCACTGGTGGTGCCGAGATCATGTCAGCTTTGCCGCTATTAGTACGCAACGTTCGGTTTGGTACCGCTCTGGGATCGTCGTACAGAATCGAAGATCCAATGAAAACGAAATTTGTGGACTCCTACACAGGGCTAAGCTTGCAAAGGATAGCAGAAAATTTAGCAAATCAGTTTGATTTAAACAGAGGAGCCGTAGATGAGTATGCTTGGCATAGTCACCTGAAATGGAAGGCAGGTAAACAAGTGTATGAAATATTTTGTAGTAATTACAATCACTTCCAATCACATTGGTCGAGTACTTACGCACTATGGCGTTGGGGTAAACCTATCTGCCTCAGACGCCAGTGGTTGCGGGTTCGATCCCCGCACGGAACCAGAAAAAAAAAATGTTCCGTGTCTGGGTGTTTATCTATTTATGTATTTACATTCTAGGCTCCCCCCCTAGTTCGCTATATGGTATCCCATAACACAAGCTATGCTTACTTTGGGGCCATGTAGTTGGTGTGATTGTCTGGGGATTTTACTTTATTATTACTATTGTGAATCTCAATCACCTATAAAATTAAAAAGTATTAACCTTTTATTCTGCTATTGCAGCTCAAGAATCTAAAATATTTGATTCTGAAATAGCACCAATAAGCGTAAAACTGAAAAAGAGGGATGTACTACTGGACAAGGACATCCTGAGAACAGAAAGTACCCAAGGACTACAACACCTAAAGACGGCTCAAGCAATTTTGGAGAACGACGGCCATATTGTAACTGAAGGAAACTCCAGTGTAAGTTATCGTATGTAACAGAAGTGCAATATAACAAAGCCTACTTTTCCTAGGTTACCTTAGGTATAACCTACTCAGATTTTATAAAGAATATTTTGTTTGGAAATTCCTTGACTCAGTGAAAGCCGAGAGGTTCGATCACTACTGACTGAATTTTATATGATCTGCGATTATTGTTTTGGATTTGGGACTGCTTTTCTATGTGTGTAGCGATTTAAGCCAGGGGTAAGAAAAGGCTTGAGTACCAACATAGATGATAAAAAATCCTTTTGTCCAACATCATATTTTCGTTTCATTGACTTAACTTGGTGACCACTACCGATACTGACACGAGAATCACGAGAGACCCCTTCACATTTAACGCATAGCATAACCAATCTTTTGCGGTTCGAGCAGTATCACTTTGGAATCATCTTCCCATTGCCATTAAATCTGCTTCATCTTTACATTATTTTAAAATTAAATTAAAAAGTCATTATCTGAGTCAAATACAACCATAATTAACATAATACAACATGTATTATGTTAATTATATTTATTATGTTTATTACATCGTTTATTAATCTATGTATTATATTTATTATATTAGTATGTATGTATTATAATTTTATATATTTAGGTTTTATGTTTAATTAGGTATAATGCAATAATTAGCATTTTTTTTGTTTAACTCGTTAAGTTTTTTTAGTTTTTTTTTTTTTTGAAATATTTGTGTGATTTGTAATTTTTATTAAGTATTAAGAATTTGTTAACACATTATTTTTATGTTGTTTCCACAAGCATGGTTGTCTGTAAGAAATCGCTCGTCAGCGATAAGACCGCCTAGTAGTACTTACACAACACACTGTTTGTTTTTTTTTTCTCATTTACTATTTGTACTGTATACTGAAGTGTAAATAAATAAACTAACGTTGGACCGCAGTCTCACCTAATGGTCAGAAGATGAAAGCTCACGGGTTTAGCACTTGTACCTAAATATTAAACTTTATTACGCTCATTACAATTGACATATTGTAGCGAAAGAAGTTCGCTAATATTGCCACCTTCTTGACACATAATTAGTTGATATATTATTTGCATTTGTCAGATGCCAGGAGACGGTGCTGCTGCTATAATATTATCTGACGAAAGCTCTCTTCATGCCCATAACACAACGCCACTTGCCAGAGTCATAGGGTGGGCTACTGTTGGTGTCAACCCGAAGACAGGTGACTTAGCAGTGGTTGAGGCAGTTAGAAAATTAGTTGATGCAACAGGTGTGAAGCTGGATGATATTGATCTGTTTGAGGTAGGTTAGAGAAATTATTTTGTAAGCTTATTTCTTGTAGGAAGAACGCAAAATCAACGAATGCACTGCATTAAAAACCGACTTCAACAACAATTTCAAGTTATTGTCAATACTTTGGCTGAATAGAAAAGGTCACTTAAGTATCTTTTTCCGTTTTCAAATGTACAAAATTACAAATGTTTTAAAACGTTTTTCATCTATTGTGATGAAATTTATCCTGAAGTATCTTCTCTTAAATGAAACACCAATCTTCAAAATCAATTCATAACTGACCAAATAATCGCGTAACAAACATACGGAAAAAAACATACACAAGAATTCAGCACCTCTTCTTTTTAGAAGTCGGTTGAAACTTAGTAGTTTTTTTGCACTGCTATCACCACCAACATTTTTGGCATTTTAAGGAACCAATTTTTTTATGATATTTTTTTGATTGCTGAATAGCCAATTTTTGCTCCAGTTGAGTTTTACTCTGAAAGTGGTTTTTGATGTATTCCACATTTTATGTGGTTTCAGTATTAAATATTTATGTTTTATTTGATAACAATAGGTGTGACAACATGTGCGACCTGTACCAGAAGTCAGACAAATACAATGCCATGAAAATTTTAAGCATATTTATAAAACGAAACAAAAACATATCCTAAATTTACTTATGTTTTTCAGATAAATGAAAAGTTTGCTTCTGAAACTTTAGTGACCATGAATATTCTTAATATTGATCCTTCTAAAGTGAACATCAATGGTGGAGCTATAGCTCTCGGTGACCCTGTAGCTGCTACAGGAGCAAGAATGATCACACACCTGGTGCATCAACTAAGGTAGTACAAAAACTGTCACACTTATTAGTACTAGGAGTTGCACTTGGGTTAATTAGTAATTTTATTTCTAGACAAAAAGGTCTGAAGAGAGGGATAGCTGTCTCAAACTGCGGTGCTGGCCAAGGTGTGGCTCTTTTGTTGGAAAGTAATAATTAAGAAAAATGTATAAATAGAAAATGTTTTTTAATTTTGTAATAAAATAATTTATAAATAAACATTATTTTTTACAATTTTGCTTTTTGTTCAGCTTCAGTGTGTTGAAAATGCATTCTACATTGTATAGTTAGTTTATAAACAATATTGAATAACTAGACAACTACCTAATATAAGGTTCAACTCAATAGCAATGTACAGAAGGCCGCAGATCATGTGTTACAAACCTGTCAAAAAATACTGGTCACTGTCCATACATTCAAAAACCTGTCACATAAATTATTTTACTGACTTACCTTGAATTCGTTGGTTCTTGAAGCGGTTATTTATTGTTTTAAATATCTAAATCTAATATCAATATTTATGAATTTGATGCAGAAATAAAATTATTTCGTAAAATAAATACATAACCCCTACCTGTCAGACGTCAATGTCAGACTCAGACTTATAAAAATAACAATTGTGATAGTTTTGCAGCCGAATAGCATCAAATATCAGGATATTAGCTTAATCCTTGCGTAATAAGCCTACTGCAATGTAAAAAGGATTAACCTATAAACAAGGCACATGAAGGACTGCAAGAAAATACATATCAATCACATCTAACGTTGAGGTCTGATTGATCTATGTGAGTGACAGAACCTGCATCTATTAAATAATAATTAAAAGTATGTATTACTTACAAAATAGTGTTTTTATTTTTATATGTTCTTTGTTCTAATATAATTTTTAGTTTCGGCCCTTCATAAAACTTAAAACAATTGCATTCAAAACCAATATTTATCGAAAATATTAAAAAAAAAAATCCATGGACTGTCTGATCATGGTTTTAATTGCTTTAAAATCAGTAAAAATCTAAGATTTTAGTTATATATTTGAAACTAAGACGCGTGTTCCGGCTATCAATCGCTTCAATCAGTTGACAGGTCATAATTCGCGGGGCTTCCTTCCCCAACCAATTTTTATCTTACTGTCAAGGGCATAGAATTCAGATTCAATTACAACTTTTTGATAGAATTTGGAATGCTTGAGCTGCAGCCTTCTGAATAAACATCTCAACAGTTTTGTAATTATTCCTAACACAATTTATTTATGTAGTTTATAAAGCAATTACTTAAATAATTTTTACCGAGTATAAAAGTAATCAATCTTATTTAAATATTAAATGCTAACTGGAATTAAACTTACTCCTATGAATTAAAGCTAGAACTGTAAAAAGCTCCTACTATGTCAAAGTTTCTCCTTTTGTCACCTGAAACATAAACAGTCTTAATCAGGCTGCAGTTTTTTCATTATTTATTTAAAGCTATCTCATTATTTATTTTATGAATATTTATTCAATTAATCAGAAATCAATTTAACTAATCATGTTGATAATCTATAGTAGTGATGCAACGGAAGTGTCTTAGCAGAACCAGAAATGAAAACAGATGTCAAAATTAAATTTTAGCAGAAACGGATGCAGAAACCGAAGTGTAAATACTATGAAAAAAGAAACAAGTTTATAAATATATTATTAAATAATACACAAAATCTAGATAAGAAAATATATTAGAAATCTACTATATAAAACAATATTGCAACTTTGCAACTGAAAAATTTAATTAATATTCAAAACACATGCACCTCTCCCCACACATGCGTAACTCTCAGCCATTGTAAACTTTGGATTGTATCTCCGTTATAAAATTAGTTTAAACAGAAGCAGAAACGAATGTTGAAAAGCGTGCGGAACTTCCGCACTTGCGAAAACAGAAACACAAATACGATGCATCACTAATCTATAGTAGTCTATAAGGCCATCTAGCTCTAAAGTAAGCACATAGCTTGTGTTATAGGTACTAGACAATGGATAAACATATTTATATTATTGTTATTTTTTAGTTTGGTGAATGTGTGTTGGTGTCTTAGGCCGACAGTGTTACTTCATTGCTGAAGTGTTCATCCAATATTTATGATGTAAATATTCGAAATATCCATGACACAGGTTTGTAAAGAAAATTAATTTGGGTTACAATGTGGTATGAATGTTGGACATATTTATTTATAGAGTCTCAATAAACATTAGAGTGTGCATCTGGCAGAATAAGTAGTCACAATAACTGGTCACTAAAAATTTTGTCCACTTGCTTGTACATATCATGTATTGTGGACCAATTAGATTTCATTGAAGAAATAAAATCAGCCAGTCTAAGCAAAATATTATGGAAACCTCAAAACTTACCAAAATTTCTGTTTCTTTAATATTTTAAAAAACAAGGTTTAAAAATTTCAAGTAAGTAATTCAGGTAAGTCAGATTTTGATCTTTAATAAGTGTTGTTTGATTATTTTTATATGTATAGATTCATTCAAAACAATAACAAAAAGTTGAGACTTACACATGCTTCTAAATAATCAATTTTTCGTTCTAATGAGGTAAGTTTCTCATTTAAGGTGGCAAGGCGGGATCTACACGACATATCTGAAAGAATATATGAGACTTATGAAAAAAATTAGAGCTCATTGTAAAGTAAATTAGAAAATTAACTTTCACTTGTACGTACCAAACGAATTCAGGAAGTCGGTGATTTTCTTAATACTTCCCGTAATTACTTCAATATATTCTCTATTTGCCCAATCTTGTTGTATTTGTTTATGTATAGTTTCCCGGGGTGGAGTAGACATGGTTAACACAGAACCAAGATATTTCTCTAATTCGCTAAAATACAATAAATAATCCTCCCAACAAACACACCCACCCAATGAAATGAATCAATCAACAAAAAATACTGTCTGACGTCTGTCAGTCAAGCAAGTGTCAAGTCTGGTCAAGTCCAACCAAGATTCAGTCAACCACCTGTCAGGGATACTCTTCTGTCTGTCACGAGTACTTATAAATTCCATGGATTATCAATCATTTCTTTGGCCTTCAGGTGGGCCTTATTTAGGAGAGCCATTATGTCCAGCTGTGGACGTCTTCCGGCTAAATGATGATGATGATTTAGGTACTATTTTCATTGGCTAATGGATATATATTATAAAAGAAAAGTATTTCACAACTTATAAAGTAGTTTATAAGTGAATGAAGAAAAAAGTTCACCCATCTTATTAAAAAAAATAGTTTCTCCAGTTTCTGATTCTGCTTAACTTTTTTCACCGGCTTTATCTCACAACTAATAGTAGTCGGGAAATGAACTTTTCTTAACAAACTGGAGTGTGGGTGCTTAGTCTACTAAGATACCTCCTAGTTCTATGACATATTAATATCGCTTATAAAAAAATCTAACTAAAGGCTTTTTCCATTTCAGAGACAAAACAAACCAAACAAGATTTTAATTTTCGGCGAAACGAGCCTTCGGTGAAGAAAGTTGCCCGCTCAAATACTCTCCTCTCTTTTTCTTATTATTTTTTCTTCTAAGAATCATTTCAGTACCGAGTTAAATTTATAATTCAATAAGTTTTGTTTCTTTTTCTTAGTTGTTGACAGTGCGCATATTTGTTAAATTCATGGTAGGTATTACTACCTACCATGGTTACATTACAACATTTGACGTTTTGGCAGCTAAAAAATTGTTCTTTTAAAGCGATCTGGCGCTGTTTTTTAAATAGTTTGATTAGACGTCATCGCTAGATTTAGCGCTGCAGCCACTGCAGGGCCGAATTCAATTCATGCCGCGCATGCTTCATGCTCATGTCATAAAAATGTTTTGTTCGAGATAGCTCCTCAATATCTCAATGCTTAATTCCTTCCTGCCATATATGTTCTGAGAATCCACTATCGGTCCATCGTACCGGAATCATTCTCGAATGCTAATAATCCACTATAGGTCCATTGTACTGGGACTATTCTCGAATGTCAAAAGTCCAGTCAAGCATTCATTGTCAATGTCATATGCATGCTTATTATTGTGACATTTATTATTTGGAAATAAATAGCAAAACAAGACGTGGTAGTTCTTACGAGACGATTTGTTATTTTTAACCGGTTGGTTAAATTAAAAAGCTAGTAATGGATGAAGTTGAGTATAAATTAAAAACAGGGAGTAGTGTGCTTGTAGTAAATGGGATAGATAAATTAATATCTATTATTAAATCTAAATATATACCTGGCGAAAGGAAAAAGTTTGTTATTGAGAATGAAGAACTAAAGTACCTTAGAGAAAAATGTTCCTGTAAAGATAGAATAGTGAGCCTGACAGCATGCCAGGGTCTTCTCGCCTTAGTTGAACTTGGGGTACTTGAAATAGGACATACTATGTCTACAGTAGTTACCTTACTACCATCTGCTCAGTAAGTATTCTTTAGAAGTAGGTAATTAATATGCTGTTTAGTGAGTTTTATGTTTGTGCTTTATGATTAAAGAATAATGGATTGAAAAAGAAGTGTATAAAGGTGACATTTCTTTTCTTTTACAGCAATTACTCTGCAATAATCTCTACCATGGCTGGTCTGCTTATTCTGGATTTGCGATCCCGCCTGATACCAGGGCAGGTGTACTCCTGTCAGTTTAGTCTCAAATCTCCTCAGCACCCATTCATAACTGTGTTACATAAAAATAAGGATGCTGATGACGAGGTGCTTGCTCAGATGCATGCTCTTTGTACTCACCCTGACTATGTGTAAGTCAAATGAAATTATGTTTCATTCTAATTATAAATTTTTTATCAGATCCCAGATACTAAATATTAAACTTGAATCATATCAAATACACCAACAAACACAAAGCTTGTGTGAGCATATACAGATCACTTTATGTTTTATTGTATTAGAAGTGGGGATTAACACTGCATCTTTGGAACCTCACATATTTTTCAACTGCACCAAGCCTAGGTTTTAATAATGAATATTATTGACAACCTGAATGTGAAACCTTAATATATTTAGTAAAGTTGACTATAATAATACCTGAGTAGAGATGTAATTCAGTTATATGAATAATAAATAAAACACTTTTTTTACATCATTATGAATTTAGTTGCTTATGACCACATCTATAAGGTCATATATCATACACATCTACATACCTTGGGGGAGGCCTATGTCCAGCATTGGATATCTCCTGGCTAAATGATGATATGATGATATCTATAAAGACAATGCAACATGAAGTTCAAAATGAAAATTTAATTATATGCAATCAGTCCGTTTTAAAAAGTGTTATATATTTTTTTACATCTTGAAAACTTAACACAATATTATATCAATAATATTTTCTCTTACAGTGTTTCTTCAAATGCACTAGAACTTTTGCGTCCTGTATTGATTTGGCTAACATGTAATCCAGAGAGGCGAACTGTAAAGCCCTGGAGGTTATTACTAAGCCTGCCACAAACACCAGCATTGCACAGAATATTGATTTTATGTTTAAGCTGCCAACAGGTCAGTTAAGTAGTAAGAAAATACTTCATGTTAAATGGAGTTCATTCATTACCAAATGTTATTTTAAGAAATGTAGAAAACAATATAAAACAAATACTTAATTAAATGTAAAAATTTTTGGTGTTTTTATATTAGACTAGCTGACCCGGCAAATGTTGTTTTGCCATATAAATAATAAAAAAAAAATAGATGTTGGCCGATTCTCATAGATACTGGATAAGCACAAAAAATTTCATCAAAATCGGTCAAGCCGTTTCGGAGGAGTATGGCAACGAAAACTGTGACACGAGAATTTTATATATTAGATAATAATTTATTACAAGCTTTTTCCTGCAAATTCGTATGAGCTAAACTATCGTTCCTGTGAGAATTTCAGAAACTCCATAATACAACCAGACACCCATTGAACAACCTTTATACTAAGTATCACATCCATGCAATCAAGGAATACGATTTTTCATACAAACTAAAAAGCTATCAAAGCTCAAACTATCACCTCCTTGAATTTCTAAAGTGACCCACCGATCACCCTGTACACTTGAATTTAATATTCCTACCATCACACATGAATGTGACTTTGAAGTTCTTCATAAATAAGTGACCGTATCTCATTGATGCACACATTATGAATGCAACACACAAAGACGTCACAATCTTTGATATTTATTTTTCAATCTGACCAGCTGTTAGTTTGTACAGAAGGCAGCAGGTCAAGCATTACAAACCTGTCAAATTTTCCCAACCAATTTTTAACTTAATGTCGAGGGTATAGAGTTTAGATTCAATTACAATTTTTTGACAAAAATACCATAACTTGATTCAAAAATAGCAAATAAAACATTATGTTTCAGATCTTCAACCCTGAGCAGGTGGAGCATGCCTTCACGGCTTACCTCGCAGTGACAGAGTCTGCTATCTACCAGCAGAACAGAGATCTAGTGGCCGCGTTGGTGCCAATGTTGGCAAGGATTTCTAACCAGCAGATACAGTATGGGTAAGTCAATTGTCCTACAGTGTCTACGAGCGTATGGCACGCGTGACGCAATTTGGCTATACTGTGGCAAATAATTCCATACAGTAAACTGACAGTTCGAAATGTCAAAACGAAAAATAATGATACCAATTAAAAACTTCCTAGTGTAACAACTCAATGAGAATGAAAGAATCTTTGTTATTCGATTTGCATAAAATTTTAAAGCAATGTATAAATAATAAAATTTGAAGTGTGTACTTTATCTTCAATGTAATTTTAATGAAACATAAACATAACATAACATAAAGTGCTTTCAAACAAACGGTAACAGTAGAAGTAAAATTGACTTGATGACATATTTATTTTTTTAATATTTAGAAACAAAATTTCATGAAGAAAATTTCACCTTTTGCTTACAGATTCATTAAAAAATTTACAGGGTTGATTTTTAGTCACCAGCCAAATTTAAATGTTAGTTTCTACGATATCAACATACCTGCAAATTTATTTTAGCGTCGCTCAGTACAAAAAGTAGAAATATGGACACAAACCTTAAAAAACTTTAAAAAAAATACTTAGTCGCTGTTGATGAACATAGCTACTACGACGCGGCTTTTCTTTTATAATACTACGACATAGTACTACAAGATATGTTTTAGTAGCGCGTGTGACTGTTACGCCAGCACTGTCCTCCGCGGCCGAGGTCTTAGATTTGAACTGTCGTGTCGGATATCGTACTTTATTATGAAGATCTTTGGTTTCATGTTTGTCCGAGTGTTCTTCCGGTTCTTTGCACACTTTTTCCAGATAGCTGTTTCGATCTCTTCTACAGGCTGCCTGTATAGAAGCACTTACTGAATTCCGCTGCTGCGTCGTTTTTCCACTAGGTCCCATGTGTCCATAGACATACAGTGTTGTCGCTTCGGCTTAAGAGGCTTAGTTTGCGTTTCCACCACCGCCTTCTTGATGATTTGTTTTGCCGATAACCATAAGTCATTTGGATCTTTCTCGCTTTCCGATTCAATCCGCCAAGTACTTAGTTTCATTTCGATAGATTTTACAAATGTTTCTGTATCACGCACGTTAAGCCTTTCCGTAATATTCACTGACCTCGAGTTTTGCAGTTTCGGTCGCAACTTCCCGATCAGCAACTGGTGATCTGAGTGACAGTCGGCTCCGGGTAAAGTATGCACATTCGTAATTGAGCTTCTCCATCTAGCTCTTATAAGGATATAATCAATCTGATTCTAATTACCGTCAGGCGATGTCCAGGTATATAGACGTCGCGCATGATGTTTAAATACGGTGTTCATAATTGTAATGTTGTTCTCGGCGGCAAACTAAATCAGTCTTTCCCGTCTTTCATTCCTAATACCCAGTCCGTACATCTCGATTACCTCACGAAGATAGTGGCGTCTACTACTTTCGAGTTGAAGTCTCCGATGATAATAAGGAGCTCGCGCTTAGGTATTTCCGACATACAACCCTCAAGTTCATTATAGAACTTCTCAGCGTCTTCATCCTCACTTGAGCTTGTTGGGGCATGGACTTGCACAATGTTTAGTGGGGTCGGTTTAGCGCTGATTTTCATTCATATTAACCTATTACTGATTGGATTATAACCGAGAACAGACCGATTTAAGCCTTTAGGAATTGCTAGTGCCACACCAGCATAGCTGTTGGTGGCATTGCCGGAAAAGTAGATGGTATGTTTTTCGGTGTCAAAATGGCCACTGTTTTTCCAATGCGTTTCACTTAGTCCAGTTATGGAGACGCTGCATCGGTTCAATTCATTTTCCAGGATGGAGAGTTTCTCATCATTTAGGAGACCTCTTACGTTTCATGTACCAAAACAAATTGTTTACGGAGGTTGACGCTTCTTCCAGTAGCATATTTTCCATGGGGCACCTGGTTGCCTACGCCTCCATGGCCAGTATCCCATTTCACACCCTGAGCCCTGGAAAGTCTCGGGCGCCGGTCAAAGGATACAACGAATCTTGATCAGTAATGTTGTCATGCCTTTATGTTTTATGTTTCACAAGACCAATGTGAAATGATTAGCATGTTTATTCCATTACTCTGGATTACTATGAATATTATGTATACTTTTTTGTATGTCCAGAGTGTAAGGAAAACAATTTTACTCATCAGGAAAAATTACCCACAAGTTTCATAAAGTTGAATTTTTCCGTATGTTTTTGATAAATGAAGCGTTCAGCCACAAAAGACGTATGATATGAATATGAAGAACAAGGGATCTATATCAGTAGCATAAATGGGCGTAAATGCAAAATTTATACCCCAATCTAAATAGACTTCTTTAACTTTGAATAATATTAGAATTCATATTTGTAGAAATTGTAACAGTTTAAGTAAGTCCCAGCTACATGTATTTGAACACTAAACAGCCAATCAATTTTCGCATTTATATATCCTTATATAATCAAGTTGATGGAGATATCATATTTGCATATGTATCTCAGCTTTTTTGTAAAGTTAGAGGCTATATTTTATTATGATATTCCTACCGGATCAATAGTTAAGCGTGTGCTGAATCTCGCTTATAGTAATGTGCGTGTTCACAGACGCGGTCGCAAGTTTTTATTAGTTTTATTTTAATCTACAAATTTATTGCACAAAATGGACATAGTGTCATCATATAGGTTTTAAACAAGCCTTAATCTCTTATTTATGTAATACAAGTTTTACTTGTTGTGATTGAATTTGATGTCTCATATCGTTGATCATATCATGAGATTATGGAATCTGAGTTTTAAGTTGTTCATTTTTTCTTGGATTTTCATTGGATACTTAGTTTATGATTTGGGGTCATGTCACCTGCTTTTTTCCTACGGGATCAAGTTACGCAGTTACTGGTGATCCTTATAAAATAACTACTTCATTGCAGGCGTGACCCCCGCGCGTGCCTGTCTTTGCTGCAGCGCTGCTTCTCGCTTGAAGCGCCGCAGCTGCAGTCCGTCGCAGCGCTTACGGTTGCCCTCATCGCTGACAACCTTGTGAACACGTCGGCGCTTTATTTGCATGAGATCTTTAACTTGTGTAAGTACGAGTAATTCAGTTACTTTGTTGTATTTTCAAGTGTGTTAATAGGCTACTGCATAATATTGACTGACAACGGCCAATGCAACGTTTATGCGGGGTTCCATACAAAAATGCCTCGGGGCTCTTTTGTATGAAATCGCGCTTTCCTTATTGTAATTGGGTTACAATTATGGCCAGTTCCCATAAGTTATTGCAGTAAAGAATTATAAATGATTTGAAAACTATGATAAAAAGTACTTAAAAGTACTTATACTTCCAAGCTGGACTGGGATCATAGAATGTGCCAGCTGCTTCTCTTCCCGGGCATACTTTAAAAGTCATTTATGGGACTGAGGTTTTATGGGCATTTTTGCGGGCGATAGGCTGACCTCCAGTCACTGCAATAGTCTCTCTCCATCATTATAATACGCCCAAATTTGTCAAACGTGACATCAGATGTTTTTAGAGCCTTTGGTGTTTTGCCTACCCCATAAGGGATACAGGCGTGAAGTATGTACTTATGTATGTACTAAAAGTTATCTATCCATGTGTTAAATAATAATTATTGTAGTTTGCTGTTTTGTTTCAGGTCTCAATATAATAAGTAAATACGAATTCACAGTTCTATCACTAAGCACGTTTGTTGCTTTATCACTACAATGGATTCACCTACCGTCGTACCTAACTTCTAGTGCCCTGAAAGAGGCAACAAAGGTTTTAGAAATTCTCCGAAAAGATCCCAAAGATGACCACCGATTTCACTCGGCTAACCTTTTATCGAACAAAGCATTTGATTCTTTAGTTTATACTGACAAAAGGTTGACACTCGTATTTAAATTAAGTCAAACTTGGGAGCGAATTAAAGACGACCCAGAAAAGTTACGAACCTGGCTACAGTCTTTAGAAACAATAGATGACGCTTTGAAAATTGAATTAACACCGTTTCTGATGGGTATAACCTTGATGAATAGAAAAGAGCCCTGGTGGGAAGAAATTGTGCTGAAAGCACTGAATATTTTAATTGGTCTGGTTGACGTCAAGAAAGATTTGTCAGTTCAAATGTTACCGTTATTGTTGTATAAAATATCGCATGATCAGTTGCCCAGTGTGAAATGGACGTGCTTGAAAGCTTTGCCTTTAATGGCGAAAAATAAGGTAAATTTAATTATTATTACTCATTGTATAAAATATCGCATGATCAGTTGCCCAGTGTGAAATGGACGTGCTTGAAAGCTTTGCCTTTAATGGCGAAAAATAAGGTAAATTTAATTATTATTACTCATTTAATAAGGCATTTAGGGAATATGTCCAGTTAGTAAACTTGTGGATTTATTTCGTGGAACCTGCCAATGTGTAAAGAAATATTAGGCTTATATTATATATTATTATACGTCCACTTGTAATGTAATCATTAAAGATCACGTTTAATTTACTCTCGAACTTTCATCTAATAACCTTTATTACTATTTCAGGAAAATGTTCCAACCATAGTTTCAGTTCTAAGCAAATTGAAAGCAAATAAAAGTGTGCCGACTTCGTTTCTGATAATGCTGTACACGAGTCTTGCTGAAACACAGGTATGCATACTCAACTAGGAATACTATTATTTAAGTTAATGTTATAATGAAATATTTATTGCTTTACAAAATAATCTCCTTTTATATTTTAAACATTTTTTTCATGCGATTGAACTATTTTGTAAAACCGGAGGACCACAGATCTGAAGGCATGTTTATTACGTGTTTTCTATGTGTCTGCCTCTTCGGAGTTGGTAACATTTAAACCTTTCATCAAATCTTTTAGTTTGGGGAAATACAGAAATCACAGGGTGCAAGGTGAGGGCTATGTGCAGGATGGGTGACGAGTTGTACTTTTACAGAAACTAAAAATTACTTTGTGTTATTGGCCGTGTGTGAAGAAGCGTTGTCATGATGTAGGAGAACGCTGCGTTTTGGTCGTTTTTTCGCGAACTTGTAAACAAATCGTAGAATCCTACTCGGCATTAACACTATTTTGATCTTCAATTGGCGTTGTGCAGATGGAACCCGTAGTTGAGAATAAAAACATTTTTTTTACCAACCTTTCTCGCCTGCCTCTGTTTTGTTGGCCTGTTCTCATTTTCACACACCCATTCACAAGATGGCTGGTTTTTTCGGGCTTAAAACAATACGTGTAAATCCACGTTTCGTCTCCTGTGACAATGTCATAAACAGCATTAGAATGTCCGTGGTCGCACTTCAGTAGAATCTGTGAGCACTATTCCACACGAGCCCGCTTCTGCTCCGCTGTCAGTTCATGACGGATCCAACGACAACAACGTTTCAGAATTTTTTTTTCGTGTAACATTTTCTATATAAGGCTCATACCAATTCCCAATAGTCCTCGAATTGTCTTATAGGTTCTCCTCGGGTTTTCTTCAATAAGCCGCTTAACAGTAGCCTCATTATTTTCGATGACGACAGTTGAAGGGCGTCCTTCACGAAATTCGTCATGTAAAGAAACCCGACTTCTCTCAAATTCAGTAAACCATCGCCTCACGGTGCTCAAACAAGGTGCTTGGTGCAACACAGCCTTGCGGAGAGAGAGAACTTATAAAATCATAACAGATCATCGTTCTAAAATCTTTTCGACTTAATTCCATTTTCGTTGCGTACGTAGAACTTAACATAATCTCATAAAACATAATTGACATTTTTTTAATTAATAAGAAGGTTGCATGCAAGTCGTTTAAAAAATATAACATTCGAAATTCAAATAGTTCTGATTAGTTAGAATTGCAAAACTTTTAGTGTGCCCCATGTATTAAGGCAGACGCATTAAGATAATGTATATAAATTATTATTTTTGTGATGTTTTGTCTTCTCAGCTCTAGGTCATGACTACATTTACGGGCTACACCAAGTAAATGTAGTGGATAAAAGAGTTCAGTTTTGTGATATGGTGTCTAATTGATTATTATTATTATTTTCTTTGTATAAATTCAAATCTTAAGTTTTTACGAAATATAAAATACGTGTTTGAACGTATTTTATTTTTAGTATATTTTAAATTTTAATTTGATGTTTTGGTGCCTTTTCAGTTTCAATTTTAATCACTGATAACTGCCCCAAGTTTACCTTATAGCTTAATTATTTATAATTATTTTATATAATATTTTATATATATGTTTTAGATAATATTTTATTAATTATTAATAATTAGCTTTCATTTTCATTCAATGAATTCTGCATTAAGAACTGTCAAAAACTTTGTAGGTTCTTAGTTCAAGTTCAAATCTGAGAATCATAACACAGCAACGGTCATTCTAATAAACATTATCAAAGCAATAACATATCTTTAACTTGCTGCGTTCACTGATTGATAAAGAAAAATCTATTTCTAGGTTCGGTGTTTCCCTTATTTGCAAGAAATACTTAAAGATAGTGGTGTTGGCGGCAATGGCAGACCAGACGACCTTAAATTTGAAATCGAAGTAGCAAAAGCAGTTGCTGTGAAGCGGATCTGTGAGATAAGGTAATTTGGTACGCGAATAATATTATCCTAAATATTCAATATTCATTATCAAAAATAATACATTTTTTAACCGGATTTTACGCATATAATTATATCGACACTGACACCTCAGTCGGTAGTGACCACGGGGTCTGCAAAGACGCAGAAACGTCGAGTTAAAATGTAAAATACAGGGTGACTGGTGGGTCACTTTTGAAATTCAAGGACGTGATAGTTTGAGATGAAGAGAAATAATATAATTAAAAATCTTTAATATGCTTCTTAAGAAAAATTTTGGAAAGTGGAGGAATCACGTCAAGGTATGAAAAAAACGTTGTAAAAGAAAAAGTTTAAATAAAAAGAACATTATAAGGATAAAATACGATTTCTAAAAAGTTTTAACCAACGCAATCTCTCATTTACAGGGCTACCAACCATGGTGTCGAACTAGTATCCACAATTTCATCGATCCTCAACCGTTGTACCGACAAGTCTGGTTCAACACCTACCAGGATAGCTCTGTTAGCATTGTCAGAGTTATGGAAGGGAGGGGCAGTAGCTCCTGTCTCTACGTGGAAAGCTCTGGAAACCAAGATGGTTAGAGAACAGAGGCCTAATGTGCAAAAGGGGTAAGAAAGCTGATATTTTGTTTGCTTTATTTATTAATAAAGATACTTCTCCAATTTCGTAAAAATTTCTCGCGGTGTAGTTCTTCTAATGTTATCGTTATTTTATATGGTTGCAAATTTAATTAATTCGTGTAAAGAACGCAGGTATAATTCAAAAAAATATACTTATTCCGTTGGTTTTCGAACATTTGCTGATTTGAAAAACGCTAATTAATTTGATGTCCACATCGGAAAACCCGTCTTAAGCTTGACATATTTTTGCCGAAATCATATCGAAAGAGATAAAATATTTTCAACTACACAGTCGATTTTTTCAGTTAATATCCTTTCGTATAGCCGGCGACTTATTTTCTTTAGTTATAAGCTAAATATTAGCTTAACAATGTAATTTTGCTGTATTCCTTGTGTATGTATTTAGCATCTGCGAGCTTCTATCAGAAATCCCCGCACTACGACTGACATCTGCTGAAGCGCCGTGGTTGACATCTAGCTGCGCGCGATTACTTTGGACGTTGATATATAGCGACGCGAGTGAAGCCGCGTGCAACGCTCTAGCGGCGTATAAGTTGACTATGTATACTCTTAAGGATGTGCCTGAGGTGAGATCAAATATTCACACGCCTCCATTCGATCACAAATACAACTTTTTATTCAGTAACTATACACCGTACTGTAACTGCATAAACGCCTTAGCTAGTGCTCGGAGCCTCTTGTTAAGTATGGGCCTAGAGACCAGGCGCGGTCACAGGCTGAAATTTTGAGGGGGGTCACAACTGAATTTGGGGGGGGGGGGTCACAACTGAATTTTGGGGGCGGGGGTCACAACGAAATTTTTAATTACAAGTATCTTTTTCTAGCTTCTTTTCTTCTAACTAAGGGGTTCATCTTTTCATGATTATGAGGGGGTCCCCCCCTGGGACCGCGCCTGCTAGAGACACCGCTCTTCCTTGATATTATATTAAAACTACATAATACAGAATACACAAAACACAAATTTATTTTTATAGATACAATACAATTTAAAGGTATCCATTTAAAGATATTAGTTGAAAGATTAAAATTTTCATAATGTATGGATAGACGTTTTTAAACGGATTTAAGTTAAGTCTGTAAACAACAAAGGGTACTTTTTACCTGATGAAACGGTTAAAGCAAAATATAACAACTAGCTTTATATCAATTTGTTATTTTAACAATCAAGAATCTTCTAACCACTTGTTAATTCACATTACAATTATAACACAACCTCTTTGATTGTGAGCGCAACTCAGTTTCAATAAACTTATCAACAGTAAAGGTAAAGATAGAAATTCCTATACTTACTGTCTTTTACACAAGTATCTGTTACAAATCCGTCACTTGATGTAAAGATAGAATAGGAATTTCTAAATTTACTTTTACTATTTGTTATTACTCCCATTAGTAATGTCACTGTTGGCATGGGGCCATCCATATCTCATGTAAATAATTTCTGCACAGATATACAGAAGAACGGTGAAACTGCCTGCATCCTTCTGTAAAACACCTGCCGACGCCGCACGGAATCCAGAGGACGTACTCGATTATATTCCATGTAAGTTATTTATTTTTGTAAGTTATTGTTATCTTCCATGCTGGACTGGGAGCGAAAGAAAAACATAGAATGTACGAGCTGAGTCTCTTCCTGGGCATACTGTAAAAGTCAATTAAGAAACAGAGGTTATATTGGCGTTTCTGTGGGCGATAGGCTGATCCCCTGTCACTACAATAGTCTCTCTCCATCTTTATAATTCCTCCAAACGAGTCAAACGTGACATCAGGTTTCTGCCTACCAAAAGCCTCTGGTGTTCTGCCTACCCCATACCTAAGGGATACAGGCGTGAAGTTATGTATTAATTTTTTTCCTTTTTTATTTATAGAGAGCTTGGTACAGTGGCTGACCATGTCACTCTCATAATGATTATACAATGTATTTGACTTTATACAAATAGAACTTAACCAATAATATTTTTACATTAGATATCCTTATATACAGGGTGACTGGTGAGTCACTTTTGAAATTCGAGGACGTGATAGTTTGAGATCATACACGGAATGAAAAATTATTATAAAAAATAAATATTAAACAGGGTTGCCTGTAAGAGATCATCTTTCATGATAAGGCCGCCTATTGTGCTCTGTATCTTAAAAAATTTAAGATACAGAGCACTTAGCGAATTTTCGAAAATCTTTGAATGCAGTTTTATTTCTTTTCCAAAATAAAGGAATGTTTATTTGAATTAAAATTTGCTATCTCTATTATTTAGAGTAATTTCCCTCCGAGGGGCATTCAAAAATTTCAGCAATAATAAAGTAATTTTTTGGCTTTGCAGACGTCACAAAAATAGTAAAGCTGTGAAAGATCAATCAGTCTTTACATTTATGGCATTGTATCTAATCTTTTTCGAATGTTTCTCTGCAAATGATGCACTCTGTTCTAACTTCTTTTCTGTAACACTTTGTATAGCCTGTTTCATTCTATCTGCATCCAAAATCCAAGTTCAGTAACTTTTCCTTAAAAGTTGTAATTTTTTAAGGTGTCTGCGAAACAAAGAGACTATAATGAATGAATGATTTATTTAGAATTAGCAAAGACTCAATTTGTTAGTACATATACAGGGTGTCCCCTGTATATGTACTAACAAATTGGTGGTCAAGCCAGTAAGTACGTGTGTGTGGTGGGGTAGGAGGTTTGCGCTCTACGCCATGTTTTGTAAAATTTCGAAAATTCCTACTTTTCTTCACATTCGTAGGCTTTTTCTTTTTTTTTAATTATTATATTGTAAGGATAGGACGTTTGTCTTCCATGCCACCTGATGGAAAGTGCGCACGAAGACTATGGTGTTACACGTCCATCCACGAGAAACCTATTCACTCGACACTTAAAAGTTCCAGGACTGTAGTGGTCAGGAAAAACAGACGCAGGCAGATTGTTCCACTCCTTGGCAATCCGTACCAAAAAGGAACTATCGAAGCGTTTTGTTCGACTTCTTGGTAAATCCACTATATAGGGATGGAAGTTCTGTCTGCGTCTGGTAGTCCGGTGGTAAAAAGGGGTGAGTTCTATTTGGTCAAAAAGAGCATTCGCACACTCACCAAAATGTAGCCGATAAAATACTGTCAAACAAGCAACCTTACGACGATGCTCCAGCGTCTGCAATTTTTTATTTGTAAGGTTGTTGTTATTTATGATTTTACGGGCTCTTCGGTCAACTTCGGCCTTCGAGATGATACCCAATTTTTTTGAAGCCGTTTTTGCCATAGACTCAATTTGTTGACCGAAGTTTAATTTGGACGTTATAGTGACGCCCAAAAGCCCTAGTTGGTCGGTGATGGGAACAGATACATTCTGGAAAGTGGGCGTAAAAGTAAAGGTGCTCTTTTTTGCGGAGAATAGACAGGCTTGTGTTTTGGAGGCGTTGAATTTGACCAGGTTAGATTCGCCCCAATCGGACACATTCCGCAAGGTCGAATCAACGCGCTCAATCATAGACCTTCTCAAAACCTGGATTTCATGGGCGCTCGTTCGCGCATTGGATATATATCTCTCAACAACAGTGCTGTCATCAGCATATCCAATAATACCGGGTGTTAGGAGGTCATTAATGTGCAGCAAGAATAAAGTTGCAGAGAGAACAGATCCCTGAGGTACCCCGGCATTAATCGCCATTAGGTCAGAGGAGTAGCCGTCTAAGACTACTCGAATCGACCGTTCCCTCAGAAAATCAGATATCCAGTCGCAGAGCCCGGTCGGTATGCCATATGCTGGAAGCTTGCTTAAGAGACCATCATGCTAGACCCTGTCAAAGGCCTTGGATATGTCTAAGGAAACAGCTATTGCTTAACCATGACCCTCCAAGGCCTCACTCCATAAGTGTGTGGCATACACGAGAAGATCGCCGGTCGAGCGTCCACTGCGGAAACCATATTGGCTATCGCTTAGGAGCTCGTTGGTCTCGAGGTATCTTAGGAGTCGATTGTTCAATACACGTTCCATGACTTTGCAAAGTATGGAAGTGATTGAGATTGGTCGATAGTTGACAGGATCAGCACGGCTTCCCTTCTTCGGTACTGGTTGTACGTTAGCCAGCTTCCAGGATTTTGGGACTTTACCAGATTCCAAAGAAAGTCTATAGAGACGCGTCAAAACGGGAGACAACTCAGCTGCGCAGCGTTTCAACACCACTGCAGGAATACCATCTGGACCGCTAGCCTTATTCTCGTCTAGGTGCAGCAAGCATTTAAGAACCTCCTTTTGACGAATATGAACAGTACCCATTGTAGGACCGAACTGAGGTAATTGGGGTGGGATTTTTCCTTGGCTATCTAGGCGAGAATTTTCCGCAAAGATACTGGCAAATAAATCCGCCTTTTCCTTAGCGGTGTGGACCAGGGAACCGTCAGGTTTCCGCAGTGGCGGCAGCGATGGGCGACAAAAGTTCGTTTCGACCGACTTGGCGAGGGACCAGAAAGCTTTACTTCCCGAAGGGTATGACGCTATTCTGTCTCCAATACAGCCTATGTGGGCGAAACGAGCTCTTTTTATCACCTTCTTGCAGGACTTGGCGGCAGCATTGTACCTCTTCTTGTGTTCATGCGAATCCACGGCTTTGCTTCTGCGAGCGGTTGCCCAGGCTTTGTACGCTTCTCGCTTACGCTTTTCGGCGGAAAAGCATTCAGCACTAAACCATGGGCGAGCTTTGGTTTCAAGGGATAGATCAGCGTAGGGAATGAAGAACTCCATTGCTTGACCTATCACACTTGAGACTGCATCAGCGCAGCACGATGGATCGGTTGATGTAAAACAAGCTTGCCGCCACGGATAAGATGCGAAGAAATGTCGCATTTCATCCCAATCTGCCGACTTGTAACGCCATACTCGCCTAGAACCACTTGGTTGGGTGTCAGGTGGCGAGTACTGCGATACAGATTTCACCAGACAGTGATCGGATGTCCCTAAGGGTGCAGTGACGGACACCGAATATCTGTCGGGATCGGTTGTCAGCAGAAGGTCCAGGCAGTAAGCAGTGTGGCCAGCAACGTCTGGGATGCGCGTAGGCTCGTCAACAAGCTGAGAGAGGCCATGAGTGAGTGAAAACTTAAAAGCCTCTCTACCAGCATGGTCAGTGTTCTGAAACGGGTATAACCACTGTCCGTGGTGTGCGTTAAAATCCCCCAGGAACACCAACTGCGCTGTGGGAAAACGTTGCTGAACCTTGTCCGCTGTACTGCTGAGTTAGTCCATAAGCCTTTTTGTCTCCCGACTCCGCTGTGTGACCGATAAATACCAGCGTATACCATTTGGTCTAGGCCGGTATCTTTATATTATTTAGGCTTTCGTATTTTTTTTGTTTAATGTGTTCCGTGATAATAGTTCTAAAGTACAGTTCAAAAACCTCAACTACTATCATTGGCAATTTACAAACCATCACTGAACATAAATTATATTTTTAAACTTTATTAAACTTGAAAATCTGAGCATCTGAGCAATGCTTGTTACAATTATGACTGTTACTTGTTTCGTATTTTTAGAGATTGTTTTTAGTAGTCGGATTTTAGTTTTCATTTCTTTTTTGTTTGAAAAAAATAACACTATAAAAAAGTCAACATTCAATCCTATCCTCACATCTTACTGCACATTTTCCCACCAAATTTATTCAATTTTCTTTATTTTCCTAAACTCCAAACATCCAGTTTTATTTATTTTTCTAAATTTTCAGGTGAAATCTGGCCAGAAGTATACAAGAACACAAATCAGTACTGCCTCCCGCACATAGAGAAGCTAGTGTCAAAGCTAATAGAAAGAGAAGTGAAGTCATATAGAAGCGGCGTGTACCACATCGAAGCGGGACGGGAACCTAGCTCCTTGAACAGTTTACCTGTTTACAGCGTTGTTAGAGGTGTGATGGAGTGCTTTAGGAAACAGGTGATTATAAATCTACGTAGATTATTTATTTATTTGATGATTGATTGATTGTAGATTATTTATTTATTTGAAATAAATGATTGATTGATTGATGTCCCCCCCCATAATGTAAAGATATAGTTTTTTCCTTCAGTTCTTTATTATGAAATTGAAATTAAGGGAATCCAGTTATATTGAAGCTTACCGTACCCGATTTTAAAACAAAAAAACAACGGTCAAATTGGTAACAATGTTGAAGCGAAAAGGCCTCTAAGATTTTTCTCAAAAATTAGTTTAATTATTATTGTATTGTTTCTTTCATTTATTTGTGTAACCGGCAGTAAAATGGTATTTTTTTTAAAATTAATGTACAGAAGCATAGTTTATTGCTAAAATAATTTTCTTTTGGATGTTCTGAATTAATAAAGCAAGTGCTTAATTTTTTTAATAGATGCGTTTTTGTCATTTTATTTAATTAACTTAAAATAACAAAACTTTGAAAAATGTAAAACCAGTTCAACTTTGTAACTACTTTTGGAAAATAAATATTATTATTACTAATTAAGTATGAAGAATGATTCGTAAGAACTACATAGAAGCAAGAACTAGAAGCGAAATTATTTAATCTTATTATTTTTGGATTGTTCCAGGCGACACATCCAACGTATGATTACGCAGAACCGATTCTACTGTCGATATTTTCAACTTTGGCGATGGACTACCCGAAGCCGCTGCCTCCATTAGATTTGTGTTTTCTACATGAGCTCTGTCATAAAGGTATGTTATTATCTATCTATACATATAAATAAAATTGGAGTGTTTTATTTAATAAATGGAAGTGTTCTGAATTTTTATACCAAAAATTTTGGATCTTATCGGTACCGGGTGCTTTCCAGTTATGACTGCGCTTTAATACCTTCAAAAAAGGCTCTATTGATATACTCTCAAAATCCATGTTTGCTAAATTTTGTGGTTTTACATCTTCAAGCCAAGGAGCATTTCTATTATGTTCTGTGGAAGATTCCCAGATGTTGGCCCAAAATTCTCTTACATTTAATGTATCCATGTATCTTTTTTAATGTATCCATATAATTAATTATTTCTGAGTTTGCGTCTTCGTATTGTGAATGCTGATTATATTTATTTATTATTATATGTATTGTAGCTACTATTTTTGGATTTGGATTTTTGGATATTTTGAATATTGTGTTATATGGCCGATATAATAACGAAGTATTTTGATCTTATCTTCTAACCTCTTTTGCTATTTTGGCTTATACTGCTCTTTATTATTATTGTACAACGACGAACTTTTAATTTTACCACCAATAATAGTTATAGCAGTATATGCAGCCGAATAGAGAATGCCATGTAATGTTAAAAAATCTGTGTCGTTATTTACTTAATATATTCGAATTAAAGCACGCTATTATATTTGAGAGTTTTCTAGTTTTTTTTTGTAGAGTGGGCCTTTTTAACGGGTCCATATTTTTAAATTGTTCTAGACTGACTTTAAACTGCAGTCGAATGTTTTCTACTAAAGTTTCATTGTGGTTTTCGTAGTCATTGGGGTGGTTTTGTGGCAAAATACTGCTTTGGCTTTCAATGATAACAAACTTGCTTCCATGCTGGACTGGGAGCGAAAGAAAAACGTAGAATGTGCCAGCTGCTTTTCTTCCCGGGCATACTGTAAAAGTCAGTTACGGGAGAGAGGTTTTAAAGGCGTTTTTGTGGCAGATAGGCTGACCCCCTGACACTACAATAGTTTCTCTCCATCTTTATAATACCTCCAAATTTGTCCAACGTGACATCAGATGGTCTTGTAACCTCTGGTGTTCTGCCTACCCCATAAGGGATACAGGCGTGAAGTTATGTATGTATGATAATAAACTAGTTTCTAAATTTGTGTTTTCTTGTTGTGTGGACAGAGTTATAGGTATTGAATGGTCAAGTATGGTGGGTTGTAATGCAATTACTGTATCCTGTTCCATAACCAATTGTTCTGTATTAGACTTTATTTCATTTAATTTTATACTGTCAATACTTTTGCGATTTAGGATACTAGTATTTCCAGTGTATTTTGGTATTTATCTGTAGGATTGCGGTTTTTATATATGTCTTCAAGATTTTTGATATGGCCTACCCCTTTTGATTAAGCCATGTAATAGCAAGTCATTAGTTCAAATTGTTCTTCTAACGTCCATTTGTTTTTACTGTTAATTCCAGGTTGTGTAATTCTGTAAGTAGTAGTAGACAACACCAAGACATTGGTGAGTAAAAAATGGGCTTTGACGAAAATGACGAACGCCTCCCCCAGGATTCGTCATGTCGCCCGGACCCGCGCCGCCCTCATCCAGGGTTGGACTTTCGCAAAGTGTATAAGAATACTTACTGCGTATAAAAGTTTTCATTTTCATTTTCTACTTGTTGGATTTGTTGTATCGTCTGTATCTGTCTGTTTGAGAATGATTAGGTTGAGTTTGGTAATGATCATCAGGTGTAGGTAATATTGCCAAATTTAGTTCGTGTTGTACTTGTTGTTTGATATTTTGTATTATATCAGAGCTCAGTAATTTACTCCGTTATATAGTCCTTCGTTGATCACCAACATTTTGTCGACTTACATCCATATGAAAAAAAATCTGCTTAAGTTGTGTTTGTTTCTAAATATTGTGTCATGTTAGTTTCAAGTGATGTGATACGTAGGTAGCTTTTCCATATGAACTGGTTCATCTCGTTCTTCCATCTACCTAAAAATACCTCTAATATTTTTGGTGTTTCTGTGCATATGGTAAATTAAAAGTATCATAATGTATATATGTCGCAGGGATTTTGTCAGAGCCGCGATATTATAATTTCACCAGTGATATTATAATTACACGGATTATTGTAAATTACGACCGGTTACTATAATTTCACGGTCCCTTTTCAGTGATATTGTAATTTCTCGAGGCCGCAACAGTGATATTTTAATAACCCTAGGCGTATTATGATTTTTACCTGTGGTGAGGGTTCCGCGTGCATGTATACAAAGCAAAGTTTTATGCAACTCCAAGTGTCACAAAGCATTGAATTGCAAAAATAAATACATAACTTTATTGTTAAAAATTAAGATTTCTTGATAATGTTAGTACAATCTTAACTACAAAATAGACTATTTCAATTGATTTAATTAATGTCTTAAATTTAAAATAGGCTGATCACTAGCTTTCATTTGATACGAATATTGTTGAAATCAGAAATTATTTGTTTTTATGCCCCCCAAAATGTTTAATTTTAGACGACATCTTGAAATTTGATATATATTTTATTACTTGCGCAGTTAACACGAATGTATTGATATATCATTTGTTTAAATACGTCCAGCAGGTAAGTAAAAATCCGGGAACAAGAAACAGACAAACATAACCCTCCTTTGCGTACCGCAATAGGGTGAAAAGATTTGTACAAGGTACAGCTATTATCTATAGAAATTCATTTTATTCAGTTGAGCATAATTTCTAACCCAGGTCGCGAATGGAAGAAACTTTGCGTAACGTTGGCGACCCGGCAAGCGCTGACGTGCATGTCTGCTAAGAGATTTATGGAGAATCATCTACAGGGGCTGTTAGACGGGGAACCTGACGTGAGTAGTGATGTATACTAATGTCGTAAAGGTGAATGTTTTGTATGTTTACTTGACCTGAATAAACTTGAAAACTACACCACTATTTTTTTACCTAAAATAGCTTAACGTTGAAGCTACATTTTATCCAGAAATTCTTACGGCATGAAAAGTTACGAGGGTGAAACTTCAATCTCACCTGCTGTTAAGTGAAAATGAGATCGAACATGACAGGCACGAGTAAAGGGAGGAACTGACTATTTTATATATCGCCGGAACATATCACCGTTCAGCGGTGATATCAGCGCGATATTTTAAGCAGACTCTGAAGCTTCCTAACTTTTTCTTTTTCGTCTTTCTCGACAGTATTCTCAGCCGATCCTACGCGGTAAAAAACATACTACAAGTTTTGATATCTGCTATTTGGTAATAATAGAAATAAAGACGTATCGCTGTATAAATATCTGACCAACAACGGGATATCTGACCAACAATTATTTATTTATAAAACGATCAAAAAAATGCAAACTCCGATAAACGGCAAGCTTTCTCTTGCCGTATTAAACATATTTACGCAATCATTTCTCTATTCCACAGGAATCCGACATAATGTTATTCTTCGACCTCCTACCAGTCCTATGCCGCACAATGCCTCCAAACGCCATACGAGGGCCACTAGAGAAATTCCTCGGAGAATCTTTTACCATCATCTCACAAATTAAAGTGAAGGGAAAATTAAAAGTTGCGGATGTTGATGATTGCCTGTTTATAAGGCAGTTGAAGGCTGTAGGAAATTGTTTGGCGAGTGAGCGAATACATGAGGCGAATAGGACGCTTTTGTCGCAGGTTGTTGAGAACTATTTTACAGCTATAATGGAGGATAACTTAGTAAGTATTTTTGTTGAGTTGGATTTTTTACGGTTCGATGTTTGAGTGCTAGTTTTTAATTTGATGTATTTTGAGCATATACGTTTTTTTTTTTTTATAAGTGACTAAACCCGCGTTTGACCTCAATCTCATCTGATGGTAAGTGACGATGAGGTCGAAGATGAGAGCACGCGGGTTTAGGAAGGAACTGGCTCTTTATACAATATTGCCGGAACACATTACCGCCGGGGCGGTAACATTTGGCGGCAGACTTTATATAAAGGGTGGTCGCTAGCCAGGCGGACCCAGAAGGGATCCTACCACCAAGCAAAAAACGTTACCGCATAAACTACAAGTATTGTTAATTAACAACCAGAGAAATATTCTTTTTTACAATTTAAGTTAATATACACGGTGTACTATTAAGATGGGTCAGTATGGGAAAGTTTGAAACTAAAAGATATACGCAGATCTGTTCTGAAGAACCATATCATCGATTTTAATAAAAAGATAAACTGCATTCACACATTTACAAAAAAAAAATACTCACAGCGCGGGAACTGAGCCTGGAACTGAACAAAACCTATTTGTATTCAGATATCTAAAGAGTTCAAGGAACTTATGGGTATCCACTCTAGAACTTGTAACCTGCCTAAAACTTTATGCTCACAAAAAATGCATTAATGGGATGGTAAAAAAAATACGATGCAATGTCTATAACGTATTTTTGCAGGCATGGCCCACATACCTAGAAACTTGCAAAAACCTACCAGCGTCGACAATTGAGCGTATGACGTCACTGTCGGGTTGGTGGGAAGTGACGTCAGAGCTCGCGAGACGCGCCATCGCTGTCAGAGCTGTCACTGTCAACGCGCCCGATGTCACTTGGATCGACGACGTTTTGAAGTGTAGCGCGTGAGTATTAAAATTAAATGCATTTAATAATGTAGAAAGGTTTTTGTCCGCGTAGGGTCGGCTTAGAACAGCCCTACCGGCCCTGGATCAGTGTGTCGTGAATCTGTTCTGTGATTCCTTACTTGTGTAAATAAACTACTTAAGTGTCAAAAGTGATTTTCATTGGTTTTATTTGAGAGAGCCTTTAAAAAGTAACAGAACTTTAATACACACACATACTTTACCCTTACGTGCTGTTCCAGTTTTTACGGATTCGTAAGGAAAACACTATAAGTTTCGATGTTATTTTAATATTGCAGAGATCACGAAGGATGCATCCAATTGATAGTGCCAGCGCTGAAGAAGTTCAAAGTAGAAGATGAAAATACTCGGAACTGGTTCCTACAACTCTTGTCGAAAACACAAGTCGCTTTTATTGAGTAAGTATTTGTTGTCTAATAATAGTATTCATGCTATGAGGTATTGTGAGGAAAAGTGAAAGTATTTTGCAGGTAAACCCTGAGTTGAAATGCCAAAAATCAAAATCTAGAACGACGATAGTGTGTTGAAACTAAATAATAAATAAATAAATTCCCAGACAATCACACCAACTACATGGTAAGCGAAGCTTGTGTTATCGGTACCATGTAGTGAACTAGGGGGGAACCTAGAATATAAATACATAAACACCCAGACCCGGTTTTATTTTCTTGTTCCGGGCGGCAATCGAACCCGTAACCACTCTCGTCTGAGGAAAGTAGGTTTACCCCGTCATCGCCAAAGTGGTCTTGAATTTTTAAAAGCATGCCACCTCAACTTTTATATCAATGTAGAACGTTTTATGTCACGTTACAAAAGTTATAGAAAAGGTTTTTTGAATACATAAATTATTCTTTCCACTTTTATACATAATAAAGATTTTCAAAGTCATGATTTATACTGATAACCTTAGAATAATATCGCTTAGAACGCGAGTAGGCCCGAGCGAAATGAAGCCATTTCAATTCAGCCTTATAAGGCCGAATACGTTTCCCGCCGGGTCAGTTGTCACAAAACTGTTTCATGGGCAATTCGCTCCCAAAACTTTGATAAAAAATACCTTATTGTGTAGTTAAAGGAAGTCACAACGTGTCGCATAACAAAATTAAACATAAGAAAGTTTCATTTCACACCTAAGTACTACTTAGAAACAATTATTTTAGGTAAATACGATTGTCAAAACTAAAATATAATTCACCAAGAAATCGAACGCCATTGAGATAAAAAATGTTGCCAAATATGGAAAAAATATTAACTCCTAATTAAATATTTTAATTTTTAAACTACATAATATTGTAATAATACTGTAATAATATTATACTAAATACCTACTTTAAACAATATATATTGTTTATGTTTATAATGAAATACTAATCACTTCAAATTTAATAAATAATTTTGTCATATTTAATTTCAGTACTTCATGAATTGTTCATGAATTAAGAAATAATTTTGCCATATTTAATTTCAATACTTCATGAATTGTATTTAATTATATTCGTATATAGATTTCCTTCGAATCCGATTGCTGCTGCTCGATGGATAACTCAAATACGACTTAATCGGAAAGAAGAATGTTGGAAGCCAACTAAATTCTCTCTTCCCCATTGACTCAGGTCATATTAATTCACAAATCTGATGCGACTTATTATAGAGCGCTATCTTAGAATCCGATTCTTTTACAAGTCTAAAAAAGACAACATATTGCAGATAACATCTTCAAAGCGGCAAAAATTTCGAAAACTTTTACAATTTCAAGGCAATTAATTAATTAAGACATAAGTCATTATATGATTCTAAATTTACATAGTCTTTATATTTATCCCCTCTTTATTCCATTTAAGTCTACGATTTATCACAATTAAAATTACAATAATTAAAATTAATAAAATTCACACAAACATATTTCATAACTAAAATTCAACACATGACAAAAAACTATTGATATCAACTAATTTCCTACAATTTTGGGGAAATTTCTATTGACATGCAACACTATGCGACCAAATATATGTATGTGTGCGTACCGGCAATGTAATTACGTGACGCTTACGCACACATTTATACAAATGTAGCTTCAATTTTGCGTACAACTTTGAATGAAACTATCGTTCTAAGCGTTATTATTCTAAGCTGATAACAATATAATTTTAGCGTTGGGTACACCTGCGTTTGAGCTTATCCTGCATGTACACGTGCTTAGGTAGAAACTGACTGTCACTGCCGGAGCCGGAGCGGTGGTATTTGGCAACAGATATTATATGATATATTGGATAACTTTTTATATAATTTTAACATTTCATACAGCCAAATAATAATCTATTTAATAAGGAATGCTTTACCATTAGCTTTCAATACTCATGGCCGCTGTGGCGATGAGATAGTAGTGTCTCGCCTCAAACTCCAGTAGCTGCGGGTTTAATTCCCGCACAATGCAAATAATTGTGTGCATGGATATCCAGTATCAATAACACAAGCATATGAGTTTACCTTTGGGCTAGATGGCGCTGTGTGAATAAATTGTACATACAATAATAATTATTATATTTTCCAGGACAAACGACCCTCTATCCCGAGTGTACTTCATCGATATCGTCATCTTATCTATCGTGATACTATCTGGCGTGTGGGCCACTAGTGTATCGGTGCCGTGGGGAAGCGGCGCCGCGCGACGGGCCGCGTTGCCGGGCGCCAGTGCCGTGCTAGTGGGCAGGGACGGCTGGGGGACAGTCGCCACACAGGTAAAGAGTAAACAGAATAAGCAATTAATGCAGGGCGTTAAAAAATCGAATTTAATGTTTTCAAATCCTACTCAAAACTTGAATGAAGTAAAATATGATTAAGGTGTACAGGGTGACTGGTGGGTCACTTTCAAAATTCCAGGAAATGATAGTGTAAGATCATACACGAAGAGAAAAAATAAATTTTATTTTTTACTGAGTAAACTTCTCCGAAAGTTAAAGAATTCATTACGCAACTCATGGTTACATTAGCGTAATACAATAAATACTTAGCGGGTGGTGGTGTGCGTGTGGAGGGATTATTTATTTGCACTGAACGCAAAAATCATAGAAGTGTGTTTATTTCGTAGTTGGCAGCATATGTTATCGACCGTATTTGTCAATAATAAAAATATAAACAATGCCAAATTGCGCTCTAATATAGTTTGTAAATCGATCACACCTGCGTAATATAAATACAAGATTAAATCAATAATGTAATAATCATAATAAATTATAACTAGTAATACATAATATGTATTAATTAACATATTATGTTTAATTGTATTTATTTATCTACAACGCGCCCAACTCAATAAAATCTAACTCTGATCAACGCTTAAATTAGAGTCGCATTTTGAATCAATATCATTTATTTTTGAACATTCTGTATAGCGAAATTGCATATGTGTGAGTACTGTGAAGGCGCCAGCTTTAGTAAACCGGCCAGTAGAAATCTATATCTATATACTTATAATAAATCTGTAGAGAGGTCAATTCTGTACATGAAATATATTTTCAAAATAACTATCAGGGGGCGATTAGTGATCGATACTGATGCCAAAAATGCAATCAGTAAAATTTTTGTCTGTCTGTCTGTATGTTCCTTATAGAAACAAAAACTACTTGACGGATCTTAACGAAACTTGGTGCAATTATTCTTCATACTCCTGGGCAGGTTATAGTATACCTATTATAACGCTACAATCAATAGGAGCAGAGCAGTGAAGGGAAATTTTGGAAAAACGGGAGAAGTTACTTCATTTTTTAAGCTTCCGTCGCCTGTGCAGCCTTAATGGTTAAAGCTACATAGAAATCATGTATGACGGAAATATTTTACATAAAATTATATAAAAATATCCCACAACAGTATATGTCTATATTTTATAGTTGACTCACAATAACACGTGTAAATCTCGATAGCTTAGCAGTTCGGATATTTGTTTACACTTACGTTTATAATACTCTCACTCATCTCTAATTTAAAAAAATAACATTATTACCTATTCAATAAAAAATAATCATAGAAATCGGTATAGAAACACCAAACTTATACATGAAATACGCTAATAAGCCATCGCGCGTGAATACTGAATCATGCTATAAGGATTATTTTTGCGTAACGTTTGCCGCGCTCGACGCGGCTCGCGGCGCGGTAGGGTATAAAAACGCTTCTAAATAAAAAATATAAAAAATAAAAAAAAATATTTGGCTGTTGATGCGTTCAGAGCGTTCGACTTTATTGACAGACAATAATTGATATTATAAACCGTGCTTAGGTATCAGCGCGACTTTTAGTCTTTAAATAGTTTATTTGAATTTCTTTTGTTGTTATTTTATAAAATAGGTACCTATTAGTGTTTAAATATTCGGTCAAATTCCAAATTTTGGCTAATTTATGTTCAGTTTTTTTTTGTATTTTTTAGGTAAAAGCGTAGGTACTTTTATTATTAATTGTAGTTATAGGTATTTATTTTTAAGTGAAGTAGGTATAGGTAGATAGCATTGCTCAGGCGTTTCAGCGTTTATCAGCGCGACTTTTAGTCTTTAAATAGTTTATTTTAATTTCTTTTGTTGTTATTTTATTAAATAGGTATTAGTTGTTTTGGTAGTGTTTAAATATTCGGTCAAATTCCAAATTTTGGCTAATTTATGTTCAGTTTGTTTTTTGTTTTGTGTAGGTAAAAGCGTAGGTACTTTTATTAATTATAGTAGTTATAGGTATTTATTTTTGAGTGAAGTAGGTACTTATAGGTGGATAGCATTGCACAGGCGTTTCAGCTTTATTTTCATTTCTGTTTCTGTTGTTAGTTGTACATATTTCTGGGTATAATTCTATTAGGATATTTTAGTTTAAACAAGCACTTAGATTTTAAGTGTAAGGTATTTAAATAGTTTGCGTTGAGAAATGAACATGATGAAGTTACTAGATTTACTCAGAAGCAGTGTGGCGGATCTTTAGTTTTAACATTCA
The DNA here is from genome assembly GCA_944452665.1 of Stenoptilia bipunctidactyla. NCBI lineage: Eukaryota > Metazoa > Arthropoda > Insecta > Lepidoptera > Pterophoridae > Stenoptilia > Stenoptilia bipunctidactyla. Next base: position 15,457,994 of record OX101734.1, on the reverse strand, counting down.
CGAAAGATATCCACCTGTGACCCATATGGATGTTCATCTCGAAGGCTGTCAACGTATATATTTCAACGCGTTCCATTAAGCCTCATGTGAAAGTGATCTAAACAATTAATTGTCAAATATTATAAAATGTCAATCCTTATCCTTACTAATATTATAAATGTGAAAGCGTGGATATTTGTTCAGCTTTCACGCAAAAACTACTCGACGAATCATCAAAGGTACTAGAAGTAACATAGGATACTTTTTATCCCGAAATTATCGCGAGCGGAGCCGCGGGCACAGCTAGTAATCATAATAAATTATAGTTGTATTTATTTATCTACAAAGCGCCCAACTTAATAAAATCTAACTCTGATCAACACTTAAGATGAAATCAGTCATTACATACTTCGGCTTTAACTAGTTGTTGAATATGATATTACAGTAGACCAAGAGACAAAAAAAGCCGGCGGAAAAAACTCTTGGCACTCTTTCAGTCATTATCAAATTAATACAAAAAGGTATAAACAGTACAAATTGACCGTGACATGAAAAAACAACAAACACACGACAGCAAATTGTGAGAGCCAATGTCATGCCACAACCAAATTGCTTACATAGTAGGTGCAATTTGCTATGCACAATACGAACATGACAAACAGGGGTCCAGAGTATTTGAACAAGAATGGAATAAAATTGTCATAGTATCATTAGCAAAACGACCTGGCACCGCTACTAGCACCCGTTCACGAGTATAACGCAAGCACCGACCATATTAAGTATAATTCGCATGCGATAACTCACTTGTGCACTATTAATGTCCAAGATATATTTTTTCTCAAACATGCTTGGATATTTGACCATTATTTTGACAACCTTCTTCGAGATAAATCGAACTTGCTGTACTGGTCGAGCAGCAGCCGGCAATAGCTATCGTGTTTAGCGGCTTAATAAATTACTATGAAAAATCATTTTTAACTGATCAAATTCTTAATTTAAATTTCGAATTGGCTTGCACATGGAAAAGAAACTACTTTGGCGCGTAAAAAACTATTGTTATTAGTTGTTCGTCAACTTCATCATTGGTTTTAAAGTTCTGATTTGTATTACTTAGTTCAATTTCCGCGCATCATTTGAGAAAAGTACTAACTATACAAGCCTTGGCCGCAACTAGGCATTGATGGACTTATGTATGTATGCCTCGGCCCACATTCACACGTTCTTTTATCAATGCCTCTCTTGCCGGCCGCTGCAGTAATGTACTATAATATTTGTTTCAATATATTCCAGCTACTAGAATGGCTCCGTCACACGCGCGACAACAATGGCGACGAAGCGACATCGCTAGTCTGTCAACGCGCCATCTTCGCGCTAAAGGAGACCCCGTGCTTTGTTACGCAGAAAGCTTGGTGTAGCTTGTAAGTATGAACTATATTTCATGACATACTTTTTATCAATGTGTGAAATAGAGTTAAAGTCGCGATATTTTAAGGAAGGCTGATAAAGATTAACTAAAATATAATGAAATTATAACGGATTCGACAGACCGATACACTTGGTACATTTTTCTTTTTTTGATAGTAACCCCTCAGCAGTGCGAATAAAAAAAATTAAGAATAAAAAATACGCCTCATGATTATCTAATATCTTATCACACCTTTTTAAAGCACAACATAACAAGCACAACTTTGGTAATGCGCACTTTTATTTATTATGATTTATTTCTATTACAGGGACAGCCATTTTACGAAGAATGCAATAACGGCTAACGACTGATACATTTAAGTACTTTTCTATATTTATTAAACAAATATTATAACTTGTAAATATATCATCTCATTAAAAAAATATTAAATTACGTTTGTTTTATATTCCTGGGTGGTTAAGAATATTTCTCCTCTTTTTTGATAAGCATTTCTTGCGAAGTACGTCATCTGAGGTAACTTCAGTGGCTAAACGTAGATGTTCCCTCTGCTGCATCCCGTTTAAAATAAACAAAAATAAAGTCCTAAAATATGGGCTAAAATATGTGTAGCATAAAACATAGTTACCTACTGTCACAGAATAAGTAATAGTTGGTACAGAAAAATTACTCCGCAAGAAGATCTAAATAAATTCGAGTCTTGCTACGACGCGATACGGTGGAATTCTGCTCGCACAGCATTACTTACCTGCAAATTTATATACCTAGAAGTTTTGTCTCTTTCTATCGCATGCCTCTTATCTTTTCTTACGCTGTTAGGGTTACTGCCTAGTGAAGAATAATTAATCTCCTTATTTGTAATTAAGTATCTACCGATGTAGGTATTACTGTTATTCTACCTTTGTAAAAAATATTGTTTCAAGTTACTTAAAGTACAAAATGAAAAAAAAGTTCGACGAATAATTAGTAATACTACCTATGTTTTGTTTGCTAAATTGAACATAATCAAATCTAAACATAATCTAATTGAATATTTGTTTCTTTTTATGTCCATTTTTAAATACTATTTGCGACCTCGATCATAGAATTACTGTGAGTGCTATTAGGTAGGTAGGTATCTACAACGTCCCGAGACGGGCGCGCGCGTGATACACGACCCATTCGAAAGCCGCCGCCGGCGCGGCGGAGCGCTTCGCTGTAGGTAAATAACGGATGTACCGCGCGGAGTGAGCCAGGCCTGCTACTGTTTAATACTTTGTTAGACTAATAAAAGAATTACTATCAAACATAAAATGGTTTAGCTTCATTGTAACCCCTTCAGGCTAGCGACCACCTATTATACAAAGGATGCCGCCAATACCACTGCTCCAACGGTGAAGTGTTCCTTTTCTGGAAAGAGCCAGTTCCTTTCTGATCCCATGCAATATCATGTGTGATTTCATCTTCACTTACCATCAGCAAGGCTAGCACGTGGCCTTCAATGAAGTGTTTTTACGATGTTTTATCATCTATCCACTTGAGCTCACATGATGGCAAAATGATTCCGCGGCGTTCTGTTGAATACAATCCTGTAATCAACTAAGTCACAGAGCACACAACAATCTAATGTAAACCTTAACTACTTGAACTCAAGGGCCACTCTTGCCTACGTATGGGGACGCAAAGTATTTATTCTAGTTATGAAATTTTAGCTCGTAAGTTAAGTGGGTAAGGTTTATATTGAATGAATTTGCGGTGTGCTAATCGTGGGACGCATGTGCGATTGAGGTCAAATATGAATTTAGTAGGTTTTTTTTTTATATTGTAAGGATAGGACGTTTGTCTTCCATGCCACCTGATGGAAAGTGCGCATGAAGACTATGGTGTTACACGTCCATCCACGAGAAACCTATTCACTCGACACTTAAAAGTTCCAGGACTGTAGTGGTCAGGTACCGTAAAATATGGTACAGACATGGAAGCACAGGCGGCGGATGGTCGCGCGTGGCGACGCGCGTTTTCGTTAGATCGCCGGCTTAACTCTAAACCAGCGGTTGGTTTCATAGTAAAGTCGGCGATGTAGTAAAAATGCACGACGTCCTGCGAGACGCGCCGTCTGTGCTTAAACGAGGCCAATGGCGACGACGGAAGCGAAATATCAAACATATGTAACCATACTGTAGTGACTAAGGCAGTAGCCTAGCGCGACCGGACTGAGCGAGTCAGCTTGCGTAGTTCAGCAATGCGCGGGCGGCGGGGGTAACAAATCAGTTCGATAATTAAAAATAAGTTTGATAATAAAAAAATTCAGTCATAGAATAATTAAACATTATTAAATGCAAAAACTGAAAAAAAATCGGTCTTGTCGCTCGCTCTGCTTCTGTATATTGTTTGTTGTGAAATTTGTTTTATTCTTACTTCAGAGTTATTAACAATTTCTCTCAAGACTGATAGGTACTTTTGCAAAAGTTTGTACCTATCTTATACGTTTAGCAGATATTTTACTTAAAATGTAGTCAAATGTTGAGACGGATATTCGAGTCAATTTTAAAAAACAAATTTGGGTCATGTGGAGATTCAAACAGAAAGAAAGAAATACTAAATCGTCTTCCATTGCTTTCAACATGTGATATAAGTCTGCCCGCTACAAGAGCTCGCGCGTCACTGTGGCCAGCGCCCGCCACAGGCCGCGGCGTCCGCGTTAGGCTCCAGTCACCGCGCATCTAGTATGGCCGCACACTTAGTGTTAAAGAACTGAGAACTAAATAAAAATAGAGCTGATCTGAAATATCCTGACTCGAATTCGACCAGCTGCGCTGGTATGAAATAACAAACTACTATTACTAACTTAATGTGGCATGAAACTTAAAGTGCTCCTGTCACGCATTACCTAATATATTAAATAAAAAAAAGTATATTTGATTGTGTTTTATTAAAATTGATAATACAGATTTATAATTTATTAGAATAATCTTAAACATAGTTATTTCTAGCTACAAATACAACATAGAAGAAAATAATTTTGAGTAACTTTTGGTTTAATGTAAGTATTTATTTATTATAATAAACGCATTTATTGATCAATAATAAATTAAATTGGAGCTTAATTCTTAGAAGATATTATACATTTCATATTTATTGTAAGAACTTGTTTAAATAATCGGTTTAGCTAAAATAGAACTACACTACAATTGAAAATATTGAGGTATATAAAATGTCATTAAATTAAAATTAAATAAGTAGATTAACATCTAAAACTCCCTCTGTATTTTATAAATTACATTATTTGAGAACATTCAATATAAATATTATTTGAGGTTTTCTAGATGTCAACATTGAAGAATCTATTTCTATTAAACTGTTGTTACAATAAAATACCAACTTTATTAAACGCAGCACTTACTATGTAATACTTTACCATGTTCTGTAATATTATTTAATTGAATGTAACGGTGAAGTTTTAAAATGTCACGACAATTTCATTTAATTTCATGACATTAATTTCATTCCGCAATTATATTCTAGAAAATAAATGCTGGCTAGACCCATTCAATATTTTGTATACAAAAGGATATAATTTCAGACTTTTATAGCTATTAAAGAAAAGTATTGTTTTAATGAATAATAAATAAAATCCCCAGACAATCACACCAACTACATGGCCCCAAAGTAAGCATAGCTTGTGCTATGGGATACCATGTAGCGAACTAAGGGGGGAAACCTATAATATAAATACATAGACACCCAGACACGGAACATTTTTTTTTTCGTGTTCTGTGCGGGAATCGAACCCGCAACCACTGGCATCTGAGGCAGATAGGTTTACCCATCGCCAAAGTGGTCGTCAAATGAAATTACCTCGAGGTTTGAGAAATGAGATTAGCCTCATTAGTTTAATTGCGCTGATTGAATTTGATAGAAACCTTTTTTTTTAATATTGTAAGGATAGGACGTTGGTCTTCCATGCCACCTGATGGAAAGTGCGCATGAAGACTATGGTGTCACACGTCCATCCACGAGAAACCTATTCACTTAAAAGTTACATTTAAATTAAAAATTAAAATTAAAATCATTTAAATTTACATTAAGTTACATTACAGTTGCCATTCACACACATTCAAAATTGTCTTAATTTTTTACACTGAGAAGTTATTCTCAAACTAACACAATATTATTATTACCTATATTGTTGTGAGGAAAGCGCCTTCACCACAACAGACTGCCAATATTACCTAATTCACTATAAACGGTCATTATCACTCAGTGTTATAATAGTTTTTTTTTCTATATGGCCAGCTGCACTTTGTGCCAAGTCAACATTTTTTTTAAAGCGTAAAGTTTCGGTCCATCTTGAGTCTATGGACGGCCCTAGACTTCGCTTTAGGTTGGTCTCAGACGGCCGTTTCATCGGCTGGTGGCTTGTCTGGTGGCTCATTGTAGTGCTGAGGGACGCTTATTATCTCTTCTTCTAGTTTAGGATCAACGGGGAGGTTCTGAAATCATCATAGAAAATTATATTATCGTTATTTGTATGTAGATACACTTAACGAATTACAGAAATTACATCGATTGTGAGAGAAAATAAAACCTATTGGCTTGTTTTTTCCAAAACTGTTTAGTACACAAAATTAGTAGATTACCAAGACTCAACCTGAGCTATTACAAAGTGCTAACTGTGTCATAAAGCATTCTAATCGGATCTCTCATTCTCACAGGCCTTACGGAACTGCTCTTCTGTAGTGAGTAACGTTAAAAAGGGATGAAGAATAAGATATATTTATGACTAAGTACGCATATTTGTACCGGTTCAAGTATAGCTTAGGAATTAGCTAAAGTGTGAAAGCGGATTAGGAGCCTTCGTCCATGTTTGTAACTAAGCTTTTGTAACCAGTTACGAATAAAGATATTTTTTTCGCTTTTTGGTAACTGGTTGCGAAAGAAGAAGTATTTTTCCAGTTTCGTAACATATTCTTAGAATGTGGAAAAGTTGCGGAACCTCTTATAATATTTGGCAGCAGATTCGCTAGCCAGGCGGATTTGTCGCCTTCTACGATACGCTTATCCAATGGCTATAGGGCTATTCTAAGACAACCCTACAGGGCCTAAAAAATAATATTATTTATTATAAAAGATAATTTTACTTTCTTCTTGGAATGGTTCTCACATTTTTCTGCTTCCCTGGTACTTAGATAGTTTATAGGCTTACAGCTCTAATACAACGTTGTAGAAGGTCTCATAGTTGTCCATGGGTCGGGACATCTTGCTAGCTTTCGATAAATAGGAACCTACTTAATAGCAATTCAAAACAATGTAGATTTTACGAGAATTTAATAACGCATGTTTAATTACCAAACCTAACCTAAGAAAGTACTTACCAGGGAGGCATAAAGTTGTCAGAGATTGAAACAATATCTCAGAATCCTTTCGAAACGAATAGGATCGAAGTTAACTGATTTCATATGGAGATGCTATTAGTGCATTTTATGGCCGTAAAAATATGTTACAAAAGGACAAAAATATCCTCCGATTACATGGGATCTTAGTTGCTGGCGGACATAATTAATCCAACTACTTTTTATATTATTTATTAGTCATTCTAGCATTTTGGACATTTTAGCACTCAAGTATCATGGACGTTATGTATATTTAGTGATTATGATATTAGTCGATTTAGCATTATGGTCATTTCAGCAATACCTACGTATAGACCGAAAAAGCATTAACTATTCATATGTCGGGTTACCAATATGGAAAAATGAAAAATCTACGAAAATGGAAAAATATTCTTTTTTCGCAAGAAGTTACCAATAAAAGAAACAAAAATCTTCTTTCGTAATTGGTTACGAACGTGGACGAAGGCGATTAGGATACGAACTTTTGAACTTTTTTTTATAAATTTTAAACAGAAAATGTATAGAAAGCAGCAGTGTCAATTTTGGTCGGCAGCACGGTAGCTTATCGAAAAATATCTTACTTATACGCCTTCTGAAGATTGATAGCATTGTTTAAAATGATACCATCAAATAATCATCACATCCTAATTTTATTTATGCGAATTTATAAGTGGGTGATAATCTCACCTGATGGTAAGTGAAGACACTTTCAGCACACGGGTTTAGGAAGCATGAAGCATCTTCATAAAATATTACCGGAACACGTCGTCGTCGGACCGGTGACTTTTGACGACAGATATTATAGAAAGGGTGGACACTAGCCTGACGGGATCCTACCACCAAATTGGTAATATTTCAGATTTTATATGAAGGGTGGTAGGTATATTCTAGTTAGCCAGCCGTAGCGGGTGAGGGTACCTGCTGCGGCTATTAGGGCTATGTGTGGGGAAATGGTCTCGTGTACTGGACCATTTCAGCTAAGGCTGAGCGTAATCTGCCGGGCCTCGCGAGTAATGCCAATGGTGGTACCGTAAGCTCCATCTATGGCGGATGAGGTACACCTTGAGGTTTTTAGTGGGTAGGTCTGGCCTTCTGCTGGATCATCCCCACATACCTCGCCGTTCCCCCTTGGGCGGTCGGGGACGTGCTTGCACGTTTTCCTAAAGTAAAAAAAAGGTAAGAAAGGCTTATATTCTAGTTACCTCCAAGGCAGTGTAATGTAGTTTAGGCGGCAACGTGGCGATCGCCGACGGCCGCAGGCGGGGCGGCTCGGCGGGGCGCGGCGGCGGCCGGTGCGGGCTCGCACGACTTGAGTTTACCGATTTCAGAAGACGCGCACTGCGAAATTAAAATACTTGATTAATATTTTTAGGGTTTTGCATTTAATAATGCGCAATTACATTGAGGACCTTACACTAAATCCTGAGTTTTTAACCTGAAGTTGGTTTTTTAAATGCTTTAATTATATCGATTACCGATCTAAAAGTAAAAAAACCAATTGTATCTTTAACAGGCTTATTCTTAAAGATCTGAAGAAAAATACTAACTCAAGACACTGTCAACAAGATTTGTTTTCATCTTCTACGCTGAGAAAAAGATGGGGATGATTTAGTCGCCCATGAACACTATCTCTTACAATATTAATCCTATTTGAATTGTGTTTCATTTAATACTGGGCCAACTTGATATTTTCCAATCAGCTCAAATTGCAAAGGGCTTGAGATGATGATGATGATGATCATCATTATTTTACCATTTCTCTATTTTGGAACTTAGTAGCAGTGCATATTTTAAGGCAAGAATTTGTTATTTAATTTTTTGAGATATGAATTGTCTACCAGGTATTATTACTTGAGGCAAATGAATTCAGAATTATTAAACCCATTTAACAGCTCTAACTGTATGATACGGTATTTTCTAGATTATGAACTATAAAAAAACAGATATGACGAGTCACATAGTAGGTACTTACGCGTCCAAAAGCTTCAAAAGCAGTCGATTATAAGCCTGGTACTCGTCCTCGCCGAACTGATTGGGATGATGTCTCGCGCACTCGTACGCATCACAGAACTGTTGGACTAGCTTTTGTCCGCGTCCGTCCAAAGGCGCCGCGAGGGATGACAGAAGGAATGCCCTGAGGGACTCGCGCGGGTGGCGACGTAGACCTGGGTCTTGGCGGGCTATTTCATCTTCTGTAATGTTTGAATATATTGCTACAGTTTTTAAACAAACATGACTAGTGTCAGAAACGGTACCGGAATGCCAGTGTAAAATGTACCTACAGTAGTGAATATAGGTAACATGTAATCTGGTGAAAATTTTATTTATGTAGGTAATATAAAGTGCTGTGAAAACTGATTCCTATGCTGCAGTATCAGTATCTTATAAAACGGATTGTTTGTATGTGAAGGGTAATTTTCAGAACTACGGAATTGATTTAGATCTGATTTGCACCAGAATGAGAGTAGTTTTTAGAGCTAACAGGGTCTATTAAACATCACAATCATGTAACAAGCCAGGATACAATGTTTCTTGACTAATTTCATTTTTTTATTTGAAAAGTGAAAATTGTGTTCAACTGTGAAAACATCTACAACTTAAAGGCAAACTGCTAGTAAACTCAGAAAAGTGCAACTAATAGCAACACATAATTTCTTCTTTGGGATGCAAAAGTGTTGTAGAAATTGGGTCCTATGCTTCTTGTTCTTTGGGAAGTGACAAGCAAACAGTCAAAATTGAAAAAGACTGTGTGAAATAATTCAATTTAATTCTAAATTGCAAATATATGGTTAACAATTTGTGGTAAGTAGTCTATGTAGGTATCACATATTTCACTTTTTTACAGCACGCAACTATCAACATACATAACTTATGAACATCAAAATTACAACATCAATTTAAAAATTGAATGAAAGTACAATCTACAGTAAAGGAAGAAAGCGAGCAGTAAAAAAAAATTATCACTCTTTTGCCAAAATTCATTATACAGATATATGAAGGCATGACTTAAAATTTTCAAATTGTAGGCTGGCCAGGAAACAATTTATTGGAATGTCTAGTCTAGTGATCAAAAATATAAAAATATGAAAAAGCACTATAAGTATCAACAATTATTCCGATAATAAAAGTGTGTGGGCTATTTCTAAAATTAATTGTAAATTTTTTTTTTACAAACACTTTTTTAATATTTATAAAGTACAAATTACTTTCAAAATACATTAAGTTAAGAAACCCAAGTAGGATTGAACCTTTAGTCTTATTGCCATTGTTATAAAATAAACTAGTGCATTCAAATAAAAAATGTTATAAGTTATTTTGCTAATTCATATTATAATGCAAACATTCTATGCATTATTACCATACAAAAATACTTTGTTCAAATACAAAATTACAAACCTAAAGTTTTAACATCGTCCACTGCTCTGAACCTATAGTGATATGGTTGCTGTGGCTCCAAAATATAGTGGGAAGGCTCCACATTTAGTAAGCGTGGTTCATGGACTATTCTGGGGACAGCTTCAATGCGGCGTTCTATCTCCTTCTTCAATCGCTGCAATGTTTTATCACAGTTATTAGTAATAAAGGTTTGCTTCACAAAATAAATTGATAACAAATTCATTGTTTCATGAAAGCATTAATAATCAATAATCTTACAAAGTATACATCTGGTAAAGCATAGCTTTTCCATATCCTAAACACACGTTCCGAATTGAGGAGCTTGCAAAAATAAAGATTTGAGAAACATACTACAGGATTGACTTACTTTTTTCGCCCCGATACCTATAGGTATATGTGGCCCTCTTCTTGATCTAAGTGCGAAACGTGATATCTGTCTCTTCGCAAATATGAACAGAATTACAAAAGTTAACACACCACCACTTATGATAAATATAATATTCAGAATACTGGAAAAGTCTTTCATTTTGGATAACTGAAGTACTTTTGTAGTACGGCTAACGGAATATACTTATAATGCAAGTACTGCCTCTTATGTGCGAATTTACATATTATTTTATTTTATTTCATTTATTACTAAGAAAAGGCAATAGCATTTTTAATTTGCGATCGTGTTTGCGATTAAATGTTTTGTTTTCTTTTCAATCTAAATGTCACTGTCATGGACGAACTGTCACAAAAAAAAACAGTAGGATGCGTTCAATTTTTACAAAAATCTCGAGTTCATGAGTAGTTTTAATTTTAGAAAGTCCACGATAAAATATTTCAGTAAAAAATATTAGAAGTTTAAATTAAGGTAGTTTTGCATGTTTTTGTGTATTGCTTTTTACTAAAAGTAAGGCGCTACCATCATACTATGTTATTCTAATACTCAGTTTCTATTCAACCGAATTTCAAGAAGGTTCTAATACTACGGCCACACTACCTTACCGTCTACCGGGCTGTTACCGCAATAATTATGGCATTAAATTACCGTTTAAATTACTGCATGAACTGGTGTGGCCACACTACCTTACCGTCTACCGGCAATAATTATGGCATTAAATTTGGCGGTAAATATGACTTTTTCAAGATGGAGGTCGAAGCTGCAGCGGTGTTGTGTTTTATGAGTGCCAATTATTTTTGCATGAATCTTTTAAATTTCAACAAAGCTAAAAGAAGACAAAAAAGGGTATCCCAAAGAGACGGTTCGGATTGGAATAATTCTAAAAACTCGAGCGCTTTTTCATTTGACCACTCCATGTCGGTCGATACGTGCGTCGCGCGCCGGTGAGCTCATATTGCACACTGGACAAACGGTAGTGTGGCCACAAACGCAATAATTACTGCGGTAATCTTCTTTGATGTGCGAAAAAAGACCGCCTCCGGAGCTATTGCCTACCGCCATTTGCCATATTGATTGGCATTGTAAAATTATGGCCGTAAATCGTGGTTACACCTAGGTGTTGTTTAAGTTATGGCAATAATTACTGGCATATCACGGTAGTGTAGCCGTAGTATTAGAGATAATTTAGGGCCTTCGCTGCGTTAAGCGGGCACATGGAGTAGACGCCCGACGCGGATGTCCCCGCCGCGCCGTTGCGGACGGAGCGCTGTTTAACGTATTTTCAAAACATACACGAGGTACTCGCCGCGGGCGCCCCCTTAACGCAGCCCCTTAACGAAGGCTCTTAAGTGGCCTACTCACAGCACTGTATGCAGGGCCCTGCTTGCAGTAGCACTGCGAATCGTTTTGTGTGTATGCATGCAGGGCCTATCTGCGGCAGGGTAAACAATTAAAATATCGGCCCTGCATGCTACGAAAATAAACAAAAAAATAATTCACTAAATAAATATAGTTAGTTAGTTATATTAAGTTAGTTTAAGGTATCTAGTTTTCATCGCCTTGTGCAAGTATTGACCGGACATGGTTGTTTCGGTCACTACCTGCACAGGGTCGCCCGGAGGGAGGTGACGACAGAGTGTCACCATTGTGGGGCGGCCGACGACACGGCGGAACACACCTTAGTGGTGTGTCCGGCGTGGGGTCGGCTGCGGCACGAGTTGACGTCTGTCGTCGGAGATGACCTCTCGCTCCCTAGTGTGGTTAAAGCCATGCTAGGGAGTCGAGAGGCTTGGGCGGCCATGACCTCCTTCTGCGAGGACGTAATGTCGCAGAAGGAGGCGGAGATACGCTCACCTTCTCCCTCCCGATAGCCAGCCGTAGCGGGTGAGGGGACATGCTGCGGCTATTAGGGCTATGTGTGGGGAAATGGTCTCGTGTGCTGGACCATTTCCCACGTGGGGGGCGCTCGGCTAAGGCTGAGCGCAATCTGCCGGGGCTCGCGGGTAATGCCAATGGCGGTACCGTGAGCTCTATCTATGGCAGATGAGGTACACCTTGAGGTTTTTAGTGGGTAGGTCTGGCCTTCTGACGGATCATCCCCACATACCCCGTCGCTCCCCCTTGGGTGGTCGGGGACGTGATTGCACGTTTTCCTCAAGTAAAAAAAAAAAAAAAGGTATCTAGTTTTCATGTTTTTGTGTTTTGCTTTCTACTAAAAGTAAGGCGCTACCGTCATACTATGTTAATCTAATACTCAGTTTTTTCTCAACCGATTTCCAAAAGAAGAAGGTTCTTAGAGATAGTTAGGGCCTTCGCTGCCTTAAGCGGGCACACGGGGCGGACGCCCGACGCCTGCTCCGTCGCGGGCGGAGCTCTACAAACATCTCCGCCCTACAAACAGCTACGTCGTCGTCGCGCGGACGAAAGAGCCCGCCCGCGCCGCGTGCACCCGCCTAACGCAGCGCTGCTTAACGTATTTTCAAAACATACACGCGAGGCGGGTACCTGCCGCGTGCGCCCGCTTAACGCAGCGAAGGCCCTTATTGTTATATGAATCTAGACGTCAAGAAAGGTTTTAATGAGTCAAGATTTACAAACAAGGGCTCCGGTTAACGTAGGTGGCAGTCGAGGAAACTTCGAAACAGCTGGGTGCTAAGAATCAGCAGTTTTGAATTGTAGGATGTCGTAGGATTGTCTGAAGTCGGGTTTATCGTCTCGTTCTCCGGCGGTGGCGGCGGCCACGTGAACATTGTTAACAAAATTGAGAGCTTGTCAAGTAGTATTTCGTTTATTCCATTAGGTATAAACTTTTTTCAACAGGATTTATCGCGGCTTCGCGAGGGACCCTTGTGACCACGTCTGTTTGTCTGAAAATGTGACAACACGACGTGGAGGATATTGAAAGTAGTTTAGTACTGTATAATCAGAGGTTTTTCTTTCACATAAAATTCTAAAGATATTTGAAATTGGAGCTACGTCAGCAATACAACGTTAAAACAATGCCTATACTAAGTAATTTCAATGGCATGTGGCCAGGGCCTGATAGCTTAGTAGGTAGTGCACCCGTCCGGCAAGCGAGAGTCCCGGGTTCGATTCCCGGTCGGGTGATTTTATAAAGTACCTATATTTATTAAGAATAATTGGGCATTTAACCATAAGAACATTTTTGAAAATTTATTGTCAAGTCATTCGTTGGTAACTACGCCAAGCATTCTACATATTTTATTTAGGTACGGTACCTATATTTACAAGCTCTTCTTCTAGTTGGAGAATTTGTCATGGCGCAATAACTCCTTTGCATATCAATCGATATAGCAGCAACGCTCGTCCAGGGTACAACTTATACAAGGCAAGGATGGCTGACCACAGCCGACCATTAATTTCTACTGGCGACTTCCGTGCTTTGAAGGGAACGTTAAACTGTAGATCTCGGTACACTTGTATAAAGTAGTCGTTTGAGTTTGTTGGAAGCCATTTCCGCGCCAGTTTAGTGGTTTACGGCCTAAGTCTCCTTGTCATCCAGGGGCGAGACTCATTACAAAGTGTGCTCCTTACAAAGAGTTGCGATGAGGTAACTAACAATTATTGGTAATTGGTATTCTTGTGTGAAACCGTTTTTACTTTATTATTATTATTAGGGGTTTTGGGACTATATGAGCAGTCTTGTCCGCTTGTCACACTGCGACCTAAAAGATCTATTGTGTGAGTCCCAATTTATAACTCGCCGCACACTCCAATGGAGTCCAGGAAATTTAGGATTTTCTCTTTTGGATCCAGCTCGTGCTTATCCAGGTGAGCGGAGCGCTTGTGCATAACTGCGGGGCAGTGGCACAGTAGGTGTAGAGGGGTTTCCTCTGCGCTTTCGCAGTATCTGCAGAGCGCTGTCTCAGTGAGACCCAGGTTGGACATATGCTTGTTTAGTTTGCAGTGTCCCTTTAGTGATCTTGCCACTGCGCGTAGTTGGGGTTTGTTAAGAGATACTAGTTACTACCGATTCTGTGTATGACTTGGAGTATCCCTCTATCAGTTCCCTTGAGTGTCTCATGCCTAATGAAAGTTCCCAGAGGCTTTTGCTTTCTGAGAGGCACTGGGTGGTGAGTATTAAACGCGTCAGGCTCTTCGGGATGCCGCAGAATGGTTCTGGACCGTATCGGCTACCCATTGCTCCTGCTCTCGCGAGTTCATCAGCGGCTTCATTGCCGTCTATACCGGAATGGCCCGGAACCCATTTAATAAAAACTCTATTATGGCTTGCCAGCCTGTTTAGCGTTTCATGGCATTGCTTCACCAGTTTGGAGTGAACCCTTGAAGAGTCAAGTGCCATTAGTGCAGCTTTGCTGTCAGAGAAGATGTATATGGTTTGCCCTTTGTAGCCTCTGTTTAGGCTGATTTCCGCACATGATAGAATGGCGGTGATTTCAGCCTGGAAAATCGAGGGGTAATGACCCATGTTGCAGCTAGCTCCATACTTGGGTCTCACCCCGTGAATTCCATAGCCAACCTTGGTGTCCATCTTTGAGCCATCCGTGTACCATATGTGGCTGTAGTCCTCGCAGACTACCCGGCTCTTGCTCCAATCTTCTCTGCTTGGGAATTCCACTTGGTAGAATTTGGTGAATAGCATCTCCGGCATTGTGCTGTCCGAAGGCATGCTTAGTATTGGATTTCTGTAAACCCTGTCCCTGAGTTGGGTTAGATTTGCAGACAGCCATGTCTTTTTGAGCTGCGTCGTCACCCTCAGCATTCCCACAGCCGCCTCCTTGCGAATTGTCAGGTGTAAGGGCGGGGTTTTACTTTATTATAATCTTGTTCTTAGGCTTGTCCATCCGTCTCATTGTATCCTTTTTCGAGAATACTATAAACTGACATAGTATTTGTAGTGTTAAAAATATGAAGGTATGGCTTTAACTTCCCAGGTAGGTATCTCACTACAGAACAGTCTATTTTGAACGGTGACTAAATCTAACTAAGTAAAGATGAATTCGAAAATTTGCATATTATGATGACAGGTTTCGAAACCTACTGGCTCTTCATTAAGCATTGCCGGAACACATCACCGCTGGAACGGCGAAATTTGGCGGCAGACTTACTATGGAAATCAGTAGCTAACCAAGCGAGTCCTACTATCAAGCTGCTGTCGCTTGGGTTACCTAGTTGTCTTTTACGACGCGTTTATCCAAGGATGGTAGGACTATTCTAAGCCTGCACCAGGCGGCTTTAACCCAAATTGACTTAGAGGGCTCATTAACTAGTTTCTAAATGAGCAGTCGTGAACATGATATTAATGTTAATAATAGATCATGAGCATGACCAATTTAGAATAAGCCTTAGACATGAAACATACATTCCTTTCGAATCAAAAACCCACATAAATCCTTTTACTGTGATTCCTGTGTCTATAGGTACTCTATACACGTTGGACGCGGCACGGGCGTTTGGTAAGAGACAACTTTTGCATACAAATAACCTGCATGGCGTCACTTTAATGGCGGCAGCACGTTGACCAAAGAGGTTTTCAATGAGGAATCTAAATGCCGATTGTTCATCGGTTCACTACAATAGCTTCTCGAACATTATGTTCCTTTGGTTTGCGATGTCTCAGTTAAGATGGTACTTTTCCACGTATTTGGTGGAATGTTATTGCTTCGTGACTTTTTATGATTGAATAGGTGCCATTCCGATTCTATAATTGTAATATTAAATTGTCGCAATGAAATGAAAGAAGTTTTTATTAGATAATAGAGTTACCTGTAAGTACTTACTTTTGGAAAAAGTGTGGCTTATTTGGCGTTGTCGAAACTCAGAGATATTGTCAAATATCTTACGATTTATCTATTTTAAATAAAAAATCGTGGCAACGTGACCTTCTATTTAACAAGGTTTTCACTTAGCTACGATTTCAGCGTGGTCGTTTTCTCATGTTCCTGCTAAAATTACTGACCTTGTAACATGCACTAAGGTAACTTTATGTAACATGTAGATACAATTCCACCGCAAGTATCTAAGTACATACCTTTATCTGTAGTATCTACTAAACTAAGTTATTTATGATAAGAAAAATTTGCTACTTAAATAATAAGAATACCTACTCTACCGAGAGAGTAGGTAGGTAGGTACTCTTGCCAACTGAGCTACGGGGCCCTGGTAGTTGCCATCGAAATTTTTTAGTTTTTAGGATGTATATTTTTCTTATCTTCAATAAATTAATTAATAAACTGAAACCAACTATGTAAAGTATGAAAGCTTTTTTGTATACCTAAGCTTGTGTTATGGAGAGCTCACGTTGGAAGTAGGGTGAATCCTAGTATACAGTGCTAGTTTAGAAAATTTTGCTCTCCTGAACCGGCCCCGCTGGGACTCGAACCGAGGACTTTTCACGACGCAGCCGAACGCTCGATCATTGCACCACAGAGTCCGCCGAATGCAAAAAGCAAAAAACTTTAAAATATTAAAGAATACAATACAGATACATTTTATTACCATAATCAAAAAGATTCGACCGTATTATACATAAAAGAAAAACTGGATTCACGGCAATATAGGCGGCCTTATCACTCATGAGCGATCTCTTCCAGGCAACCTTTATAGAAATAGAACATACAACAAAAAATAGAACTGGTAGGGTTTAGGGTGGTAAGCCGTCTATAGGTACTACCTACCCATTCTGTGTTGATAGCGCCGCCATAGTACCTACATATATACATATACAGTTATTCAACACGGCCGCATATCTATACTTCTATACTTATAAAGAGGGAACCTTTATATTTTTGTATGTTTGTATTGAATAGGCTCAAAAACTACTGGACCGATTTCAAAATTTCTTTTACCATTACTTAGAGGGATTCTTCCGAATCCGTATAGGCTTCTTTTTATCCCGAAAATCCCGCGAGATTCGAAATAATTGTGCGGGTAAAACCGCGCGCAACAGCTAGTTTGAAATAAATGCCTACAGCGCCGCGGTCCGTTCACATGTGATAGGGTTGTTTTTTGCATTTTGTTTTGTAACTGCAAATAAGTATGCTTTCTTTATATAAATAAATAAAATACTTTGTAAATTGAATACAAAGTGTTCAACAAAAATACGTTTTGTGTCAAAAAACCATATTTACGTTTGAATAACAAATCGGTCTTATAAATTAGCGACCGAAAAATACTTGCGCCTCGACTGAGACGCACGAAAAATTGTATCATTTTAAATTATAAATAATCCGCATATTAAAGTAAAGCGCAATCAACATTTTTTTCGGAATGCAGACAATCGTGACAGGCCGCATGCCGAGAACAAGCCGCGCAGGCATAGCCCGCGTTTCGTCCGTTTGTACGAAGTTGAATTACTGTAGACATCTGTACTGTGGCGCCGCCTTGCGTACGTCCGTACCAATGTAACCATGCGTTGCGTAATGAATTATTGAACATTCGGTTAAGTTTACTCAGTAAATGTTATCTTACTAATATTATAAATGTGAATGTTTGGATGTATGGATGTTTGTTCCTCAATCTCGGGAAAACGGCTCAACGGATTTGGATGTAATTTGGCATAGTGATAGTGTACAGTCTGTAATAGCACTTTTTATCCCGAAATTCCCGCGGAATTCGAAATTGCGCAGGTAAAACGGCGCGCAAGAGCTAGTAATTAATAAGTATTTATTTTTGTTACTTTATTTTTTCTCTTCATGTAAGATCTCAAACTATCACGTCCTCAAATTTAGAAAATGATCCACCAGTCACCCTGTATAATACCTACATCTGAGAAATCTTGGCCTATGCTATGTAATCTGATAGTAAACGGCAACGATGAAAGGTTCACTTGGACCAGGATGTGTTTCGGTGCTACAAAATAAGAAGCAGTAACCTATTACCTACTTATGTAGTTGTTTTAATATATAATTACATTCATATTAAAATATTAATACGTCATATGGGAATTGCATGTACCTACTCAGGCATTTCCCTTATGACGTATTTAACTGTGATTTGGAATAGGAAGAGAATCATAAACTCTTAACTAAAGTCGGGTCGGAGACTGTAATTATAAAACGGACCACAAACAAACGACTCTTTCATTGGGATACTTGCCATATTATAATCAATTGTAAACATCCCTACGCGCTACGGTCTTAGTTAAAGGTATTTCTTAATATATAAAACTCTTCCGTTACTGACTGAGTGACTGACAGACAACAGCCAAAACTACTGGCTGTAGAAAGCAGAAATTTGGAACATACAATAGAGGTTGTGGAGGAGCACTAAGGAAGGAATTCTCGAAATTCCCATGGGAACGGGAATTATTGGACTTTTTAGTTTGCATGAAAAATCTTATTCCTTGAGTGCACGGATATGATACTTGGCATAAAAGTTCTTCAAAGAGTGACTGCTTGCTTTTTGAAAGGAATTCCCGAATTTCCCACGGGAACGGGAAATACCTATATGATGTTTTAGTTTGTATGAAAAAATCTTATTCTTGGAGTGCACTGATGCATAAAGGTTCTTCAAGTATGTCTGGTTTTATTATGGAAATTTCCGAAATTTCCACGAGGTCAGGAAAAATAAGACTTTTATGTTTATGCGCGTACGAAGTTGCGTGAAAAAGCTCTTCTTGTATATAAATCATCTTGCAATCTCTAAAAAACACCTCTTTTTCAAATAAAAAAAGTATCGAACGAAAATCAGAAAAGTCTAGTTTTCTTTAATTCAACCTCAAGAAAAAGATATAAGTACTAGCAAATACTCAGTTTTCTAAATCTAGAAAGCATTGAACTTCAATACAATACAGCAGCTCATTTCTGCCATAAGATTCTTGAAAGCTGAGTCTTAAAAAGTACTTATGTACCTATTAAGTTTACATATCTTTCCTAATCAACCTTACTAGTATTATGGTGCGTACAGATTGCAGTAATGGAACTTTTAATGTAACATTCTACGCATTACACGTCCAAATATGCAACGTGCGCAGAATGTTACATTAGGTACTAAAGTATGGCCCACGAGAGAAAAAATAAAAGGGCATTGACGTCTCTCTACCAATATACCCTTTTTGTAAAAACGACACAAAAAAAGTGTATGGAAATTATCGCAAATATGTCGCAAACGACTAAAACATGAGTATCGTAGAAGTATGAGTATCGTATGAGTATGTGTAAAACTTGGTAGAAGTCGAGTCAATGCCGTTTTATTTTTTCTCTCGTGGGCCATACCATAGCAATCTGTACGAACCATCATGGGCTTTTTGAGATTACTTTGATTGGTATTTTAAATTGCAATGAATCATACTAAATGTTATACGTGAAAGATTGTGAGCATAGAAATAGATGGATCTATATTTGTTGCTCTTTAAGGGTAGGGCAGATTCAAATAATGCAGAATGTAGCACGTTGCTAATAATGCATAAAGTATAGCGGAATACATCTTCACAGAACTTAGATCAGTTTCGAGGCTGTAGAGCCTCTATCAGACAATCTTCCATGGATAATCTTCTTCCAATCTTCCATCCACATAGGTACTTACCTTCCGACGATATCATTATATTGCCTTTTTTCGGTATCATCCAAATCTCAAATAACAAATAAATGAATATTAATACGACCACTTTGGCAACGGGGTAAACCTGTCTGCCTCAGATGTCAGTGATAGCGGGTTCGACACCCGCACGGAACAAAAAAAAATCCGTGTCTGGGTGTTTATCTATTTATATTCTAGGTTCTAGGAAGTTGTCGTGGCGCCGTGGTTACTGTGTGTATCAAACGATATCACAGGTTAAGCAACTTGGATGGGTGACCGCCGACCATTCATTCCTCACGGCGACTTCCGTGCTTCGGAGGGCACGTTAAGCAGTTGGTCTCGGGTGCTGTATACTTGTATACTGTAGTCGTTAGGGTTTGTCAGAAGCCATTTTCGGCGCCCTGAAAATTCTGACATCGACCACCCAGCACCGGGCCAGCTTGGTGGATTATGGCCTATACCTCCTCGTTACCCAGGGGAGAGACTCATAGCCCTGCAGTGGGCCCATTAAACGGAGTTGTGATGATGATGATGATGATGATTTATTTATTTACATACATACTTACATTTTTTTTTTTTTTTTATAAATGACTAAACCCGCGTTTGACCTCAATCTCACCTGATGGTAAGTGAAGATGAGGTCGAAGATGAAAGCACACGGGTTTAGGAAGGAACTGGCTCTTTATACAATATTGCCGGAACACATTACCGCCGGAGCGGTAACATTTGGCGGCAGACTTTATATAAAGGGTGGTCGCTAGCCAGGCGGACCCAGAAGGGATCCTACCACCAAGCATACTTATTTACATACTTACTTACCCATTCATCCGAAGTATAGCGGGTGTCCCAGAACGTAATAAAATTGAGTTTTTATGTATTTATTTCTAACAAACCGCAAAAGGTATTTAAAAATAAAATAATAGATATAATAGGCATACCATTTGGCTTTACTAAAATAGAAAAAAAGTTTAAATCGGTCATTTATTTAAATCACCTTTATTTCTTAAACCACGTAACTTGAGTATAGCACATTAAGTATTATTTTTATGAATGGTCATTCCATGGTCTACAACTTTCATTTGGTAAGTAATGTTCTGGGACATACTTAAGTACCTATACAAAAATAATGTCTTAATCACATTTTATCTCCAATAATTTGGCCAACAATTGCCTGCTCCTTGGTCTTAAAACACCTAAAGTATTCTTACAATGCCACTATATGTTTTCCAAAATGATTTGGAAAAGTGCGCGAAAATATGTCCGCACGCGACCTGTCAACGTATATTTTGCTTTGTGAAATCTTTTACATAATGTAGGTTCCTACAATGAAATAACTTATTATTCAGCTACTTATCGATTCGATGCGTATTTCTGTATGTTGGTTGAGTGGACATGCGTGTGACTTTATAAATTTTAAGAAGCTCGACATGAAGGTATTAGAGTTCTTTACGGTGAAGTTATTTTGTATGTTGATTTTATATTCGTCGTTTATTTTAGAGATAGCCTGACTGACTTACTTTGTGATATTACTGCACCTAACAAAAGTACGTAGAGCACACCTCCTAAGATTTTGCTCTACATTTATTTTTCTTATACCTATGTCATCACTTATCGCGAAATTCGAGGAAACAAAGTCGTCTAAGTATATTAACAATAACTTGAGTGCTAGAAGAAGCGTTTTCCGAAGAAGCCAAGAAGATTCATAAAATTGTAGCTATTATTCTCTAATCAACGGCCTTACTGGTCCATTGCTCGAGTGTTTGCTTGTTGTTCTGAGTTCAAACCCAATTGGGCCAGTTGGGGAAACGAAACTTTTACAACTGGTTTGGGTTTTGGTGTGTCCTGGGATGCCCTGTAAATCCATATTATCCCACGGTTGTAACAGTGTAGCTCCATACCACAATCTAAGAAAAACTTATTTTGTTGCTACAAAGGTAGATCTAAACATAAGTAAAACTATAAATTAAACATTAAAACCATCTATGATTGAGTAAAAAGGTGTGTCTGTTTGGGTAATTTAGGTACAGAAGGCAGCACATCAAGCGTTACAAATATTTCAAAAATGTTTACTTGAATCAGAACTCTATGCCCTCGACATTAAGTTAAAATTGATTGGAGAAATTTGACAGGTAATGTAACGCTTGATCTGCTGCCTTCTGTACCTAAGTTAACCAATTGCTGTTTGGTATCAGCTATCACGCAAAACTCTCATACCTACACGAGAATAAAGTGACCAACATCACTTGGTCTTTGGATTTACTGCTTCGACGTTTTAGCTATCCACTTTCCATTGTCGTACGAAGCATGATCAGGTTCTCCTACGTCTAAAAATACACATAGCTCATTCAAGGACACAATAAAGGAGGTGCAGTTGAAGGAAAGTCTTAACTAGACATGGGACTGAGCCTAGCTTAAATCCGGTAACAAGAGCGCAGGCAGGGCGCAATATTTGTGGAAAATATGCAAACGGCACCTACCCTATTAAAATAATTGACGACCTCTGCGACGCTGAGGTCTAAGTCGCGGGTTTGATTCCCATACGGAACAAGAAAAAGAATGGTTACGGATCTAGGTGTTTAACTATACCTACATATAATCATGTACCTATAAGTATTTTTATTCTAGGTTCGATAGGTTTTAGTTATAGGCTTTGCTTAGTTTGGGGGCATGTAGCTGGTGTGGTTGTCTAGGGACTTTATTTTATTTTAAAATCATATTTTATACCATCGCAAATGCCTACCTAAAAAGAATAATGTATTTATTTATTAGCAGGAACATCGTTAATAACATAATGCCTTCATCTAACAACAAATTATCATAATTAAAATTAACTTTAAAACAAGTGGTTACCTTTTTATTTATAGGTAGTACATATGATGAAAAGAATACTTAGTTTTCTTTCTAATTTAAATGATAAATAAATAAATAAAATCAATAAAGACAATCACGCCAACTACATGGCCCCAAAGTAAGCATAGCTTGTGTTATGGGATACCATATAGCGAACTAGGAGGGAACCTAGAATATAAATACATAAATAGATAAACACCCAGACACGGAACATTTTTTTTCTTGTTCCGTGCGGGGATCGAACCCGCAACCACTGGCGTCTGAGGCAGATAGGTTTACCCCAACGCCAAAGTGGTCGTCTGAAATGATAAAACTACTCAAAAATATGTGCTTTTCAAATTCGATTCCACACCTTATTTCAGTTTAGGCTCACATTTTTTCCATTCGACAGTTATCATAATATCACATTCTTATTCAGGTCACACGCATCCCTTCTCGCAAGACAATAGCTTGGTAGCGCTCTTTTGGTCGCAGGAAACTTGCGTACGCGCCGTAGATACAAAATGGCTACCTATTTTAAACTTAAATAAAATGTTATCGTGAAAGCTTTGGCTATGATGAACCTTTATGGTAAGGGATATCCTGTGTTGTGCTCATGGTTTTATTAAGGAATACAAGGAAATGCCGAAAGCGTGATGCACATTTTTAAAGCTGTTTTGATGTTGACTCTTCCGTCTTTGTAAAAGAGGTTATTAAATATTATGAATTTTGATGGGTACTTATAATTTCGGTAGAGGTAAATAAATATTTCTTACAAACACACCACATTATTAAGACTAAATTAAGTTTCTTAAGGATTGGATTGGTAGATTACGAATACATTTAAGAAACATAGAGATTTAGGTTCTTTTAAGAAATAAGTACCTATATTATTTATTTTTAATGTAAATACTTATAAGAAATAAATAAACATATTAATCTATGGCTTGACGGCTAGCTAATATCTGTGTTCATTACACAAGCATCCACTGCCGCCTGGATCCGAACCCGGACCTTCTGGCATAGAAGTATGTAGGTACCATGCATTTTACAACTACTTTGCCGACCGAAACCTTTCCACATACTTGATATTTACATTCTTCAATTCAAGATTTTGATATCATTTTCAAATATTTTTTTCATTCTTAGGTTTATGTAGATTGTACAAAGATTGTTCTTAACAACCAAACCCGTCTAAGTTGTCCATCAATTAGAAGATAATTATTTTTTGAAACCTCATATTTTCCTTAAGTTTTTAGAAATAGGTATCAAGTATTCATAGCCATCTATGAATACTCGAATAAGTAGGTACCTAGGTATCACATCATACTTTAACGTCATGAAATTAAATTCCCTACTTGACGCTTTATGAAATATTGGATTATTTAACTTAGTAATCATAATTAGCGTTGAATTGGACAAACAGATATCTTTCTTATTATTATTTTTGAACAAACTAACATAAACAAAGACAGTGCTAAAGTAAAGACTTGATTAGGTACCTAAATCTGATATTATTCCCAGATATTACCAAAAGCCATTGCTACAGGTAGGATAAAATGAGTTCTGTCCGCCTAGTTATACCTACCATCTCCCAAAGGATTAATTCCTTAGTTCATTATGATTAGAGTTGACACAATTACCTACTTGAATCTTGAACTAAGGCATCTCAGGTTCTGATGTCAAATGTCGTGGGTAGGTACAGGAGATTTATTAACGAAGTTCTTTTTACACTTTGGCACACAAAATCATTGAGCATCTTCACTTATCTAGGCTTATGTTTATATTTCATTTCTATACAATCGTGGAGTCAGGTACCTAAATCCAGATCTTGTTAATTTTGCTAGTTATACTCATAGGAAAGTTCAATATGGATCATGTTTGAGTTGAGTGATTCTAACAGAGCATAGGTATAATAGCTATAATACCTGTAAAACAGCAGCATATTTTATAGAGATACCTAGTAAAATTACCTAGCAATATTGAATTGAACCTACACAACTTTAGTTTTTTCCAAAATGCATTAAATTCAAGACAGGCAGAGGAAACGGATAAAACTAACAGTTATCACCTACGTTGGATACGTAAGTAGCTGGGTAGGTACTCCTCGAAGTGATTTTTGAAGTGTTCCTAAATGACAAATACCCACGACCAATAATGTAATTAGTATTCATCTGAGCGCGTGCGAGCCTCGTCGCGGTGGGGACGGGTTATTAGCCGGTGCCGCCTCCGCGCCCAGCCATATTGTTCCGAGGTCTGCCCCTCGAGCGCCGCCGCTCGCTCTCCGTCAACTTGATAATTCACAGTGTCAATATTTGAACAGCAATCTACGTCACTTCGATTCTTTCTTCAAGATTTTAGCCGGTGGCTGGGAAGGCAAGATGTCGGCATAGCTGAATGATAATAATAATACGGCTGTGTCACATCGAGCCAGCTCAATCCACCGGCGTTCAACGGTTAAGAAGATCATCAACATGAATGCTCCCGTAACGAAGAAAATTGGATCGCTCCCTTAACGTCAGGCGATACAGGGCGGGCGGGGATGTTTGATTTGACATTCGCTGTCATTGCGCGCTTTCTCGTTTTCTCGGCCGTACGTAGGAAGAAAAATATTATTTATATCACAAACTACGATGTTCCCGTAGAGTGCGACCGGCTGTGTAAGTGGGTGACGATAACGATACGAAAACAACGATAATAATGGCGAACGAAGATGTTCTGGGGCCTCGAAAAACGATGTTTGTTTTAGTGATTGTTGTGGGATGTTTTGCGGTTCTGTGGCCAAGGATTCTGTCGCCGCTGATGATGGGTCCTTCCAAGGATCATCTAAAGCCCAACAAGTTCGACCGGGAGGCAGGTAATGTGTGGTATTTTTAACTCAAGCTCAATGTCATTATCACTAGATACTAGAGACCGTGACAGTTGCGCGATTCAAGATGTTCTGAAATAAAATAATTATTAGAACATTGAAAAAATAGCACTACATTAATTTATAGAGTGATATGAACAAAAAAGTTGAAAGAAAAAGCTGTCGTTGTGTTTAATTGATATCACTTAATAAATATGTAGTGTTGTAGGAATTGAATTTAGGAGCTAATTAAACTCATTCATTAAATTTGAATTGGCTCAATCTTTACACACGGGGCTTTTGTAGGAGTGTCTGTTTGCAATACACTAGAACAAGACATCGCAGAACAAATATTCTTGATTGATCATCTTTGTCAGCTTTACATAATTGTTGAAAGACAATTTAAAAAGACATCATTTGTGTACTAATATAATAAATCTCAGTAGAATAATATGCAATTTAAAAATAAGAAGTGTAAATTGTTCCTCATGTGATATGAACTGATTTATTGGTACTTTCTATGAATTGGTAATTACATAAAACTACACACTGCATTACAATCCGTGTAAAACAATTTTTTTATGAAATTTTTTGTGAAAGTAGATACTAATTACTTGTTAAAGTAATATTTGTTAAAGAAAATAGCACTACTTGGATGACCTACTTAGATGATGGTGATAAATATGTTAAATATCAGCATAATTTTCTTCATAGTTAAAAGTAATCATTAACTTAATGGTTAAAATCCCTGTATCTTCACTTATTTTTTCATTAGGTATTTCTTAATATTCAACATTTATGTAATGGACAAAAATAAAGTTCAATATTAATTTATCAAAAAAACAACATTTGCAATTTCACCCTATACTTGTTACTAAAAAACAAACAAGTAGTATAATTATAAGTTGTTAATTTCACAGGTTGTTGCGAAGTAATGTTTGAAACTGAGGTAGCAGTTTTAGAGATACTGAATGAGGTTTGCAACTCAGTAGTTCATGTATCCGGAAAGTTATCCCCGTTTGCCGCAGCTGAATGCAGAAAAACGGTCAATGAAACCTGTGGGGTTGACATAGCAGCATTTTTAAAGCGAGATGAAAATGTTGGGAAAACTTCTAGAAAGCTGATTGAGACTATGAAGAGCAGTAATAGCTCATGCCTCAAAGAACATTTTGGGGTTCCAGTGCTGAGTTTGAGCAGTCACCTAGCTTTGAATTCTTGGACTTTACAGGATTGTTAGTAAATTTGTGAATATTTGTTTGAGACTAACATGCATGGTTTGGTTGGGGTGAAAAGGTTTTATAATAGGGACTGCATACCGGTATGTATTTCTGTACATGTTTTTTCTGTATGACATCATAAAAATAACAGTACAGGAATTCATACTGAAATAACTGTTTTTTTTTTTCAGTTAACTGAAATTTTCCGGTATATAATAATTATTACTGATATTAAGTATTTATTTTTAAACAATGATGTGGATACTTAGGAATGTTTTATAGTGTTAGTTTACCTTTAAAGACTTTTTGGTGTGTACCACTCAGCAGTCAGTGCTTTCCAATACCTATGTCAGTTAGTAAGGACTGAGCAAATTGATCATTTCAGTACAGAAGTTAAACAGGTTAAAATATTTCTGTACTATAAACATCTACATAAATTAATCCGGTATACATTATTTGGGTACTGATATAATTAAGTTAGATTTTAATAACTTGCACAGTACACTATGATGAGAGAGTACACTAATAAGGGTACTGAAATTTTACTGGTTCTATTAAAAAAAATTATACCGATATGCAGTCCCTGGTTTATAATTAACAACTAGTCAGTGAGCTAAAATATGGTTTTATTATTTTTGATTTATGTTAAGGAATAGGTATATGTAAAGATTCAATGCAGCTATTATAATTTTGCATTAAATAACCATTAATATTAAATATACTAATCCACCTTTGTGACAAACTGAGCAGTATACTGTTCTTTAGAAAAACAAATAGGAATTATTTTTACATGAACAGAGGCAAACATCATTAAAATAACAACCATTTGTTTTCAGGCTGTACCCGTAGATCACAAAAGTATGTTTAAAATTAAATGACAATAAGAAAATAACAATTTTTAATAAACAATAATATGTTAATTATAGTATTTAAATTTAATTTAAATTTTAGTTCTATTAAGTTATGTTTTCATTGAACTCTACATTGGCCTATGTAGGTTCATATTTTATGGTGTGATAATTTTATACCATATAATAAGTAAACATGTTTACTAAGTTATTTTCACTCCAAAATATAATATAGTGATGAAATAACTTCTATTTTGAAGTAAAACATTATCCCTTTATGAGTCATCTCTGTAACAATGACTTGTATTGTCTAAGCTCATTTACGAGGTGCGTAGGCGCACACAGACGGAACGCTTAGTTCAGTTTTCCTTAATGAACACATTGTTATACTTAAATATGTAATTAAATAATTTAAAAGCGTTGAATAAGCTCCGATTACCACATCCATAGCTCCTACCAATTTTTCGTAAGTTAGAAGATCAAGACTATTATCGTTGACGCAGGGTATTGCGTTATAACAAGCGTATAAATTATTGGAAGTTACTGTTCTCCAAATTTTAGGTGAACAGTAAATCTATTGTAATATAGACAGTTACATAATTTAGTAGCTCAGTATTTAAAGCGAAACCGAAAGCTAAAGCACCTTGAATACCTGCTAAATATTTCTCTGCCCACGGCATGATTCCTGGCAACGAGACGCCCCTCTCTATTCCAGTTTATCGAAATTAAGCTTAATTTAGCTTCGTATGGTATTCGTGACTCCAAAATCAAAAGGTTTAGCCAGAAGTCACAAAGTTATAGTTTTTATTAATATTAAGACTAGTTTTTATAACTACTTCCTGAATATAATTAAAAGAAAAACTGCATTTTTAAACATCTACCGCTTACGTAGATGTATAAATTATATTCGCGACGTTTTATATTATTTTACAGATTACTTACATTGTGGAGAGTACGCGACTGCTCCATAAAGGTCGGTTTTCTCTCATATTTACATACATACACACATAACCTCACGCCTGTCTCCCTTTGGGTTAGGCAGAGACATGGGAACACCAATTGCTTCGATCCAGACATACCTCTTTCGCTTCCTCCACGTTCATTAATCTTTTCATACATGATCGCCGGTTACAGGTACTTTTAACTAGGCCCTTTTTAAGAACGTCGCCAATTTGATCTGCGTGCGTTCGCCTAGGGCAGCCCCTTCCGACAGCACCGTCCATTCTTGCTCTGTACACCTCTTTTGTAAATCTACTTTCACTCATCCTTTCCAAATGTCCAAACCACCGTAGCATACCCTTTTCAATCTTAGTCACTACATCTTCTTTCAATCCGCATCTTTTCTTACTTCACTATTGCGCACCCTATCACTCAATTTCACTCCACACATGCTTCTCAACGCTCTCATCTCCACATATTTATACCATCGAAATACTAGGAGCTAAGATGTGTATAATTAACCAATGAATTGATTCTTGGTGTGTGTTTTTTCACAAAAAAATAGTGTAGTTAATTTTTGTTAGAGTAAATATGCATATTTTATTTTTTTATAGTATTGTTCTCATCAGCTAAGGCATCTCAAATCTTAAGCAGAAGTAAAATCTGTTCGTAAAATAAATAAGGTATATTTTAAACCTCTCAAAACCTCTCCGTACCTATTTTGAATAACTCGCTAGAAGGTGACGAGAACACAAAAAGTGCGAATGAGCTGTTCACGATTTGTCCTACAAAAGATCTTTGGACTACATTTACTACTAATGTAGTCGACTAATGTTCGACTAATATTTTTACTCTACAAATCGTTATTTTATTTTTTTATTTATGACCCACTCATCAGTCTTAATCTGCTATTAAAATATTATTGACTATTATAAGGCGACCCTATGTAGATGCCTTTTTTAAATATTCAATTGTTTCATATCAGATGTGAGACGCGGATGATTTTCCCGCGCTACAGCAGCGAGGCAGCGCAGCGCAGCGCCGCCGCTGTCTATAGGATCATTCTCTGTTAACAATTTAACATCACAAATAAAGATAAAAACCGTGACTATATACATCATAATCTACCCGTATTATGAAATACTGAAGCGTTGAACCATTTTCCAAATAAAACTGCAAAATAATCTGCGCCTGAAAGAGCTTTTACGAGCCTTCGTCTAACATTAATAATTATTATTCATACATAATCAAACTTTTCGTGCTGTATTATATATTTTTTTGTCAGTAGGATACCAAGATCCTAAAAAATCACACGCCCCGCAACCGCGGCACAGTTTTCACAAAACCAAACCTCATGTGATGCTCGCCGATTGCCTAACATGTGTGACAAACAAACACACATACGCCAGCTTTCACAAGTCGTTGGGTAGGACGAGTTATTGCCGGGAACAAAGTGCTTTGACTACATACATTGTCGTGGTTTGTGCTGTGGTCGGAGTTGTGAGCTGTAGCGGGCTGTAGTAAATGTAATTGTTGTAATTAAAATGCGAATGGAGTTGATACTTGATAAACAGTTAGACAAATACTGCTATTTGATAATAATTGCGAATTATTTAATTTTTAATTCAGGAGAAAATTAAAATTTAAAATGTCGACTTGATGCGTGCAAACATAAGGAAAGGAACTTCTAATATTTATTTTTCTTAGAAATACTGCTCCTAAATATTGAATTTATATTTTTTTTACTAACTACGTATTTATCATTCATTCACGAAAAAACATGTACATATGTAACATATGATATTCGTAGGTACCATACTTTTATAGATTTATTTTTTGCAATTCTGCCATATTTCTTATATTTTGTACCCTTATGATCTTTGTGGCTGCTGCCGACTTAAAACTTGCGCCGTTCAATGTGCAAACAGCATTCAAGCAGACTTAAAATAAAAATTTCCTCGACATTTCTTCATCACTTTGAGCTGTTATAAAATATTTGATAAAAAACCGTCATTTATATTTTTTTTAAATTCAATTTTGGTTTTACAGTACTCTGTTATGAAACGAAGAAGATTCTAGGAAAAAACCTAAGTTATACATTGATTATTAATTGTCAGTTTAAAAGAATAACTGCTTTTTATATTTCAATTATAGTTAAAACTCATGATTTATCATAAAAAGGTTGTTAGAGTTAGATAACCTGGCAACCAAACCCGGTACAATTAAAAGGAGCTAAAGGCTATACTCATAGAAACCTCTTCTAAAAACGAGCAAAAAACGGAAAGTCTTTCGTGTTTTACCTTTCTAACCTACTTTTTGTATACATATTTTATTTTATATCCGATTTTGCGACGATGATTCAAACTTATCATCTAACTTCAAAATAAGTTAATAGCAACAATGCCTAATCGGCCTCTATTATAGAGAAAATGTATGTGACTTACTGATTGCCTAATAAAATAGTTAGAAGGCTCTTGTCCCGTCGTCACTTGTCAATACTAACACGTTAATGCTTTGCAGTTAACCTTCGCAAGTCAAACTGGTATGACTATGACTACAAACTACGTGATTTCTTCTTGGTCATACGACAATTTCTCGAATTTTCGATGTCATGATTTACGAAAGGTTTAGGGAATTACTAAGAAGCAAAGTGATGGTTTAACTAGGCACGTAGCAGTTTTTAAACTTGGAGGCAAGCATTGCATTTTTAAATACTTGCCTTTTGAAATGTACAATGTTTAAAATGACAATGCTACCTATTAAATACAGTCATATTAAGGAAAATATTATATACTACTAGTATAATATATGATTCATAGTAGGAAAATATTTAATAGGAAATCTATGACTGTTATGTAAACTATGTAAATCATTTTCTTCTAGGCTTCCCTAAATTTCCGGCGATTCTTCGATTATTGTGTATTAATTATCATCTTAATGAATGCCCGGTTATTTAATATAAGTAAAGTCTATCATAAGTTTACCTATAGGCACGTTTTCCAAATAACGCCCTGTTCTACGTTATGGTCTGTTGATTGTTGGAACTTTGTATAGTAGTGTATAGTAGGCAGCATGGGTAAGCGTTAAACGTGCTAATTGGTTCTGAAAGACACGTTTTGTTTTATGTAAACCCGACCAGTAGTTTTATAAGGATTGGTAAAGTTACGGACTAATAGTAGATTGGAATATACGGACAATTTCTTAGTCTTCCGATTTCATAAGTCTTCGATCTTCGATCTCACCATAAAAACAATATAATAGTAATGAATGAGGGGTATTCTTGAATTGTTAGAGTCGTACATGCAATTCCAAAGACGAGAATAAGAAGCGTTTTGATAAAAATAAGTTCAAGTTTCTAAGGACAGGACGTTTGTCTTCCATGCCACGTGATGAAAAGTGCGCATGAAGACTATGGTGGTACACGTCCATCCGCGAGAAACCTATTCACTCGACACTTAAAAGTCCAGTGATCAGGAAAAGCAGACGCAGGCAGATTGTTACATACCACCAGAAAGACGATCGGCTGGTGTAGCGGCGGTGTAGCAGCGGTTAAATACATTGCCTTCTGTGCCAGAGGTCCTGGGTTCGAATCCTGGCGGCGGCGGATATTTGTGTGATAAACACAGATATAAGTCGTCAAGTCATGGATGTTTATATGTTTATTTAAGTTTATAATAATAAAAATATGTATTTATTCAATATATATGTTTATATATTTCTTAAGTATATCAGTTATCTAGTATCCATAACACAATTTTTTTAAGAAACTTAATTTGGGCTAGATAATGTTGTGTGAGTGTCAGAAATATTTACATTTACTTCTTGGTAAATCCACTATATAGGGATGGAAGTTCTGTCTGCGTCTGGTAGTCCGGTGGTAAAAAGGAGTGGGTTCAATTTGGTCAAAAAGAGCACTGGCACACTCGATCAAAATGTAGCCGATAGAATGTCAAACAAGCAACCTTACGACGATGCTCTAGCAATGTCTAGCGATGTCTGCAATTTTTTATTTGTAAGGTTGTCGTTATATAAGTTTACGGGCTCTTCGGTCAACAGAGTCTAGCGCTTCGAGATGGTATTTGGCAGAACCATCTCAAAGGTGACTACAATACTCCATGTACGACCTCACTTGGGCTGTGTATATTAATTTTTGTATAGTAATTTTTTGGAAGCCAGTTGAGCCATAGACTCAATTTGTTGTCTGAAGTTTAATTTGGATGTTATAGTGACGCCCAAAAGCCTTAGATGGTCGATGATGGGAACAGATACATTCTGAAAAGGGGGCCTAAGGGTAAAGGTGCTCTTTTTTGCGAAAAATAGACATGCTTGGGTTTTGGAGGCGTTGAATTTGACCAGGTTGGACTCGCCCCAATCGGACAAATTTCGCAAGGTCGAATCAATGCACTCAATCATAGACTCTCTCAAAATCTGGATTTCATGGGCGCACGTTCGCGTATTGGATATGTATTTCTCAACTGTGCTGTCATCAGCGTATCTAATAATGCCTGGCGTTAGGAGGTCATTAATGTGCAGCAAGAATAAAGTTGCAGAGAACAGATTCCTGATGTACCCCGGTGTTAATTGCCATTAGGTCAGAGGAGTAGCCATCTAAGACTACTCGAATCGACCGTTCCCTCAGAAAATCAAATATCCAGTCGCAGAGCCCGGTCGGTATGCTATATGCTGGAAGCTTGCTTAAAAGACCATCATGCCAGACCATAATCTGTAATAAACTTTCTAGTAACTCCATTCTTTTTTCCAATATAAAGTATCTAGTGAAATGAAATGTCAAATATGGAGTAACTTATTGTACCTAATTGATTATGAATTATGTTATTGTTAGTGCGTATGCTACTACGGTGCGGTGGTACGTTTATTTTCCATATTTTTCATACGTGTTTTTTATTATTGCCCATAAAAGTTAAATCGTGATTCTCACAAGCTCGCATCAAGATCACACGAATTAACATGTGTGCACTTAACAGCCTAGATATGTTTATTTTCATATCGCCATATACGCGTAGTTGTCGCTAAGCAAATGGCCCAGCTGCTAAATAGGAGGGCCTTGGCGAGTTCCCATCCATATGTTTTTATACACAAATTAGGTAATGTGTTAACTGGCAATTGTTGAAGTGGGTCAAATTAAAATTGTTGCCACGTTTTAGGAGCGGAAGCGGTGATGTTTAGTACCTATATGAGACGTATTTTATTATTAGGCTCGAAAAGCTGACACTAGAATGCTCTTTTGTCCTCACTAGGTACTGGATATATTTATAATACTAATAGATACTAGATTATGAAAGTTTTATAAATTCATTAATATGACTTACCTACCTAATCGCATTTTGTTCATTGTACAAAATAATATACAGTTGACGAGTTTTATTTTGCTATATTTACAGAACATAATCACTCTAGAGGTCGTATAGCCTACCTTATAGGTAAGACTGGTAAGAGAGTTTCAATCAAAAGAAGACATACTTTAGGTTAGCCTTAAGTGGTTAGGCGAATGAGGTGCTACACCCAGAGGAGTGATATAAAAGCGTCGAACTCTTTTTCAAGGCGTAGCGTAGGTGCGTCAACGCATATTCTTATTTTAAACATAATACTTCTATTTAGTTTAATAAATTTTCTCCCTGAAGCTAAATTATGAAATGACTAAATTCTCTAACGAACACGTAGATAATGAAATGCTCACATTACGATTCCTGTACCGACACATGAAGACACTTGTTTAATATTCTCGAGCCCACGGAGCTTGAACATTAAACATGCTGGTCATATGGTAGTTGCGCATGATTCATACGCGGCTACATGTCGGAATTCGGCGTGTTGTTCTAAATTAGGAAATACACAGTTTAAACACCCAACTCTATGGTTTATGGTATGTTGGACTTGAATGTAATAAAATGCTTTAATGGAGTTTGTTGTTCATGAATTTCATTGGAGTAACTTATTTTCCTGTTCAAATCCTTATTTACTTGGGTACTTAAAATACTAAGGGAGTATGTCAAGAAGATTCTAAACACTTTAAAATAAATTTATAAATGATCTACTTATAGAATGTGTAAAGTTAGAAAAAGTTAACACCTACCGTGTCAGACTTTTTGTTGACGTCGATGACTATTGAAGACTTGTAACCTTAACGTAGTCGTCGGAGGTGTAAGTCCTGACAATAGTTTGACTTGTTTCAAAAATATTTATTGCGAGTAAGTATATGAAATTATCTGTGGTCAAATTTGCATATCAAATCGACAGCATCTTTTTTAACAGAACAGAACATACCTAAATAGGCCGTATGGCATGTTATAAGAACCTTCTGAAAAAAAATGCAAAACTGGAAGTAAAATTAATAAACAACACAAGTTCAAGTTAAATTCATCCACTTTGAAAAATACGAATAGTAAACTAATAAGTACTAAAATGACTTACCAACATAAATACTAAAATGAGAATGCATAGCTTCATATTGTTTTATGGTTTTGAGTACTATACTGTAACCTTTAACAGCATTGTGTTATACATTATTAAAAATACTATTTTTATTATTATCTAGCTGTCTAAAACCTTAGTAATAAGCAATAACTATTGTCCGAAACAGCCGTGAAACAAGAACGCCCGCCGATCCGCGCCGGGCCACACCCCGCGCTGCGCGAGCGCGGTCGTGCGATCCCGCCCGGAACGCCCGCGAAGCCTACACGAGCTCCAGTGGTGATGCCGCCGCATGTCAGGGTACGGTCGCCACTCGCAGGGTACTTTGAGTTAGAGATACAGGTCAGTTTGGAGAGTGATAGATGCCTGGCTGGTTGACTTGGCTTGCAAGGTAGGTGCATTCTTGAGGGCTTGAAATTTTGAGAATTTTTCAATAGTTTGTGATAAACTTTATGGACCATGTTATTTATAATAAGAAAAGAAAAAAAACTAACAAATTAAACTGCTTATTCTATCTAGGACCGTATATGTAGAATAATTGTCCGAAATTCTCCAGTTGTAAGGTGTAAATTATGAAAAATTTAAATATAGAACAGTGCCTGAGTTTTCTTGCAAACTTGGGTAGATTTTGTTCTGGAATATGCGCACTGTGTAGCTTTTATTATTCTTAAAGTTTTCCCTCATACATCTTTCAAACTCTTGAAAGATGTATGAGGGAAAACTCTTGCTTTTGCGGTTTACTTCCAAAGCGTTGTAGGCTAAGTTTTGGCATCCCTATGAAGAAATAAGAAACCCCAACACTTCGACCCTACGTAGTTTAAGGTCTCATCCTAACTAACCCTCAGTCAGGCCCAATTAAGTTTTCTTATGAAAATTCTTCCAGATAAACTACCAATTTTTTATCAATAAATTTTACTTTTACATTATGTAGAATCACTAAAGATTAATTTATTTCTCATATTCAATTTGAAAACAAGGTTCACACATCGTTCGTTAAACACGGTGAAACTGCGTTAACACGTGGTCCATAAAGTTCACTTTTATAGTTTCGATGTGTAATGGTTTTATAAACACACAATAAAAGCCCTAGGGAATAGCCGAATTTTTAATTTAGAACAATAACATTAGTGCAGGCTTCGCTGAGTGATGCTTCTTAACATGGATTCAAAGTGAGTATTTGTTTAGAGCAGAGGTACTAAAAATAAGTAGTTTTATAAGGAAAATAAACCTGAAGATGAAAAGTGGTTACTAAGGATAGATAGGGTAAGGATGCCTATTATGAGATAGGCGCCAAATATGAGATAGCAAGGTACTGGCCAAACTATTCACGTCAGCCATTTGGTGCTAGTTTCCCTCGAGCTAGTTTACGCTAGCGTTAAACGTCTGTCAGTGCGCTCCGGCCACCGGCGATCTAAAAAGTTGTTCGCGTCATTTATTACATTATCGTAAAACCAAAAATTATTCGTCAAATGTTTACAAGGTACGTAAGAACTTAATTTTTACGTTAAAAGCTCTTAGTATATTTTTAGTTTGTAGCTTATATGATCCATTTTCAGATGTAAGTGCAGTTTGATTGTGTTTTCTTTTTTAAACAAAAAAAAGAGGCACCCATTTTGTAAAACTGTTGTTTAGGAAAAATGAGATATGCTGGGGTGGGGTTCGTAAAATGAGATACCTGTCTCATATGTTCAGCGCTATGTGAAAATGGATGACCATGCAGAAGATCTTAGTAATATTAAGACTGATGTTTTAATATAATATTTAAATAATAATTTACAATAAAAAAAAATATTTTAATGACATTTGTATTATTTATTTTCTTTGTTTTTCCCTAAAATTTTAAGGAATCCAATATGAGATACTATCTCATATTAGCTACCCCTTGTATCTCATAATAGGAAACCATTTTTTTTGACTACTTTTCTGATATTTTTCACTTTTTACAGCACAGCCAGAAAAATATTGTATGTAGCACTAAATAGCTATTGCATAATATATTTAAAGTACATTAAATTTCCAATCTAAAACTATATCTTAGAAAGCTACACATGTACTTTAACTGTTTGGTTTTTATAGTCAAAAATAGAAATGGTATCTCATAATAGGCATCCTTACCCTACCTCTATTGTTATTCGTTTTTATTGTAATAGATATAAGGCGTAATTCAACATATTTTAAAAGCCGTATTTTTAAAGGTTTCTCTGGGCACGTTTAAGCACAGGCGGCGCGTCACGCGGGGCTTCGCGTGTTTTAGTTACATCGCCAGCTTTAATCTAAACAAGCGGATAGTTCTATAGTAAAGCCGGCGACGATGTAGTATGTATGATGTAGTACAAACGAGATGCCCCGCGCGACGCTTAACGTACCTCCTGTCCTTAAACGTACCCTTAAGGTTGCAAACTGTACGGCAACGACAGTGAGAACGACAGCGGCGCGAGCAGCGACGCGGGGAATCTGGGCCGTTCTGGATGCCAGCGGGCGCTCGGGGGATTTGTCGCGGTTTCATACAAACTAAATACTGTCTTATGGTGTCGCGGAAATCGCTGCCCGCGCCGCTGTCGCTCTCGCTGTCGCTGCCGTCCAGTTTGCAGCCTTAGTTTTGATCAAGACTGTGTTGAGGATAGCATAGTTTCGCTGTCAATTCTCCATAAAGTAGTAGTAGACAAAACCAAGACATTGGTGGATAAATAAGGGGCGATAATTATCTTCATGAGCCGAGAGACGCACACTTCTGGACGGAGGCCTCCCCCAGGATTCGTCATGTTGTCCGTACCCGCGCCGCCCTCATCCAGCGTTTGACGTTCGTAAAGATAAGAATACCTACTACGAATAAAAAGTTTTCATTTTCATTTAAAGGACTATCAAAAATCTTTACGTACTGTTCGTATCTGAGTAAGCTTTTACAATACAGGCTTTAGTCTCTCCAAACACAGTTTTAGTCTTTTCATTTGCCATCTCAAAATCAGTTGCTTTTCAAACCGGGGGCTTATTCAATTCCATCGTCACTTAATATCTTTCTTTTAATTGAAGACTAAGCTCGCGTTTGTCCTCAATCTCACCTGATGGTAAGCGAAGGAATGAGGTCGGGGATGAAAGCACACGGGCCTAGGAAAATTTTTACGCGGTAATATTTGGCGGCAGATTCTATATGCAGGGTGGGTGCTAGCCAGTCGGACCCTGACGGAATTCTACAACCAAGCGGGTGTCACTTGCATTAGTCGCCTTTTGCGACACTTTTATCCAGGGGTGGTGGGGCTATTCTAAGCCATCCAGTGAGATATATGGCAAACAAGGGTTAAGTCTACCAACCAGCACTGGGCCAGCTTGGTGGTTTATCACCTTAAATCTTCGTCGTCCAGAGAAGAGATTGCTCTGCAGTGGGCTCTTTAAAAAGAGTTGTGATGAAAGGTTAAAGTAACCAATAGAAACTTCTCTTTTAGAAACTGTACTTGGAAAGACTTACTAATTCCCAAAACTTACATTAGTGAATTGGACTTATCTCGTTAAATGTAAAAAAAGAATGTCCCTGTTCGTGGATGTCCGCGATTCCTCCTATTTTTGCTTTCTTTATTTTTCTTACTTCCAAATATCTTTGGTGTTACGTAGGTGATGGGTCAGTTAATGTAATGTTTTCATTATTATAGAAAGTTATCTGCTGGAAGGTTTATTTTAGGCTGTAGATTGTGACCAGATCGTCAAATCACCTTATGGTTTACCCACGCTTTGCCTCTTCAAATAACTGGCATATTTACAACTCAGTTTAAATAAAAATACGTAGTCTCTACTTATGTGATTTAAGATTATTACATAACGTTGTCCTATTTTAACCATCTTTGTGAAATGAACGCATACGCAGTATGAAGTGAGGTCGTCCATGGAGTTTGGTGCAAATGAAAAGCGACAAGCGGTTTTTTTAGGCGCGTGTTCATAAAACGTTGTAAGCTGTGAGAGCAATCTTAAGTATGCATTTTTTTTACGTTCTAAAGCCCAATCTTGGAGCTGAGAGGGATTTTTCCTTCACCATATTTTTTTTTTGAAAGAAAATAATAACTCATGGCCATAAAATTACTGTCAAAACATGGACAGTGAATTTATTACCTATGAGAAAAATATATTTTGAAATTGAAGAAAAAACAAAGAATATCAAAATTTGTTCATATCCTTTTCTTATAGCGGGCATTGACATGGTCCGTTTCACTGGGTACTTTTTACCGGATACGTTTTTTTGATGGCGCATGGAGTTGTATGAGCGCCTTCACATATGGCACAGTATTCCGTATACGTATTTACGATACAAAAAAGGTATCCAGTAAAACGTATCATGTGTGAACGGGCTGTAACTTGATGATCAAACAACTAAATATAACTATTCTAGTTCTATTACGAGAAACCAAATGAATTACCCTTCTGAATGTTGCTTATGGCACAATTGACTTCGTTAATAATGCGCAACTGATTAATGAAGCAGCTGCCACAAAAAAATACTTATTACATTCGATTTCCGACAAGTTTCTGTTTATTTGTTTTTGCCATGTGTTGACATATAATATAAACCTAGTCTCTACACGTGGAAGTGTTATCTTTTGATCATGAGGATATGTTATAAACATGTAAACCGCTTCAACTCATGTTTTAGAACCTGTTATTCATAAAGCAATGCTGTATGTGTTACCATTGCATGATGTCATCCTAATTATTTTCGGGGCTCCGTCGCGGTCTTGGACTAATTCTCGATAGTTTTGTGATGTGTGCTCTATTAGTTACATTATTTTTATCTTGAAAATTTTATAAATAAACCTAGCAGTCATTTATCATTCTTAAAATAGGTATGTCAAAGCTCGAACTACAGCAAAGATGCTTTTTAGTAAGGAAGGATGCAATCTCCAGTGTAAAATGACTACCAGAAACACAGTGGGTATCAAATATAAATAACTTGATTTACTCCGTCAGACATAAAGAAACTGAAAAACATCTGACCTGGATCAATTTTTTAAAAATTGAACCCGGTTCAATTTTTAATGCTTCCGTTTCTAAAACGGGTATAAGAAGGTTTCGGAGTCTATTCAAGTCAACTATTTTAGGGCTATTATCTTAATTTGAAACTGTGCTCGAATTTTGATGCAAAGACAGCAAAACGTCGAGTTAAAATAATATAATTACGCGATAAATCCGGTTAAAAAGCATTTTGTTTAATTAGATTATGAATCGAGACAAATTGACAATATTATAGTTCACTCACTTTTAAGGGTCATACATAAACTATGGTTTCTTTTAATGAGAACTGTTTTATAATGTATTCGTTCGGACGGAGTTGTAGGCTCAGCGTTATAATTTCGGCATAATTTAATAAATTTTATCAGTATTTTATGTAAAAAAATCTTAAGTTAATTGAATTATTTCTATCCATTAATCATGCTAATAGAGAGGAAGAGTAGCTTTGTTATAATAGGAGTAATACATCCTGTATAATGAACCTTAGTCACTTGTTTTGTAAACTTAAAGGTTTCCTTATTATTACTTTATATTCTAAACCTCATTAAGTTAAGGAATTTCATACTTTTCTAGCTTAAATACAATATTTTTCAAAGTCGTGTTACAAATACTTAAGTCTCATAGATTGACAATAGAATTAACATAACTCGTGGAAGGAATGTCACAGTATGACAGTTTATTTACATAATGGACGTTAGGAAATGTTGTATTGTACTGAAATTGTAGAAATGAAAATGTTAACGTTTTTAAAATTAGTTTTAAAATGACTGTTCTAGTTTTGTATTATCAAATTGAAAGATAACGTTTTTTCCTGTTTCGTGCGTGTGTTTTGTTTGTTGAATTGTAATATTTTTTTCATAACGATTTAACATTTTTCCTTATAAATTTAAAATAAAATTACTTTATGTAAAATTTTATATTTTTATTAGGTGAATAAAAGTACCTACGTGATGTGATGACTTTACAGATATATGAAGACCAAATAGGTTTACAGCTTCTGCTGCGTCTTGGCTTCGGAAATTAACTATTCTTTCTTTGCTCAGATCTGGGTATACAGGGAAGACCATTACGATCGGTCAGTATGGAAAAGTCGGAAACTAAGTCATGCGAAGATCTGTTCTTAGGAATGATGATATCGATTTTATTAAAACGATAACTGCATTCACAGATTTCAACAATTCGGTATTCAGCTCGGGAATCAAACCCGGAAGTAACACAATGTCTGCCTCAGACGACAGTGGTCGCGGGTTCGAAGCCCCTAAAAAAAAATGGTCCGAGTCTGGGCTATATGTATTTATATTCTAGGTTCCCCCCCACTACATGGTATCCCATATCACAAGCTCTGCTTAGTTTGGGGCCATGCAGTTGGTGTGATTTTCTGGAGATTTTATTTTTATTTTTTTATTTTATTTCAATTTAGATATCGATTGTGTAGATATTATAGGCCTTTTTTTCTATGAAACATAGAATCTAAAATTAATAAAATCAATTGTTTTCACATTCAATTTTCTATAGGTACAGTAGGCCAAAAAAGTGGTATTTTGATTTGGTACTTGTACCCTAAGGTTGATTTAGGCACATGTGACTACAAGTTTTGAGTTTAGTGCAGTCTCAAGTTTTTGTTTCTCTCAATAGTCTTTTGTTTATTTATTTATTTCACAATCTATGTACATACTTGTAATGACTGTTCATGCTATTCTACTGGCTGATCCTTCCGTCATTCATCTACAATAGTACATGATAGTCAAAATAGGTTACACTGATCCTAGACGCTTCAAAAACGATAAGGTAGTATCGCATAAAAGGAGCTTTAAGGAATTCAACAAATGACTATGAAAATTGAAAAAACACTGAGTTCTTGTCCTTTATTCTAATTATCAGTCACCTCGGCAAAAGCCAGCTTTGCTCATTACAGATTTGAATTTTAATCATTTTAACACCCGGCGCCAGAATTCTCCAAGCTGTTTATGGGTAATCGTGGCCTGCGCATAATCAAGTGACTAGTGTTTGGCATTGGCCACACCGGCCTACTTCGCGCGGCCTAGACCCGGGCTGAAATAGATAGCAGTGACACTGCGCGCGCGCTGCGTCTAGGATTTATGCGTCTGTGATGTGGGATGGGTATTTCTGAGGAGAAAGTAATGAGTGCCTTCTTTTTGTTCCTTAATTTTGATTTGTTTTGCTTGATATCTGAATAAGTTATGGAGTTATCGATAAGCGTGTCATCTATAAAAATTAAATTAAATCCCCATACAATCACACCAACTACATGGCCTCAAAGTAAGCAAAGCTTGTGTTATGAGATACCATGTAGCGAACTAGGGGGAACCTAGAATCACTACATAGTATAAAACAAAGTCGCTTTCTCTGTCCCTATGTCCCTTTGTATGCTTAAATCTTTAAAACTACGCAACGGATTTTGATGCCGTTTTTTTTTAATAGATAGACTGATTCAAGAGGAAGGTTTATATGTATAATAACGTCCATTAAATAGTGGAGAAGTACTGTTATTTTTGAGGTTTCTAATGTGATGTCGTAAATAATTACATTTTTTCCGCTTACATTGCAAACGCAGGCTGAACCCTACGAGTTTTATCAAAATAATGTACTAAGTATTGTACACATTGAAAAGGTCTACAGAAAAGCCCGTGATGGTATATGTCTATCTCTTATGGATAACCCATAATAACTTTTTTTTGTTATATTTACTTTTTACGACAAACAATGGCTAATTTTCGAAGTGATTTTAACCAATACAGCATTAATCCTTAACCAATTAAATACCTTGAATACATTGTTCATTTAATATAGATCTATATGGCCCTTTACACCGTATGATTTAAGTGAATATTTTCGAAGATATTACAGACTTAAAAATTGCGGGACGTAGCGTTTGCGGCGGTACCGGCCGGCCGCCCGGTGCGGCAAGAGCGGCACTTTGAATTTAGCAGTGATCCGACGCGTTTATTATAAACATAGGCTATATATTTTATACCCGTGCTAAGCCGGAGCGGGCCGCTATGTTTTTATATACAACGTTCACAGTTTTTCTGTAGTGTATTTAGTATCAGTAGGGTGCAATACCCGTGCGAAGCCGAGGTGGGTCGCTAGTATAAAATAAATTATATACATAAACGCCCAGACCCGGAACTTTTTTCTTGTTGCGTGCGGGCATCGCACCCGCAACCACCGGCGTCTGAGGCAGATAGGTTTACCCCATCGCCAAAGTGGTCGTTACATCATAACACACTTTTATAAATTTACACTGTATACAAAAATTTTTTTGGTACAATCGTTATCTTGATCTTAGGAGAGGCTGTCCAAATAATTGAAGTAAAAAGTTATCATGTTAGTTCTTACTGTGGTTTTTTAATAGATATATCCAATAGTGAGGGCGATTGTGAAAGAATAACACTTTTCATTATATAT
Organism: Stenoptilia bipunctidactyla; assembly: GCA_944452665.1. Lineage (NCBI taxonomy): Eukaryota > Metazoa > Arthropoda > Insecta > Lepidoptera > Pterophoridae > Stenoptilia > Stenoptilia bipunctidactyla. The sequence continues at coordinate 15,414,404 of OX101734.1, read as the reverse complement.
AAAATATAACACAAAAAATAAGGACACCACGGCACACCTTGTGATCTCGATATGATCTTCCTATTAACTGAAATTTCGTTTAGAAGCTAAAATTGCAAAATAGTCTTCTTCTAAATCAAAGATTCAATATCGGTGATTCCTTTATTTCGATCAAAAATACCTTTGAGGCCTAATAGGGCTCTTAGGAAATTTTTATATTTAAACTTTTTACGTTTACCTACTATTGGGTAAAATATAAAAATTGAATTATTAATTTCTGACTTTCAACATATCAACTAATCGTGAACACAGTAAAGACTCTTTCTTTTGTTTTTGGCGTTCAGCCATCAGTTTCTTTTAATGCTATTTAAGTATTCATTCCATCAATTACACGTGTTTCTTTTGTCGTAGCGTTCACCTGTGCTCATAATATGAATCAATCTTTATTGACTCGACGTCTGACCTATTTGGCATGCTTGAGATATTTTACAATCAAATGCTATATTAGGAGCAGTCGCGGCTTAATAGGTATAATTTGTGACGTATCTTTATTGGGAATTTAACATCTGTACGAGATTTTTCTTTAGATCCTGCAAGACAAATCTCAATCTTATTCAAACCGCTCAAAATAAATTAGTCAAACTCTTATTTAACTATGAAACCAAAATCTTGACCCTAAATCAAACATTTATATTAGTATTTCTCAAAAAAGTGTCCCGTCATGAAATTGCCAAGAAATCAGTTTGTCAAGAAACGTCAAGAAATTATCGTCACTAAGGACGACATCATACCACCTGTTATAGGAAGTAACTCAAAATTAAACACGTACTGATCATATAATTAAATTATTTTTTTATTAATAACTGGACACAATATATTATATGAATTCTTTCAGAAGACAGGGCAACAAATACAAATTTAAATAAAACACTTTTTAACCGGATTTATCGCGTATATTTACATTTTAAATTTTAACTCGACGTTACGGTGTCTTAATAAGTGTTAAATTAATAAGTCTAAGGTTTAAAAAGTGTTTTATTTAATAGTATGAATCGCGAAAACTTAAGACAATATTAAATTCAAATTTCTTTTACATTTATGTCATTAGAAAAAACGTATAAGTATATATACGTTTAATATAAGTACTTCACGTGTCTACTAATTAGAAAAATATTACTGAAAGACATACATACATACTAACCTCGGGTGAGGAGGGGTAAGGGGCGATTGTCCGTGTAAGTTTTTCTTACAAGTCAAATGTGAATGAAAGTCAAATTAAACATTAATAAAACCATAATTCAAGCTATCCTTCAACGCTTTTGTGAAAAATTTGACGGCTGGTAGCGATCTCTAAATCTTAACAAAAAAAATAATATATTTCATATTATTTTAGGGGTATACAGGGTGTCCCAGAAACGACGCCGGAGGTAGGTGAACCTTTTCCTATGAAACCTATCAGATAACATCAAAACATGTTAAGTAAAAGCACAGTACAGATATCTACAGTAATTCAACTCGGCCTCATCTTAAATGAAATAAATGCCTACAGCAGCGCCGCGGTCCGCTCACAAAACATGTGATTAAATTACATTTTGCCTACTTTGTGTTTACTTCCACAAAGTAGGCAAAATGTAATAAATCGTTTTGTGACTGCAAATATACTTTTTTATATAAACAAATAAAATACTTTGTAAATTGTATAAGAAGTGTTCAACGAAAATACGTTTTGTGTGAAAAAATCATGTTTACGTTTTAATAAGAAATCGGTCTTATAAATTACCGACCGTAATGATGTATTATTAAATTTTAAAGTATAAAAAAACCGCATATTAACGTAAAGCTCAATCAACAATTGTTTCGGTATGCAGACACTCACGACTGGTCGCATGCCGAGATCGAGCCGCGAAGGTATAGCTCGCGTTTCGTCCGTTTGTATGAAGTTGAATTACTGTAGATATCTGTACTGTGGTAAAAGTTCTCTGGTTTTCGAGATATTACCACTTTTGTGATGTTTTATGAAATTTCCACTTTTTGGTCCTTTCTTAACGAAAGTTTTATTTTGACTCGGTCTATCTTTATTAGTCACTTGAGATAATAAAGTAATAATTTTGATAGTTTCTAGAATCCTATGCTAAGAAAAAGAGGTAAATATTCTCAATTTATTTCATTTGTGAATAAAAAATGTATGGCATTAAAAGTGCACACAATATTAAAAAATGTGCATAATTAATGCTCTTTTCAAAACAGTACAATAAGAGCCCTTTTCCCAAACCAAATCTTGGAAAAATCTATTTTTGTAATGCAAGGCGTGCTACCTGGGAATTACAACTGGTCCTGTTCTGGTCAAAATAGAGGTTCCAGATATTTTTATTGGCATAATAACTAAAAAAATAATGTCAGATCCACATAATTGTCTACTTCTGTCTCTCTTTATTATTTTTAGTAGGTAGGCACCTGCATAGCTACCTGAAAATACTTCGGTTAATAGATAAAGGGTTAAGGTGCATTTTGTGGCAAAATCTTACTAGTAAAATCTTATAGGACCAGTATTAGGCCTAGTACTTTTAAGCGTCGCGTCGAGTGAATAGGTTTCTCGTGGATGGACGTGTACCACCTTAGTCTTCGTGTTCACTTAACATCAGGTGTCATTGAAGACAAACGTCCTATCCATATTTTATATAAATAAATAAATAAATTACTAATATTATAATTGTGAAAGTTTGTTTGGATGTACGGATATGCGGCCCTCAATAACGGCAGAATGGCTGAATATATTATGATGAAATTTTGCATAGTCTCTGAAATAACACATAGCCTTGATTTGTTTCAAGTTTGTTATTGAACGCTATGATATAAGATGGATCTGTAAGTATTTTTAATCGCTCTTTCAATCGTAACCATAACGCAACTGCTCTTCAAAATGTGCAATCCAAAATTTTTACGCGAACGAAGTCGCGGCCAACAGCTGCTAACTAATACATGAAATGGCAAAGCCACTTATTATTTGCCTCCTTTCTTTTGTTATTTTACTAGGTAGGCACCATAGACACATCCACGCACTTTGATACTGCGTATTTTTTATCAAGTGGTGTGTAACCAATACAAATGTTTTACAAAGCCAAAGTTAGGGTAGGTACCCGTTTAGATTAAACGTGCTTTGTTCAATACTATGTAATATGTACGATTACAGTAACAAAGGCTAAAATTACAGTTTTTTAACTAAAGCCTTCATTTTTTATTCTAATCCCTTGGGCACGGTACAGGTATCTACAGTATTTCAACTCGGCCGCATCTTTTAAATAAATGCCTACTGTCTCGTAGTCCATTCGCATCTGATACGTTACCTTCAGTATTTAAATTACATTTGCCTACTTTGTGTTTATTTCCATTTAGTTTTGTGACTGTAAATATACTTTTTTATACACAAAATAAAAAACTTTGTGAATTGAATAGGAAGTGTTCAAGAAAAATGCGTTTTGTGTCAAAAGAACTTGTTATAACAAATCGGTCTTATAAGTTAGCGCCCGAAAAATACTTGCGCCTCAACTGAGACGTACGAAATGATGTATTATTAAATTTTAAAGTATTAAAAATCCGCATTAATCCGCAATCAACAATTGTTTCGTCATGCAGCCACTAGCGACTGGCTGCCGTGCCATGGGTCCGTATTACACTTACCATAAGATATCGGTTCGTTTCGCTGTATAGGAACCAGAAATTAAAAAAAAATGGTTCCGGGTAAAAAGTTCCAATGCCAATATGTAGGCACATTAGAAAGTATGATAGGTACCTGTGTACTCACATACTGGTATTGTATTGTATCTACATATGTATATGTTACCTTAGTTACTTGTACAAAGAAATCTTGCGTCAATTTCAGTACATTTATTTTTCAGTCAGGCAGGATAGCATGTACCTACTCTTAAAACTTCATTGTAAGTTTCGATAGTCAGATAACGAATAAATTATACCTACCTATTCTGAATATCGTACTAAGTTGTATTTATTGTGAGCCACAGTTTCCTCGAAAGCAGGTATTTTCTAGACTCTTATTCAAAGTAAAAAAAAAATATTTATTTCGTAGGTATATAAATACACTTGAAATAATTCAAAATACATGTTTACAAATTGAACTGAATCTAGCACCACTTCGGAAAGTCGATCTGTTGAGAACGCAAGAAACTCGACGGCAATCTTCTTTTAAAAAAACACAGTTTAAAAAAACCGCAGTTTACAGCCAGGATATGCCATCTTCTTGCATCCGGATATATTATAGTAGACCTTTTCACACAACACTTATCCTTAAATCTATCGAAGGGTTAATCTTAAATATTTTTGGATTTTTATTATTAAAGCGTACACATTGAACCATGAAGGTGGTTAGTGACTTTCTGGAATCAATCTTTACTTTCAATATCTGAAAATTAAATATTTGTTTCATTATTAATGAAAAGGGTCGGTCGTTGTTCAAATAAAAGGTCTCCATACTGTCGGTATACTTACTAAAAATAATAATCAAAGCGACCAAAGATGTTTTTTGATAATATTTTTAAGTTTTTGCATTTAATTATGCTCAATTATTTTTTTCAGTAATTTTTTTCGACCAAAGATGCTCCATGATATTACATGAATACCAAATAAACAACTTTCTCTCACGTACACAATAAAGTTTGCGAAAAATAGAAATTCGTCGCATACGTACTTATCGTATTGTAATATTACGTGCGACACACATAAAGACAAATAGACAAAATATGTGTTTGACGAGAAAACCAGTGGATCCAGTATGGGTGTGTAGGTAATGCAATATAACAAGGTCGGACGTAAGCGCAACTCTAGAATACTCGCGTGGATTGTACTCTAATGCTCATTAATATTTTTAGTTTTGTATACGTATAATTAGATCCTGTTTTTAATAAATTCGGATAAAAGGAAGGAGCAGCCAGTCAAATGACAGGATAAAAACTTATGTTAGCTTATAGGTAGGTCGGCACTAGTCGGCAACGCATCATAATTAAAGTATATTTGATGTAGTCCATATGCCTGATTGCTATTTACTATCAGGTTTGTCCAGTAAATATATGACTGTGTAAACATTTGCTTTCAAAATTGAAAAAAAAAACCTTTTTTGAGTTTGCAATGACTCAGGATCGGCTAGATTACTATTCTATCTATTTCTTTATTTCGATGTTAACATATTGCCATGGCATATTACTACATGCCTCTGTAGTTTTTGTAAATTATCTCTTTATGTTTAAATTTTAATTTCTAAAGTCAATTGACTACTTACATTATGAAACTGGTTCGCTACTTTTTGTGATGCATACGTTGCATATCATGTACTATTGTTTCATATAATTTATTTTCCGGGTCTCTCAAACCATCAACAAACCATTTGAATAAAATCTTTCAAAGCGATTTTGCCAAACTTAGAACTTTATAATGCATATGTATACGGCATTTATAAAAAATAAAACATATTATAATCCATGGAAACTATAATATAATGTACATTGAAAAAATGGCTATCTGTTTAATTTGATGCAGTGCTAAGCCTTATCAAACAAAGGTACCGTGCAAACAATAAGCAGGTACCCCCGAATGCAGTTTTTTATAAAAACAATAGGATAACCTCAGAAAATAGCTTTTATCCGCCCAATATTTTCGGCAGTCACCTTCATCCTGCCTCTAGGTAATTTAAACTTGTGTTCACAGCCACGATTACGCTTTTACATTTAATTAGTTTTCTTCCTAAAATTACATTTATTACCTCATCAAGCCAAAAACAGGAAATAAATGGACGCAGTCATCGCCTATCTGTCGATATTTATAAATTAGTCTCAGAGTTAGCTTCTCCGCGATGGACCGTTAAAACGATCCGAAAAATTAACCTTATGTTTTATAACAAAAGAATTAAAATAAGAATGACCTCGATTTTTTTCTCGGTAAAGACATTGGTGAAGGAATTTTCATTTTTCTAAATATAAAAGTGTGTTAGACGCTTTGACGGCTAACTTTAATTAATTAAACTCATACAGTGCCATCAATCTGTTAAAGAGGTTCGCTCAAAAGCGAACACTTTTTGTTTTTTTTTTTCTTAGTGGACATAGCCATGGACGACATTTATTTTAACGAGGTAATTTCGATCGTGTATGTAACTGGTCAAATTCATGTTTATTTTTGTAAATTGTTGTCAGTAACCGTAGTTAATAAGAATGACCTGAATATTTACTCTTTATTGTTACTTACTTCAATTTCATAACTATCGCCATTATTACATCATCAGGTGCATTTATTATTTGCACCTTATATAAGTTAAAAAAAAATATATATTTTCTAATAACGGAAAGGATATAGAATATTTATAACAGAGTTGTAAATAAATAATAATAAATAAATTAATACTGCACATATTTTTATTTTTACAGAATAAACATAATAGTAAAATATGTAATAAAAATACAGCTTCTTTCAATAATATTTGAAAACATCTACTGTTTAGCCGCCGCCAATACCCGGTATGCGGCCACCGTTGGGGTCCCCAGGCGGCCCTGTGCCTGCCCCCAAGACGTCCATGGGCTTCGTGATGCCGATCTACACCATCTGTATCATCGTGTTCTTTGTCTACACACTTAGTAAGGTAAGGTTATTGTGAATATTAAGAAATGTGGTCATTCTTTATTTATTTTAGGAAGTTTATTGTGTACTAGCTTTAACCCGCAACTTCGTATGCGCTTAACTACCCTTCTCTTAGAAATTTCAGAAACTGTACAACCAGACACCCACTGAAAGAACCTTTATAACAAGTATCACACCCATATAAAAATCATATATTTCCCCTGCCCGTGGGAATTTTGGGAATTTTTTTCGTAGCACAACCAGTCACTCTTTGAAGAACCTTCATGCCAAGTATCACATCCGTACACTCAATGAATAAGATTTTTCATATAAACTAAAAGTCCACACACTTCCCGTGGGAATTTCGGGATTTCCTTCCATAATACAAACAGACACTTACTGAGGAACCTTTATATCAAGTATCACATCCGTGCACTCAAAGGATGGGATTTTTTCATACAAACTAAAAAGTCCAACCACTTCCCGTGGGAATTTCGGGAATTCCATCCATAACACAAACAGACACTTATTGAGGAACCTTTATATCAAGTATCACATCCGTGCACTCAAGGGATGGGATTTTTTCATACAAACTAAAACATCATATATTTCCCGTTCCCGTGGGAATTTCGGGAATTCCTTCCATAACACAACCAGACACACTTTGAAAAACCTTTACGCCAAGTTTTACATCGGTGCACTCAAGGAATAAGATTTTTCATACAAACTAAAAAGTCCTATATTTTCCGTTCCCGTGGGAATTTCGGGAATTCCTTCCTTAGTGCACCCCTACATCCCCTAAAGAATGTATGTTCCAAATTTCAGCTCTCTAGGCCCAGTAGATACGGCTGTACGTTGTCTGTCAGTCACTCAGTCACTCAGTACCTCAGTCACTCAGTCAGTAACGGAACAGTTTTATATATATTGATTATCATTGCAAAAATATCCACCTATGAGAACACATATTGGAAAAAAAATGTTCAATAGAGTTTTCAATATTTTATTTAATTATCAAGGCGTAGGCGGCTTAAGCATCAACACAGACCTTTTTCGACGTGGTGTCTTTACAAACTCTACAATTGTGCAGGGTGTTTGGTGACAGGATGCAATGCTGGAAGGAAGTGATAGTGTAGACCATTTAGAATATTTTGAGCCATATATGTCTCAGACGAAGTGTGATAGTTTTTTTTACTAAAGATTTAAGGTTTTTCCAAGAAAACTCCGAAATGTGACATTAAACCTCTAACAGTACCTACCTCTGTTACTGTAGGTTTTTCATTTTCTAGTGTCTATTGTATACAGTCACGTAATTCGAAACATCTGCGACTCAAGAAAAAAAAAAGTAAAGTGATTTGAAAATAAAAAAAGTAATAAAAAAATATTTACTTTAGTATTTATTTTGGGATAGATTAAGAAAAAACTAAAATACTCTTGGTTATTCAAATCATTTTTAAAACATGCTTGGTTACTGTTCTTTCATTTAAGTTATCATTTACGACCGTAGCTATCGTATCTTTGGAAATAAGCAACTAAAGAGCTAACATTTTTAACCCCACTTATAACAAATTAATTTCGTTTAAATCATTTAATTTGAAAATTTTAATACAAGGTTGACAAAAATCTGACATTTGCCTGAAGTACCTAGTAACGTTTCAGCACAATGGCCCTGCCTATCACACCTTGGCTGTAAGGGAACACTCATGACACCTGTTTCACAGACGCGTATTTATAAAGGCTATTTGAGTCACGAGTCAGACTCTAATAGAAGAGCTTTTGTTTATGCATATTACTCGACAATACCTAAACTATCTCAGTAAAAAAGTTGACTCTAATGGATGAGCTTTTTGTCTCGATATTTTCAAAGAAATGTAAGGACAAAACCTAGTACATATTCACTCAAACTTTTGACGAGATATTTTCACACATTACGTACAAACAAAACCTAATCGATTGATTGATTGATATACATTGCGATGAAAGAGATTAAGCTACGAGAAGGGCTCGTAGCTTAATCTCTACGAACAAAACGAAGTTTACGTTAACATATTTGCAAACTCGCACTAGGCACACCGCTCATTATATGTGTCATTGGTATCGCTGTATAGAGGTTCAGATAATTTTATACTATCCTAACAATATCTGAAATTTCTAGGCAGGAAGTGCGAAAAAAAAGAGAAACTTAAGGCGATTCCGACCTAATCCTTAGATTGGCTACGGTTCATTAATTTTCGACTACGTAGATCGATGTGTCGGCCTTAATTTGCCGATAGTAAATTGGAGATACCTGATACACGTACTTAGGGCTTCTGCGATCGTCATTTTCAGATCCTGTTCAAACGATCAGCAGGGCCTTATGAAACCATCTCTCCGGATCCTCAGTTCAGCCGACGCGTCTTCCGCGATGATTCTAGAAGCTCTCCAGATAAATTAGGTGAGTAATATTCGCTGTAATTTAAGACCTATTTCACTAATCTTTAAGTTCACATTTCCAACATTTATTAAGCTAAGTATATGGATGTTGTTAGTCAAGAGGGAATGTTATTTTTTATCTAGGATTGAGGATCAAAGTTGTATATTAAATCGGATTAACTTTAGAAAGTACTTTTTGCGTTTTAGAAAACTTAAGATATTTTTAAAGATCTAGAAAAGACTGTCGCAGTGAATCCACGTCTCTCCTTTTTATAGCGAGTGTTCTTAGCATTGATCAATCGCGACGCGGCTTATCACACGCCTATCGAAATAATTTGCCTGTGTTTAATTCCAGAATAATCGATTTAATTAAGTAGGTTTAGCGGGTCTATTTATTTTTATAAATAGGCTTTTCTATCTTCGCTTTTATATCACTTTATGTAGAGAATAAGGTTTGAATAAAGTCCTAACGATAGTGTCTAAATATTGTTTACTCAAAATAAAATTATTTGAATCATGCTATACATATAAATGTACTTATCGATAAGCAATGTATAACATGGTTGTATTTTAGTTCAAAATGTGGCCTCCTGTTGGATAACTAATTACACTGTAATATTTTTTTAAAGATACCTGATTCTTTTAACTCTTTTGCTAGTTAGAGCGGATAGAACACGCTTTAGTTCTATGTAATAAATAAATAAATAAATAAAATCCCCGGACAATCACACCAACTACATGGCCCCAAAGTAAGCATAGCTTGTGTTATGGGATGCCATGTAGCGAACTAGGGGGGAACCTAGAATATAAATAGACATATACATAAACACCCAGACCCGGAACATTTTTTTTTTCTTGTTCCGGGTTGGAATCGAACCCGCAACCACTGGCGTCTGAGGCAGATAGGTTAACCCCATCGCCAAAGTGGTCGTCAATGTTCATAATTACTCGAGTTTCAAATAATGTGCCGCTATAAATCTTATTTGAAATAATAATAGTTAAACCGATTATTAAATTGTATTTTTGTTACATTTTATATCCTTTTTTTTTACACGCAGGCCCTAAAGAGAGGGACACAAGTAAGTACCATTTATTACATTATGGCACCACTATAGGATTCAATTAAATTTAATTTTTCGTTGATAAATGTTTACCAGAAAACCGATATGCAGTTATTAAGCTAATTAAAAAAAATATGTTAAAGGTCAATACGCACAATGTGATAAGGTTACTAGATAAAAAAAAAACAAATGAAAAAGGTTTGTTCTAGATTTTTATAGCGTGCGTTTAATAATTTGTGATTGCTCTAATCAGTTACAATATAAGTTTATTGTAATCATGCAAACAAATGTAGTCCATATAATTATTAACACATGACGGCCTTCGTAAATGCATTAATTGCATCGGGTGGAGTATCCTTTTCGCGGCAATTAACCGACGAACTGTGTCTTACGTTTAAGGTGTAGTTCTTTTTTTTATTCAAGTTCTGCTTAATCCGGTGGAAATGGATTATGAAGTAATGGTAACCAAGAGTTTCGAATTACAAATTTCCACGTCAGTTGAAAGTAGGTCGGTCGGAAGCGCTAGTTTAGAAAATACTTGTTTTTTTTACAAGTATAGGTAGATGTGATTTTTTTTTAATGTTAACGTTTTATTTAAGTTTATGCAGATGGGGTGATAAAAGGGATGATATACTTTACGATTGAAATGTAGGACATTTAAGATGTAGGTAACAAAAGACAGACAGAATACCTATTATACTTATTTTTCAAAACTTAAGTCAGCTGATTGGAACAAATAAATACAAATAGTGGCTGTTTCATGTAGGATTATAAGTAACTTACACTTATGTTTACATTTTTTACTCTCAGTAAAGATATCATCGATATATCTTTGGTGAATATGTCATACAGTTGAGCACACTATGTAACAGTAAAAACAATCGCTACAATCAATTCATATTTTATTTGTAAGTATGTAATCAGATCATACGCATAATGATTAAATTTCACACATCATCGGTTACTTTTCCACAGTTCGTAGGTTTTATTTTTAAGAAAAAAATGATTCCAAATTCAAAATAAATAGTTTTTAAAAACGTCGGCAATGTTCAGGAGACATCGAGCTGGAAGCGCTGAGGGCACGGCTCGCTGAGACGGAACGCGCTATGCAACGGATTGTGGGCCAGCTGGCTGCTCGCGATGCGGTATTTTGTGGCTCAAGGGATTTGATACGTTGTCTGTGTGATTTATTGTTTGTAGTTGGCAACACAGGTCGCTTGACAGAAGTTTTGAGGGATTTCAGAGGCTAAGCGCGTTGACAATAAAATAAATACAATTACTTTTTAACCTTATTTTATCGCATAAACTTTGCTTTTAAGTCGACTTTTTGGTATCTGTAGCCAAAGTGACCAAGGTAAAGATAGACACCGGAACTTATAATTGAAATTGAAAATATAATACGCCATTTTATCCGGTTAAAATGTTTCATTTAAGAGTTTGATTAAATTCTGAAAACTAAATATGATGTCTTGTATTTTAAATAGACCGAAATACTTCTTTTGGGATCTGAACTTGTGTAGCGACTTCTGTTTCTAACTGTCGAGCAGCTTCAGAGACTATTCTAGATTCAATCTTTAAAGTGAATGGACAAGGAAATATTTTTTCCTATGTTGAAGCGTGTTAATTAATAGTTATAATTCTTAGAACATAAAAAATCAATTGAAACTTTTTGGAGCACGTTTTCTGTTTTTTTTTTTATATTCTTTATTTATATTAAGATTTATTTTCCTTTAATTATATGACGTATCCAATCCCAAAGCCAGCCTCTACCTCGTGACAGCGTTTTTTTTATTTAGTCGTTTGTCGTAGCAGCTTGCGGAATGGTGTCGGTGACCTTTAGTTGCCAGGATTTTCTTTTAGTCTCCGATTTTTTTTGCACGCAACATCGAATCTATGCGATGCATCGAAATAGACTTAGAAAATGTACCCTTCCATTTAATATTTTAAATTAACTTTATTTAAATGGTAGTATTTAAGTTTTTTTAAACCTGTAGTTTCCTAAACTAATTAATACAAATAATCGAAGTTCTTGTCCCTGTGTTTGATTTGATTAACGTTCTGAAGTTTTTGAATTACTTACTTATTTTTATTTAGTCATTTTTAAATATATTATTGGGTACTTTACAAGATTCTTACTTTCGTATAACAGAGTATACGTACAGTTTTCGCATAAACAGCTGGAGCGGTTCAATAAAATTATATTTGAAGCTCACCGAACGCACATCCTATCTACGCAAACATTGGCGTTTTCCCAAAATTCCAGTACGAGGCAGATTTTGATGCATCGCCTATTTTCGGCAGTTGTCCTTCGAATATGTTAATTTTGTTTACATTTCTCTCGATTTGGATTTCTCAAAAGCGTCATTTTAGACGGTTTTGTGAATGAGGGCGGATTAATGGAGGTACAGAGGTTGATAAACTCGCACAATACGTAAAGACTTAAATGTAATGTGGTTTTTAAACTCTGCCTTATAAGGTTTGTGGTCAAACGGTATGTTTCCGTTTAAAGAGAACGCAGAGTTGAAAACGTTTCTAAAATAAATTTATATAGTAATAAAAGGATGTAGTTGAAAATGTATAATTTAATAAAATATGAAATTATTAATGTGACCAATATTTTGATACTAACAATTTAATGATACCTATGTTATTACTACGACTCATCAAGAGTACCTACACATATGTTTTAAGAAGTAATAGTACTGTATTTTATAATCAAACGGCTCTAATAAAGCTGAGTTAATACTCAGCTGTTAAAAATGTGTAACATTGAGTTGGGATTCGAGTTGCGTTGTAAGTTAAACCTAACTGAAGATTTTTTTACTATGAACTCAAGGATGAAAATTTTAAAGTTTGTATTTCTTGCCATAAAAATAATGGATATAACTAAATAAAATGGTGGTAAGTGACCATAAAAATTAAAATGACGTATATGGATGATCATTTCAGGATGAATCAATCAAAGAGTAGGTACACTACAGATTTAGTTATCTTAAGGAATCGGGATCTCATTAGAATCTTTGGACAAATGAATGCCAAGATGCAATATGATGAATTATTAAATTTGTCTCCTCAATACTTCATGTATTTAATATTCTAAATATTCATCACAAGCGATATGAAAAACCCTAATAAAAGAGATAAAGTTCTTTTGAAACATTTTTATCAAAAACTGCACTACTTATTATAAAAAGGCGATGAAGTCCTTCTAAAACAGTTTCTGTCATAAAAAAAGGGTGTTCTAATTTTAAAACCTTACGGTGCAGTTGTCACGGCCATCTCTGGCCTGGTAGCCGAGGTGCGGCAACAGATGGAGACGAGCTACGCGCAGTGCCAACAAACTCAGGTCGAGCATGGCGGCTTTTGTGTACTTGTTCCCTTTTCTGTTGCCCTGTTACGTCCTTTTGCAGCTTTGATGTGGTGATAATTTTGCTCTCAAATAAATAACGCTTATTTGAGAGTAAAATTATAATAATTATTAAAATAAATTAATGTTCTTATCACTCTCAGTTGATCAATTGCGTGTGGGTCTGTGATGAGAAATAACAAATGTATATTGTGTAGTTAAATAATTCAATGCAGTAAACTGTCAGTTCGAAATGTCAAATAGAAAAATAATGATACCAGTTAAAAACTTCGTAGTGAGTACTGAATGAGAATGATTGAAAACGAACGAGTCTTTGACATTCGTTTTGCATAAAATTTTAAAGAAATTTATAAATAATTGAATTTGACGCGTGCACTATATCTTTAAAGTAACTTTAATGAAAATAATTAATTACCAAACAGACCAAGTGCTTTAAAACGAAGTAAAATCGACTTGATAACTTCTTTCTGTTTAAACTCATTTTGTCCTAAAAATAAAATTTCCAGAATAGTTGCCCCTGCTAACAGCACCATAAAAAAAGAAATATCTAAAATATTTTTTTCCGTACCTTACAATATTGTTATTTAAAAAATAGTTACATTCATTCACTTAAACCACATAACTATTTTTTTTCTTCCCTAAAGGGGGCACATTGGAACTGTCATTTTACTGCATTGAATTATTTGCCAGGGTAATATTTAAACCCCTTCCTTTTTTATGTAAGTTAATTCAACCAGCTTTAAGGCCTCTCCACAATGAAATAATAAATGCTATAATTAGCACGCTTGTTTTCTTCTGGTGCTTTTGCGTATACACTCTTTCACACATAGTGTTGTTAGTTGTAATTAATTGCACATAAAACAATGATATGCAACTTCTATCACAATACTGTTTATCATCAACTTGAATGTAAAGTTAGTAGTAATAATGGTCATGATGTAGATCATTTGTTAAAGAAATAGACGTTCTCTAACTTGAATTCTTCTTTAAATACACACAGTTGAAATACAATTTATTTTTTGTACAGGTACTTAGTTTTCTGCTCAACTACGTCAAAGCTGCAATTTATCTACACAATAGCTAAAAAAATGTTTTAAAGACTTATATCTTTTTTGCACTTCATATATTATTATTTCCTTGTTGTTATGTAATAAAATTTTCTGTGTCTCAGAACTAAATTCCTAATAACTAAGCAATTACTATTATACCGTTCAGTTACCATGCGAAGGACTTGTTTTATGTCACATTCATTTTCATGTTTCGTTTCCATTTTTTTTGCATGCTTTTTGTTTTGTTTGTTTGACTCCTTGTTTGTCTGCGCCGAGGCTGCCTCATCTGTTTTGATAGTCCGTGACTAAAAGCATTAATAAATTTAACCAACTTATCTAAAAACCAGAATTAAAACATATTGTAAAATTCATGCCTACATACCTCTGTCTTCGTTAATCTGCTATAGTTTACAGAAATGTTAAAACTTGAAGGTTATTTATAAAAATCTTTGTTTTCTGCTTTTTTTTAAAACACTTTTATTTGTTTTGGTTCCAAAAACGGCTTGTATTGCTGTTGGTACTTTGTGTGAGTTGACGCTATTTTCGTTTAAGTAATTCCTACGTAATACAACATTGTATACCGAACTATGCACCTAGGAAGTATAACATATTTATTAGAGAATTTATTTCTAAAAAGATATTTTCCATCTTGTAGTTTTACCAAGCATGGTTTTTTAGAGTAGAAAGTGGTAAACAAAATGTAACTTTATATGGAACCCTTAAAATCTGTGTGGCTTTATTTTCCTGTTTTTGTTTTATTTTTACAAGGTAATACAGGGTGTAACACTAATATAGAATTGAAATTTAAGACTTGTTCAATACCAATACAACTCGTGTCGTTTGTCACAGTTTAGTCCGGTAAATCTATTTGTATGATTTTTAAACCTGAATTGAGTTTATCGAAACTGCTATGTTTAATAATATTTTTTCAGTCAGTATGCAGAAGTTAACTATTACTTTATCAATAAACGTTTCATCTCTTATATTCTTTACTTACATGGTGACTGGTGACAAATTTTAGATATTGAAGGAGATCACTCTGTGCTCGATTCTGATCATAATTATATAATAAAAGTAGGTACTTAATTTTTCACTAGAATTCCCTATAAATAAATAAAGTTTTTATACTATTTACTTTACATACACCTGAGTCAATCGCGGCACTCGACCTGGCACGCGGATCGCTCCTAACGCTAGTGTAACCATGCGTTGCGTAATAAATTGTTTAACTTTCGTTTAAGTTTACTCAGTAAATACCTAATTCATATTTTTTTTTCTCTTCATGCATGATCTCAAACTATCACTTCCTCGAATTTCAAAAGTGACCCACCAGTCACCCTGTGTACACAGAATCCGCTTCTTATCTGGACAAAATTACTCTAATATATCAGTTTTTTAACTTGGTGTTTTTTAACCTGACCATTTAACGTTATTACGTGACACTGTTACACCCTGTTTACATAAGTGTTCTTTTTAGTACATATGTTACATAGATACGCAACATTTACTTCGTATGTTTTTGCATTTAGTATTGCACAGAATGCCTTTTGAAACAAATTACCTTAATAGTCTTTACGACCAATAATTATTGTTTCACAGGAGGCGCAGGATAACCAAACTCGCTCCTATACAAATGGAACAATCTTACACAACAGTGGACCAGTACACATAGTGGCTAGCCAATTCCAAGAATCAACCAAAGAGAGTCCTCCACCTAAAGAAACAAGCCCAGAACCTATTCGGGAAAGCAAAGCTTCTACTAACAAAGAGAGCACACCAGAATCTAAAGAACCAACGCCAGAATTAAGAGAACTAACGCCAGAATCTAAGGAACCAACACCAGAATCCAAAGAACAAACGCCAGAATTAAGAGAGCTTAGTCCAAAATCTAAAGAGCCAACCCCAGAATCTAAAGAGCCAACTCCAGAATCTAAAGAGCCAACTCCAGAATCTAAAGAACCAACACCAGAATCTAAAGAAGCAACACCAGAATCTAAAGAACCAACGCCAGAATCTAAAGAACAAACACCAGAATCTAAAGAACCGTCACCAAATTCGCGCGAACTAACGCCTGAAGAAAAAGAATCCACGCCAGAAAAGGAAGACGAAGATTTAGAACCAAATCAAGTTGAAGATGAAATGTTGAAACTTACCGAAAACTTGGACACAAAAAGCAACCACGTGAAGAGGTCTGCAGAAGAATTTCTAGAACAAACCAGATTAGAAGAAGATAGAGAAGTTCAGAACTCTACTTCTCAACTTTTAGCAGAAGCTTTGAGAGAAGAGTCTCCAGAGGAAAAGGATTTGGAGGACCATGAAAACGCAAGTGTGAAGGTGAGTAAGCTGAAATTACTTATTTAAGCTTCTTTTTTATTAGATATACCTAGATACTATTGAGTATTATAATTATAAGTAAAGGGTCAGTTAATAATGGGTTTATGAAAAGCCCTTCGCAATGCTGTTCGGCTTGCGTGGGGCTGAAAGACCAATGAAATTAGACAATGTGGTAAACTACGTTTAAAAAAATTACAGGTGTCCTCTTAAAAGACTATTTTGTTTAAAAACTGGAATATTGTATATAAAGGGTACTCTGAAGCGGCCCTGCCTCCAAGTGAGGTTCGTTTGGATTAGTCCTCTGTTATGCGTTGCCCAAGCATTCGCAATACAGTCCCAATGCGCTTATCCAGGGACTGTAGCGCTCTTATGTTTAGTTATTTGAAGTAACTATTAGATTCAGGTTTAAAATCTCGACATCTATGAGTTGTATTAACTAAAGTTAGTAAAGCCAGATAATAATGTGGGGGGGCTATTCTAAGCCTTCCCTGCCATTTAAAGGTTTGCTAAGCTGTCCCTGTGTCAAATTTCAACAAATATTTTATCTTTAGATTTAACTGTTTAAAGTCAGATATTTAAAGGGGTCATCCATGTTATCTTACTTACAATAATACTAGCTGTATCGCACGGTTTTACCCGGTTATCCCGGAATATGGGGCACAGACTGTAACCTATCACCATGCCAAATTTCATCCAAATCCGTTGAGCCGTTTTGCCGTGATTAAGGAACAAACATCTATACATCCAAACTTTCACTTTTATAATATTAGTAATAATATAAATGTGATTGGATGGATAGATGTATGTATGTATGTTAATTCCTCAATCATGGCAGAATGGCTTAACGGATTTGGATAATATTTGGCATAGCGGTAATGTAGTCTGGAATAGCTCATAGACTACTTTCCCGGGATTCGAATTTACGCGGTTAAAACAGCTAGTAAATCCATATTTTAACGTAAATCCAGAGAATAATGTGTTGGGGGGGGGAGGCGGGGATTCTGTTAAGCCGATCCCACTATCAAAAGGTTCGCTAAGCTATCCCTGTGTCAGGTGGTGTGCGTGGAGACAGCGGCGATGGGCGCGAGCTGGCCGGCGCCGCAAGCGAGGCCGCCCGCGGTCAGCAACTATAGCGTGTTCATTACACAGACGCTGTACGATGATGACTGACCTATAAGTCGCTTATACACAGACTTTGCTATAATCCAAGTTTATCTTTAGATTTAACTGTTTTAGAGCCCGATATTCGAAGGTTTTAATAGATATCCATTATTCCGTATTTTAATCGATATTTTAATTCATTACCGTATAATAAGTATAGGTATGCGAATGTATAATGGCTGTATTTTCTGCATTTTATCTCGTGTAATTCTATTGTAAACCCGTGGTCACGGTTTACTAAACGGGGTCTGAGAAGACCTCTGGTAAAATGTACAGAAGGCTGCAGACCAATTAGTTTTAAATCTGTCAAAAAAGAATTACTTGAATCTGAACTCTACGCCCTCGACATTAATTTTAATTTGCGCATCATCACTTGCAGGCCGGCTCTCCACATCAACCCCAACAACATAATTTGTTCTATGAACTTTAAGAAATAACAATTTTAAAAATTTAAGTTTTCCCATAAAAACAATATTTATTTTCTCTGAACTGGTATTACTCTATTTACACTGATGCCACGCACCTCGCGTCACGGCACGTGCAGCGGGTGCGGGGTTGCGGGGTGACGCAGCAAAATGCAGAGTAATAAATAAGAGAGGGCAAAAATTTGTTTGTTTTTCTTTTTTTGTGTCATTTATCAAGATTTGTAAAAAGTCGTAGAACAGATGTTGTTGGGATTGCTGTGGAGTGGCTGTACAAAACAGTTTATGCGCTAATTAAAATTTACCCTGTATGTCGTATGAATCGTGAAACTTAAATGTTGATTTATTTGATAATTTTAATAATATTCACGATATCAGTGGAGACCGGAACGCCGAGTAAAAGGGAAAATATATATCGCGATATATTCCGGTTATAAGTTATTTACTTGAATTTTATGAATTGTGACAATTATCTAAGACAAGATCACGTCACTCTTTAAGCTTAGTCCAAAGATAAGCAAATTAAAATGTAGTTGAAAGAAAATTACCAGCGCAATGTCAGTCATCATGGTTTAGTGGTATTTTGCTCAATCCTCTATGATAACATACTTGAAACCTATCCTCGTTGTTTTCATACTAAATTGTTAAATATTTAATCCTTACACATTCCTTTTTTTAACCTTGTTATGTTATAAAGTAGTTCCTATAACAAATTGAAATGCGATGTTTAATGTTGGTTTATAGGTAATCTGCATTTTTGTATGTTTTTTTTTGTATTGTTATACCTTCAGTTGTTGTCTTCTTTGTCTTCTTGCTTGGTTTGATTTTAATTTTCAAGGAATGAAACTGCTTTTAATTTATATATTTTATTTTGATTTTTACCTCAGTTGCATTTTCATAGTAAATAAACTTGTATTATGTTTCTTAGCGTTTTTATTGAATATTACAACGATATTTTCTGTTACCTCCCTATATTTATATTTAAATAGATAGACAAAATAATAATAATGAATAGGCCAAAATTACCTTATTAACTTTATTACACATTTTCCTTTATTTTACTCACAAAGCCTTCTAGCCAAATTCCTTAATAATGATTGGAAATTCTCTATCAATTAGCATTTTTACTGTTTTCTTTAGACATAAGCCTTCCTAGAATAACCATATGAAGTAGTTGTAGCAATTTAATCGTCATTTGTAATTTCTCGTGTCCCATCGTTTGCCTTTATGCGTAGTATTGCAAAGATATAAATTTTTTTCAGTATAATTAAACACTAGTACGAATATGGCCTTCTGCCGGCTTGTACAGACCTAAAACAACTGTCCCAGGGAGAGGACAAGATTTTTAACCGCTTGTCAATTTTTTCCCCGAACGAGCATGTCTCTAGTCAATTAGAGAAATGTATTTCTGACTTATTCCAAAAGGGGATACAATATCTCCTGTGCTATAGGGGGGAAAACATTTTTATCCCTCTAAAGTGGTGCAATATAGCCCGTGCTAGCTTCCTTGATTTAAAGCCGGACTTACATTGCCATAAAATGTTATCGTGCTACACAATGTCACAATAGCTGTCTTATTCAAGGACTAGCCTTAATACAGTAGATAACTATTATAGCCTTTATACAATCAGTTGATCTTCCCCACTTGCTGCCCTCACAGCACGAGGCTGAGGATGTGCAGGAGATCTTCCTCCAGACGGAGATCCCGCAGCAGTCGCGAGTCATCGTCACGGACTTTGGAGAAGATACAGCAGCAGCTGTTAAGAAGCAGCCGGTGAGTGGAAGAAGTTAGGTGCATCCTACGTAAATAAAGGAGTGAATATGGTGTCTAGATACCTACAGTGATTTCGAGTTTAAAAGTTTTGAACTCGAAATTTCACGTATAATTTATTCAATGAATATGTACCAGCTCTAGTACCTGAGTCCATTTTGGCTTTAAGTTATTGCTGCCTTTGCAGAAGTCTATTCAAATTGAATTTATATTTCACTGACTTGGGTGATAAAAACCATGATAACTGGGCTGGTGGGTAATGTATTAGCGGCTTACTTATCCAGGCAAAGTTGGGGGACCTAGAGGGAGCAGAAATTAAATTTACTTTTAACAATCTCAGCATATAAACTAGCCTTAATTAAATTTCTTTGGCCTAATTTTTCAATGATCAGATAAATTAAATATTATTTGACAGCTTTAAGCTCGTCCAGTTTATTGTCATTCTATATCATTGTCAAACAGTTATTTTTATAATTTATCATAATAATCATAAAACTATTTTATTCCGCCGAGTAATTATAAGCCATTCGTCAGATACCTTTTATCTGACGATTGAAAAAGCAGGGCTTAAAGAATTTGTGTTGTAGGTGGGAATAAAATTATTCTAAAATAGAAAATATAAATATTACAAATAAACATCTATTACTTGACCACTAACATCTGTCTTAATCAAACCTATTCCCACCTGGATTTGAAACTAGGACCTCTTGCATAGAAGGAAAAGTTTTTAACGGTACGACGGTCCGTCAATTAGTACCACATTCGGCAAGCTCGACTTTAATACTATTATCTGTCTCCAGTTGGTTGTGAGCGGCAAGATGACACTGTCTTTGATACAAGATGCGCCCCGAGACACGCCGGAAAAAGAACTCGGTAAGAAAATATTCTGTCTACCATAGTGGCTTACGTGACAAAATTAATATTTCTTGATATTTTTCTGTCACATGGTTTCTATTATTCTTCTCCCACTGATGCAAATTAAGAAGTATCGGTGTGTGACATTACACCTAGGAGGATACTGTTTTCAACTCATAGGATAAGGACTCAACGGGCAACTCGTTTTGGATGGTAGCGGGATCTGAAGCACGGTGCAGCGCTGGTCGACCGCAGGTAGTAGGGGGCCCAAGTAGTATGTCAGCCACATGCGAAAGGCTGCCCCTCCACCTCGCGAAAAATCCCTTAAGGCTCCATGCATCGTGCCGGTTGGCGAACGGTTGGAGAGGACCCGATGGCGACCTAGGGGGGTTCTCCTCCATATTCACTCCTCATTCATAATGAAAGGTCCAAAAAAAGAGTACGGTTCAACAGCGGTTGCACTTCCTCTGCCTTGAAGTGCACTTCTGTAACATCCGAGGAGTGCACTCCAATCTGAATGATGCCCCCCCTACTCTCTAACAGAGACGCAGATCTGTGATCCGTCAGACTCGGCATATCTTGGTTACCCAGGCTATGTCATGGAGTCTTTTTTCCACCCGTACGCCGGCGTGTGCATGTTTTGCCAGTGAAGAGATCTGTTGTCAGCGCCTCTGTTACTTGGGGTCATGTGGGGTCACATAGATACCGGCCTACCTAGCTACCTAGACCAAGTTGTTTACGCCGCCGGTATCTGTGCCATATTAGCTGTGTCGGAGACAGAATAGCAGTTACGTCAGCGTAATAAATAATGCAATTACGTCAGCACGGATATTGAGAGATACGTATCTAATGCGCTCCCGAGCCTCCGTGAAATCTTGAGTTTAAGAAAGTCAATGATTGATTGGGTTGATTTGACCCTACGGAAGGTGTCCGATTGGGGGCGAGTCAAATCTGGTCGATTCCAAACCGTCCAAAACACAGCCGTTTTTTCCACGAAAAATGTAACCTGCACTTTAACGCCCACTTTCCAAAATGTATCTGTCCCCGTCACCGACCATCTAGGGCTTCTAGGCGTAACTGTAACATGCAGTTTAAATTTCGACAAATTGTGTCCATTGCTCAAATAGCTTCAAAAAGTTGGGCATCATCTTGAAGGTACGGCTGTACTTAGGCCCTGCACAGCTTCTTAATTTATACACAGCTCAAGTGCGATCATGCATGGAGTACTGCCGTCATCTTTGGGATAGTTCAGCCAAATGTCAATAAGAAGCGTTGTACTCCGTTGACCGAAGAGCCCGTAAAATAATAAACAACGTCGACCTTACGACCAAAAAATTGCAGTCCCCAGAGCATCGCCGTAAAGTTGCTTGTTTAATCATGTACTAGGATACACTTTGGAGAGTGCGCGAGTGCTTTATTTGAACAAATTGAACCCTTACCCTTTTAAATACTACTAATCGATTACACTTTGCTTGTGCAAATGGATCCTTAAAACCCTCTAGGAGCTGAGATTTGACATGTTCGATAATGCAAAGTTCTGTTTGGCTTACCACCTTTGTATAGGTATTTTTTAGAAACTGACGTTATGTCGTTTTCATTCATGAACTTTTCTTACTTATTGAATGTTTTTTTTTCTATTTTCAGAGTCTACGGTAGACGACTATACTACTGCAAGTGGCATTACGCAGCCGGCTGAGGTACATATAATAAAAACATAAAAATATAATTTTATTGGTATCATAGAACGATAATTGTATTAACCCACTTGTTACGAGAAAAAAAAATGTTAGCTATCATCATGAAATTTTAAGTAGGTGTTTGGCATTGTTGAAACTTTACGAAAAAATATTGAAAAAAAAAAATATTGCGCATGTGGAAAAGCGGGAAATGGGTGTTCCTTTTACAGCCCACTAGTAATATGCACTACTGTGGGGTACTATTTGATGTGTAGTCTTGATAGTAGATTTAACTGTAAATAATTTAATAATTAAAGCAGTAAATTGTATTTTTTTTGTAGTTATACAATTCATGAAAAAAACATTCTGCCTTAGTATGATATTTTTTAAAACAAAGTGTAATATGCAAGGTTATATAAAACACTTTATACATAAACTTTTTGTGCCACACTTGGCTCCTAAGCCGTCATTTCCTATATTAGATTACATGGCGCTTGTAATCATATCACGAATCCTCATGATAGCTCTTAGAAACTCTGCCACCCTTATGATTACCATCTCTTTATGGGTCCCAATGCTTCTTTGAACCCTCAAACGGTCAAAACCTCTGCCATCAATTTTATATAATTGCCATTTATTATTTACCGCCATATCTAAGTACCAGCTACCAGTATTTTCCACGAAACCAATGGCTTTGAAGAAAGTAACGAGGACAATGATACTGATATCTGTGGCTGAAGATAAGCAGATGTACCGGGCATACACATGATATCATCTTCGTGTACAGAGTTTGGCTAACTGAGCAATGGGTAGGTACGTGATCTTTATCGTCATCTGAGGTATCATTCTCACTACTATGTATATCCGCTTCTACGAGTAGTCAAGACCCAGGTAAATTACATATTGATAGGTACTTAGTTTTTTGTCGCCAGAATCCTCATATGTGACGACAGCATCGAAATTTTTAGGTGGTAAAATTGATATAAAATCTGGGATTTGATCATCCTCATCACACTATAACGCTTTCAATATATCATTTAGCCTCACATACTTTTCCTGGGCCCGAAAATAAAATAAAGTCATTTAGATATTGGTCAGGTTTAACTGTAGTGGGTTTCCTACTGGTCTTTATAAAAAAAAGATTTGTTAACTTTACAATCAAAGGTATACAAAAAAAAAGTTATAATAATTATTAAGGATTAAAAGTGAATAAAACTATTAAAAGGAGAAAAAAAAAATGTGTAGTGGTTGTGTGCAAGTATATTTAAATGGGGCATGAATGGGGTGTGTGTGAGTGAGTGACAGGGTGAGTGAGTGAGTGGTTGATTGAGTGTGTGTACTAATGAGAATGTATAATGATTTCCCTACTTGATTGAACTGTGTGAGGGTTATGTAGGAGATTAGGCTTTTCTGACCAGAATTTTTTCTACGTCAAAATAACTCATGCTATAGAGCCACTCTGTCAGATTTTTCTTACATTCATAAAGTTGCATCGAGTAAATTTTAAGTGTGCGGTTAATCTTATTATATATAAAAGGGGCTTGTGATATATATTGTCGACTAGCAAAAACTGTTCGTGCAGGATATGTAGGGGCAACAAGATCGGATCGTCTTTTATTCAGTTTGGCTTTATCGAAAGGTAGCGTTTTGTGATATCTTAATATCATATGTAAAATATACAATTTCCTGACCGAGAGCAATTTACTACTATTATATAAAATTTCAGTAGAAAATCTAAACGGCTTGAAGTGCATTACCTTGATTAGAGATCTTTGTGCCCGTTCAACATCTAAAAAGTGAGACTTGGCTGCACCTCCCCATACTGAAATGCAGTATATTATAACAGACTGGGCTAGCGCGATATATATTTTGTTCAGTAGCTCAGTGCTCATAATGTGTCTAAGGGATTTGAAAACCCATATGAGCTTTCTTACCCTACCTATAGTCAGTTCTAGGTGTGGATACCAGCTTAATCTTTGATCAACAATTATTCCAAGGTATTTGACTTGACTGACTTTCTGGATTATTGGACAGTTACAAATATTCGGGGGACGAACAGAACAAGTATGGATTTTGACTTCAAAATCTGGGGAGGGCTGTGAGTTAATGTATGGGGAAAAACATATGTAACTAGTTTTCTGGGTGTTAAGGGTAAGGAGATTTTCTCTAAGCCAACAACTAATTCTAGCTAGCCCCTTCTCAGCCTCATATCTAACTCTTTCCCAGGTCTTAGCCATAAAGACGATGGCAGTGTCATCAGCATAGGATAGTATCCTACCCCCAGTGTTACTAAGATTGCAGAGGTTATTTATGTATAATAAAAAGAGCGTAGGACCTAGAACACTGCCCTGCGGGACACCAAATGTTACATTTTTTTCGTCACTTATAACATTATCAATTTTCACAGCTTGCTTTCTGTTCTGAAGGTAACTGCTAAGAAGGGAGTGAGCTGTGCCGCGTATTCCAATGTCTTCTAGCCTGCGTAAAAGAGTGGGGATAGAGACAGTGTCGAAGGCTTTTTTGAGGTCTATAAAAGCGACAAGACATTTGTTGCCTTTGTCTATCTCTGTCGTAATGATGGATGTAAGATTCATGATCGTATCTTGTGTTGAAATTCCCTTCCTAAAACCATATTGGGAGTTGGATAAGATACTGTACTTGGTCAAATAATTAACAATACGAGTGTTTATTAGCCTCTCAACTGTTTTAGAAATAGAGGTCAACACGGAGATAGGGCGAAAATTGTTGACTTCATCTCTGTCCCCACTCTTATAAACGGGCGTAACAATAGATCTCTTAAGAAGGTAAGGAAAGACTCCAGTTTTAAAACACAGGTTCACAAGGTCTGTAATTAAGGGGACTAAAACCTTCCTGGTTTCTTTTAAGAAACTGGTAGGTATTCCATCCCAACCTGGTGCGCTCTGGGAATCTAATGACATCAAGGTATTTTCTACTTCCTCATGGCAGGTATCAGTCAAGACAAAAGAGGAAAGGTGGTTATAGCTTTCGGTTTTATTTAGTTCTGAGGGAACAGAGTTATTTAAGATGGATTCAGCTAAGGATGGTCCAATTTTAGTAAAATAATCATTTACGTGGTTGACAGAGTCTTGCGGACAGGATTTTATATTAAGTAAATCGCTATTACGGTTTTTGAGTGGCTTGTAATGGGTAATTTCATTTATAGACGACCATAGAGCTCGAGGGTTGCTTACTGATGATTTAATTTTGTGTTTATTATATTTTATTTTTAGTTTTTTGATAAGGTTCCCACAGAAGGTACGGTATCGTCTATACGTTATTACTAAAATTTGATTGTGCGGATTAGATCTAAGCTTTTGGTATATAGTATTTCTAATTCTTATACACCGTAAGGCACCTGGAGTGATCCATGATTTCAAAGTCCTTTTGCCATTCGTGACAATAACATGCTTAGTGTTCGCCAGAATGGCTGACCTAACCATTTCTATTAACGCAAAAGCGTAGGTATCAGGGTCTTTGAACATGTTAAAAAAGGACACGTCAGTATTAATTAAAGCTTCACTTGCATTTTTATAGTTTACAACTGTTTTATACCTTTGTCTCGCGTTGTGTTGAGCCTTGTTCGTAATCGATAAAATAACTAGACAATGATCCGTTACTGTCGTATCTAAAACCGCAGTAAAAGCCGCTTCATTCTTTATGTCAAGATTGAGGGCTACGTGATCGAGACAGCTGTCACCCCGCGTGGGTAAGCAATGAGACGGAAAAATGCCATGCAGTGATAACATGTTTAAATAGTCTAGTCTGCTTGTTCTTTGTTGGTTTGTCTCAGTAGAGGAAATAATCAAATCAATGTTAATGTCCCCGAGTATTATAACTTTTTTACAAGGGGTGATTTGTTCAAGATGATTGTTAAGGGATGTAATAAAGTTGCTAGCATTCAAAAATGACGGGGAACGGTAAATACCCAGTAATGTATAATTAAAGATTTTTAATTCAATTCCAGTCGCATTTTTAAGTTTTAATTCTTTAAATTTTAATGATAGTTTATTTTTGGCATAAATAACTACCCCGTCACATTGGTTTAATTGACATTTTGTTTGAAATGATGAGTAGTTTTGTAGTTGAGGTATATTTTTGTTCGGGTTGAGCCAGCATTCTGTAAGAATCAATATATCTATTTCACATTTTTAACCCCCGACGCAAAACGAGAGGGGTGTTATAAGTTTAACGTGTCTGTGTATCTGTGTATCTGTCTGTGGTATCGTAGCGCCCAAACGGATGAACCGATTTTCGTTTAGTTTTTTTTGTGTTATAGATAATTTTATTCCGAGTGTTCTTAGCCATGTTTCATGAAAATCTGTTCAGCCGTTTGAAGATCATCAGCTCTTTTCTAGTTGATGAGGGGATCTGACTACCTTCCATATGTCCTATCGATGCGAAATTTGGTACCGTATTGCTTCAATTATATTGAAAGTATATGGTAAGGTAACCATGACCTGATCAGCCGTTTGAAGGTCATCAGCTCTATAACAGTTGATGAGGGGATCTGACTAAATTCCATATGTCGTATCGATTCGAAATTTGGTGCCGTATTACAACAATGATATTGATAGTATATGGTAAGGTAACCATGACCTGATCAGCCGTTTGAAGGTCATCAGCTCTCTAATAGTTGATGAGGGGATCTGACTAACTTCCATATGTCGTATCGATTCGAAATTTGGTGCCGTATTACAACAATGATATTAAAAGTATATGGTAAGGTAACCATGACCTGATCAGCCAATTGAAGATCATCAGCTCTCTGATAGTTGATGAGGGGATCTGAATAGCTTCCATATGTCGTATTGATTCGAAATTTGGTGCCGTATTACTACAATTACATTGAAAGTATATGGTAAGGGAACCATGACCTGATCAGCCGTTTGAAGATCATCAGCTCTTTAATAGTTGATGAGAGGATCTGACTACCTTCCATATATCCTATCGATTCGAAATTTGGTACCGTATTACTACAATGAAATTGAAAGTGTATGGTAAGGTTACAATGACCTGATCAGCCGTTTGAAGATCATCAGCTCTCTTATTGTTGATGAGGGGATCTGACTACCTTCCATATGTCCTATCGATTCGAAATTTCGTACCGTGTTACTTCAGTGAAATTGAAAGTATGTGGTACCTAACTAATCTGAAACTAATACCTACCTAAATTGCTTAAACTGATCACAAATACCTACCTTATATTCCACTTAACCTAAGACTACATACTAGTTAAGACTTAATCTAGTAAATGAAAACTAATATGATATCTAATACCTAACTAAGTTACTAACTCAACTAACTAATTACTTTAAATACCTTCCTAATATTAAAACCTACTTTAAAAAGTACAAAATAAAAGTAAAATTAAAAATTTTAAAAACCCCCCGACACAAAAAAAGACCTTAAAAACTAACAAATAATATTTTAAACCTAATTATTATCGTCCCATATATAATTGACTGTAAGACTTGTACTTTAAAATATTTTTAATTTCCGAGCGTCGTCGCCGCGTCGGGGGACCGCTAAGTGAGAAAAACAGTTGTCAGTTGCAGATTGCATCAAAAGAATTCACTCCGAAAAATTCGTAAAATCGACACAACCGTCCACGTCGTCTGCCCTCACGTGTCTGCCCGTTCGGATCGCCGCACTTGGAGACGCCCACCCCGGCGCCGCAAGCCGCACACCGAGCTCGCCGCGCGCGGCATTGCGTAGAGCGTAGACTATGCATGAAACTTAAGATCGCTCATACCTAAATGTAATAATAAATTAGCTGTTGTTGGCTTAATACTTTATATACTTGAGCGGTCCCCGACGCGGCGACGAAGCTCGGAAAATAAAAATATTTTAAAGCACAAGTCTTACAGTCAATTATATATGGGACGAAAATAATTAGAATAGGTTTAAAATATTATTTGTTAGTTTTTAAGGTCTTTTTTTGTGTCGGGGGGTTTTTAAAATTTTTAATTTTACTTTTATAACTGAGCTAAAGTTATTTGCAAGTCATCAAAATTTTTGTATATACTTCTAATGTTTTGAGTTGAAATTATTAAATTACGAGTATCATTTTTTGTCTTTAGCTTTAGTTCCTGAATATTACATTTAATCGATTCTGAAAGTTTAATTTCATCAATTTCTTTGAAAGTGTTGACATTATCCATTAAAAATGATATAAAAGACTGTAAGGGTTTCAGTAGTGGTATAAAATAGAAAATACAGTAGCTGGATATGTAGTGGTGAGTATATAGCAGATGGATTGATATAAAATCGTGTAGAAAAGAAAAATATTGGAATCAATGTAGTATATGTATTAATAGCAATATATAAGTTCGACCTTTTATAACTGACGGCGGCGTGGGAGATTGACAGTTTATGTAAGTTTTGCATGTGAGTTGGTATATATGCGGATAGGATGAGAGTTTTAAGGAGTGAGTAGTAGGGTAAATGTGTGTAGTAGTATGTGTATTTAGATTTTTGTGAGTGTAGTATTGTGTAGAAGTTAATAAAAATATTCTCCATAGAAGATTGATTAAAACTATATAGAACATTTAAAAAAAAATATAGGTTTAGAAGAAATAAGTGCAAGGATAGTCATTGTTCTTGCATTAATTGTTGTACTTGAGCTTCATGTTGAATGTGAATGATTTTTGATGTCTCGTCTTTCCGAACTAGTACTTTACCCATAGAGGTCCAGCAATACTTGACCTTTTGAGCTCTTTTCAGGTCACGGGCTAGAAAGAATAAGCGGGTCCCTTTAGATGTAAGTTGCTCCGCTATGAAGACAGGGGTGTCCTCGC
Source organism: Stenoptilia bipunctidactyla (assembly GCA_944452665.1). Lineage (NCBI taxonomy): Eukaryota > Metazoa > Arthropoda > Insecta > Lepidoptera > Pterophoridae > Stenoptilia > Stenoptilia bipunctidactyla. The sequence goes on along the minus strand of OX101734.1, from coordinate 15,384,884 downwards.
TAGTTGTTAAGCCAAGGTGCTTTGCCTGCAGTCGTGATGTGTTTCTGAAATTGAATTCTTTCGTTTTTTTAGGAGATCAGCTCTAAGAATGGCAGATCTCAACTCTACGATGATAGTAGGTTTCTTTTCGCCCTGTTCTCTGGGTTTTAAGCGGAATATATCATTTATATCTCGGTCATTCATGTCAAGACAAATAGATTTCGAAAGGTTTAGAGTCATTTGTATTAGGTCTTCCCTAGTTTCCTGGGGTTTTTTAGGGACATTCTTGAGTTCTACACGAGTCCTGCGGGAAGTTCTATGTAGGTCTTCGACTTTCTTCCTCGAGGATGCTGATATATTCACGATCTTTTCGAGATTGTTCTTCCAGGCGGTCTATTTTAACGCGGTATTCATCGTTCTGAGTGGTTAGAAGTGTGATAGCCGAGTCAATTTTAGCATTTAATTCAGTAAGATTGTTTAATTTCGTTGTAATAGATGATAATTCTTCTTTTTGTCCATCAAACCGAGTCTTCATTAAAGCTTTTATTTCGTCCCTAAAAGCGGTGAAATTGTTTGGTGAGGAAACTTCGTCTCTAGGCCGCTTATTTCGTTGAATGATATTTTCATTGAGTGTAGGGAAATCTTCGCTGGTACTTTTTGTTCGATTTAGTGCAGGATCAGAGGAATATTGTGACATTTGAATTATAGTTCTGTTCTGTCCACTTTCGGCGATTGAGGTGGGGGTGTCCGAGGCAGAGACATATTAGTGTAGGCCTAAATTGACGAGGATGGAGCGTAATATCTGCGTAATAGTTGTCTATAATTATTGATTGTTTCACTCACTCGTAATCTGGGGAGGGCCAACCGCAAAAGGAAGAGATTGTAGATTAAGTAAGATCGGAACGGAACTTTATAAGGAACACTGATCAAAAATATAAAATTGAAGTAATAAAAATGTATATTTTTTTACAAACGATAATCATCCTCACAACTCTTTGTAATGAGCCCACTGCAGGGCATGAGTCTCTCCCCTGGGTGACGAGGAGGTAAAGGCCATAATCCACCAAGCTGGCCCAGTGCTGTGTGGTGGATGCCAGAATTTTCAGGGCGCCGAAATGGCTTCTGACAAACCCTAACGACTACTGTATACAAGTATACAGCACCCGGGACCGACTGCTTAACGTGCACTCCGAAGCACGGAAGTCGTCGAGAGTAATGAATGGTCGGCGGTCACCCATCCAAGTACCGACCGCGCCGAACGTTGCTTAACATGTGATATCGCATGATACACACATTAACCATGGTGCCACGACGACAAACGATAATAATCTAATATATAAAATTCTCGTGTCACAGTTTTCGTTGCCATACTCCTCCGAAACGGCTTGACCGATTTTGATGAAATTTTTTGTGCTTATCCGGTATCTATGAGAATCGGCCAACATCTTTTTTTTATATGGCAAAACAACGTTTGCCGGGTCAGCTAGTAAATAATAAAATCCCCAGACAATCACATCAACTACATGGCCCCAAACTAAGCATAGCTTGTGTTATGGGATATCCGATATTTAGATACTAAATATCAATAGATTATGCCTTATATTGCGCGATTTTTTTTTATGAAATGAGATAAATATGTTACATAAATATTACACTTACCACTATTTAGTCATGATGAAAAATCAAAATTAATGCAAGGTGATATCAGATGGGTCATTTTTTGTTCATTTAAAATAAAAAAAAATAATATTTAAAATGAAGATATTATATTTTCATTTTGCCGCGTCTAGGTCATTGAGTATAGTGAATAATAAGGAATTTTGTGTGAATAGGTGCTGATCTATAAAGGTGATATAGGTGATATCAGACGGGTAATTTTTTGTTCATTTTCGTCTTTCATTCTGCATCTTTCACTCCAAGTGACACATCTGAACATAAAATGAATCATTAGTGCCGATTGTATTCATTAGTGAACCGAACCAACAGTGTTGGATATTGGCATCTGGCATCTTTCATTTCCACTCCGAATGAACGAGGAATGAACAGTCTGAACATTGAGAGAACGTTCATTCGGGTTCGGCCATTTTGTCTCAAGTTCTGTAGGTAGCCAACAAACGTCACGTGTTGATAATAATATATTTTTTCTGCGTTGCGTCTCAAAAAATGGTGTGATTAATAACTGACCTCAAGAAACTTTCCGAGGGCCTGCCAAATAGCTTTACATACATCTTGAAAAAAGTAGGATATTGTATTTCGAGGTACTCTGTATAAAAACTCTAAACTTCCAAAACTATCACCTGTAGCCAGGTATCTCAGTACAATTTGAAGTTTTATTCGGTTAGGTATGCTATCTCTCATTAAAGTATTTTGTTTCGTTATTGATCCAGAAATAAGAAGTAACAGTTCTTTAAATTTATTTTCATCCATTCGAAGATGATTACAATATGAATCAGGCTATTCAACGGCTAGTCCTCTCATCAATGTATTTGAAGCTCCTAATACATTTGTTCTTTCAATCCATGGTCGCACCCACCACCGTCGACGTTTTCTTTGCTTCTTTTTTGTCAACTCTTTGATTAAATGATCACAAATTAAAGAAATTCCAAGACGCACGACTTCGTTCGACGACATATTAAAAAGAAAGAAAAGTGAATTTTCATTTCTGTATCATTTCCTCTAAGCCGTGTGAACATGGAATGAAAGAAAAATGAAGCATTCACTCGAGTGAATATTCACTCGAATGAACCGTCTGATATCACCTTTATAGATCAGCACCTATTCACACAAAATTCCTTATTACAATAATAACCGTTCACTATACTCAGCAGCAATGACCTAGACGCGGCAAAATGAAAATATAATATCCACATTTTAAATATTATTTTTATTCCATATTGGTCCTTTAAAGGAACGCTAGTAGCAAGTGGGGGGTACACCTATTATAGTAGAACTTTTTAAGTAATAATTTTTTATTGCATAACAACTAATAGCATAAACCTCTTTTCGCAGAATATCGTTGGGCATTAACTCATTTAGCATACATTGAAACCCATAATTCTGTAAGTCAGAATTATCTGTACGCATAATTTTGGTATCCATAATAATCACAATGTATAATCATCACATCGCAGAAAGTTCAAAACCAGATTCATCTTATGGCATATATTTCTTATCCATAACAATTTAAAAGTAGAACCATCATTTCGCATAATGCTTACAGCAAGAATCATCTTTTATACTTTTAGCCGGCTAAAACTAGGTGCAGCCGGCCACATGTGGTTAAACCTAGGTGTATCCATTTCGGGGTTGTGGTGGCCGATCACCTCGCTGCGCTCGGATGATCGTCGCCTCGCTACGCTCGGCTTTTTATATACACTCTTGAGTCGATGGTAACTATGGCAAAGCCAGGTTAAGGGGTCGTGGTTAAGGGGGTTGTGATTAGGCTACACCTAGGTTTAGCCACCGGTGTGCGGCTGCACCTAGTTCTAGCTAATGATAATTATTTGGTTTTTATATCCTTGCCCATGAGAGCATGTTCGTTTCTGGGTCACAAAACTAACCTAACCTAACCTACGCATTTTTAAAGAAGAAAGTAACCCAATCTATATTATTCTAATTGAAATTCTATGATCTTCATAGTATGCCTAGTCAAAGTATGCCAAATAATCTGTACTCTAAATGAACGTTATGCTAAATGATATTATACAAAATTTTAACTATGCCAAAGGTAAATATGCCAATAAAAATTCTACTATCTTAAATGTATGCCATTCTAAATTCGGTCATAAGCACATTATGCCTAAAAATATTTATGTCAAATATTTTTTATGCCTAATTAATGATCGACTAAAGAAGTTTCTGCGAAGTCAGTTATCCCAAATAGGTTTCGGAGTATCAAGTTTCTACCAAATAGACCGCACCCGCAAGGGGGTGACTTGGATTTGTTAAATATATAGTCCGATAAGTGTGAGTCATTCTAATGCGTGCTAAAATAATTTACAAGGTGTCTTAAAAATTAAAGATAATGTTAATGCTGCGGATAAGTCGTGTCATGTCCTACAGCATAAAAAATTCGTTTTTAATACAGTTGCTCAAAAAGTGGCGTATTGCAGGGACGTGTAGCGTTCGGGATGTGGGCTATTACACACTCGTGCTTTTTCTTTACCTTTTCCGCACTCGTGCGTTCTCTTTCCCAAATGTCAAAATAATGTCTATTAAAAAGAAAAAATCAGCCACGAAGTTTTTACTAAAAAAAAAATCGTAGAAGTTTTTGCGATTCATACAAATATTTCTGAAAAGAAGCTACTAATTTGTTTCAATATCAGATATAATGATTTGATGCAATGAGTTAGGTTAGGTTCCATTTCATTTTATCTCATTAAATTCATTTTCATTTCATGTCAATACAAAAAATCTACTAAAGACTTGGCTGTATGGTCATAGTTCCCTTTGCCTACACAGAATGGGTAAACAAAAAAAATCTCTGTTTATAATCTTTCACAGCTGGCGCCATTTTGTATATTTTATAAAATTGCTTAATTTTTTCGCAACTGTATTAAAAATAGTCGTTCAGTACACGTGCGGAACCGTCATTGCAACTCGTTCCGACTGTCAACCCTCGCCTTCGGCTGCGCCTCGGCTCGTGTAGACGTTTGTCGGAACTCTTTGCAATGACAGGCTTTCCGCACTCGTAATGAAATATACTATTTTGTACAAGTTTAGTAATGAGATATCAAAATAGTATATTTCATTACGAGTGCGGAAAGCCTGTCAGTTGACAGTCGGAACGAGTTGCAATGACGGTTCCGCACGTGTACTGAACGACTATTTTTAATACAGTTGCGAAAAAATTAAGCAATTTTATAAAATATACAAAATGGCGCCAGCCGGGAAAGATTATAAACAGAGTTTTTTTTTGTTTGTTTACCCATTCTGGGTAGGCAAAGGGAACTATGCCCATACAGCCAAGTCGATTTTTTGTATTGACATGAAATGAAAATAAATTTAATGAGATAAAATGAAATGAAACCTAACCTAACTCATTGCATCAAATCATTATATCTGATATTGAAACAAATTAGTAGCTTCTTTTCAGAAATATTTTTAATACAGAATTTTTAATACAGTTGCTCAAAAAGTGGCGTATTGCAGGGACGTTTAGCGTTCGGGATGTGGGCTATTGCACACTTGTGCTTTTTCTTTACCTTGTCCGCACTCGTGCGTTCTCTTTCCCAAATGTCAAAATAATGTCTATAAAAAAGAAAAAATCAACCACGAAGTTTTTACTAAAAAAAATTCATAGAAGTTTTTACGATTCATGCAAATATTTCTGGAAAGAAGCTACTAATTTGTTTCAATATCAGATATAATGATTTGATGCAATGAGTTAGGTTAGGTTTCATTTCATTTTATCTCATTAAATTCATTTTCATTTCATGTCAATACAAAAAATCTACTAAAGTCTTGGCTGTATGGGCATAGATCCCTTTGCCTACCCAGAATGGGTAAACAAACAAAAAAAATCTCTGTTTATAATCTTTCACGGCTGGCGCCATTTTGTATATTTTATAAAATTGCTTAATTTTTTCGCAACTGTATTAAAAATAGTCGTTCAGTACACGTGCGGAACCGTCATTGCAACTCGTTCCGACTGTCAACCCTCGCCTTCGGCTGCGCCTCGGCTCGTGTAGACATTTGTCGGAACTCTTTGCAATGACAGGCTTTCCGCACTCGTAATGAAATATACTATGACCTGCAATCTAGTTTGTGCAAAACTTTCAATGATTCCTTGACTTTAGTAGTTTATTTAAACAAGTAATATTTCATTTAACAGGAACAGGATAAACTATCTGAGGATGAAGAAGAAGAAATTGAAGAAGAGATAGAAATAGAAGAGATCGAAGAAGAAGTAACGGACGAGGAAGAAGAAGAATTACAGGAAAACGCGCCAAAAAAGAAATAACGACTGAATATTGAAACTAATATGGTATATACTCTAATTAATGTTAACGACATCACCTACTCAAAATAATAAAATAACTTTTCATGCATACATAAAGTATTGGAACAAGCTGACTAGATGTCGTTGCAAACGGTCGATATAATTGTAGAATAAGGTTATGAGTACTACGCCGATTTTGGCGCACTCCTTTAGCGTACGCTAATCTGTTATTATTATTCAATCTATGGTTTTAATTGAACTTACTTAGTAATAAATAACTAGATTTTTTTATGGAATAGATTCTTACATACATAACTTCACGCCTGTATCCCTTATGGGGTAGGCAGAACACCAGAGGTTATAAGACCATCTGATGTGACGTTTGACAAATGAGGTATTATAATGATGGAGAGAGGCTATTGCAGGGACAGGGGTCAGCGTATAGCCCACAAAAATGCCAATAAAACCTCTGATTCCTGTACTGGTTGAATTTAAAGTTATTATTTAAAAGAAGGCTTTATCGGTTTAAAAATACTAGGCACTATTTAAGTTTATTTTTAGAAAACCATACAAAAACATCTTCCGCATATTCAAGTATGTTTTCCAAATAAATCAAGCTCTCTAATCATGTCTAAAAGTCTTGTGTTACCTATCAAATATTTTCGAACCTAAGTTCCTAATAAGTTCACTTAATTTGTGATTTGATTTAGTATTAAGTGCTTTATACAAATGTATAAAAGGTTGATTTTAAAATGCTCAGGCTTACCTTAATTAGCTGCAAAGCAGTGTGAACATGAATGTTACTACATTTTGTTAGTTTATCTGATTTTTAATACTCTGTGCTTCTTTAGAATCTCTGTAGCCCCTTAAAAGTAAAGTTTAGTTAATTTTTGAGGTTATAGGTCTTAATTAAATATTCTTAATAGTCAAAGTTCCACATCAATTATTTCACACCATTATTGCGACAATATAGCTAGCTTATTTGTAATATTTGAATTTGCATATTTATGTCACATTTATAATGTGGAGATATTTGAATGCGTTTGAAAAAAAATTACATGACTACAGTTTTTTACATCTATAATTTTTTTACTGAAATAATATTTAGTGCTTTTAACTCTAAAATCTTTATGAATTTTAACATGATAAGAATTTAATTCTGCTCTTTTCATTTATGTGCCAAATTTTCTTATGCTTTATATTTCAATCCTTATGGTATAAGGGCTCATAAGTATTAACTATTATATAATATTAAACAGTGTATTAACTCTTAAAACTACTTTTATTTAGTGTTTATCTAAACTATTTAGATTGGGCATGGTCTATCAATTGACTGCAAGTAGTAAATATTTAATTATTATATCGAGGTAATATCAAGCTATCCCTTAGTACTAAAATCATGGTAGAAATTGACGTTTTAGAAAATCAAACATAATCATAATCAAGATCTGGTCAAGATGTTTCATTAAACTAAGTAAACATATTTAAATAATTTATTCATGAAGTTTAGGGATGGGCTGATAAACTTCTTTATAATAGAGATGTGCAAGTTACTAACATATTGTACTCCAATCCACGAATTTTACACCAAGTATGAATGTGGTAGTTTAAATGCATTTATATTTCATTGGTGTGTGTTTGATTTATTTATTTTACAGTTTAGTTTAAGAGCTTCTATTTTTTCGATATTTATAAAATTTTATGTTTTTGGTCAAATATATTGTTTCTGTTAATTTAGACATTAAATGTTTTGACATATAATTGTAGCATTTTGTTGTACTTGCTTAGTTTTATTTTTGTTGTTTTTTTACAATAGTTAAAAAATAAATGAATGAATGAATCTATTGTTTTTCTTTTTTAAATTCCTTTTTAAGCTGTAAATATTGAGATGAATAAAATAAAACAAATAAAAGAAACGGTAATTGAAGCAGCACTTTGCCAACTTGGTAGAACAGAAACCAAAGAAAACGAAAAGAATTAAAGAAATGACGCCAATGTGACATTGGCCTCACAGTTATCTCAAAAAACGTCTTGATCATGGCGATTTACAGAAATATCTAAAACTCAAACTGAAAATATTATAAATATCCCGTTTCTAAAGAAAATGAATGAGCATGATAGTTTAAAAAAGTTAAAACTGTTGTATCAATACTCCTTAGGCTGCAATCTGGGCCGTAGTCGACGCCAGCGGGCGCTCGAGCGATTTGACGCGGTTTCATACAAACTTGATACTTTCTATCGTGTCGCGGAAATCGCCGCCCGCTGCGCTGTCGCTGTCGCTGCCGTTCAGTTTGCAGCCTTAGGCCCTAGACAAAACTATTAACATCCTTCTCCTTGTGACTGGCACGTCGAGCTAAATAAATAATGTTTTCACAAGATTTATTAAATCAACATGTCAATACTATACAACGTCTAACAAAATGGAGAGATAAAATTTAAGGGTTGGCTTCTATACCATACGTAGAGTATACAGTAAAAGAATTAGCATGATTAGTGCTGGTATAGATGATAGATAGACTTTCATATAAATTTATTTAATATTCCAGCCTTATAGCTTAATTAACTTTCAAGTCATTAACGAGTAAACAAGTCAATCGGGGAGAAATCAGTTACGATGGAGAAATTTTAATTTTTAAGTTTTTGCATTTAAAATGCTCAACTATTCTTAAATAAATGAAAAATGTGATAAATAAAAATTACCAAACCAGGATTCGAACCTGGGACCTCTCGTTTGCCAGACGAGTGCTCTTCCACTGAACTACCGGGGCCTGGCGGTATTAAAACATTGCAATGCTTCACTTTAACTGGGATTCACAATTTCTGTAAAGAAATTGGTCTTGGGTGGTCTTAGCCGCAAAGCTAAACCATAAGATGGAGCTACGTTAGCAATACATATACTTAACGTAAAAACAAAAATGTGGTAAGTAATTTCGAGGCGTACCGCCAGGCCTCGGTAGCTCAGTGGAAGAGCACTCGTCCGGCAAACGAGAGGTCCCAGATTCGAATCCTGGTCGGTTAATTTTTATTTATTACATTATTCATTTATTTAAGATGAATTTATTTGCCCTAATTTTCACTGGTGACGAAACTTGGGTTCACCATTATGAACCTGAATCTAAGCAAGAGTCAGTGCAGTGGGTTAAAAAAGGCAAAGCACCCCCTAAATTTCAAGGTGTCACAAATTCACAATCGGCCGACAAGATCATGGCAACAATCTTTTGGGATAGTGAAGGTTTTTGAAAGAAGCTATCAAAGAGAAAAGAAGCGGAAAACTCACAAAAGTTGTACTCCTTTTGCATGACAACGCACGAGTCCACACCAGCCACGTTGCGACAGCTGCCATCCACCAATGTGGTTTTGAACAACTCCGCCACCCACCCTACAGTCCAGACCTGGCTCCCAGCGACTGTTATTTGTTCCCAAAATGAAAAAAGAGCTCCGTGGAAAAAAAATCAACGAAGATGATGAAGTCAGTCTGCAATTTCGGCCTATTTCGAGGCTCAAGAGGGTTTTAGAGGGTATAATGAAAATAAAGGGAAGGTCTGAGAAATGTATTAGAGTCAAGGGAAAATATATTGAAAAGGAAAAATTGATTAAGTTTTCATTTCATCTTCCTTCCCTGTCATTCCATGAACTTTTTGACCTCCCTTCGTTAATATGCAGGTACGTTTATATCGTATAAAAGAAAATTACATTTAAATTTAATTGGTGCATAAAAAACAACCCTTTATAGATATTTAATGTTTTAAGTCCGAATACAGTATGGTATTGAACAGTCAACAAAACAAAAAGAAAGGAAAGGACAAAACACTGTATAAAACCTATACATTTAGCAGCTTATCTTTTGGATTCTTGAACTCAAGGGTTAATCCTGTTCGAAAATGAAGAACTGCAAGCGATGGAGTTTACAGAAGCAATGGCTCAAAATCACAACATAGGTATCATTACAGATTTAGCTAATTATAAAGCCAGGGATGGATTTTGGAGGAAACTATTTCTTTGGAAAAAAGTTGAAGATGTAACTCCCGTTATATGGTGGAAGGGACTTTGTTCATCCAAAAACATAAGTAAAATAGCAGTACCTACCTACGTATTTTAACTGCACCATGTACACCACGGCCTCAGTAAGATCTTTTAGAAAAACAAGGCTGAAAGAGCAGCTAAAGTCACCTTCATCTCTTATAACAGAGATCTGCTCCACAGATTTAACGAAACCGAGGGATATGAAGCCAATGATACTACTAATCGGTTGGTTCCAGATCAGGTTCCAAATATTGGACGAACTGGCGAAAACCAATCTGATGATGACGAAAGCCTGGATGAAGGAATCTATTTTGTCGAGTCGAGTTCAGAGTGCTGTCCTTCAGTATTTAAAATTTGTCACCAGTCACCCTGTAGGTGTATTTATATTCTAGGTTCCCCCTAGTTCGCTGCATGGTATCTAATAACACAAGCTTCGCTTACTTTGATGCCATGTAGTTGTTAACTCCACTACAGAGGAAAATATCTCAACAAAAAACCACCTATCTATAACATAGAATTTCTCGACTGTAATGATAATATTAGTACCAGTAGTGAAGATTAATATTAAACGGGCTCTTTAGGTTTTTAGTAAGGTTTTAGGTTTAATGCGCGATATTTCTAAAATTAGAACAAACAATTTGATGACCTACCTACATGTATTCTTCAAATAACTGTGATTATTTTTTGGACTAGGTACTATAGCATTGTTAATTTGTAAAAATTGCTCTACCTTGTTTTTTTCTATTGGTCATGACTTCGAGGTTTCTCCATTGATTTTAGATTTTAATACCTTAGTTGAAAGCTAACTAACTAACTTGAGATGATTTAAAAATAATATGCCAATTAAAGTTACCGAGTTTTAGTGATAATGTCTAATAAAATTTTAGTTTATGAGATAGACTTGAAAAACTTTGTGTTATTTTTATTTGTCTGAAGCACTGGATCTAAATAAGGCAAATAAGTGTACCTTATTTAGAGTCGATTTAGTTACTGGAATGTAGCAAATAAAAATTCATTAAAAAACATGGAAAACAATTTATAGTTTTATTTTTATTCAAGCCTATAGAGGGCTCATAGTCATTAAAAAAAATTGAGATATCCCATTAATGATTGACTTTAGCACATTTTTTTTTACATAACAAAAATTGTTGCAAATGACCTGTACCATACTCCCTTACAAGGGTGTTCACTAGTTACCAATCACCATGTATAACCTTCTTTTTAAGTGTAGGTATCATTATAGATCGTAAAACATGACAGAAGGTAAAAAGTATGTGCAATGTTAATATTAATTGTTAACTGTTGATTTTTATATAAATACTTACTAGCTTTATCCCGCAACTTCGTATGCGCTTAACTACCCTTCTCGTAGAAATTTCAGAAAATATACAAACAGACACCAAGAACCTTTATACCAAGTATCACACCCATGCACTCAAGGAATAAGCTTTTTTCATACAAACTAAAAATCATATATTTCCCGTGCCCGTGGGAATTTTGGGATTTTTTTTCGTAGCACAAACAGTCACTCTTTGAAGAACCTTCATGCCAAGTATCACATCCGTACACACAAGGAATAAGATTTTTCATACAAACTAAAAAGTCCAACCCCTTCCCGTGGGAATTTCGGGAATTCCTTCCATAATACAAACAGACACTTATTGAGGAACCTTTATATCAAGTAGGTATCACATCCGTGCACTTAAGGGATGAAATTTTTTCATACAAACTAAAACATATATTTCCCGTTCCCATGGGAATTTCGGGAATTCCTTTCATAACAGAACCAGACACACATTGAAAAACCTTTACATCAAGTTTCACATCGGTGCACTCAAGGAATAAGATTTTTTATACAAACTAAAAAGTTCTACTTCACTGTCAGTCACTCAGTACCTCAGTCACTCAGTCAGTAACGGAACAGTTTGAATTATTAATTACTTATTTTTATTCCAAATATACTCAGTAAGTATCTTTTTAGGACAGGTCAATTTTATCGAAATTCAGTACAATATTAAACATAAAGTCAATATTGAAAGGTTTATATACTTAGATACTTACTTATTTTTAAAGGCAGTTCTCAATTTTAACCCGCTGCTGTTTTGAATTTATACCCGGTAAGGATGGATATTTTTGATTTTTTACCTATTCTACCCATTTTTACCATTTTTAACATTCAAAAATGAGTTTATTTTATATTCTGCATTAGCGTAAGAAGACCTTACCGGCAATCTTTTCCGTTTTTCGCTAGCTATATTAGAAATAGGTAAGAAAAACTAAACTCATAAACGCAGTAGGTCAATCATCGATATCGATTTTACCTTAACATGTGTGGAGTAAGTGATCTTACGCCAATCGAATTTGGAAAGTTCCTTAATAACGTGGGTGCCGTAAACACCCTTCATGATTAATACTTACGTGGTTGCTAACTTCCCTATCCATAACATAAAGGCAGTATGTGCTATTATGGCGTGCATATCTAGCACAAAGATAATAGTTTTAAGAATAATGGCAAAGTCGATCTTTATAAAAGCTAACACTACAAACATAAATACAAAAACACTCATGAAATAATCGAAAATGCACGAGAGGAACATTAGAAATAATAAATGAACAAAATCAAACCGATGGTGCTTACACTGTAGGTACATTGCTTGCGATAAAAAATCACCAGCTATATTTAAATGTTATTTTCTTTGATACGATATAAACGTAGGTGCATATTTATTTAGTAACGCTCAGTAGAAAAAATAGAGATATGGCACAACCAACTTTTTTACAAGTTGTCGCTGTTGATGAACACAGCTACTAAGACGCGGCATTTCATTGTGAATACCTACTACGACTTAGTACTACAACATGTTTAGTAGTAGCGCCTAGCCTTTATTTTAATGTATTCATTCACAATTTAGAGTGACCATTATTTGCTTAATATGTTAGCGAATATATTAATTTCCTTGTAAAAAATACATAAGTAGGTATCTTCTTTTGCGATAATCGTTTGTATAAATGATACTTCTTGTGTAAAACAAAATTGGCTGGTGACTAAAAAACAACCCTGTATTATTGAAATAAAATTAAGAACTCAGAGAATAGAAAATATACCATACAAACTAACTAAAGAGCAAAATCGAAAAGATGGAAAACAACATTGTGGGTAAGTATATTGGTTGAGAAAAAGACAATATATGCAACACAATATATTCAGATCATGTTTGTGTCTTGGCTCGAATAATAATTGTGATCTACACATTTAGCTGAAGTGATATTGTGAAGATTTGGTCAAACGGCAAGAAACAAAGCATAAACTACATGAAAAGTATTTTATGAAAGAGCCTCGTACAAGTTTATGCCAAAAACCATACTTGGTAATGTAATGCGATTCATAAAAACTACAATTTGTTTTATTTTTGGCAAGGACAGAAAAATAAGTAGATTTTTTCCTATTACTACCATGTGTTATATACAGTGTGTCCGGTCACGACCTAGCGATAATTTAAGGTTACAAAATATACCCAATTTCATCGACAAAAACACCCATATATGGGGGTCTACCTCCCCTCCTGTCGGAATGGCTGCCATTTAATTTTTTTTTCATTCTTGTAGATACCTCTGCTGAAAGATGCCGATTTCTCTGGACAGAAAGATCTTACAGATGTAAAAAAAATGTTATTTTAAAGGTAGAAATAGCAACTATCAAATAGAAATAAACATTATGGAAATTTTTCCCTACAAAATATCTTAAAACCTTCACAATGCTAATTTAAGTGAAAAAAATTGACTGTTTTTTATATTTTTCTTAACATATTTCAAAAACTAGCACATTGATACTATTTTTTTTACTACTGTCCTAATACTCAAGAATATAACTTACAAATTGACGTTAAAATTATTGTTTTTAATTGCATAACTCGAGAGTTAGGGCTGTTTGAACATGACCCTTTTGCGAGGATCATGAATGTAGTGCGCTATTAATTTATCTAACAAACATTTATCTTCGATACCTGAGCTGATCAAACATAATTTTTTGTCCTACTTATTCACTGCTCTAAAATAATACAAATTATTTTCCGTCCTTGTCACATAAACCCTATTCAATGTAGCAGCTAGCTCTACATGAGTTTGGGACCCTCACAAAAGGGTCATATTCAAACAGCCCTAACTCTCGAGTTATGCAATTAAAAACAATAATTTTAACGTCAACTTGTAAGTAATATCCTTGAGTATTAGGACAGTAGTAAAAAAATTAGTATCAATGTGCTCGTTTTTGAAATATGTTAAGAAAAATATAAAAAACAGTCTTTTTTTTCACTTAAATTAGCATTGTGAAGGTTTTAAGATATTTTGTAGGGAAAATTTTCCATAATGTTTATTTTTATTTGATAGTTGCTATTCCTACCTTTAAAATAACATTTTTTTTACATCTGTGGGATCTTTCTGTCCAGAGAAATCGGCATCTTTCAGCAGAGGTATCTACAAGAATGAAAAAAAAATTAAATGGCGGCCATTCCGACAGGAGGGGATGTAGACCCCCATATATGGGTGTTTTTGTCGATGAAATTAGGTATATTTTGTAACCTTAAATTATCGCTAGGTCGTGACCGGACACACTGTATATCTACAGCGGACATCGTATTCATCAAAGCCCAAAGAAGCCAGTTTAATTTCAAATTCAAAATCACTTCGATGAAACGAAAACTCTTGACTTCTTATTAAATAAAATCATCAAAATCAGAAAATTTCCCTTCAGAACGGCTAAAACTTCTGCAGTTTTTTTACGCTTCATGAAGGCCGGCTCTGGATCCAGCTGATGGTTAGTAGCATCCAGGCCCATGCACATAATTTATTAAACATTAATGATGTCCTGCCGACCCAAGGGCTCAGTTGTTAAGGCCTGTAATTTCTCGGGCTGTTCCATCCCTTTAACTGGAACGCAATTACGCTTTCACGCAGCTTCTATGGCGGGTAAAGTAGGAAGGACTGTAGTACCGCTCCAGGTGTGTCCTTTCACATGGACACTACTACTACTTTCCAAGTTCCAAGGAGTTCCAAGGTCCACGAAGAAACAAATTAAAAAACCTCGTTACGTTAATGCTGTATAATAGAAGGCAATTTTGGTATGATTTACGGAAATAGACGAAACTTGTAAAATATAAGTAACATTTCCATAGCATCCATTTGTATACCTAATAAGTTACTGTTTTAGATTTTTATGTACATAATATCTTTGTTCTATGTATAAATATTTCTTCAAAATGTATGTCACATTTGATTGGTTTCATTAATAGGTAAATGTTTATTGATATTACTTTTATCGTTATTTGAATACTCATATCAAATCTATTTCATTTCGTACCCTATACCTACTACTATATTATTAATATTATTTTAATTTGTTGATAAAATCGCTATTTATACTTACCATCTGCCTAGTTTATACTCAAATCCACAACACTAATGGAAAATTTCACAAGGTGGCACTCGCTTATGACGTCAGACTGAAGCGGAAGTCTTTTTCTGACTGTGGCGCTGGGTTATAGCAAAATTCGTTTCTAAACATGCACGCTAGGTATGGGGAATCATCACTGACATTTTTATACTTACTTATTTTTAAAGAAATTAAACATATTTATTTCTATAGTAACAATTGCTTTAATTGTTTTCATTTATTTACATCTAAAAAATAGTTTAAAGAGAATAATTTTTACTTACCTATGTGTATTTTCCTATCAGTAAATATTTGCTTATGTCCGTCCCTATGGTCGGATTATTCCGGCAATGGTGCTGGACATCAATGCAATTTTCTAATTATAATATCGGTAATTCATCTAGCTTCTGACATATTTTTAAGGTTTTCTAATTAAGAGAATTAAGTGTAATCAATTGCATAACTTGATTAACCATTAACCAAATTTTAACATTTTTAAATAAATTACAGCGTTATTAAATAAAAAAATCATATGAAACGAATGGTGGTTTTTAGCCGTAAATATACGTAAATATTTGTCGGATTTATATTAAAACTAGCTTTATCCCGCAACTTCGTATGCGCTTAACTACTCTTCTCGTGGAAATTTCAGAAACTATACAACCAGACACCCACTGAAAGAACCTTTATACCAAGTATCACACCCATGTACTGAGGAATAAGTTTTTTTCATACAAACTAAAAATCATATATTTCCCGTGCCCGTGGGAATTTTGGGAATTGTTTTCGTAGCACAACCAGTCACTCTTTGAAGAACCTTCATGCCAAGTATCACATCCGTACACTCAAGGAATAAGATTTTTCATACAAACTAAAAAGTCCTATATTTCCCGTTCCCGTGGATATTTCGGGAATTCCTTCCTTCCTTAGTGCACCCCTACATCCCCTAAAGAATGTATGTTCCAAATTTCAGCTCTCTACGCCCAGTAGTTACGGCTGTACGTTGTCTGTCAGTCACTCAGGCACTCAGTACCTCAGTCACTCAGTCAGTAACGGAACAGTTTTATACACTGACCTCTATACAGGGTGACTGGTACCAAACCCGCCATAGCAAATTAGCATATAGAGGAGGTCATTTGCTAATAATTGGACCTTACTTTCCCTAACTAAAGTTTTATACTTTAGGAGATATGTCAATTTTTATACATTATTGAGATTTTTCCAAAATTTGACCTTAAAGCATTCGTAACTTTATTTTTCGTCATTAGTTTAGAGTTTTTTTATTATTTCTTGGTAGTCATTAACATTTGTGAATAAAATACGTCGGAACTTCCCTCAAACTAGGGTTAAAAAATAAGACGCTTATGCTTTTAAAAAAAATCAATAAAGAAAAATTACTTTGCGATCAAATTCAACCGGAAATAATAAAAAAACTACGGCGTTTTAATAATTTATTCTACTCTAAATTAGTTCTCTAGTTTGTCACCTTACCAACGGTACTAAATTTGCAACGGAAAGTTTGATTCGCTAAACATCGGTAGGATTTTCAGGTCAACCAGTCATTTTGATCAAAAATAGTGAAGGTCCCAACGACAGGATAAAGCTAATTTAGCAAAGTAGTTTTTGCAAATTTATGAGTAGGTATTAGATAATAGAAATTGAGTGCTTAGTGTACTTAATTTTTTTTTTTACTTTTACCATGTAAAGCAAGAAATCAGGAAAAGATATCGAGCATCAAAAGAAAAATTTAAATAGAGTTGAAACTAAAAATTCTGCTCGAATTGCTGCCCGCAATTTCTGATACATGCCCGATATCTTTTCCTAATTTCTGTGGTGGTAAGACTGAGCCTAATTTCTTCTTTCATAACAGAAAACGCATTATTAATTTTTTGAATTAACTCATCTTTTGTGGTTACTTCTTCATTGTAGACCAACTCTTTGGCCCGGCCCCAAACGTAGAAATCGAGAGGTGTCAAGTCTGGCGACCGAGCTGGCCATTCAATTGGCCCACCTCTACCGATCCATGAATCGGGGAATGAACTATTTAAAAGTTCTCGGACGTCCAGCCTGAAATGCGCCGGGCACCCATCGTGTTGAAACACAATGGGCGTGTCGTCGGTTATTCCATCCAACAGCAGATCAGGCAAGACGTCCCTTAAAAATTCTAAATAATTTCCCCCATTTAAAATGTCTGGTAGGAAATAGGGTCCAAAGATATTACGACCAATAACGCAGGCCCACACATTAACAGAAAATTTCCGCTGGACCGATGTAACCCTCTTTTTATGGGGGTTATCATGGGACCAGTGGTGCAGATTGTGGAAATTGGTGATGCCTTCTCGGGTGAACTGTGACTCGTCGGTCCAAAGGATACGCTCCAGAAATGTTGGGTCGTCGACATCGGTGTGAAGAACGAGGCGACAGAAATTCAACCTCCTTTCGTAGTCGCCATTTTCAAGCCCTGCCAACACTCCATTTGTTAATTATTTACGTAAATGTTATTCTAAAGACAAAATTTGATTTGGATTATGTTACATCGAAGCTCGTCGTAATATTAATAATTTCTTTAATTCTAAAGATAACACTGGTCGCTTTAGTGTAAGTAGGTACATAAATAAACTCAAAATTACCTTGAACTGGCGTGTAATGATACGGGTGTTTATGGTCCCCATGCATCACTGACCAGACTTTCCACTGGCTGACGCCCAAAGCGGCAGCTACCACTCTGGTGCTAGTGGTGGGATCTTCTTCAAAAGCTGCCAAAATCAGCTGATCAATTTCAACAGGTAATTGTCGCACAGCTGCTTGGGGTACCCTGACGTTCAAGTTACCCGTTTCTCTAAACCGACGATGTGGTAGGAAATGTGTCACGGTCAGGTAAGCGTCTATTTGGATATCGCTCCTGGTAAATTCGCCGCGCTTTGCGGGCGTTACTGTGTGCAGCACCATACGCCAGCAGCATGTCGGCGTATTCTTCCCTTGTGTATCCCGGCATTTTAAAACGAAATGTCTTATTTATTTATACCTGTGTCTACTCAACTATTTGTGAAAGCACACGAAACGGAAAGGAAAAGCATATATGACAACAACTTAAATGTCATAGAGATGGGTCCGACCTCATCTTTTTCATTTGACGTCTAAAAGTCATTGAAACTGTCATTGCAAATGAAAAGAGTTGGTCTACAATGAAGAAGTAACTACAAAAGATGAGTTAATTCAAAAAATTAATAATGCGTTTTCTGTTATGAAAGAAGAAATTAGGCTCAGTCTTACCACCACAGAAATTAGGAAAAGATATCGGGCATGTATCAGAAATTGCGGGCAGCAATTCGAGCAGAATTTTTAGTTTCAACTCTATTTAAATTTTTCTTTTGATGCTCGATATCTTTTCCTGATTTCTTGCTTTACATGGTAAAAGTAAAAAAAAAAATTAAGTACACTAAGCACTCAATTTCTATTATCTAATACCTACTCATAAATTTGCAAAAACTACTTTGCTAAATTAGCTTTATCCTGTCGTTGGGACCTTCACTATTTTTGATCAAAATGACTGGTTGACCTGAAAATCCTACCGATGTTTAGCGAATCAAACTTTCCGTTGCAAATTTAGTACCGTTGGTAAGGTGACAAACTAGAGAACTAATTTAGAGTAGAATAAATTATTAAAACGCCGTAGTTTTTTTATTATTTCCGGTTGAATTTGATCGCAAAGTAATTTTTCTTTATTGATTTTTTTTAAAAGCATAAGCGTCTTATTTTTTAACCCTAGTTTGATGGAAGTTCCGACGTATTTTATTCACAAATGTTAATGACTACCAAGAAATAATAAAAAAACTCTAAACTAATGACGAAAAATAAAGTTACGAATGCTTTAAGGTCAAATTTTGGAAAAATCTCAATAATGTATAAAAATTGACATATCTCCTAAAGTATAAAACTTTAGTTAGGGAAAGTAAGGTCCAATAATTAGCAAATGACCTCCTCTATATGCTAATTTGCTATGGCGGGTTTGGTACCAGTCACCCTGTATTTACCACTGGACTGGCGGCTGTCAAAGTGCTTTTGTGCCCGTTTGATAATCGCCATTTTGGCGCTGTCGGACGTAGCGAGTGTCCGTGGTACTAAAACTAGTCGCTTAAAATATACACATGTCCATGGGAAAGTAAGGTCCAATAATTAGCAAATGACCTCCTCTATATGCTAATTTGCTATGGCGGGTTTGGTACCAGTCACCCTGTATTTACCACTGGACTGGCGGCTGTCAAAGTGCTTTTGTGCCCGTTTGATAATCGCCATTTTGGCGCTGTCGGACGTAGCGAGTCCGTGGTACTAAAACTAGTCGCTTAAAATATACACATGTCATTCTTGATAACTTTTATACAATGCTTATAACAATAACAACATAAAATTCGAATTAATATTTAAAAAATATAAAATCACTTAACAATAAGCAAGCAATTCTCTGGCGGCCACTTGCAATATACGTCAAAATTAGTTCTGCGGACACTCGCTACTCGCTAGTGGCGCTTCAAATAGGCACAAAAAAATAGCTGTCAAACTTACGGAACAGCCAGTCCAGTGGTTAATATAGAGGTCAGTGGTTTTATATATATTGATGGATGAAAAATATGGAATCTGTTAAGTTTTTATTACCTAAAAAAAAAAATCCGTTTCTATGAATAAAAGTTTTTGTGGTAGTCGGGAAAGTATAAGATTCAGTTCAAACTTTCAGCGTATTTATCTCAAAACTATCAAATGGTCGTTACTGCGTTTATGATTTAAAGAGCAGATGTGTCATACTTATAACGATTTATTTAATCATAACTTTCTCACGATTCGCAGAAATATTATCAAATGGCCAGATTCCACCTTAAAAGTTCACAGTTTATTTATTTATTTATAAGATCAATTATGTCTTCTATGCTGGACTGGAAGCGAAAGAAAAACATAGAATGTGCCAGCTGCTTCTCTTCGCGGGCATACTGTAAAAGTCAGATAAGGGACGGAGGTTTTATTGGATTTATTTTGCGGGCGATAGGCGGACCCCCTATCACTGCAATAGTCTCTCTCCATCATAATAATACCTCCAAATTTATCAAACGTGACATCAGATGGTTTTATAGCCTCTGGTGTTCTGCCTACCCCATTAGGGAAACAGGCGTGAAGTTATGTATGTTAAAAAACACTTTTTTATTTTACGATTGTGAGCTGTTTGATTGAACTAAGTAATAAATAAATCAATAAATGGAACATAATTTATTTTATTTGAATAATGAGTTACACTTATTCAATAATTTGATACTTATTTACATTTCTACTTTCTTCTATTGCATCATTTAGTTGGTCTCTGAAATAAAG
This sequence comes from Stenoptilia bipunctidactyla, assembly GCA_944452665.1. Lineage (NCBI taxonomy): Eukaryota > Metazoa > Arthropoda > Insecta > Lepidoptera > Pterophoridae > Stenoptilia > Stenoptilia bipunctidactyla. The sequence continues at coordinate 15,364,155 of OX101734.1, read as the reverse complement.
TAAAAGATATATTAATATCTATGTGAACGGAAATATATTTAATCCATCATCTGTCTATACATATAATAAAATGGTAGGAAAGTCAAAACTGTACATTGAATATTTTTTTAAAAGAATACTTGGGGTATGATCTACAATCGAAACAGAAACAAAAAATATAGTTTTTAGAATTTTTGTCTGTTTGTCTGTTTGTCTTATAGTTAAGAAGTCGGGTCAACATATAGGCTACATATTATCACGCTAGCAGTGTTATAATCGTAGGTGCGTTTGGTGCTGCATAGCGTTCACGCAGACGACGTCGCGGGCAGCAGCTAGTTAGGATATAAATTTTTTAGGAAACGTATACATATAATTATTAAATTCGGAAATGTGTAAAATAAATTATATTAGACACATTTCCTAGGAATTCTTACATTTTCTAAATATTAATTGAAATGGAAACATTTAATATACCAATGGGAACGTGGGGGTGGGGAAAGTGGGTTTGATATAGTTTATTTAATTGAGCATCCCTGGACCATTTTTTCATTTGATTACTATCAAACAAATTTTCCGTGAGTAGCTTCGTTTTGATAAGACGCCCAACAATTCCCTGTGCGAAAATTCTTGATTTTGGTAGCTAACAGAGGGAGCACGAATAAAATATGTCGATTTGATGATTCTCAAATATTTATTACTAACTCACTTGGTTGTTTTTTCTTAAATCTTAAGATAATTAAATATCTAAATTATTTGAAAAAATATTTGTCCAACAAAATATATAGTTTGATCAGAGTTTTTTTCATTACATAGTGAATTTTTATATAATTTAACACTTATATTGTCCTACAAATTATGTTATCCTGGCCCTACGCTCAAAAGTAGTAGTACAGATCCTTAATGTCAAAATCATTACAAGCTGAATCTTCGTGAATAGCATCGTTTCGATGAGACGCCCAATTTTCCATTGCGAAAATTCGTAACGAGAGGTTTTCTGACCATAGATGAAAATAAGTACTAAAGTATAGATGGCCGTCTTTGCCGATTTTGCACTAGGGCGCCAACTAGGCCCCGGGACCGGAACTAAAAAGCGGGGAAAGGGTGCGGGCGGGAGATGCTTCATCTAAAATATTGAAGAAAGTTTTAGAACTACTTGCAGAACTTCAGCCTAAATGGAAATAATCCTCGAACTTAAGAATAAATTTATCCTCGAACAACAAAAAGTCTAAGCTGGTAAAAAGTTGAAAACGCAAACGTATTTTACTGAAAACCAACGGATTCTCAGTGATACAACGTCTTTGAATCGCATAGTACGTACAACACAAAATTTGTGTTGCCAGGATTTAAAAAATATACCTCCCAGCTATTGATACTCATTCAGTTTAGTAGTTTTTTTTATTTGCTCACAAAAAGTTGTTACAGGAAACATATGAAAAAACACCAAAGTTGATGAAAAAAAAAAATGAAAAAACGCTAAGGGACAACTCAGACCATGTTGATCTGTAAAATTGTAGCCATAGATATGCTTATTCAAGATTTTAGTAAAACAAATATTACCTACTCAATAATTAGGTGAGTAATAATACGTGTTTTTCATTAGGCAAGCTACAATAGGTTTATTTGAATTAAAGTGAATAGCTTAACAGTGTGTTATTAAATCTACTATTAATTGTTACTTTTTTTGAGTGGCAACTCTATTATGAACGCTATTTGAACGCATTTTTTCTACTCGTAATAGTTCCGAGCCCAAGGGTATGGTGGCGTTAGTTTATATCAGAATTTCCCAATTGTATGGAAGACAAACTAGCATGTTTCTGACAGCTCATTAAAAAACAAAACGGTACAAAAGGCTTCGATAGATGGCGCTTTACAAAAGGCGAACTCTTGTCTGTCATATAGCCACTTATTCCACCCACACTGTGTTTTTTAAAAGTAAAATAAATTAATTGACGGTAGATGCCACTTACCTACATTATAGTATAATAATTTATTTATTTCAATTACCTACACGTACACATACATAGAACACTTTACAATAGGTTATAATCAGTAAAAAAATTTAGGTAGGTAGGTAATAATGTTTTTAAGTTTTTGCATTTAAAATGCTAAATTATTCTGAAATAATTGAAAAATGTGATAAATAAAAATTACCCGACCAGGATTCGATCCTGGGACCTCTCGTTTGCCGGACGAGTGCTCTTCCACTGAGCTACCGGGGCCTGGCGGTACTACCACACTCGCCAGCGACGCCTCGGCCGACTGAACAGCATGATAGGTCGTCTAAGTAAAATGTCACTACGGAACAAATGCACGTTATACAAGGTCTGCATTAGGCCAGTCATGACATACGCAGGCAGAGAACACACTAACCTATTATGTAATATGTTTGTCCTACAGTTAGTAATGAGAAAAATGGTCATATGGTATTAACATATTCTGAGTGCAGGATTGGGTTAACGTACCACGAAAATTGTAGGACAATACGACTGTTAAATTATATAAATAATAACTAAGTAATAAAAAAACCTCTGTTTTACAGTCAAGAATTTTCGCACAGGAAATTGTTGCGCGTCTTATCAAAATGAAACTACTATCGGCAAATTAGCTTGATAGCAATGAAATGAAGTCAAATGAGTAATCAAATGAATCCAGTGCGGGAGCGTTTAGGGGGTAATTATTAATTTACGGCAACATCTACATATTTTTATTACAAAACTAATTCGAGACATTTCTACAAAATTACATAGGCACAGCTTAATTATAAAACAGAAATATAGTAAAAGAATAACATCCTATACTGAAAACTTTGACACAAACAAAATGGTGGGCAACAAGCTAGACTCTGATAATTATACATATGTTTCTTGGGTGTATGATGAATATTGTTGACAGTAAATATCTTGTCACATAAAATTCCTCAAAGTTTTTGACACATTTTTTTATTGGTCTCTCTCTCAAACCCTCTGTTTGACCTCAATCTCATCTGATGGTAAGTGAAGATGAGGTTGAAGACAGCAGCAGATTTAGAAAGTAACTGGTTATTCATACTATATTGCCAGAACCAAAGCTGTGCACTGTTAATCAAATACTTAATTTTGCTAATTGTTATTCCACTACAAAAACAGTTAGCTTCATTAAACATTAAAGCTTTACATTTCAAAAGAATTAACGCAAGTCGACCTTGTTAAATTGCCTTTTGATATAGTTGCATTAGTGAAGTTATAAAACCTGTTGGTTTAGGTTCTGGAAGGAACAAAACAAAATACTTAAGTAATTCAAATGTGTAATTTAATCATGAACAGTAAAGTGTTGAAGTTTTCGTCTAAAAGCGAGATTTTTCTGGTGTTAAAATATCTTTACTTGTGGAAAAACATGTAGTATTGTATTTCATTAATAGATATATGAAAATACAAGCGAATGATCACTGACAGTCATTTATAATAACAAACAAAACAGATCTCTGCACATTTTTCTCACTCTTACGCACCAGTAAAATATATCTAGTTTTGTTTTTGTTTCACTCGTTACCACGAGCGGCGCGGCACTTGTCGTTTCATATTTGTCTGAACCTGATTATAGCGCCGTGCTATGGTGCTGTGTTAAAAAGAAGTCATTGGATTAAAGGATTAACAGATTTCTGCATATTAATTAATGGAAGTTAATGTATATATTTACGTTTATAAAAATTAATCCTTTAATCAAAATGTTAACTTTGTTGATTAACAAGTTAATGCCCAGCTATGGCCAGAACACGTCACTGTGATTTTTGGCAGTAGACTAGATGAAAGTTGGTCACTAGCTGGACTAATCCTGAAGGGGTCAAAATTGTAAAATATGTAACTATTTTTCATGTCACTAACCTTGTCCTGTAGTCCAATTTTTTAATTCTGGTATATCCTTGACCAAAGTCCAGTCATGTTTTACTGAAAGAGCAGTTTTTGTTGACTGGGGGAAATCAGGATTCAAGTTCCATCCTCCTTCATGTGCAGTCTTTACTATCATCCCAAGAACTCCAAGAACACAGGACATTGGTACAGCAATTGTCATACTTCTGGCCCATGCACTAAAAACGGAGCTGAAAATAAAATAAAGAAAAAGTAGTAAGTAAGTACTGCTATGGAGAATGATAAGGTCAAATATTTTTCCTACTTACCTTGCTGCACAGCCACCAATAAAATAATTTATAGCATCATTTTTGCCTCTCACATTCTTAGCCACATTAGTTGTTATTGTAAAGGCTGAGGCCATTCCAACTAATGGTCCTATATAAAATAAATACCTTCCCGCTGTACTCAGAGGACCTTTTGGGTGAGAATACATAAGCACATCAAATGTTGCAGCACCAAATCCAGCCATGGCAGCATATTTAGAAAGACAAATAGTTTTTTTATAGATGTCTTCACCGTCAGGTGAATCAAAGTATTTATATTTCAAAAGTGACATGTTTTTCGCGTAGCTCTTAAAATTATTAGTAGGAGAGGAGTTATTTATTATTACACAATCAATAGGGTAGCGGTGCGCGACTGTGAATGATTTCATTCGACTTATTCGACTTGGCAGGTTATTCGACTCAGTCGAATAACTCCTTGACATTAGTAACTAATGTCACCCAGTCGACTCGGACGGAATGTTAGTAACTAACCTCACGGAGTCGACTCGGGTTGATTCGGATTGTTAGCACTAACGAGGACGTGAGTCGACTCGCGAATGTTAGTTAACTTGGAATGTTAGTAAGTAACTTCGTCGCCTAGTCGACTCACTTAGTCGTAAGTTTATGTAATTGGAAGAGAATATAATAAATAGGTAGTTTGTGAAAAATTATAGATAGGGTCAGTACTAAAAAAAGTTTTTTGTATACCTAGTGATAAATAAAACAATAGTTGCTTGTATCAATTATTATAATGTGCATGCATATAAAATAAAGTATTGGGATCATCGTGATTATCACAATTAGGTACCCATATAATTGAAGGTGTAACATTAAATTAGGTACTCAATTAGTTCCTTATACAAACATAAAAAATACTTTAACAATAAATACTTATTAATACAAGTTTTGAGTATCTACCGAATAACCAATCGTTGTTCAATATGCCTTGAGCCCAAAATGTACTTATTACACTCATCTTTATTTTGTACTTAGTATACCTACAAATTAAACATAATATACGAAATGAAGTTTTATCCTCCTGGACATAATTATAAAACAAAACAAAAAAAATAATAAATCTCTTTAAAAATTGCCAACAAAAGTTTAAATATAAAAACGAAACAACAAAGTTCACTATGGCTGTGTTTGCGCTACAAAATGTCAGCACTATGAACAAAAATAACTAAAACATAAAAAACTAAAATATAAAATTCATTATCTAATCAAAATTGTTATTAAGAAATATAATCTGGTCAAGCTTATTAGAGCTCAACCGACTTCGCCGGTCGTTTAAAATATAACCGGCTTTGGAGAAAAGTCTCTCTGATGGCACCGAAGTAGCCGGAATTGACAAATATTTTAAAGCCATTTTGTAAAGGCCTGGAAATATTGTAGTATGGTCATTCCAATATTTTAAGGGATCTTGATCCCTAGTTATTAGGACCGTATCAATATATTGTTTGACCATTACATGGGCTGAAGCGGTTGGTGTGTCGAGCCTATGTTGATGGGCTGCCTTTTCGTCAAACAAAAAATACCCACAATGAAGAGCCGGGTTGGGGATCCACAGCTGGCAAATTCTCACTTACTGTTTCGCTCCTTGTGTTCACATTTGAGTTTTGATTATTAAAATAGCTCAATTCTTCTGTTATCCACTGCTGAGCGTTAGAAGCATTGGTTTCGGTGCCAAAGCCAGTTTTTTTTAATCGTGGATCCAAAAATGCTGCTTTTGCCACAAGTTTATTATTTTCCAGCTGACCGAGCCTGCGAAAAACTACCTCGCTCAAAGTTCTTTTAAAATTTTCACCTACCGCCGTTTCAGGAATGATCCGTTGTAAAGAATATTGGAGACCCCTGATTAAAGGAACAACCATTGACATGGTAACATATTTATCCCCTGAGAGTAACTCAGTCAGCTCTAGCGCTGGCTTTAAAATTGGCAAGGTGTCTTTGATTACTGCCCACTCTGAGCCTGATAGGTTTTCTGGGGCTCTTTCTAGCTCGGATAAAGCCAGTGTCAATGTTTCACAGTTAATAACCGTTCTATTAGAATATACAATGGAGTTCCATCGTGTAGGTACATCTTGCTTTAATTTTAAAATCTGAACATTCAGCTCTATTTGCTTAAATTTTAATTTGTAAGCTGCGACAGAGCTCTGTTTAAAATGCGTTACTAAGCTACGACATTTTGTCAGAATATTTGAGAGCTCTTCGTTGGCGTGAATAGCATCACAAACGGTCAAATTTAAAGTGTGTGCTACACAAGGATGGTGATGTTTTCGTAAATCTTCTACAACAGCTTTTTTCATGTTCGCCGCATTGTCAGTCACAACGGTAACTATTTTAGGCAGTATTTTCCAATCATCGCAAACATTCCTAATCACGGCGGCAGTATTTACAGAAGAATAAGATTCCGAGACTTCACGGGTTGCCAGATTCGTTGAATGTAGTTTGCTACCGTGAATGTAATGGGCTGTAATGCTTAAAAAACTCTTGTCACTGCCGCTTTTCCAGTAATCTGACGTTAATGTAATAAAATCTACTTCTTTTAATTTTACTATTAATTTTTCTATACAATAATTATAATTTTCTGGTAGAAGTTTTTCTGATAGAGTTTTCCGCGAAGGCAACTGATACTGAGGATTAAATTCTTTAAGGAGGTCTCTGAACCCAGAATCTTGAACTACTGATAATGGCTGATAATCTCGAACAATCATATTCAGGACAGCTTTATCGAGACGAGCCACTTTCTCTTCCGTCAGGCCGTTTTCTTTATCTGACGCGCATAAACGCAGTTGTCTTTTGCGTTTATTCCCAAAGACAGCAGCTATGTTGGTACCTGAAGCGGTCAAAAACTGATGTTGAAGTACTGGGAACATCTGAAGTCGGTCCACTATCAGTCCCCATTTCCGCCTGTAGCTGTATAGGATGGACACGTTTCAAGTGCTCCTTTAAATTTGAAGTATTGCCGTGATTAACATATGTCTTTCTGCAAAGCCTGCAGGTAGCATTTTTTTTATCTGCATCAAGGTCAAAAAAGACCAAACAATGGATTTTCTATATATAGGGCGTGGCATTATAAAAAATAATAAAATCTCACTGTAAAGCTTTAAAAAACCAACACCAAAACCATGCAAAAATATTAAAGTAAAACAAAAAGCTTTTATAATTTCTTACGATTTGCAATCGCTATCACTCACTATTAGTTAAAACAATGTTTATTTTTCACTGTATGTTATTAATTATAGGTTAAGTTTCATTTACAGATTAATTGTTAGTTGAAAGTTTAACGAGCAAGCATCAAGTTTATCAGGAAAACGACAAAAACATTTGCGTAAAGCAACAAAACACCAACATGCAATCTTAATTTAATGTTTACTGTTAGATCACAATATTCACGCGCGCGTCTCTTTCGTAGTCGTAAACTAAACGAATTCTAAGAATATTTTACTAACCGCCTAAAGCATTCAGTCGTTCAACTATTCATTCGAATGATTTCATTCAAGGTTATGCTAAGTCGACAAGTCGGTCATTATTGAAGTTGAAACACCGTTAGTAATTACTAATATTAGTAGTATCATTCGACTCAGGAAATTAGTATACTACTAATGTTCAAGTCGAATAATCAAGTTAGTATTAGTAATGTATTCGACTGATATGTGTTACGGTTGGTGTGGAGCATCGGTGCAAGAAGTTTGCATACTCATGCCAACCTGACAAGATGTCACTATTATTTTTAATGACTATGTTTTTTACTTGAAAGAAAAGTGTCATCCTAAATTGATATAAAAAACTTATATAAACATCTAAAATATACCTAAATAAAATACCTAAATAAAACCTTTTAAATCAACAGTGTCTTAATATATCTTAACAAAACGCGAGAGTGTATATAGTGTATGTATTGTGATCTAAAACTTGTGCCGTTGCTTGTCTTCAAGAACTAAATCTACATCAATCCTGCTTCCACAGTTCTGCAATTTAAAGGTATTGTAAATGTAATACCTTTTATATATTTCAAGAGGTTATTGACGCCAGCAAGGATAACGATATGGATTATTCAGCGAAAATTGACATAGGAAAATTAACGGGCAAGGAAAATTGGTCCACATGGAAATACAAGATATCCATACTGTTAGACGGCGCCGAAAATGCCCTAGATGCAGTAGAAGGTAGACTACAGAAACCCACACTCGCGGCAGGAGCAGGTGACGCAGAAATCTCTGCTTATAATTCGGCCTTTGCGAAATATAAGAAAACAGAGACAAACGCTCTACTCATGTTGACAACTAACATGTCGGAAGACACATTGAAGAAGGTTATGAGGTACAGGACTGCGAGCGAGGTCTGGCAAGAGCTAAACCGACTATTTGATGGACAGACGGAAGATAGAGCATACGATTTATGTTTAGAATTCTTTGGACTGAAACGTGATATGGCAGATGATATTCCTACTCATATGTCTAAGCTGAAGAATATCTGGAACGAATTAAAAGCTGAAGTTGCTAAGACAGACGCTAATGCTAAGCTTCCTGAAATGTTTTTAGTCTGCAAGGTGCTAGATACGCTAGATGTTAGGTTTTTTAATTTCAAGTCAAGCTGGCTTATGCTAAAGCAGACTGATAGGACCATAGACAGTTTGACAAGTCATTTGTGTGCATTTGAAAGAAATTTGAGCGGTCAAGAGAGCTCCAAGCAAGAAGCACTAGTGACTAACGCACCCCCAGAGAGAAAAGTCAGAAGCATTAAGGACGAGCAACTGATCTGTAACTACTGTTCGAAAAAAGGACATAGAGTTCGCAAATGCAAGAAGTGGATTAGCGATGGGAGGCCACCTAAACCAACTTCAAGCACATCAGGAACCGGCTCGAAATCAAATCAAGTGCAACAAATTTCGTTGATGGTAAATGCTTGCGCGACGGGACAAGCACAAGATCGCGAAAGTTGGTTTGTGGATAACGGGGCAACAACACACATTGCGATTAGAAGGGATGGTTTTACGGATTATCATGAGTTTGATTCGGACCACACAGTTACAACTGCAGACGGGACGACTATTCCAGCATTAGGAAAAGGAACCGTAGTGGTAGAGTCAAATGTCAATGACAGAAAAGTTGATATAGCCCTTCGAGACGTGTGGTTTGTACCAAATCTGACGAAGAATCTTTTCTCGCCGCTAGCAGCGCATGACAGGATGCAGAAAAGCATTTTCACGTCAACAGCAAGAGAGTGCATGTTTAATGACAACGAAGGCACGACTGTGGCTATTGGTAAGAGAGTCCCATATGGCGGACTCTACAAATTGGAAATGAAGACGGTCATTTCAAAGGGGCAAAAGACCGTAGTCAATGTTTTAACTGGATCGAACATGTTGCAGTTATATCATGAGAGATTCGCACACCAGGACAAAAACCATATCATTCGCGTGGTAAAACGTGAGCTAGGTATTAAGCTGTGTCCTGACAAAGTCAAGTGTGAAGGCTGCATCTATGGGAAATCACAAAGAAAACCGTTCGGAACAAGGGAAAGAGCTTCAACATGCGGAGAACTTATACACACCGATGTATGCGGACCTTTTGCGAACAGCATTACAAAGTACAAGTACTTCGTACTATTCAAAGACGATTACTCCGGTTACCGCCAAGTCTATTTTATCAGACAGAAATCGGAAGTACAAGACAAGCTTGTACAAATGCTACATGAATCAAGGAATGCAGGACATGTTGTCAAGACTATACTAAGCGACAACGGTGGTGAATTTGATAACGAAGCAGTTCGGAAGATATTAGAAAAGCACGGTATCAAGCATCGACTGACAATGCCATATACCCCGGAACAAAATGGCTGTTCCGAGAGGGAGAACCGCACCTTAGTTGAGGCAGCGAGGTCGATGATGCATGCTAGAGGGCACCTTCCGCAGATACTTTGGGCTGAGCTCATCAATACAGCAGCATACGTGTTAAACCGGACTGGGCCTTCAAGAGTCGATGGAAAATGTCCGTATGAGCTGTGGTTTGGAAAGAAACCCAAGATTTCCCATCTCCGAGTTATTGGAAGCATCTGTTATGCTCACGTTCCAAAACAGAAACGGAAAAAGATGTGTAAAAAAGCAATAAAAGGATGGCTAATTGGCTATGAGAATGACGATGGTTACCGCATCTATGATGGAAAGCAGACTCAGAAGTCCAGGGATATAACCTTTGAGACAGATGTCGAGTTCAAGTTATCGATAAACACCCCTGAGTCAGAGGGAGCTCAAGATGAAGAAGGTGATAACGGACGCGTTATCATGCAAGAATACGAATCTTCTAACGTCGCAGATAGCAATGAACAAGGTTTAGAGGGAGTGAGATCAGAAAGAAACCAAGTTCAAGCTTCAGACGAAGAAGAGATCTGCAGAGAGAACAGATGTGCAATAGAGGACGATAACGACGACTTCATTGGGGCACAGGAAGATCTAGAAGTGATCGAGCCCGTTGCAGCCCCTCAAAGTAGTTACAATTTAAGAAACAGATCAACTATCGCGCGTCCAAAAAGGTACGACGACTTTGTATGTACAGTAAGTGTCACAGGAACAGAGAGTTTTCCTGAAACATATAATCAAGCCATGAAGAGGGAGGACAGTGCCGAGTGGCTAAAGGCCATGGCGAGTGAAATGAAATCCCTTGCTGACAACGAAGTTTGGACGAAATGCGAACTACCTCCTGGAAGAGTGGCACTGCCATGCAAGTGGGTCTACAGAATTAAAAGAAACCCAGATGGTACGGTCGACAAATATAAAGCGAGACTTGTAGTGAAAGGTTTCAAGCAACGCAAAGGCTTGGACTATGATCAGACGTTTAGCCCTGTAGCACGAATGGCTACAATAAGAGCTTTGCTGAGTGTTAGCGCCAAGGAGAAGATGCATCTCACTCAGTTCGATGTTTCCACAGCCTTTTTAAATGGAAAACTAGAAGAGGAGATCTACATGAAGCAGCCAGATGGGTACTCCGATAGTACTTCACGAGTCTGTCGACTGCAAAGGAGCTTGTACGGCCTAAAACAAGCACCTCGCTGCTGGAATTCATGTTTTGAAGAGATTCTTGTGAAGAAAGGATTTCAACAAAATGTTGCTGATCCCTGCCTATTTTCAAAGAAGATGGGAAACAAGAAAATACTGGTTGCCCTATATGTCGATGACGGGTTGGTAGCCACGACTGATGAGGATCTCGCGAAGAAGTTTCTCAAGGACTTAGGAGATACGCTTAAGATCACGACAAAACCGGCTTCCTACTATTTAGGACTGGAGATTGCACGGTCGGATGATGGTTCAATCATGATCTCTCAGCAAGCCTATACTAAGAAGATCCTGGAACGTTTCCGAATGAACGATTGCAACCCAGTTACTACGCCTATAGAGAGGACTTCTGAAGCAGGGAAAGTGTGTCAACCTGAAGAGAAAAGATTCCCCTATCGTGAGGCAGTAGGAGCACTGGCATACCTTATGACCGGTACGCGCCCCGACATAGCCTATGCTGTCGGAGTGGCATCCCGCAAATTAGAAAACCCTACATACGATGATTGGCTGAGAGTTAAAAGGATATTCAGATATCTTAAAGGTACCATACAACACGGGATTAAGTATGGGTTAACCTGTAACGAAGACACCATCATTCAAGGCTACAGTGATGCAGACCACGGAGGAGATGAACTAACTGGACGCTCTACAACTGGAGTTGTCTGCCTGTTCGCCGGAGGAGCTGTATCATGGCTGAGTCAAAGGCAAGCTTCTGTCGCTATTTCAACCACTGAAGCCGAGATTGTAGCAGCCAGTGAGGGAGCTCGTGAGTTAATATGGCTTGAGAGGATTTTCAGTCAACTTACCGAGACACAAGGTACACCAACATTAAAAGTGGACAATGAGGCTGCAATTAGGCTTGCCCACAATCCCGAATTCCATAAACGGACGAAGCACATCCGTATACGACATTTCTTTGTTCGTGAAACTGTGCAAGAAGGACTGGTCAATGTGATAAAGACAAGCTCTGCTGACCAGCTCGCCGACATTCTAACGAAGGCGGTTCCGAGGCCAAGGCTTAATCTACTGAGCGATGGACTGGGACTCCGTTCACCCTTGCACCAATGAGGGAAAGTGTTACGGTTGGTGTGGAGCATCGGTGCAAGAAGTTTGCATACTCATGCCAACCTGACAAGATGTCACTATTATTTTTAATGACTATGTTTTTTACTTGAAAGAAAAGTGTCATCCTAAATTGATATAAAAAACTTATATAAACATCTAAAATATACCTAAATAAAATACCTAAATAAAACCTTTTAAATCAACAGTGTCTTAATATATCTTAACAAAACGCGAGAGTGTATATAGTGTATGTATTGTGATCTAAAACTTGTGCCGTTGCTTGTCTTCAAGAACTAAATCTACATCAATCCTGCTTCCACAGTTCTGCAATTTAAAGGTATTGTAAATGTAATACCTTTTATATATTTCAAGAATATGATCATTCGCAGTCGCGCATCGCTGCAATAGGGTTTCGTTCGGTTCGGATGGAAAAAGATTTACGAAAGATGTTACGAACGAATATTATACACAATGTCAATGTCGCTGTCATTTTAATTCGGGAATTGTTTATTGTGTAGCATAAGTTACCTTTAAATTCATCATCTTGGATGAAATCAGTGTCTTTGTATATGATTTTTATTTATGACCAAGTTTACAAGTTTCTATTCACAATGAACTTTTGAAACTGTAATTAAACTGCTCACAATCATAGCTAAAACTTTATTGTAACCTTAAAACAACGTCGATACTATACTATATAAGCAGTAAAAAAAACTATGTTTAACTGCCGCTGCGCTACAGTTCCGTCATTAATCCTAAATCTAGTAATTTTTACCTTGATAAATATTAAACCTTTAATACTCCATAAATGCGTTTTGTCAAAACTTCTAACTCTACATCTGACATTTATGAACTTTTTGGCGGGGGAGCAAAAATCAAAAAATATGAAAAATATTGAATTGCAAGTGTATTTTTAGTTAGGGAAATGATTTCTACTTCTATTGGTTATAGTAGAAATAATTACAAATAACATTATATGGTCCACAGTAGGTATTAGTCTGGAGTGTTAATATGTCCAAAAATACTCAATACTTATGTCCATACAGAAACAGAGTCTAGCCAGAATTCCAGATAAAATAGTACAAAATAAACATTTTAAGAGCAGGTTAAAAAAATGTTTTAATTCTCAGTGTCTACTTTTGTTAGAATTCACGCAACTGCCTCTCTATGAGAATAGATTTATATTTCTATTTAAAAGTATGAATAAGTAGACATTGGTTGGTGCAGTGGTGGTTGTTCCATATTTTAGAAGCAGAGTATTTGAAGCTACCTTTAAATCCCTCGCTGTGGTATTTAGGTATTTGCAACATTTTCGAGCTTTTACCCCTGGTATTAACGTTATGATATTCGTTAGTTCGTTAGTTCCAAGAGAGACCAGAGCCTATAAGGAGCTGGCTGAAGCTACCCGCGTTGCAAGGCACTGGACTGTGAAGGCCTTACCGCAAGCATACGTCCACAACCGCAACCACAAGTCTTATAATTTTACTAGAAACGCTTTAACCTCCAAGTGTAAAGGGATCACACTACAAGTTATATTTATGTGAAATAAAGTGATTGTCGCAAAAGTTTTGACTGGTCTGGCAGTTGCTTCAAAAGTGTTAATATCCTTACAGTATAATCATTCTCAAAATAAATACTACAAAATACAGTACCCACAGAAATAATTGCTAACATACTCACCCTACTTAAGTATGAAGCCCTAGTAGTTCCAGTGTTTTATTTTTATTTTTTACTGTATAGTTATATTTTAAGGTCTTTTCCCCAAAGCCCAGGGTCTATGGCACATCTATGTTGTCTACGAGTATCTATAACAATTTTTCATTTCTGACTATCCATCAAAATTTAGTACCTATAGAGTAAACTTGCACTTCAAGAAAGAACATAGTAATATTATTATTGATCCAATCGCAATTAGCGTTATTCTTGCGGGCGAAGTCGCGGAAAAATGCTAGTTTTGTTATACATGAATATATTGACATTCCGATAAGTGATTTGTCGCTTTTAGCCAGCCTTAACTTGGGAAACGCTAACTTATGGTCGTCCGTAGTCCTTACAGAGTAATTTTTATTATGTTTATCTTTCCTAGTTTTAAATGTATTACTATTATTATAAAATATACATAATGTTTTAATAAATATATTGTGATGCAAGGCTCAAGATACCAATCTCTTTAAAGTTTTCTCTTAGAGGTTCCCTGTTTCCAGGTTTATAAATTCCACGAATTGCCCTTTTGTACAGTGTAAATATCATATCAATATCTGCAGCCGGCATTGCCCCATAGTAGGATGCCTTAGGACATCAGATTGTATTGTATTGTAAAACTAAAATAAACCATCTTCGCTGTATGAACATCAGTCAAAGAGTGAATTTTCTTAACTACGAACGCTGCAGTACTAAATCTACTCCCTAGTTGCAAGATATGGGCGCCCCAATGCAATTGAAAATCTAAGGTTATTCCATGAGAAACAGTGTTAGCTACAAGATTCAACCTGTTCCCATTTAATTGCAAGTTTGACTCGACTTGTTTTACATTACTTGGTGCAGAGAATTTTATACATTTAGTTTTCTTTATCATTGAAAGCTAGATTATCTACGCTAAAGCACTGCATAACATTTGAGACGTCAAAGTAAAAAAAAAAACTTTATTTCGTAGGTATTTAAATAAACTTGAAATATTCAGAGCATTGTTTACATCGTCGTAATAGATTTTCTGTCTAATCATTTTAAATATTAATGATTTTCCATCAACAAACAATACAATCTCCTGATTATTGCCTACCATATAGGGTAGATCATTTATATATACTAAAAACAAAAATGGGCTCAGAATTGAACCTTGAGGCACTCCCACTGTCACAACCGACCTACTTACTCAGGAGGGTTTTTGCAAACTTTGTATATGGCAGTACTAGCATGAATGTCAAAGTCATTTTTCTGGTGTCACTGTTGTCAATTTGTTGGTGGAGATTTTGGAATTTTCGTATTTGAAAATGAATAAAAATAGTTCCGTAATCAGTGTAGGAAACAGCGATACCAGTGACTCTGATGATTCGTTCCATATAAAATTGCTGGATTCAGATTTTGATTACTTAACTACATTGAATAAAAATAATTATTGTATTTTGTTGTTTTATTTTTAAACCTGATACATACTAGTTGCCTGTAGTTTTTATAATATACTTCTCATCAAAAAGTAGGACAGGACCAATATTGTTATTTTTTACGATAATTATATAAAAAAATTAATCAAGGTATCAAGTTTGTTTATGGCGGCTTTCAATATTCAACTGACTGGTATGAGTAACCGATATGGGTACAAAACCGGTAGAAAAAAAATAGCGTTTCACAATATCTATTAGCTACGAGCTGTAAGTTCTCAAATTTGGCATGGACCCTCTTTAGATGAGGTTCCTCCAAGAAACTAGGCGATACGTGATGTTTAGAATATCACGCATTCGCAAAATTATTTGTATGATATTTGAACAAAAGAAACGTATAAACTAATTCAATTTATTCTTTATATGTTTTGGTATTCGATAAATACATTAAGTATAGTATATTTTTAGAGATTTTGTTAATAATTGCGTTTAATTCCTTACGTTAAATGAAACGCCAATCCTTTGACTTATGTTGCCATTGGTTAAATCACATTTTTATGACGTCAAAGTAAATTGATAAATTATGTCATTCAATAATACTCGTCCTTTTTTTCAAAAACTGTTAAGTTAGAAAGAGAAAACTGGATTATTGATATGTTGACAGATATTTGATAGGATATTAGGTTAAATTAAAAAATTGTTACATCGTTGGCTGGATAAAATTACTTTTCCTGTAATTGGTCACATGTAATGAAAACAAATCTCACTATTGGCTGCAGCAGACCGCCATGCCACCTTCACCTCATTGGTTTAAATTAGTAACTTGTTACGTCGTCGTTGGCTAGATAAAATGACTTATTTGTAAATCATCAAATGTAACCTAGCAACCCGTTACAGTAAAACAGTTCGTAAGCAGTGGTTTAGTTAGATGTCAAGATTTTGAATATAGAAAGGAATTTTGGTAGTGAATTCTATTGTTCGTAGGCAAAACGAACAGTTTTCATGATATTGTTCCATTTATTTCGTACCATTGTAAGATGGTATTTTTTTAATTCGCCATGTTTTGCCAGTCTCTACTTTCATTAGCCAGACTTTAAGAAAACAATTGAAGATAATTCGATATGATCACGGGATATGATACTTCCCTCCTGCTCCAATGACTTAAGAAAGATGACATGATATTAACGTTCCTAAGTACTTCTTAAATGGATTATGAAGTAGTCTTTTTGATCTTTTTAAGTAGGTAGTCATTTGTTTGCAAGTGATTTTTAGTTTTCCTGGGAAGATTAAGGAGTAGGAAACATAATAATTAAAAATAATTTTAGTATTGCAAATAATTTTCTTCTATCGCTATTCCCAGTTTCTAGGAACGCAGGTATAAAATTCTTCGCTACATACGTCATTTGGTTTGGTACGTCAAATTGTGTCAAAGTTATCAAAAATGGCGGCGGACGGTGACGAAGTGATCAGTGATCAAGAAAAAGTGAGAATTGTTTCAGATTTCATATTGCATTCCCCCCCAGGTGAATTTAATGAAGTGTTTAATGATGTTAGAGTTCTTCTCAACAATGACACTCTCTTAAAAGAAGGTGCTAGCGGCGCATTCGCGCAGTACAACAAGGATCAACTCACGCCCGTACTACTTGAGGGCTCTGAGCTTCACACATTAATTACAGATCATAATGAGCTCGGTGGTGGGCGATTCTTCGATCCACGATCGAAGCGGTCTTTCAAATATGATCATCTACGTAAAGAGGCGTCGGAGTATGAACCGTATGAATCAGAGACTGCAGCGGAGGCGTGGCGAGCAGCTTTCGATGAGGAGCTTACGGCGTACGTGGCGGCTCATTACAAGCACGGAGCAAGTCTTGTTGTTGGACGTGCTCAGGAAGGGGGTGGAGTTACACTTGTTGCCTGTATCGAAGACCACCAGTTCCAGCCTAAAAACTACTGGAATGGACGCTGGCGTTCTGTTTGGACGCTTTCTGTGGGAGGTGGAAGTGCAGAGTTGAGAGGTGTACTAAGAGTACAGGTGCATTATTATGAAGATGGAAATGTTCAGCTTGTAAGCAGCAAAGAAGTGCGATCGACGCTCACAGCAACTGGCGCCGCAGCTACGGCTAAAGAGGCTGTGCGTGCGCTACGAGATGCTGAGTCTGCATACCAGGCAGCAATTGCAGACAACTACAAGACAATGAGTGATACCACTTTTAAGGCATTGCGACGACAGCTCCCTGTTACTCGTTCCAAGATTGACTGGACACGCCTGGTATCTTACTCTATTGGCAAAGAGCTAAAGAGCCAATGATGTCTGCCCCGCGCTCATGCGCCCCCTCCGCTGTACATATATGTGTAAGAGTAAAATGGGGTTCCTCCTAGCTATTTTGTATAGCAATTGTGAATTTTCATAGAGATCAAGTGGCAGGAAGTGCAGTGAATTTATGCTGTGTAAACTTTACTAGTTTAGATAATATCTATGAAGATTGGCAGTTGAAGTCAAATAGATTTTTGAACCCAGTAAATCTTGTTCAAATGTTTATGGTAGCTGGGATTCTGATCCTAGCAAGTATTTATCTATGAATATAAAGAGAAATCGCTATTGTAACTGTTAAATTTTATTGCATTTTGTTACTCTCAGTAAGATATTGTTGATTGCATTGTAAACTGAATTTAATAATTTTGAAATTGTGGCTAATGCTTTTTGAGTGATAAGATCATTGAAATGAACAGCAGTATTTACTAGTTTGACAAGCTCCCTTTCAATTTGTTTATTTTATTGCCTTTACTTGGGAGTGGTCCTATTATACAATCTGTAAAAGAAGAAAACATAATGCTCATCATCTCATTTAGCTGTTGTGTAAGCAATACAGTTTGTTTTGAATTCAAAAATGTCAATTACCAAAATACAAACAGTGACAAATTTGTATGAGATGAATATATTTGATCTTAACTATTTAGAATCATGAATCAGTATTATAAGTATCTATATTGCTTGCATGACTATATAAGGTATGTCAATCAGCAAATAATAGGGACATTATCAATGGTGCATTGAACTCTAGTTAATTTAACAAATTGTCCACTTAGCTTTAAAGCATGGTAATGAGCATAGAGCATAGAGCACAAAATACAATATTTTCAAAATAATTTCAACTGTGGGTGTGTTGCTCAAGTGTGTGATTAACCAGAGAAACGAAATTTAGGGTAATTTTGTCCAATAACAAGGTGTTGAGAGTACGAAAGGAGACTTTTTATGTAACATTATTAACGCCAATAAGGATTATTTTGTAATTATCAATTATTTTAATAAAGAACATACTTTAAAATTCAAGTATTCTGTAATGTATGATTAAATTCATTTGAATAAAAATATATATTAAAATGTTGCAAAATACTGTTTCCTTTTTTTATTCATTTATAGATAGTTTAACAATGTTGTTTTATAGTTATCATTAATATTGCTACTTCCAATTCCCAAATTTATCAATTCTTATCATGTAAATTGAAAGACTCTGTAAAACAGGGTATTCTTTGTTACAGAGAATCTAAAGATATTTATATGCTCTAGACCAGTGGTTCCCAAATTGGTCTTCATCGACCCCCAGGGGTCTATGACAACCTGCAAGGGGTCTACGTAAGTTAAAAAAAAATTCCATGAAATGAAAATGGCGGTCCACAATATTGGATCTCAGCTTACACTGATAGTACCTATTTACTTACATTTTGTTATATTATAAAGACATATATACAAGGTGTTCCGCTTAATTTCCCATAACTCTAGGGTATTAATGGGACCATGTAATAGAATCAAATAACATGTGAATAATTTTTAATTTTTTTTGTTTTTATTTTTCATACAAAATAATTCAATTAAGTCAAAACATCTTATGTAAAACCTCTTTGAGCGAAGTATGACAAACGTGGCATTTTCTATCCCTTTTTTTATCGCTATGCACAGGTACAGTTTGCAATGTTTTACGTTGTACATTGTATGCAATGTTCCTCAACATTTAAAATGTTTTTGTTGTTTATTGTATGGCTTCAGTGACACGCGTGGAAAGTATGCACTTTTGAACCACATATTCTTTGGCAAAAACTATTGTTTTTTAGGAAGGAACAAAACCTTAAAGTTATGGGAAATCAAGAACACCTTGTATACAATTGAAAACTTTGTATCTTTTTGATATCCCATAACTTTGATGTTTTGTTCCTTACTAAAAATAATACTTTTTGCCAAAGAATATGTGGTTCAAAGGTCCATACTTTCCAAGATACCATCAATCTTAATATAATCAGTTCATAAATTATCACCCTTGTAAAATCTTTTTAACATTAACCCACTTATACCTACGGTGGGTTATAACGCCACCGATAAAACATTTACAACTACCCTTTTTTTAGTCACAAAAAAGTAAGGTACCTATGACCGTCATTTTCTAATCGCATTTAGTACGTATGCGGGCTTGTGAACGTGAAGTGTTTGTGGTTATAATTGTTGAATATTTATACAAATTCAGTACTTGAAACTTACAAAGTGTTTTTGTTTGATAATGTCGTCAAAAAGGTATGTAAATATTATATTATTCAGTATGAAATTTAACTGTATAACATAAATTTTTAAAGTACCGAGTGTTATCAATATTATAGTGTATTGCATGTATAATATTATAATAAAATTACATATTTTATCTTCGCCAGTAAATGATTGGCGTTATAACACACGGTAGGAAAATAGGCATCTATAATATTGTAATATTATGTTTCAGATATCAACAAAGTAAACCCTTGAAATTGAACGAAATTATAGACCTATTGGAGACGGCCGATGACGATGATCCTATTCCTAATAGTGTCTCAATCTTGCCACCAGAAAATTATAATGCAGAAGTGACTGATGAGGATTCAGGCGATGAAGCTTTTGTAAATATACAAAATCTCCCAGGTGAGTATCATAATTTCAAGTATCAGCCTCAATGTATTATAGTGATAATGAATACATCACATAACGGGCATGACAGTAGTTTTATCACTTCCAGGGTCACAACTAAGAGCGGAAGCTGAAGTCGCATTCGATATATCTTGCTCATCTGAGGATGAAGAGTATGACATTCCCCTTTCGCACCTGGCGAAAAGAAAGCGTACTGCTTCGACAACAAGCCACGGCTCTGCTGATTTACTGAGAAGTTCTTCCCCCAGACCATCATCGACAGCCAGTGATAGTGTAGTTGGGCCTACTGTGTCGAAAAACCAAACTTATAAATGGCGTAATCGTCATAACGCTAATATTTATCCTGAATGGAAAGACGTTCAAGCTCCAAAAAACATGCAGCCACCTATTTATTACTTTGAATCTTTATTTGATGATGAAGTCATTCAACTTCTTGTCAACTACACAAACTTATATATCAGTCAAAAGAATAATCAAAACACTATCACAGTCAGCGAAATGAAGTGCTTCTTAGGCATTCTCTTATATAGTGGCTATGTCTTGGTGCCTCGTAGACACATGTACTGGGAGAAATCGGCTGATACTGAATTTCCACTCATTTATAACTCAATGTCACGAGATCGATTTGATTTTATAATATCACATATTCATTGCTGTGATAATAGAGAGATAGTGTCCAGTGACGATAAGTTTTCGAAACTGCGTCCATTGTTTGATCTATTGAATAAAAAATATTTAGCTATGGCACCTGTAGAAGAAAATTATAGTATCGATGAAGCAATGGTGCCGTATTATGGTGGCCACAGTTGCAAGCAATTTATACGCGGTAAGCCCATTAGATGGGGGTACAAACTTTGGGTCGGCGCTACGAGGCTTGGGTATGTGTTGTGGTTTGATCCATACCAAGGACACGCTGCAACTATACCCCCATCATACAAACAATTTGGTTTGGGGTGGAGTGTGATTATGCGTTTTGCTGATGTATTACAAGCACGGCAGCCTGATCTACATTTTCATTTATATTTTGATAATTTTTTCTCGTCCATACCATTATTTCACGAGTTAGGCAATCGAGGCCTAAAAGGCACAGGTACAATCCGCGACAATCGCACATCTAAATGTCCCCTTCCCGCAAATGCAGAATTCAAAAAAACACAGAGGGGTACTTACCAATTCAAGTCTAGTATACCGGGCAACATTCTTGTTTGTAAGTGGAACGACAATAGTGTTGTCGTAGTTGCTTCAAATGTGGCCTCGGTTGAACCGCTGCATAAGGCAAAACGCTTTTCCCAGCAAGAGAAAAAGTACATACATATCGATCAACCTGACGTAATAAAAAAATACAACGAAAATATGGGAGGTGTTGATCGTTCCGACCAAAACATTGGTCTATATCGTACCTCGATACGAGGGAAAAAATGGTATTTCCCATTGATTGCTCACTGCTTAGACATGTCAGTGCACAATGCCTGGCAACTGTACAAAAATGATAAAGGAGAATATGACCATCTGAATTTTCGAAGATCCATTGCTCGAAGTTTATTAGAAACTTATAAGAGCGAGGGAAAGCGTGGACCATCTCGGACCCCAGCTTCTCACAGAGAAACATCTAGATATGACAAATTAAATCATTTAATTGAATATAAAGACACTCAACAAAGGTGTTTACTTTGTAAAAAAAAAACTAATTTTCTTTGTAAAAAATGCGATGTTCATTTACATCCCAAATTTTGTTTCGTTAATTATCACACAAAGTAACGAAATACTACAAATTTTATAAACTCAGTCTAATTGTTATTAGGTTCCATTTATAAAATAAGTATTTTGTTAATATTTTTTTATATTGGTCAATTAAAACTTTGTAAACTTGCCACTTGTTTATTTCAATTAATTCCTTCCGTACAAATTAGCAATAGTAGGGCATTTTCCTACCGGGCGTTATAACGCCACCCATTTTCTAGCTTTTCCAGATGTTCAGGATTTTTTTTATTATTTTTCTGGTGGAGTTGGTGCTTTCAATACAAACATATCAAAAAATCGCAAGGATCTGAGATGCAAAATAGTTTCAGGAATATCTGGGTTAATTCAATAGACGCGTGTCACTGAAGCCGTACAATAAACAGCAAAAACATTTTAAACGTTGAGGAACGTTGCATACAATGTACAACGCAAAGCGTTGCGAACGATAAAAAAAGGGATAGAAAATGCCACGTTGTTCTCACTTCGCATTAAAGGTGGTTTACATAAGATGTTTTGACTTAAGTAATTGAATTATTTTGTATGAGAAATAAAAACAAAAAGTACGTAGTAGGTATCTAAAGAAAACTATTTATTATGTATGTTTATAAAATTGTGTAAGTTGTAGGATGTAGTATAAATCTAAAAACTAATATCAGATAAGTAAGGGGTCCACTCAATGCCGCAAAATATGGCAAGGACTCTACAATAAAAAAAATTGGGAACCTCTGCTCTAGCTCTAGATGTAGGGGTTGGCTCTATGGACTGTATAGTGATATAATTTAATCAATGAAAATGATTCATCATCACAACTCCGTGTAATGAGCCCACTGCAGGGCTGTGAGTCTCTCCTCTGGGTGACGAGGAGGTTTTTAGGCCGTAATCCACCAAGCTGGCCCGGTGCTGGTTGGTGGATGTCAGATATTTCAGGGTGCCGAAATGGCTTCTGACAAACCCTAACGACTACTGTATACAAGTATACAGCACCCGGGACCGACTGCTTAACGTGCCCTCCGAAGCACGGAAGTCGTCGTGAGAAATGAATGGTCGGCGGTCACCCATCCTAATACCGGCGCACCGAATGTTGCTTAACCTGCGATATCGTTTGATATGCACAGTAACCACGGCGCCACGACGACTTCGATGAAAATGAAGTATATGAAATGCGAGCCACCCACCCACTACTGTAAGCTGGATTCGATACAAGGGGTAAAAGGAAAATGCAAAGTCACCCGTTACAACGGTCGTGAGAGGCAAGCCACGCGCTCCGGGATCACTCGTATAGAAAGAAGCCACGCACTATTTTCTTCAATGTTCTAGGCTTCTCTTTTCCCGCGCTATTCCGAACTATACCTATGTTGCCTTCCGTCTTCTATAACTGTCGTCAATTGGGTTTCAGGCTTCAATTAGAGTCTTCGGACTTCAAGAGAGCCTTCAGGCTTGAGGCTTCAGTCTTCAGTCTGCCTTAGGCTTCTTTCTTCTGGAAATCTTCCAATATGATCCCATCCCGACCCGACGCTAGCTCGCTACGTTGTCACACTAATCGACGGTGGGATCCGGATGGGGCAATGGCCCTTTTCGGAGGCAGCAACGCAGCCCAAAGAGTTGGGCCGGTCCTTGGCCCAATTATACTGTCCGGTACTAGGTGCCAATGTCAAAGGTTTGAATTTTTCCTACCAAAAGTTACTTAACTACCTACGAAAGGTGTTGTAAATGCAATAGTTGTACTTTTGATGCTTATTTCGATTTAATATTTTGCCTATTTAAGTAATTGATAGATAAATACATATTTTTCGTAATACTTTTTATATGTTGTCTTGCAATCAATATGTGTCCGCCACTAGGGGACTTTCTCCAACAGTTGATTGTTCTAAAGCTATAATTATTTGGTTATTCATTAAGTATTTGACTCAAATGACTTTTTTTATTAAGAATATTTGCCTTGAACCAAACAGCATGCCATCTTAAGTACTCTTCCCCTAAGTAGATCAAATTGGCGACATACTTAAAAGGGGCTTAGTTAAAGTAGCCGTAAATGGCGATCATGAGTGAAAAGATTAATGAATGTGGAGGAAGGGAAAGACGTATTCTGGACCGTAGCAATTTGCGTTCCCTTGTATCTGCACCAAAAGGTGTCATCTGTATTACATACATGATGTTATGTATGTAATACAGATGTAATACAAACATAGATAACAACTTCAATGGAACCAATATAGAAAAATCAACCGTCTTTATGGGAAGAAATAAATAAACTGGTTAGGAAACTCAATCAAAATTAAGTGAGTGGCGTAGTAAGAAAAACTAAATAAGTACTCAAAAATCAAAAAAATGTTCCGGCAAAGCATACGAAGGATGCAATCCTAAAAAACTATCCTGATAAAACTATAGGTTTTCTATGTGCATGTACAAAGGTTGTCGCCAAAAATTCAGCCCATCAGAAAGACAAACTAAATTTGAGAAATTTTAAAGTCTGGTCGAATCTCAAACATAGATACTTTGAAAAAAAAATCGGTATCAAGTGGTCGGTCACAATACACTGGTATTCTAATTTTGCTCGCAATAAAAATGTTATTTATCAATACCGTTTTCAAAATTATTTGATATGACCACAATAAACCCGTAAGTAGGTACTATACTATAGTGTTTTATTTATAGAATTTTAGTTATTATATATTTTCTTTAACAAGAAGGTAACTAGGTTTTGAAAAAAAAAAGGAATTTTATTTATACTACCTACGTAATGGCATAGTCATAGATATTTGTTAAAAATCAGCTCTATTATATATATATTTTTTTAATTATAAGAGAATCTGTTAAATCAATATGTGGGCCAATCAACTTTTAAAGATTTGTCGTCTTCCTGTCGTGTCCCGGGGCAATATTTCTATATATCGCACGCTTAATAATAAAGAGAAATAAGTCAAAAATTAGGTAAATTCAGATTTTCTAATAAAACGCGATAACAACTCAAGAAGAATAGGTAGAATTCGACAGCCGCTCGATTTAGAGGCTTTTGAGCAAGACAGAAGGTCGGTCGCCTCTTTATTTCCAAACAGGTCATCCGTGTTGTCTGTCAAAAAGTAAAGCATTCAGTAATGTTTCAACCTTTGTGATGAAAGCACGTTCGATTTTGCCGCTTATAGTGAAATATTGCTTTTTATCATAAAAACTTAAGTATTTTTATGCCATTTAATTTATTAATAAATTGAAATGTTTTGTTTTCGGTCTCTTTAATATTCAAAATGTATCAATGTTTTGGGAACATCTGGAATTATTTCGGTTTATTTCTTAAATCTTATATTTGTTGAATGCAATATCTCGAGTTATTGCGGTTTATGATTAAGAAGCTTTCGATATTTTTTAAACATTCAATGTTACCTACTACTTTTTATTATCAAAAAGTGACAACCGATTGAAAAATTATTTATTTCAGTTTATTATTAATATCCAAGAATATTTCGTTCATTTTTTGAGACTTATTGCTATGTTTGATTATTTAAGCACTGCAAAGGCACGAAAATGTTTTCAAGAGAACGAAAGATTTTACGCCTACCTAACACACCAGCGCCTCAAAATGAATCTGATAGTGCAGAATCCGTGTTTGATATCGATCCGGGGTTATTGGTAATTTACTGATTTAGATAAATTATCTAATACCTAATTTATAACTTTATATTTTATCAAACAAAGTTATGCGTAAATACTAATTAATCACTTTTATCATTAATGTAGAAGATGTTAACTCCCATTTCCCATTCCCATTTAATAACTTACAATGATGTAAGTAATGTCAAGGTATTTAAGCTTTATTAAAGGCATAATTTAAAATAGAGAGTATTCCATAAGTTAGATTGTATCGAATAAAATTTTTCAAAAACCTCCTACACCAACACCATACATACATACATCACGCCTGTGTCCCTTATGGGGTAGGCAGAATACCAGAGGTTACAAGACCATCTGATGTCACGTTTGACAAATTTGGAGGTATTATAAAGATGGAGAGAGACTATTGTAGTGACAGGGGATCAGCCTATCACCCACAAAAACGCCTTTAAAACCTCTCACATCTCACATTTGAGTACGTAACTCTTTCAAAGACATAAGAAATAAAGTTACCATGTGGAGACAAGTGTCACTTCAATGTTCACAAAAAATTAACACTGAGGATCGATTCATTATTTTCCGGTGGGAATTAGCTGATTTAAGTAAGCAATTATCAATTCATACAATAAGAGTCTGCTAGTCATTTTTCAAAAGCAGTCTCGATGTGTCTAACTGCATGATTCATACTATCAGCACAAAATAAATAGTACTGGAATGGTAGAAAAAGATTGTTGGGAAAGCATGGGAACCACAAGCATATAAGCTTGAATCTCATTAAGTCAGGGCCACAATTTTTAGGCATGGTAATAAAATAATTAAGGATTTGTACGGCGATTTTACGAACAACAAAAAACAATAGAGAAACTGAAAGTTAAATGGCTTTTTACAAAATATTTACTACACAATATAATATAAGCTTTTTTCAGCCTCGCAAAGATGAGTGTGATATATGTACTTCTTATTCTAACTAAGATGCATTGAGTTATTATTACACATAGATGGTGATAAAAGAAAAGATATAAAAGAGATTTATGAAAATAGACTTACAGGAACTATAAAGGTTAAAAAGTTGGGAATCATCTCGAAAGTACGGCGGTATTTCGGCCCTGCACAGCTTCTTAACTTATAAGTACACAGCTCAAGTGCGATCATGCATGGAGTACTGCAGTCATCGTTGGGATGGTTCAGCCAAATATCAACTCAAAGCGCTGGACTCCGTTGACCGAAGAGCCCGTAAACTAATAAACAACGTCGACCTTAGCAAAAAGAACTGCAGACCCTAGTAGTAAGGTTGCTTGTTTAACCGTTTTGGTGAGTGCGCGAGTGCTCTGTTTAAACAAATTGAACCCTCACCTTTTTACCATCGGACTACTAGACGCAGACAGAACTGCCATCAGTATGTGGTTGATATTCCGAAAAGTCGGACTAAGCGCTTTGACAGTTCCTTTTTGATACGGGTCGCCAAGGTTTGCAATGAACTGCCTGCGTCCATTTTCCCTGAACCATTTTCCCTGTTTAAGCGTCGAGTGAATAGGTTTCTCGTGGATGGACGTGTACCACCTTAGTCTTCATGTTCACTTAACCTCAGGTGTCATGGAAGACAAATGTCCCATCCATCCTTTATAAAAATAAAGGTCTGAGTCAACCTTTTTATAAGGATGTCTACTATTCTATATAAAGTCCTTAGGATAGGATAACCGAACCTATCACAATTCTTACTGTTGATGATACTAAATTTTTTTATTTTATTTTTCGAAGTTGGTTTTTATCATTATTCTCTAAGTTTTACAAACTGAAGGCTGAATATAATCATAGAAAAGAATATGAGTTATCAATTTACAGATTTCTTGGAGACCTTTATTGCTTGATGATTAAATCTAGTTAGTAGCTAAGATAAAAATGCTGATCTCTATGTTACTTAAGGAGTATTAAGTAAACGAGTCTGTTTGATTTTATGCCTGAAAAGATTCCAATTTTTACATTTTTTATGTGCTATCTTATAAGAGTTCATTATTGCAAAGCGTTTATTGTTATTCTACATAAAAAATAAACAATGTTTTTTTGCTTCTTTGTATTACTTAAAAAGTTTTTCCTTATCATCCTTTAAAACTTATTTTAAAAGTAGGAGCAATTCTGTAACCTTTAGATATACAATTTCAAAAATATTAAATTATCAAAACTAAAAAGAAATAAGTACTATTTATACCTTTTTAATTTCTTGATAGTTTAAGCGAAACAGATATATTTCTTTCTTGTATCATCTTTATAGCATAAATAACGGTATCAAGCCAAAAAAAAAAAATTTAAGTAATTTCTTGCAAAATAATGGTTGTCTGATAAACAAGACGGTAGATTTTACAAGTTTTAGGTTGTCCCCCTGATAGGACTCAATTAGATTTTTCTAAACGCTAAAAAATAAATGTATTACCGATTCAAATTTATGTCTTTTATTTAATAATTAAGAATATTTACTACCTTCATAATGTACAAATTTACAAATTAATTAAATATCTATTTAAAAAAAAAACTATCAACTTTCGTCTACGCAGATCTCGCATTTCGTACTGTCACTCGGACCACTACAAAATATTAATAAATAGTTATAGAACGATCGTTCGATTCGCTCCGTCAAGGACACCAAACTTATAGGTAACTAATGCGCGGGATCTTTGCACTGAGCCGCCGAAAGACACGGCGTCAGTCGCCCGAGCACCGTCGCGAGTGAAGGACGCGCGTTTTACATGTCCGTCGGACCACCGTTAAAATTACGTAAGTAATGAACATATTCATAATACATTCTGGAGAAATATGTGTTTTATCTCTTATTTTGTAATAACAGCAAGATAATGTACAAAATTATGTAGGCTTATGAAATACACCTTTAATTATTAAATATTTCCTAGGGACAACCAGTCACTTGGACAACTAAATTAGTTGTCCGTAGGACAATTTGGTTGTCTTGAGGACATGAAAAACATAAACGTATCAAAACTATCTTTTTTGACAATTTATACGCCTTTCTAGAGGCAAGAATTTATACATTACTTGTCAAGATTCTATGAGCAGTATTCTTTTTTATTTTTATCTTATTAAAATAAAATCTTAAAATCATCTTTTAATCCTATTTTTTTTGTGACTTTTCAATATCAGTTAATGAAGCTGTTCATGGTTATTTATACATACCGCAATTAGTTTTCATATGAAATGCTAAGAAAAGGCATCAGTGACTGGATTTAATGGATTTATTAAAATATTTTTTGAAAATAACTTAATTATTTATTGATATTTGATTGGTTTATTCTTTTTGTAGATCATGCCACTTTCTGAAAAAGAAAAGTCAAGGCGCTATAGAGAAAGGCTGAAGGCAAACCCAGAGAAGTTAGCTGAACGGAAGAGAAAGAAGAAGGAAAGCTATCACAGAAATAAAACGTCGATATTAAACTTACAGCCGGAAGAACAAAAACATTGCAGAACCATCTGGAAATTACGAAAACAAGAACAGAGAAAACGACAAAAAATAGTTGGTAACATTCTAGATTATACCCCTCCAAGTTCACCGTCGATTCTGGGCGCAGATATACCTGATGGCCACCACGCTAACACTCCACCTGTTTCTCCCACGATCCCCAAAAATCATAACAAAACAAAACTGCAGTCGAAAAGAATCAAGTTACTCAGACAAAACACGATTTTAAAACAACAAGTGACGAGTTTGATTAAGGGATGTGATAAATTTAGGAAAAGGGCTGCTCGCAAAGAAAAAGAGTTATCTTCTTTTAAAAAGACAGTGGACAGATCATCTAATGAAGATAAATATAGAATTTTAACGAACGCTATAAGGGAACGATACAAGAATATTAAAGTTCGGAAAGAAAAAGATACAATTAAGACTATATTTAATAACATTGACGGGTCTGACAAAAAAAATATAATGAAAGATTGTGTCGGTGTAAATACAAAACTTAAATCTGTAAATGTGCTTCGTAAAAAGAGTGAACTCGCCAAAAAAATTAAATGGTTCTTTATTAGAGACGACGTGTCTAGAAATACAGCTGGCAAAAGAGAAACTGTTACAAAGAGAAACAACAAAGTACAAAAAAGATTCCTTCTAGACTCAATGAAAAACTTATTCAAAACTTTCCGGTCCGAAAATTTAAATCTGAAATATTCCTATTATAACTTTACAAAACATCGTCCGTTCTATGTGGTGAAGCCAACAGTAGGTGGGAGAGAAATGTGTCTTTGCAAAATACATACAAACGCTGATTTTAAAATAAAGGTATTGTATAAGAAAAAAGTTATTAATGCCTTGGATATTAGTACATTAATTTAAGAAACAGTTTGTGATAGTAATAAAATGGAATGCATGTTCAGAGTTTGCGAGAAATGTGTTAATAAAGAAATAAAGATTAATGGTGAAAATGTGAATGGAAATATACAATGGCACGAATGGGTGAGACAAGAAGAAATCTATTTAAAAGATGGAAAGAAAATAAAAGCCATAAAGAATGTAAAAAAGTTGTGCGAAGATAAAGTACAAAATTTAGCCGAAAATTTCAGTGTTGAGCTAGTAACTATGAAGTCGCATATTTTTAAAATGAAGAACCAGTACAAAAGCTTCAGGTTAAGCGTTGATGGGATAAAAATAAACAAAGCGGTAATTGTAGTAGATTTCAGTGAAAATTATAACGCTAAATGTTTCCAAGAAATTCAGGCGCACCACTTCGGTGGATCGCGTAATCAAGTTACTCTCCACACAGTTGTCGTTTATGTTTATCATAATGAACACAAACATGAAGTTTTGTCATTTTGCTCTGTCTCACCAAGCAACATTCATCAACCAGCTGCAGTATGGGCTCATCTTCATCCAATTTTAAAGCACATAATCGACAATTACCAACAAATCGATACAATTAATTTTTTTTCAGACGGCCCATTCTCACAATACCGTCAAAAGGGCAATTTTTATTTGGCTTGCACTAAGATATTTGAATACGGATTCAAGGCGTTCACTTGGTCATTTTTTGAAGCTGGGCATGGTAAAGGACCAGCAGATGGAATAGGAGGCTACTTGAAAAGAGCTGCAGATAATAAAGTAGCTACTGGAGGAGACATTATTGATGCTTTTAGTTTTTATCAAGTCCTTAAGAATTCAAGTAAAATTAAATTATTTTACATAACAAAAGAAGAAATTGATGATGTTCAGAAAAACATTCCGAAAAATCTTATCCCTCTATCTGGAACAAAAGATGTTCACCAAATTTTTTCAAACACCGTTGGCCAATTGATGTATAGGAATTTAAGTTGCTTTTGCTCCAGAGGATTCTGTGCCTGCTTAAAGCCACAGGTATACTCACCTGTACCAGCTGTCAGAAGCCTCCCAACCTCTGCCCACAATTTTGCCGACCAGTCTCAGGACATAACCAGCGACGACGACATACCTTTAAGTGTCTTGGCTTTATTAGTTAATCCACCCAACCATAAAAGTATCTACAGTACTGTGTATTGTAGCTCATCCGACGAAGATACTGACATAGAACCGCAACCCTCGGTATCGGAAAAAAATCCAGACTTACCAAGTATCGGAGAATATCTGCTAGTTAAAGTTTATGGTGCTAAAGGCAAATCTTATTATACTTACGTATGCAGAGCCCACAGCGATATCCAAGATGACGGGGACGTTGAGGTGACCTTTCTCAAATGTGTTAAAGGGGGTAAATTATTTATTTTGGACGAGAAAGATGTCTCGTTTGTAGCTTACGAAGACATTATTAAGAAACTTCCGTATCCTGACATTCAAGTTGAAAAGGGAGTGACTTATTTTAGGTTTGCGTTTGATACTAATGTTTTTGAAAAATAATGGTTAATATTACGACTTTTTATATCGATCTCAATTAGAATAATTTAGGTTAATAGTTAAAGTTTTTTCAAAAAGTACCTTCTTATCTAACTTTACTTCAATTTCAAAGACTGAAAAGAAAGCAAATGTGATTTTATTAGGTTTAAGAGTGTTGATTAGATCAATGACTTGCCTGTTAGGTTTAAGTGTTAATTACAATTCTTGTTTCTGTTACGTAAAAAGCGTTAATTATTTTTATGTTTTTTTGTCAATTATTTTTGTTACGTAGAAAGCGTTTATTATTTTTAAGTTTTTTGACACGTATATAAGGTTTTGTTAATCTCACTTTGATTATTAATGAATAAATGGCTCTTTTAGTACCTTTATAATTGTGTTTTAATGACTATGAATATAATATAATCAAATAATAGTATTCTTAGGATCAAAAGTGAAACAAAATAAGAAAATAAAATTATCACAACAAAAACCTAACCTCTTTATTAGCTTATCAACAATCGACAAGTTATCATAAAAGAATCAACACTATACACTTCTAAAGAACACAATTAATTTAACAATTTGAGAAAAAGAAATAAGTAAGCAATCACAAATAACAATTAGCAAAACAAAATGGCTCACGTGTCTCACAATAACAATGATAAAGGACAATAGGTCTAAGATGACGTTCACTAGTTGGGCGCTCGCCGATGAATGAAAAAAATAGCCTGGCGTCTAGACGTTTTATATAGGCCTGTCGGTTTATAGGGCTGCTCTTTTGGGGGAACTGTCAATACGGCCTCTCCTGACAGTGTGATCGTCCTCGATCTCATTTCGGGCTGATGAAGGTCCGGCTTCAGGCTCCGAATCCAGCAGTGGCATTGACGGTGCTGGTGGTGGCAGTGGTGCAGATGGCTCTGGCTCGGAAATATCCGTCTCGTCACCTGAAAGTCAAAAGCTCGTGAAACAACAGCTTGGGAGCATTTTTAAACTTACATCCTCTGACAATCCTTTCATAGTCGTTCATTTAATTCATACATCATCTAATTCGCAAATTCATAAGTTAACTGTCATCCATCACCACCTATCGAGACGTCTCGTTTTCTAAATAGTTATCCCAAGGCCTTAATGATCGGTTTCCTCTTCGGTTCATCTTCCACCAGGACGGCTTCGGCGACGCCCTCGCCGAGCTGTGCGTGCGTACTGCAGCCGCCTTAGGTGAGATAGCTTCTCCATCTGTAATCATGGCACGACACACGCGCCCACCCGATCTGGCACGTTTGCCTCGGGTCGTCCGACTACATGATCACCTGACCATGGAAACGGACTACAAACAAACACACTGTGCCTGTCTGTCTTCACCTTGACGCGCCAACGCCAGGTGGACCTGTCTGATCAGCACGTTTGCTTCAGACTACCCGACGCGCGGGTACTCCACGGATCTATCTCACCCACAACCACGCGGTTCAGCTCTGATCGTCAGTCTCACCCTACTCTAACACTAAATGTAGAAAGGTACCTAAACGTATATCTATTCCCCATTAAGTTAACTTTACCTACAAGTACTAATTGTGATCCTGACGAACAAAACAAAGCATAGTTAACTGGTTAAGATATATCACGTTTGATTACTCACAATTAAAGAAAGTAGCACACGTCTCGGGGCACCACTCGCCACGCCCCATCCGACTATGCTCTAACGATTTACTACACACGTTAGGAACGCGTCTATGGGGTGAGGGCCCCTTCCTACGGAGCTAGGGCCCCGAGAGCTCTATCACGCTAAAAGCGTCCACGAGGCAGGGCTTCCACGCATCAGAGACACGTTACGAGGCAGGGCCTCCACGCGTCAGAGACACGTCTGCGAGGCAGGTCGCTCAGTCGCAGTGCGTGCGCATCGGATAGCTCACATATAGACCTGCATACTCGCACACACAGTTACGCAAAGCCAGTAACTATCTTCTGAAACACAAGCAAAACATTAAACTCACATTCAAAGAGTTTCCGCCGTGAGTTCGTTGCACAGATTCACCCTCTGAACAGAATCCTTTTCGCCCTGTCCTTTTTGACCTCGAGTCCTATTTTTAACAAAACAGTCCTCTTCCTTATCTTATTACAGAACGTCATCCATGACATTTCATATCTTTACGATACTCATACGAAAAGAAGCGTTACTCACAAAACACGATAGAATTAATTAATCACTGGACAGTTACTTAGTACCGAGTCTATGGGCTTGGGTATAACCCTGGCTTAGTCACAACAAAATCTTTATTCGCGAGTCCGTTCCGTCAGTTACAATGCCAACTCAATTAATACCGAGCTACTATCGACCGTCAGTCCGAGATACGTCAGCGCATTGTACGAACCACAATAATTTCGATAAGAAAACCGCACATTAAACAATGAAATTTACTTTGAATGTAACAATAAACAACAAAGCAAGCATAAGCTGCTAGAATAACCCAATTAATTAGCAAACAATGCAAAGCTCTTCTGCAGTGACGTCCATCCCGTCACAAAACGTCATGTAACCTCCACTAGGTTACATCACCTCACACTCATAACCTCTATCCGGTTATATCAACTCACACTCATAACCTCCATCCGGTTATGGCGTATATCAAACCAATAAGAGCATTGCATTGTACTTCATAATTCACAACAACAAAGTATTAAAATTGTTTGACAACTGCAAACAGTTCAACAGTAAAATCCAGCTCTTTTGTCAATCGCAACAAGTTCAACGCATTTTCAATTTTCAATCTTTTCAATCTTGACGTTATTACCTATCTCCGTGATTCATTAAACACACACTATCGTAATATTACGTTTCAATTGCCAAAATAATAACAAGTTTACTGTTACTAAAACATAAGAAAACGTGTCTCCTAAGAATCGCAGCAAAATAATCTAAGATTGGCAAGATACAAAGCGATTTCTACCGAGTCACGGATACACGATAATCAGAAAGAAAATCTACAACTTCAATATTCAGACTACCTATTTAAAAAGGCATTATGAATGCCGCTTAACCACAAAATTTCACCCGCTCAACCATGATATCATTACTATCTACCAAGTAGGTACTAAAGGTTCAAAAAAACGCATTAAGCCACAATAAAGGTTTCAAGATCGCGCAGTATACAATACTCTAGAACACAAACACGGGTAACCTCCATCCGGTAGACACCAATAGGGCATATCCATCCGGCAGGCACCATCACACATCACATTGCCCCTTTCCGGCAAGCACACCACGATTACTTACATCCTCAAAGTGCTAAACGCACGCCACTCACAGTCGTGGCCGCACTGAGGCGGGAAATGAAGCCCGATTTTACACCTACGTCTACGAATGCCTTTTCGTGTTCCTCAGTCCAGTGAAACGTTACGGTCTTTTTAGTCAGCCACGCAATGCAAGCAGTTTTCAGTGCGTAATTAGAGATGTACCTACGAAAATAGCCGGCCAGGCCGAGGAATTGGCGGACTTGTTTTACTGTGCTAGGTTGTGGGGACTTAACCAGAGCTTCAATTTTATATGCGCTCGGTCTAACCTGACCCTGACTAATAACGCGCCCCAAGTACTCTATCTTAGTGCTGAGAGAAGTACACTTCCGAAAACTTATCGAGTTAATAAGTTAAAGATTAATCCTTTACGATTGCACGTACTCGTGCATTATTGCATTTCTCGTCGTAGGATAACTTATAGGGTCGATAATAGACGAGAATATTAGTCGTTAGATTAATTTCCATTTCACTATCGTTAACGGTTGTGTGTACCACTCGGAAAGTATTTCTCAATATTCTCATATTTTGAGAGAACACCTAATAGTTGTTCTTTGTAATCACCTGTAACTGGGGTACTTAATTTATCTAATAATGAACAAGAACTTGCTTGCATTACGTCACGCACTATAGAATCGCTATGAACAACACGCTGCGAATCACCAGTTCGAACATAAGTTACACCTTTTCTGTTTAAAACTTCGGTACCTATAATCATTGGGGTATTTAAATATTTACCGTCCGCAATAAAAAAGTCAACTTCTAAAGTGATATCACATAATTCAACATGCAACGTAACGAAGAATTTACTTTGTACTTCCATGCCGCCTAATCCACGCAACAATAGGTGCGGAGGTTTTAATTTACAAGGAAAGTGTTTTAATAAATCGGAAGACAATAACGAGATACAAGATCCGCTATCTATCAAAACATCGACAGGAATTCCAGAAATAACAACTGTTATTACGTCACTGTTTTTAAGGTTCATAATTTCAAGACAAAAATTAACACCTGTAGTATTCCTAGAATTCGAACGTTTTTTAGCAAAACAATCAGTTTCTAAATGACCTACTTACTTTTTTTTTTACAAAAGGCACAACTTTTTATTTGCGGTCCCGACGATGACAAGTTTTTGTCGCTATATTGTGTCCGCGAACGCTTCGGACAATCGACACTTTTATGCCCAAACTGACTACGCTGATAGCATTTAACTTTTGAGCTACTTGAATCAAAATTTCGTTTGTGGTAAGGATAATAATTAAATTGACTATTAGCATAAGGAACTATTCTTTTTGTACGATTCAAATTCGGTTTAACAAAATTTGACAAAAACTCCACAATTGTCAGGCGTCATTTTAGAATTCATGGCAATAGCGCGAATTTGAGGATCAGTAATGCCTCTTATAATGATACTTGTTAGTAATTCGTTACTGAGCCCAGTCACTATTCTGAGCCTTAAAAGAGATTTACGCGCGTACTCCGCATAAGTGGAGTATTTGTTAGATTCTGCACACATCACATCATATAGAATGTTCGCGACGTCTATATTACGTGGGCACAATGCCTTGAGTTCTAACTTGAACGCAGACCAAGTACGGAGGGTACTTGTTCATTGACTCAGCCAGGTGCGAGCTTCGCCTTTTAGACAGTTTCCAACGCTAGCATGACACTCCATATCGTCCCAACGGTTTACACTTCGCGCTTTATCCACTTCACTAAGCCACGTATCGACGTATTCGAAAACGCTGGATGAGGCTCCAAAGGTGTGGTACCACGGGTATTATTTACTTCATTATTTACTCTATGTTACTTAAGGAGTATTAAGTAAACGAGTCTGTTTGATTTTATGCCTGAAAAGATTCCAATTTTTACATTTTTTATGTGCTATCTTATAAGAGTTCATTATTGCAAAGCGTTTATTGTTATTCTACATAAAAAATAAACAATGTTTTTTTGCTTCTTTGTATTACTTAAAAAGTTTTTCCTTATCATCCTTTAAAACTTATTTTAAAAGTAGGAGCAATTCTGTAACCTTTAGATATACAATTTCAAAAATATTAAATTATCAAAACTAAAAAGAAATAAGTACTATTTATACCTTTTTAATTTCTTGATAGTTTAAGCGAAACAGATATATTTCTTTCTTGTATCATCTTTATAGCATAAATAACGGTATCAAGCCAAAAAAAAAAAATTTAAGTAATTTCTTGCAAAATAATGGTTGTCTGATAAACAAGACGGTAGATTTTACAAGTTTTAGGTTGTCCCCCTGATAGGACTCAATTAGATTTTTCTAAACGCTAAAAAATAAATGTATTACCGATTCAAATTTATGTCTTTTATTTAATAATTAAGAATATTTACTACCTTCATAATGTACAAATTTACAAATTAATTAAATATCTATTTAAAAAAAAAACTATCAACTTTCGTCTACGCAGATCTCGCATTTCGTACTGTCACTCGGACCACTACAAAATATTAATAAATAGTTATAGAACGATCGTTCGATTCGCTCCGTCAAGGACACCAAACTTATAGGTAACTAATGCGCGGGATCTTTGCACTGAGCCGCCGAAAGACACGGCGTCAGTCGCCCGAGCACCGTCGCGAGTGAAGGACGCGCGTTTTACATGTCCGTCGGACCACCGTTAAAATTACGTAAGTAATGAACATATTCATAATACATTCTGGAGAAATATGTGTTTTATCTCTTATTTTGTAATAACAGCAAGATAATGTACAAAATTATGTAGGCTTATGAAATACACCTTTAATTATTAAATATTTCCTAGGGACAACCAGTCACTTGGACAACTAAATTAGTTGTCCGTAGGACAATTTGGTTGTCTTGAGGACATGAAAAACATAAACGTATCAAAACTATCTTTTTTGACAATTTATACGCCTTTCTAGAGGCAAGAATTTATACATTACTTGTCAAGATTCTATGAGCAGTATTCTTTTTTATTTTTATCTTATTAAAATAAAATCTTAAAATCATCTTTTAATCCTATTTTTTTTGTGACTTTTCAATATCAGTTAATGAAGCTGTTCATGGTTATTTATACATACCGCAATTAGTTTTCATATGAAATGCTAAGAAAAGGCATCAGTGACTGGATTTAATGGATTTATTAAAATATTTTTTGAAAATAACTTAATTATTTATTGATATTTGATTGGTTTATTCTTTTTGTAGATCATGCCACTTTCTGAAAAAGAAAAGTCAAGGCGCTATAGAGAAAGGCTGAAGGCAAACCCAGAGAAGTTAGCTGAACGGAAGAGAAAGAAGAAGGAAAGCTATCACAGAAATAAAACGTCGATATTAAACTTACAGCCGGAAGAACAAAAACATTGCAGAACCATCTGGAAATTACGAAAACAAGAACAGAGAAAACGACAAAAAATAGTTGGTAACATTCTAGATTATACCCCTCCAAGTTCACCGTCGATTCTGGGCGCAGATATACCTGATGGCCACCACGCTAACACTCCACCTGTTTCTCCCACGATCCCCAAAAATCATAACAAAACAAAACTGCAGTCGAAAAGAATCAAGTTACTCAGACAAAACACGATTTTAAAACAACAAGTGACGAGTTTGATTAAGGGATGTGATAAATTTAGGAAAAGGGCTGCTCGCAAAGAAAAAGAGTTATCTTCTTTTAAAAAGACAGTGGACAGATCATCTAATGAAGATAAATATAGAATTTTAACGAACGCTATAAGGGAACGATACAAGAATATTAAAGTTCGGAAAGAAAAAGATACAATTAAGACTATATTTAATAACATTGACGGGTCTGACAAAAAAAATATAATGAAAGATTGTGTCGGTGTATATACAAAACTTAAATCTGTAAATGTGCTTCGTAAAAAGAGTGAACTCGCCAAAAAAATTAAATGGTTCTTTATTAGAGACGACGTGTCTAGAAATACAGCTGGCAAAAGAGAAACTGTTACAAAGAGAAACAACAAAGTACAAAAAAGATTCCTTCTAGACTCAATGAAAAACTTATTCAAAACTTTCCGGTCCGAAAATTTAAATCTGAAATATTCCTATTATAACTTTACAAAACATCGTCCGTTCTATGTGGTGAAGCCAACAGTAGGTGGGAGAGAAATGTGTCTTTGCAAAATACATACAAACGCTGATTTTAAAATAAAGGTATTGTATAAGAAAAAAGTTATTAATGCCTTGGATATTAGTACATTAATTTAAGAAACAGTTTGTGATAGTAATAAAATGGAATGCATGTTCAGAGTTTGCGAGAAATGTGTTAATAAAGAAATAAAGATTAATGGTGAAAATGTGAATGGAAATATACAATGGCACGAATGGGTGAGACAAGAAGAAATCTATTTAAAAGATGGAAAGAAAATAAAAGCCATAAAGAATGTAAAAAAGTTGTGCGAAGATAAAGTACAAAATTTAGCCGAAAATTTCAGTGTTGAGCTAGTAACTATGAAGTCGCATATTTTTAAAATGAAGAACCAGTACAAAAGCTTCAGGTTAAGCGTTGATGGGATAAAAATAAACAAAGCGGTAATTGTAGTAGATTTCAGTGAAAATTATAACGCTAAATGTTTCCAAGAAATTCAGGCGCACCACTTCGGTGGATCGCGTAATCAAGTTACTCTCCACACAGTTGTCGTTTATGTTTATCATAATGAACACAAACATGAAGTTTTGTCATTTTGCTCTGTCTCACCAAGCAACATTCATCAACCAGCTGCAGTATGGGCTCATCTTCATCCAATTTTAAAGCACATAATCGACAATTACCAACAAATCGATACAATTAATTTTTTTTCAGACGGCCCATTCTCACAATACCGTCAAAAGGGCAATTTTTATTTGGCTTGCACTAAGATATTTGAATACGGATTCAAGGCGTTCACTTGGTCATTTTTTGAAGCTGGGCATGGTAAAGGACCAGCAGATGGAATAGGAGGCTACTTGAAAAGAGCTGCAGATAATAAAGTAGCTACTGGAGGAGACATTATTGATGCTTTTAGTTTTTATCAAGTCCTTAAGAATTCAAGTAAAATTAAATTATTTTACATAACAAAAGAAGAAATTGATGATGTTCAGAAAAACATTCCGAAAAATCTTATCCCTCTATCTGGAACAAAAGATGTTCACCAAATTTTTTCAAACACCGTTGGCCAATTGATGTATAGGAATTTAAGTTGCTTTTGCTCCAGAGGATTCTGTGCCTGCTTAAAGCCACAGGTATACTCACCTGTACCAGCTGTCAGAAGCCTCCCAACCTCTGCCCACAATTTTGCCGACCAGTCTCAGGACATAACCAGCGACGACGACATACCTTTAAGTGTCTTGGCTTTATTAGTTAATCCACCCAACCATAAAAGTATCTACAGTACTGTGTATTGTAGCTCATCCGACGAAGATACTGACATAGAACCGCAACCCTCGGTATCGGAAAAAAATCCAGACTTACCAAGTATCGGAGAATATCTGCTAGTTAAAGTTTATGGTGCTAAAGGCAAATCTTATTATACTTACGTATGCAGAGCCCACAGCGATATCCAAGATGACGGGGACGTTGAGGTGACCTTTCTCAAATGTGTTAAAGGGGGTAAATTATTTATTTTGGACGAGAAAGATGTCTCGTTTGTAGCTTACGAAGACATTATTAAGAAACTTCCGTATCCTGACATTCAAGTTGAAAAGGGAGTGACTTATTTTAGGTTTGCGTTTGATACTAATGTTTTTGAAAAATAATGGTTAATATTACGACTTTTTATATCGATCTCAATTAGAATAATTTAGGTTAATAGTTAAAGTTTTTTCAAAAAGTACCTTCTTATCTAACTTTACTTCAATTTCAAAGACTGAAAAGAAAGCAAATGTGATTTTATTAGGTTTAAGAGTGTTGATTAGATCAATGACTTGCCTGTTAGGTTTAAGTGTTAATTACAATTCTTGTTTCTGTTACGTAAAAAGCGTTAATTATTTTTATGTTTTTTTGTCAATTATTTTTGTTACGTAGAAAGCGTTTATTATTTTTAAGTTTTTTGACACGTATATAAGGTTTTGTTAATCTCACTTTGATTATTAATGAATAAATGGCTCTTTTAGTACCTTTATAATTGTGTTTTAATGACTATGAATATAATATAATCAAATAATAGTATTCTTAGGATCAAAAGTGAAACAAAATAAGAAAATAAAATTATCACAACAAAAACCTAACCTCTTTATTAGCTTATCAACAATCGACAAGTTATCATAAAAGAATCAACACTATACACTTCTAAAGAACACAATTAATTTAACAATTTGAGAAAAAGAAATAAGTAAGCAATCACAAATAACAATTAGCAAAACAAAATGGCTCACGTGTCTCACAATAACAATGATAAAGGACAATAGGTCTAAGATGACGTTCACTAGTTGGGCGCTCGCCGATGAATGAAAAAAATAGCCTGGCGTCTAGACGTTTTATATAGGCCTGTCGGTTTATAGGGCTGCTCTTTTGGGGGAACTGTCAATACGGCCTCTCCTGACAGTGTGATCGTCCTCGATCTCATTTCGGGCTGATGAAGGTCCGGCTTCAGGCTCCGAATCCAGCAGTGGCATTGACGGTGCTGGTGGTGGCAGTGGTGCAGATGGCTCTGGCTCGGAAATATCCGTCTCGTCACCTGAAAGTCAAAAGCTCGTGAAACAACAGCTTGGGAGCATTTTTAAACTTACATCCTCTGACAATCCTTTCATAGTCGTTCATTTAATTCATACATCATCTAATTCGCAAATTCATAAGTTAACTGTCATCCATCACCACCTATCGAGACGTCTCGTTTTCTAAATAGTTATCCCAAGGCCTTAATGATCGGTTTCCTCTTCGGTTCATCTTCCACCAGGACGGCTTCGGCGACGCCCTCGCCGAGCTGTGCGTGCGTACTGCAGCCGCCTTAGGTGAGATAGCTTCTCCATCTGTAATCATGGCACGACACACGCGCCCACCCGATCTGGCACGTTTGCCTCGGGTCGTCCGACTACATGATCACCTGACCATGGAAACGGACTACAAACAAACACACTGTGCCTGTCTGTCTTCACCTTGACGCGCCAACGCCAGGTGGACCTGTCTGATCAGCACGTTTGCTTCAGACTACCCGACGCGCGGGTACTCCACGGATCTATCTCACCCACAACCACGCGGTTCAGCTCTGATCGTCAGTCTCACCCTACTCTAACACTAAATGTAGAAAGGTACCTAAACGTATATCTATTCCCCATTAAGTTAACTTTACCTACAAGTACTAATTGTGATCCTGACGAACAAAACAAAGCATAGTTAACTGGTTAAGATATATCACGTTTGATTACTCACAATTAAAGAAAGTAGCACACGTCTCGGGGCACCACTCGCCACGCCCCATCCGACTATGCTCTAACGATTTACTACACACGTTAGGAACGCGTCTATGGGGTGAGGGCCCCTTCCTACGGAGCTAGGGCCCCGAGAGCTCTATCACGCTAAAAGCGTCCACGAGGCAGGGCTTCCACGCATCAGAGACACGTTACGAGGCAGGGCCTCCACGCGTCAGAGACACGTCTGCGAGGCAGGTCGCTCAGTCGCAGTGCGTGCGCATCGGATAGCTCACATATAGACCTGCATACTCGCACACACAGTTACGCAAAGCCAGTAACTATCTTCTGAAACACAAGCAAAACATTAAACTCACATTCAAAGAGTTTCCGCCGTGAGTTCGTTGCACAGATTCACCCTCTGAACAGAATCCTTTTCGCCCTGTCCTTTTTGACCTCGAGTCCTATTTTTAACAAAACAGTCCTCTTCCTTATCTTATTACAGAACGTCATCCATGACATTTCATATCTTTACGATACTCATACGAAAAGAAGCGTTACTCACAAAACACGATAGAATTAATTAATCACTGGACAGTTACTTAGTACCGAGTCTATGGGCTTGGGTATAACCCTGGCTTAGTCACAACAAAATCTTTATTCGCGAGTCCGTTCCGTCAGTTACAATGCCAACTCAATTAATACCGAGCTACTATCGACCGTCAGTCCGAGATACGTCAGCGCATTGTACGAACCACAATAATTTCGATAAGAAAACCGCACATTAAACAATGAAATTTACTTTGAATGTAACAATAAACAACAAAGCAAGCATAAGCTGCTAGAATAACCCTATTAATTAGCAAACAATGCAAAGCTCTTCTGCAGTGACGTCCATCCCGTCACAAAACGTCATGTAACCTCCACTAGGTTACATCACCTCACACTCATAACCTCTATCCGGTTATATCAACTCACACTCATAACCTCCATCCGGTTATGGCGTATATCAAACCAATAAGAGCATTGCATTGTACTTCATAATTCACAACAACAAAGTATTAAAATTGTTTGACAACTGCAAACAGTTCAACAGTAAAATCCAGCTCTTTTGTCAATCGCAACAAGTTCAACGCATTTTCAATTTTCAATCTTTTCAATCTTGACGTTATTACCTATCTCCGTGATTCATTAAACACACACTATCGTAATATTACGTTTCAATTGCCAAAATAATAACAAGTTTACTGTTACTAAAACATAAGAAAACGTGTCTCCTAAGAATCGCAGCAAAATAATCTAAGATTGGCAAGATACAAAGCGATTTCTACCGAGTCACGGATACACGATAATCAGAAAGAAAATCTACAACTTCAATATTCAGACTACCTATTTAAAAAGGCATTATGAATGCCGCTTAACCACAAAATTTCACCCGCTCAACCATGATATCATTACTATCTACCAAGTAGGTACTAAAGGTTCAAAAAAACGCATTAAGCCACAATAAAGGTTTCAAGATCGCGCAGTATACAATACTCTAGAACACAAACACGGGTAACCTCCATCCGGTAGACACCAATAGGGCATATCCATCCGGCAGGCACCATCACACATCACATTGCCCCTTTCCGGCAAGCACACCACGATTACTTACATCCTCAAAGTGCTAAACGCACGCCACTCACAGTCGTGGCCGCACTGAGGCGGGAAATGAAGCCCGATTTTACACCTACGTCTACGAATGCCTTTTCGTGTTCCTCAGTCCAGTGAAACGTTACGGTCTTTTTAGTCAGCCACGCAATGCAAGCAGTTTTCAGTGCGTAATTAGAGATGTACCTACGAAAATAGCCGGCCAGGCCGAGGAATTGGCGGACTTGTTTTACTGTGCTAGGTTGTGGGGACTTAACCAGAGCTTCAATTTTATATGCGCTCGGTCTAACCTGACCCTGACTAATAACGCGCCCCAAGTACTCTATCTTAGTGCTGAGAGAAGTACACTTCCGAAAACTTATCGAGTTAATAAGTTAAAGATTAATCCTTTACGATTGCACGTACTCG
The DNA here is from genome assembly GCA_944452665.1 of Stenoptilia bipunctidactyla. Classification (NCBI taxonomy): domain Eukaryota; kingdom Metazoa; phylum Arthropoda; class Insecta; order Lepidoptera; family Pterophoridae; genus Stenoptilia; species Stenoptilia bipunctidactyla. The sequence goes on along the minus strand of OX101734.1, from coordinate 15,319,985 downwards.
TGCATTATTGCATTTCTCGTCGTAGGATAACTTATAGGGTCGATAATAGACGAGAATATTAGTCGTTAGATTAATTTCCATTTCACTATCGTTAACGGTTGTGTGTACCACTCGGAAAGTATTTCTCAATATTCTCATATTTTGAGAGAACACCTAATAGTTGTTCTTTGTAATCACCTGTAACTGGGGTACTTAATTTATCTAATAATGAACAAGAACTTGCTTGCATTACGTCACGCACTATAGAATCGCTATGAACAACACGCTGCGAATCACCAGTTCGAACATAAGTTACACCTTTTCTGTTTAAAACTTCGGTACCTATAATCATTGGGGTATTTAAATATTTACCGTCCGCAATAAAAAAGTCAACTTCTAAAGTGATATCACATAATTCAACATGCAACGTAACGAAGAATTTACTTTGTACTTCCATGCCGCCTAATCCACGCAACAATAGGTGCGGAGGTTTTAATTTACAAGGAAAGTGTTTTAATAAATCGGAAGACAATAACGAGATACAAGATCCGCTATCTATCAAAACATCGACAGGAATTCCAGAAATAACAACTGTTATTACGTCACTGTTTTTAAGGTTCATAATTTCAAGACAAAAATTAACACCTGTAGTATTCCTAGAATTCGAACGTTTTTTAGCAAAACAATCAGTTTCTAAATGACCTACTTACTTTTTTTTTTACAAAAGGCACAACTTTTTATTTGCGGTCCCGACGATGACAAGTTTTTGTCGCTATATTGTGTCCGCGAACGCTTCGGACAATCGACACTTTTATGCCCAAACTGACTACGCTGATAGCATTTAACTTTTGAGCTACTTGAATCAAAATTTCGTTTGTGGTAAGGATAATAATTAAATTGACTATTAGCATAAGGAACTATTCTTTTTGTACGATTCAAATTCGGTTTAACAAAATTTGACAAAAACTCCACAATTGTCAGGCGTCATTTTAGAATTCATGGCAATAGCGCGAATTTGAGGATCAGTAATGCCTCTTATAATGATACTTGTTAGTAATTCGTTACTGAGCCCAGTCACTATTCTGAGCCTTAAAAGAGATTTACGCGCGTACTCCGCATAAGTGGAGTATTTGTTAGATTCTGCACACATCACATCATATAGAATGTTCGCGACGTCTATATTACGTGGGCACAATGCCTTGAGTTCTAACTTGAACGCAGACCAAGTACGGAGGGTACTTGTTCATTGACTCAGCCAGGTGCGAGCTTCGCCTTTTAGACAGTTTCCAACGCTAGCATGACACTCCATATCGTCCCAACGGTTTACACTTCGCGCTTTATCCACTTCACTAAGCCACGTATCGACGTATTCGAAAACGCTGGATGAGGCTCCAAAGGTGTGGTACCACGGGTATTATTTACTTCAGGAGTATAACGCGAAGTAGTATTCAAACGAGATCGCTGCTTATCACGATATTCTTTTTTTGTGCGATGTTGTTTATGCGAGTTTTCACGCGAGGCAGACTCCGACCTATCAAAGGAGTCCCGCGAACGGGTCCTACGACGAGTACGTGAATCACTACGCGAACGAGTTTTAGACCTATCGCGCGATTGGTATCTACGCAGATGTCGCGAATAAGCACTGCGAGAAGGGCTACGCAACCTTCGTATTGCTCGGAAAAGATGAGTCCACGTTCGCGATCCACTCCGCGATCTGTCACGTATGCGAGCACGCGTTCGGCTACGCGACTGCCTCGGAGACCGACGACGAGGCCGTACGGGAGAACGCGAGCCACCTTGTGAATGCGTTCGCGATCGATCACGAGGTTTACCTCGCATTGCAGGTAAAACGAAAAAAACACAATTTGTAAAAATATCACAACAACAACGTACGAAAAGTATGGAAAAAGATAATAAAAAATGTGGGTAGTGATTGCTTACTTATGCGGGCTTTTAGTTCTTTATCCCACTTCTGATCTTAGGATCAAAAGTGAAACAAAATAAGAAAATAAAATTATCACAACAAAAACCTAACCTCTTTATTAGCTTATCAACAATCGACAAGTTATCATAAAAGAATCAACACTATACACTTCTAAAGAACACAATTAATTTAACAATTTGAGAAAAAGAAATAAGTAAGCAATCACAAATAACAATTAGCAAAACAAAATGGCTCACGTGTCTCACAATAACAATGATAAAGGACAATAGGTCTAAGATGACGTTCACTAGTTGGGCGCTCGCCGATGAATGAAAAAAATAGCCTGGCGTCTAGACGTTTTATATAGGCCTGTCGGTTTATAGGGCTGCTCTTTTGGGGGAACTGTCAATAGTATAGTATTAGCCTTGAAGGTAAAGGGCCTTCCTACGGACAACCACTTGGGTCTCTTGGACAACCGAGTTACCACTGCATTTGCAGGTAAATAGTTCTTTACCTGATCAAGTTAGTTTAATTTGGATACGTAAAATAAATAAAATGAAATATGTTTTAATATAAACAATAACCTTTGTTCCATTATCCAGGTTATTAAAAATTTTATTCAAAAGCTTAAGTGGAAAATTAGCCGATGGTTGTCCAAGAGACCATAAAACTCTGAAATTACTAGAAAATAAGGAGAATTTACCAAAAGTAAAAGCATGATATCGTAATATATACTTTGTTTGTTATAAATACAATAAAAAAGTCATGTAAATTTATTAAAACTTCACTAAAACTGTGTTTGAATCAATCATCTAAGAAGACGCTTATACCTTCCCCATCATAGGTAATTTCGTAAAAACTCGAAAATAATACAATATAGCTCAGGCTTTTTAACATAATCCTAAAATTCAGTTGATTATCTATAAGACTAATATATTTCAGTTACGATCGGAGACTAAAAGTTAAAATCTAGCTTTTTTTACAAGCAAGTCTTTAAAAGTTGATCGGCCCATGTACCTATACTATAACTGTTTTATGCCGTTTTTATCATAATCACTATAAATGACTATATCTGCACACTCGATGTTATGAAGATAGTTCAAGTACCTACAATTAAATACCTACGAAATAAAGATATTTTTGACTTTGATTTCGATGAGAGTACCTATATGTTAATATATTTTTTTATATTTATTGCAAGAAACATCTTGTAATTAAATTGTGATGGCAAGTAAAATTTTGTGAGATCCTTTAGAAAAGCCGGACTTGAAAATTTTGTCACAATTGATATCTTCTATGAGGTGGAAAGAAACTCCAGTGATTTCGAGTGTTTCCTATATGAGTGACTAGTCCCTCATTGAGCTTTGGAAATTCCTAATACCATAGGTACACATATAGGTCAATAAAATCTTAATCACTCAAGCAATCATAACTCTGACTTTATTTTGTGTGTTTCAGGATGGTTATACTCCAGTTATTTAAAAACACCGTTATTTCATCTTGAGATAGGTACAGAAGCCAGCAGATCAAGCATTACATTACCTGTCCAATTTCCCCAGCCAATTTTAGCTTAATGTCGAGGGCATGGAGTTCAGATTCAAGTAACTTTTTTCTACAGTTAACCGATTCATTGCGAGGGCCAATTTTACAAACTTCTGCCCGGTGCGGCCTTACAATTTTTTTGCCATGTATGAAAAGTTAAAGGGGTCCTTCCACGCTTATCCTGGGTTGGTAGAGTTATACACGCGACTAAAAACTTATAATACACTTACTTCATTTCGTCAAAATCCATTAATTTCATTATTCAACGGACTTTCATGAGTAAAAGTACAATGCTTTTACAGCTAAACTATGAATCGATTATGACGAAATTTAGAATAGATTAATCTTGAATTTCAAGGAGGATATAGTAATGTTATTTATCCAACTGAAATAGCCGATATTCACAAAAAAAATTGAATTGGTTCGAATAGTTTTTTTTTTGTGTTGGATAGTTCATTTATCGCGAAAGGCCTAAAGCTATGTAGCATCACGCAGTGACTAAAATAGCGAAATCATAATGGAAAATTATGCAAAAACGGGGAAAATTATTCAATTTTGAGAACTTCCAGTAACCGTTCTGACGGTTATAAAATGCTTTCAAGAGTAAAGTATTTATTTGCGATGGAGTTTAACCAATAAATTCCTTAATTCAATAATCCTTATCCAAATTAATACGTTATCATAAGTACCTATTTCATTCAACAATTTTGTCCTTCACATCACTTGATTTAAATAAAAGCTTTAGGCGAGACAAAGCACTATGTGGGTATCAATACCGTACAGTACAAAGTACTGTGGTACTTTGCCTTTCGAAGGTATTCTTGTTTTATATTTACTGCAGTAATTTTTGTGTAGTGCCGCTATGTTATAACATTGTTTTGAAGTAACTCTATCTATCAGTAACGCTTCCACAGCTGCACTACTGAATCAATTTTGACGTAATTTATAATAAGTAGAGTAACCTTGAACTTCAAGGAGCATATCGTCAGTGGAAAGGATAAAATGCTAAAGCGCCAATTTGGTCATATTGAGTTATATATACAGTTCGACAGCATTTATTTTTCTGCAGCGATCTGGCTAGGTTTCGTAGAGATCCGAGCACTTTTTTGGCGCTTTAGCAGTCCAAATTTTCGACAGGTTGCCTTAAAATATCGCCAGCAAAATGACTTAAGCGGCGTATTTTCGGGCCTTTTTTAACAAAAGTCGCTTAAGATCTTTTTCTGTTACGCTTTTCTTTGGTAACTATGACGTTAGAATTTTTTCGTTGATTTTAATTTTGATAGTTGAGACAGGTTTAGCGATAAATGCCTTTCATGTTTCTATATACTTTGGCGCTTTAGCAAAAGTTCGCTGATTCTTACCAATACTATAAATGTGAAAGTTTTCATGTATAGATGTTTGTTCCTCAATCACGGAAGAACGGCTCAACGAATTTCAATGAAATTTGACATAGTGATAGTATACAGTCTGGAAAAGCACATAGGCTATTTTGTATCCCAAAATTCTTGCTGGATTCGAAAACCACGCGCAACAGTCAGTAATATTATAAGTATGGATGTCGCTTTAGCAGAATTTCACTAGCTGTTCCTACTATCATTTCTCAATGCTATATACGGGTTAATCAGGATAGTATGTTTAGTGAAAAATACATTATACTGCAAGCTATTTAAGAGGATATGGAAATGCTTAGCAATGTTTCTATGAACTACATTACCAGTACAAGTATTAGATTAGCAAAAGTTTCGTCATTATAATTTGACAACCTCAAGTAGATTAGTATTTTCCGTTGAATAGATACGAGACTATTGCCGTATATTAGCATTTATTGATGAGTTGGTTTTTCAAAGTTGATAGAGTTTAGCATTTTTTTCCTGAACAGTTTTTTCTTACTTTTCAGCATTTTTTTGCTAAAGCGACACTTATTTTGGTAACGGAAAGAGATAGAATCTCACAGTTATGCTGAATATTTAGGAAAAATTCGAATTAAATTTCGTCTCTTTATAACATCTTTCTAACTCTAGAAAAATCAGAGGTATAATTTTTTTCTGAAAAAAAAATTTTTAAACTCGATTTTCCACAAATGTCATTTTGGCGGTTTAGCATTTTATCCTTTCCACTGACGATATGGTTATCTTATTTATCCAGCTGCGATATCCGATATTTAGGCACGCGGACCCAGTCGCGGGCAACAGTTAGTTATTTAGTGATACTGAAAGAATAAAAACAGTGAGTTTAATCATTGAGTGATCATCATTGAGCCAGGAGAAGTCAATTGCTGGATATAGGCCTCCCCAAGGTTCTCCACACAAATCTGTCCTGCGCTGCCCTCATCCAGTGTTTACCGGCGCCTTTGACCAGATCGTCGTTCTACCTTGCAGGGGCCCTGCCCTACCCAAGATACGTCTCCCAGTACGTGGTCGCCACTCGAGACTACCCCAACGGCCATCCATTTTGCGAGCTATGTGCCCTGCCTGTAGTGTTTGTGTAACTACTAAGTAGATACTGTACACTGTCTCATGTTCGCAATTGGGTGTAACGTGGAACGGTCAGTCGGTCGAGCGACGGCGTCGGTGTCTGACGTTACCTAGTGCTTGGCGTGACAGTGAGCCCGTGAACCCGTAGCCCAAGAGAGGCACTACACTGCCCATTGCCACTTTTGCCACTTCAGCTTTGCTACTCTACTAATTTAATTTCTGATTCGATCCCGCAAGGAAACTTCTAGCATAGCCCTTTCCATTGCTCGCTGATTTTGAGCTTGTTTATAAGGCCCACAGTTGAGTTTAGTATAGATAGAAAGAGGTAAAAAGATACTAAGTAGTGGATACTAGTGGCGGCTATAAGTATCATTTTATAAAAGAAAACAAGTCTGGATCAGGAAGCTAAAAAAAAAGTGGCAGGTAATAAAATAATAGGCAGACTTCGTCTAAGACATTAATGGATAAAATGGTTCTAAATTATCAGTATTTACTTCATCTTAAAGCTTTGTAAGTAACTTCCAAATATTATATTACATATTCACAAATCTGTAGGGTTTGTGGCACCAGGCATTGCCGAGGCACCGATCACTGCGCTCGCTCGGCTCGCGCTAGCTCACTCGCGCTATATAAAACCTAACTTCTCTTAATATTATCTCTTATAATATACTTAGGTAGTTTTTAATTATAGTATGTAAAATATTATTGTGGGAGAAATAAATAAATTTATTATTATTATTATTAACTGCTCCTCCTCGCTATGCTCGTCGTTGCAGCTAACCATCTACTCGTTTTCTTTTAGTTGCTCACTTAGTAACTCAGTCGCACTATTAATATTTTATAACGTTCATTTTCAATTTTATCTGATTACAATATCTCATCAGTCGCAAATTTGTATTTTATGGCTCGTTTTATTATTTATCTATCTTTTATTTTGTAAATGGTACTTTGCGTTTTGTACGTAACTGTGCATTGTTTTTCACAACAACCAGATTATACAAAAGGACGATTATGGTTTTCAATGAATTAGAAGCAGAAGTTTTTAAAATTTTAATAAATTACACAATCAATTCAGAAAATGAGTGGTAGTGTTATCTATGGTGTAATTTCCTGGCTGGCTTTTGCCTCTTATTATATGTAGAGTTATTATACTTATCGATGCCAAATTTCATATTAATGTCTCTACTAAACTTTGCTTCGTGTCTATTAATATTTTCATATCTTTGTCTGTTTTTGAGTAGAGTTTTATATCATCCATATAGATGAGGTGTGATAAAGGTGGATCTGATGGATTGTTTTTGAACATATAACCGACCTGACAATAATTTCTGTAATGATGATAAGGGGTTTAAGGCCAGGCAAAACTACAGGGGACTTAAGGAATCACCTTGATAAATGCCCTTTTTGATGGCAATAGTACGTGTGAAAATTTTAGAAATCTATAAAATAAATCCCAAAATAATTGATTTCATGCGCAACATTATACCTTATTGGAAAACTAACCTACATCTTAATTACCAAAATAATTCAATCACAACACGTACTATTGCCATCAAAAAGGGCATTTATCAAGGTGATTCCTTAAGTCCCCTGTAGTTTTGCCTGGCCTTAAACCCCTTATCATCATTACTGAATTATTGTCAGGTCGGTTATATGTTCAAAAACAATCCATCAGATCCACCTTTATCACACCTCATCTATATGGATGATATAAAACTCTACTCAAAAACAGACAGAGATATGAAAATATTAATAGACACGAAGCAAAGTTTAGTAGAGACATTAATATGAAATTTGGCATCGATAAGTATAATAACTCTACATATAATAAGAGGCAAAAGCCAGCCAGGAAATTACACCATAGATAACACTACCACTATAACAGCAATGGAAGCAAATGACCTGTACAAATACCTAGGATATCACCAATTGAAAGGACTAGACCACTCCACAATTAAACAGACGTTAACTCACAAATATAAAAAGTAAAATTAAAAATTTTAACAACCCCCCGACACAAAAAAAGACCTTAAAAACTAGCAAATAATATTTTAAACCTATTCTAATTATTATCGTCCCACATATAATTGACTGTAAGACTTGTACTTTAAAATATTTTTATTTTCCGAGGTTCGTCGCCGCGTCGGGGACCGCTCAAGTATATAAAGTATTAAGCCAACAACAGCAAATTTATTATTACATTTAGGTATGAGCGATCTTAAGTTGTCTACGCTCTACGTAATGCCGCGCGCGGCGAGCTCGGTGTGCGGCTTGCGGCGCGGGGGTGGGCGTCACCAAGTGCGGCCAAGACGACGTTGACGGTTGTGTCGATTTTACGAATTTTTCGGAGTGAATTCTTTTGATGAAATCTGCAACTGACAACTGTTTTTCTCACTTAGCGGTCCCCCGACGCGGCGACGACGCTCGGAAAATAAAAATATTTTAAAGTACAAGTCTTACAGTCAATTATATGTGGGACGATAATAATTAGAATAGGTTTAAAATATTATTTGCTAGTTTTTAAGGTCTTTTTTTGTGTCGGGGGGTTGTTAAAATTTTTAATTTTACTTTTATTTTGTACTTTTTAAAGTAGGTTTTAATATTAGGAAGATGGTAGTCAGATCCCCTCATCAACAATAAGAGAGCTGATGATCTTAAAACGGCTGATCAGGTCATTGTAACCTTACCATACACTTTCAATTTCATTGAAGTTACGGTACCAAATTTCGAATCGATAGGATATATGGAAGGTAGTCAGATCCTCTCATCAACTATTAAAGAGCTGATGATCTTCAAACGGCTGATCAGGTCATGGTTCCCTTACCATATACTTTCAATGTAATTGTAGTAATACGGCACCAAATTTCGAATCAATACGACATATGGAAGCTATTCAGATCCCCTCATCAACTATTAGAGAGCTGATGATCTTCAATTGGCTGATCAGGTCATGGTTACCTTACCATATACTTTTAATATCATTGTTGTAATACGGCACCAAATTTAGAATCTATACGACATATGGAAGTTAGTCAGATCCCCTCATCAACTATTAGAGAGCTGATGACCTTCAAACGGCTGATCAGGTCATGGTTCGCTTACCATATATTTTCAATATAATTGTAGTAATACGGCACCAAATTTCGAATCAATACGACATATGGAAGCTATTCAGATCCCCTCATCAACTATTAGAGAGCTGATGATCTTCAATTGGCTGATCAGGTCATGGTTACCTTACCATATACTTTTAATATAATTGTTGTAATACGGCACCAAATTTCGAATCGATACTACATATGGAAGTTAGTCAGATCCCCTCATCAATTATTAGAGAGCTGATGACCTTCAAACGGCTGATCAGGTCATGGTTACCTTACCATATACTACCCATATCATTGTTGTAATACGGCACCAAATTTCGAATCGATACGACATATGGAATTTAGTCAGATCCCCTCATCAACTGTTAGAGAGCTGATGACCTTCAAACGGCTGATCAGATCATGGTTACCTTACCATATACTTTCAATATAATAGAAGCAATACGGTACCAAATTTCGCATCGAAAGGACATATGGAAGGTAGTCAGATCCCCTCATCAACTAGAAAAGAGCTGATGATCTTCAAACGGCTGAACAGATTTTCATGAAACATGGCTAAGAACACTCGGGATAAAATTATCTATAACACAAAAAAAACTAAACGAAAATCGGTTCATCCGTTTGGGCGCTACGATACCACAGACAGATACACAGATACACAGACACGTTAAACTTATAACACCCCTCTCGTTTTGCGTCGGGGGTTAAAAATAGATTAAATAGAATAAGTAGTACTCAACTCACCAGTAAAAATCTAATAAAAGCAATAAATACTTATGCAATACCTATTCTAACCTATTCATCAATCAATATATATAAAACTGTTCCGTTACTGACTGAGTGACTGAGTGACTGACAGACAACGTACAGCCGTAACTACTAAGCGTAGAGAGCTGAAATTTGGAACATACATTCTTTAGGGGATGTAGGGGTGCACTAAGGAAGGAATTCCCGGAATTCCCACGGGAACGGGAAATATAGGACTTTTTAGTTTGTATGAAAAATCTTATTCCTTGAGTGCACCGATGTGAAACTTGGTGTAAAGGTTTTTCAATGTGTGTCTGGTTGTGTTATGAAAGGAATTCCCGAAATTCCCACGGGAACGGAAAATATATGATGTTTTAGTTTGTATGAAAAAATCCCATCCCTTGAGTGCACGGATGTGATACTTGATATAAAGGTTCCTCAATAAGTGTATGTTTGTATTATGGAAGGAATTCCCATAATTCCCACGGGAAGGGGATGGACTTTTTAGTTTGTATGAAAAATCTTATTCCTTGAGTGTACGGATGTGATACTTGGCATGAAGGTTCTTCAAAGAGTGACTGGTTGTGCTACGACAAAAATTCTCAAAATTCCCACGGCCACGGGAAATATATGATTTTCAGTTTGTATGAAAAAAACTTATTCCTTGAGTGAATGGGTGTGATACTTGGTATAAAGGTTCTTTCAGTGGGTGTCTGGTTGTATAGTTTCTGAAATTTCCACGAGAAGGGTAGTTAAGCGCATACAAAGTTGCGGGATAAAGCTAGTTTAGTATAATTAAATGGAGTAAAACCGATATTGAATATATACAACGAACGACCCGCACCACACTAACGAAACATAATAATTTACACCCTAAATCCGCAATAGAAAGACTTATAATCAAAAGACACAATGGAGAAAGGGGCATGATAGATATAATGCACCTTTGGCACAAACAAATACACACCTTACAAACATTCTTTCACACAAAATCACAACTAAGCAATATACATAAAGTAATATTACAAAACGATCTTCACTATTCACCTCTTAATCTTGCAGAATTTTTAAATATACGGAACCCAAACAGCATTGACCACAAATAGAACATATAGAGAACTGGAAGAAAAAGGCTCTTCATGGTCGTCATCCCCATGATTTAGAACAATCCCATATAGATAGTATTGCATCCAATAAATGGTTAAAAATAGGCAGCTTGTTCCCAGAAACTGAAGGTTTTATTATTGCAATTCAAGATCAAATAATAGATACGAAAGACTATCGCAAATAAATTATAAAAGACACTTCAGTAACAGATGATAAATGCCGAAAATGCCATTCTCAACCGGAAACAATTCAACACATAACCGGAGCTTGCACCACATTGACACAAACAGACTACACACACAGACACAATCAAATCGCATATATCATTCACCAACACCTAGCTCTTAAGTATAACCTCATCCCAAATGCCAACACTCCATATTATAAATACAAACCAGAAACTATATTAGAGAATACCACACACAAATTACTTTTTGACCGCGCCATTCTTACAGACCGAACTATACATTATAATAGACCAGATATAACACTAGTAGACAAAACGAATAAAAACACATATTTAATAGATATCGCTGTTCCTAATACTCATAATATTCAGAAAACTATCACAGAAAAAATAAGTAAGTACGCAGAGTTAAAGGACGAAGTGAGCAGGATCTGGAGACAAACCAGAGTTTATGTTGTCCCCATAGTTTTGTCTACTACAGGAGTGATCCCTACACTTGCACCATAGCTTAAAATTACTAGACCTTAAACCATTTATCTATGCTCAATTACAAAAAGCCACAATTTTAAATACATGTCGCACTGTGAGAAAGTTCATGCAATTAGAAACCACATCACAAATCTGAACTCTTTCATCCACTACATTTACTTGGTGTAACCCGTAAATGTAGTCATAACCAGCCTAGAGCTGAGAAGACAAAACGTCCCCATAAAAATAATAATAGTTTATTTCCCAAAATAAAAATACATTTTTAGACACAATTAAGCTATGATGTCCGCACTAGGCTTGGCCTGTATCGCGAGGATCATACATATTTTGATTAACATTTTGAGTAAAGACTATAAAATATACCAATATATCATGTATACAAATTAATTATTAACAAAATTTCATCATATTCCATTGAGACGAAACAAAAACTTGAAATTTTGCATTAGCGAAACAAAAATATACATATATCAAAAATAAAGTAACAAACAAGGTAGCAGAACCATTTATGTATTTTGTTGAGAAGAAGTGTAATTTTGATTGGTGACCCTTTAATTTGGAATTAAATAAGTATTAAGGAAGTATGTATGTGAAATAGAGATATAGAATGTAATGATTCACAAATTGTGATGGATGGAAGGATGATGATGAGTAGGTACCTACATGCATGAGAGACGTCGCTTTAAATTGACATGCGTTTCGAAATTGTAAATACCCTTTTCTAGTTACGTTTCGTTATCAACAAAGATGAGTGAAATGAGGTATAAATGGATTTTAAGTTTTTTACATCTAGTAACACTTTAAACCCTGAAAATCGTCGTGACAATTTTTATGAAACGCTTTTTACTGACACTTGTATGTCACCTGTAGAATTGTAGTTTTATGAAACGAAAGTCATGTGAAAATCGCTAACAATTGTCAGTTTACCACGAATTGTAGCTTTATGAAATAGGGCCCTGGTGTTGAACTATTTGAAGTAATCATTGGTGTCTGGGAGAGGTCACAATATACTCTAAGTATATTTTGTGACTCATCTAAGGCGTTTGACTGTGTTCAGCATAACATTCTCAGGAAACTTCGCCTCTATAGCATCAAAGACACCAACCTCAAACTTTTGAACTCATATCTAAGTGATGGAAGGTTGAGGTAAACCGGAAAAGATCAGCTGGGTCGGTTGTGAAAACGGAAGAGCCTCAAGGTTCAATTCTAGGCCCATTTTTTAGTCTATACATATATATGATCTACCCTATATGGTAGGTAATAATCCCGAGATTGTATTGTATGCTGACAGAGAGCTGACAGAATAGTATATTATGTAACAAGTGAGCTGTAATTAGCAACGCTCACGAGTTCGATACGACGTTTTTCAACACACTTGTGAGTAAAAGACAGACATACGTGGTCATAAAATAACAAACACATTTGATAACAAAGCTGTGAATTGTGATTGACAAATGGCGCCGAACCTCGCGCATGCGCGTAGGTTTTTTTTTCCGCCAAATGTGTCAATGTCTATAGCATATACAGCCTATTTTAAGTGAAAATGTTTAATTTGGAGTGGTAAATGCAAATATTTTAATATTTTATAACAAATTATTGTAAATTGTGAATAATTTGTTTGATATACAAATTTGTTTTACTAATATAAGGCGCAAACATTTAAAAATGTATATGGATTTGAAGTGGTATAGGTAAAACCTCTTTGTTGTTTCTGAAAATATTTAATGTATAACCCGGACCAATAAAATATGCTCTGTTTGCTCGCATGTAATTTGCGCAAAGGTACAATTCAACTTTGTAGGATTCATTATATTATGCACTAGGGTATAATATATTATGCACGCGTGACTTATAGCCCAGTTTATAGTTCTAAATTCAATAGAATAACGCTCACTTTACGAGCAAGTGTGTTGAAAAATCAATTACGTTAAAAAATGCTTTCCCAAATGTTTGCAGTGGCTTATATAAATAGTTAATATAAATAGTCTAGCTTTCAATGATAAAAAAATTAATTTATAAAATTATCTACACCAAATGTAAAACAAGTTTAGTGTAACCTGCGTCTTAATGGGAACAGGTTGAATCTAGTAGATAACTCTGTTTATCTTGGAATAACTTTAGATTTTAAATTCTAAATAGCAATTGGTCGCCCATATCTCGCAACTTAGACTCGCGAGTAGACTCAGTTCTCGCTTCGTTCGCAGTTAAGAAAATTCGCTCATTGACTGATGTTCATACAGCGAAGATCGTTTATTTTAGTTATTTTCACAGTAGGTATTTAGAGCATACTGTCAATCCTTTTACACGTGCAGCCCATAAAGTAACTTTTATAGGTTGAGATAGAGATATCAGCTGAAACGGAGCTCTAGCGCCATCTAGAACTTAGTGACTGAAACTTTTACTAGAACCAGTCGGGAACTTTCCCTGTATTTTTATTTAAGAATATTTAAGACTACTCAAATATGTATATTATCATGATTATATGAAATATGTATATATCAGAAAATCGTTATCACGATCAAAATTTCAATAAATATGCAAAGGTCGAATTGCAGCGTTGTTTCCGAAATCCAGTAGAATTGCCGGGTCAGAATTAAAAAAGGGAGCGTCAGAGTTCAAATGGTGGCCGGGTTGTGGGTAAAAGGAATTCAAGAAAAAAGCGATAAAAACAAAATTAGAAAACGGGTGCGCAGTAACGAACACAGGTAACAAATGACAGATAGATTTAATGAGTCGGGTAGGTGGTTGATTGAATGAACCGAAGAATGAAAAGTAGGATGAAAGAGACATTGTCTATGGCATTTTTCTAATTTTATAAATTATAAACAGCGCCATCTATATCTTAGTGATACTAACGAAATTTAGTGAAAACACCGTGGTGCAGCCTTTGGATCACCAACACAAAGAAATGTTACAGTGCCCTACGTATCCAATATAACAACGGTTTCAGAATGCTGTTGGGGTTGCCGCGGTACTGTAGCGCGTCAGCCATGTTTGCAGAGGCACACGTCGATGATTTTTTTGCGATCATTCGTAAAAGGGCTGCTTCCTTGATGCGCCGGATCTGCGATAGCCCCAACAGTATCTTACAAATAATGAAAGATAAGGTAGATTGCCCAATAATAAAACATTGGAATAAAATACACTTGCAGAGTAATGTAAAATAAATTTGTTATATTTTGTAAATAGGCTTAGAACTAACATAGTTGTAAGATTTTTGTAACTAACTCTTTTATATGGATCATGGGTCCGAAATAAAAACTTTTTTTTTTTTTAAAACATTAAGTGTACTCGGTACTACGTAAGCACCGGAATAAAAGTGCACACGGGCCTAAACCAAGTGTGCACCTTGGATAACTAGGTACTAATAGGGGTATTGTTCTGTGAGAGATCTTCGGCATTGCTCAAAAATTTTCGGACCAGTCTGCAGGTGTTGAGAATTACAGATTTTTGCATCTTTATTAAGGTAGAGTGGGCTGGTAAATCTAATATTTTAAATGATCTATGTATCTGCTTTGGGATAACCCCTGTTGTAGAAATAACAACTGGTATTATGACTACATTTTTTAATCGCCACATTCTAGTTATCTCATCTTTAAGTGGAAGGTATTTTGCTAGTTTTTCTGAAATAGTGTTTATTACTATTATGTGTTTATGCTTTACATTCACCTTAGTCAAAAAGACTAAGGGTTAAAGATGGAACATCTATGCGAGGCTAAGACATGATGCTTATAACTGAATTATATTGAAAGAAATTTTCGCACAAGTCGGCAAGTGTTCATTATTACTGCTTTTTGCAGCTGTGTGAAAGATAGTGGATGCATTTCTAATAGTTTAAGTGACTGATGGAGTGTTTTGGGAATTACGCCTGTAGATGAGAGTATGATCGGAATTGTTGTTACGGAATGAGCACGCCATTGCCTTTTAATTTCTATACCCAGGTCAATGTATTTATTAAGTTTTTCAGTATGGGTCGTCTGGAGGTTGTGTGTATTAGGTATAGCTACATCAATAAGATAAACAGTGTTGTTGATTTTATCATGGAGGGTGATGTCTGGTCTATTGCATGATATTGTTTTGTCAGTGAGGATAGTTCGGTCCCGGTTCAGTTATACGTTGGCGTTTTCAATGACAACATCTGGCTTATATTTGTAGTAAGGGATCTTTTCCTGTAACAATTTGAATTTATAGGCTATGTGCTGATGGATGATTGCTGATACTTGGTCGTGTCTGTGCTTATAATCAGTCTGGGCTATTGCTTTGCAGGGTCCTGTTATGTGCTGAATAGTTTCTGGACTACTGTGGCATTTTCTGCAAAGGTCAGAGTGTAAAAGGCGGTCTCGTATTATGTACTTGCAGTAGTTTTTGGTGTCTATTACTTGGTCTTGTATGGCCAACATAAATCCCTCCGTCTCCGGGAACAACCTTGTCAACGGCTGGGTTGGATAAGTCGGCTCAATGTCGGCCATGGAGTAATTTTTATGACCATTGTTGTCTTTTCTGTTCTTTGGTGGTTTGTGGAGGTTGGTATGTGGTATCAGTTAGATTTAATGGTGTTAGTTTTTTATCAGCGTTGACTACAGCTTTATGCAAATTTGAGTGTGTTGAGTTGTGCAGTAGAAGCGTGCTGGGCCCATAACCTGTAGAGGCTGCAACCTCTATTTCTAGTATTATGCAGCTGAATTAAACAAGTTTTTAAGCAGCTCTGGCTTTTGTTTTTTTCATAACCTGTGTCAAACTCTATAAAATAAAATGCGTTGTGCCGCTTAAAAACTTGTTTAATTCAGCTGAATAATACTAGAAATAGAGGTTGCAGTCTCTACATTATTATTATATGTATAACAAAATTCCGAAGTCAATCCAATCCCTGCCATTGAATAAATATAAAACAATCATTAGAGACACTTCACCTCGAAAAGCTTATACTAAAGCTAAAAATAATTTAGACGATAAAAAGGCGTGTGATTAAGCACTGAAAAGGATATTTCTAAAAGAAATTAATTTTGTTTACGGATTTGCTGTGCCATGTGCTGGTAAATCCACTCACTTATTATCTTGTCAAGACGTCATGCTCACTCCGGCGGCATGGCTAGTGGTAGCGTCGAGTGTCGGGTTACCCTCTTCCCTAAAATATGGTTGAGGAGGGTGATTTCTAGTGCTTGCGTTATACTTGTGACCACCGTGGTAGCGGTGCCAGGTCGTTTTGCTCATGACATCATGACTATTACGGCCACACGTTATAGCTAATTCTGTTTTTAAGTTATATGACTAAAGTAGCAATTTAAGAATCTTGCTATTTAAAAATAATTGATCATTATTAAGTGAAAACAGTTAAAAATATTACTTACCAAATAATTTTGAGCTTCATAGACAGACTCCACCAAATCCGCAAGACGTTTGTACAACTTGTAATAAAACTGAATTCTTTCCCTCCCATTATTTGTCACAGATTTTTTAAATGTTTTTAAAAACATATAAGACGTGTATAAAAAGTAAGCGTTAATAAGTGTCGACATATATAAATTTAGTATAGGTATAAAGTAACAAACATAAAAAAGCTCAAGTTGCCTTCGTATTTTATTAAATAACGAATGCCATTGTGTGCTATCACTGCTGATGTACTAAACACTGTCCATTTAAATAAATTTGATTCCAGATTAGAAGGGCATTCTACATTAAGTTTTTTGTACATATCTATAATGTTTTTTCCGTAAAAAATGTACGATGAAACAGGTGTATAAGTAGGTACTATGATACCAATATAATTCATCGAAACTTTGTGAATGGGTCGGTTGCCGCAAATTGAACATTTGTAAAAAGGAATAACGCAATACACACACAGATTATCAATGGACTTAACGTTAATAGAAGTAACAATATCTTGTTTTTGCTTCGAACGAATCCGTAGTTCAAGGAACAAATAAAATGAATACCTCTAAATAAATTTATAAAATAGTTTTGAAACTTTATTTCCTTTATATATG
This sequence comes from Stenoptilia bipunctidactyla, assembly GCA_944452665.1. NCBI lineage: Eukaryota > Metazoa > Arthropoda > Insecta > Lepidoptera > Pterophoridae > Stenoptilia > Stenoptilia bipunctidactyla. The sequence continues at coordinate 15,302,448 of OX101734.1, read as the reverse complement.
GATTCACTTCTTCCACTTCATTTGATGAAGCACTTCAAGAGAACATGGCTGAAAAAGCTCAACAAAACTTTTTGTACTGTTGCTGACGAAAAACAATATAATTATGAACAGTTTACTGTTTTAATGCCATGTTTTAATGTTTCGATGAGGTTGTCTAAGTCACATAGTGATGATTCATTTAGCACATTTAACTTAATTATATTAAATTAATTTAATTGTTTCCATTATAATTTGTTAGCCACGTACAAAAATTGCTGAAAGTATCTTATTGTTGATATACTTATCACAATTACCCCATAATTTAAAAAAGATTGTTCATAAATGGAACATTTGAATTAGTTTAAAGTGTACCTTTTTTCGATGAACGAATGATTCCTCGTGATTAAATTATTTCTGTCTCAAATGCATTTCTTGTATAGCTCCATAGTAGAGGTCACGTTAGAGGTACATCATCTCAGTCAGGTTCTCCTTTGATGTTTGTACCGTCGCCAACCATGTCATTGAGCGATAGCCCAACTTAAGTATTAGTTTTGTGAAAATAGCCCAACGTGACTTTTATGTTGAATATTTTTATTACTTCATAATAAAATGTATCACGGGCTTTCTAAAAGCTGAACATATGACCAAAAAGCAAGCAAACCTCATAAAATGATAAAAACATGCAGACTGTTAATCACACAATCTTTGATCTTATATCACAGAATATTTCAACCATTTAAAGTGACTAAGATCACATTTGATTGAAATATCCAATGTAGAAGTAACAAACAAAATGGTTTTAAATTAATATAAAACAAGATTTTTCCAATATTTATTTTCTAATATTTGTTCCACAGTTACATTATTCAGAAAATATGACTAAATTGTACAAGGACAATTAGGTATGTAACGCATATATTTAGCACCAAGACGGGTAAGTCCCAATCGAGAGGGATTACTTTCATGATTTTGAACTTCATTGGTCGAAGCTCTACATATTGTATAAATGTTTGTATGTCGCAATAAGCAACACCTGCAAACAAGCAAATACCCATTAAATAGATAAATCGTGATTATTTGAATTTGTTTTATGAAGAGCCAGGTCCTATTATAACTGATATATTTAAGAAATATACAGGGTGACTGGTACCAAACCCGCCATAGCAAATTAGCATATAGAGGAGGTCATTTGCTAATTATTGGACCTTACTTTCCCTAACTAAAGTTTTATACTTTAGGAGATATGTCAATTTTTATACATTATTGAGATTTTTCCAAAATTTGACCTTAAAGCATTCGTAACTTTATTTTTCGTCATTAGTTTAGAGTTTTTTATTATTTCTTGGTAGTCATTAACATCTATACATATAATAAAATGGTAGGAAAGTCAAAACTGTACATTGAATATTTTTTTAAAAGAATACTTGGGGTATGATCTACAATCGAAACAGAAACAAAAAATATAGTTTTTAGAATTTTTGTCTGTTTGTCTGTTTGTCTGTTTGTCTTTCCGGGATAAACTCAAAAAGTACTGCATGGATTTACTTCAAATTTGGCATGAAGATAGTTAAGATGTCGGGTCAACATATAGGCTACATATTATCACGCTAGCAGTGTTATAATCGTAGGTGCGTTTGGTGCTGCATAGCGTTCACGCAGACGACGTCGCGGGCAGCAGCTAGTTTGTGAATAAAATACGTCGGAACTTCCCTCAAACTAGGGTTAAAAAATAAGACGCTTATGCTTTTAAAAAAAATCAATAAAGAAAAATTACTTTGCGATCAAATTCAACCGGAAATAATAAAAAAACTACGGCGTTTTAATAATTTATTCTACTCTAAATTAGTTCTCTAGTTTGTCACCTTACCAACGGTACTAAATTTGCAACGGAAAGTTTGATTCGCTAAACATCGGTAGGATTTTCAGGTCAACCAGTCATTTTGATCAAAAATAGTGAAGGTCCCAACGACAGGATAAAGCTAATTTAGCAAAGTAGTTTTTGCAAATTTATGAGTAGGTATTAGATAATAGAAATTGAGTGCTTAGTGTACTTAATTTTTTTTTTTACTTTTACCATGTAAAGCAAGAAATCAGGAAAAGATATCGAGCATCAAAAGAAAAATTTAAATAGAGTTAAAACTAAAAATTCTGCTCGAATTGCTGCCCGCGATTTCTGATACATGCCCGATATCTTTTCCTAATTTCCGTGGTGGTAAGACTGAGTCTAATTTCTTGTTTCATAACAGAAAATGCATTATTAATTTTTTGAATTAACTCATCTTTTGTGGTTACTTCTTCATTGTAGACCAACTCTTTGGCCCGGCCCCAAACGTAGAAATCGAGAGGTGTCAAGTCTGGCGACCGAGCTGGCCATTCAATTGGCCCACCTCTACCGATCCATGAATCGGGGAATGAACTATTTAAAAGTTCTCGGACGTCCAGCCTGAAATGCGCCGGGCACCCATCGTGTTGAAACACAATGGGCGTGTCGTCGGTTATTCCATCCAACAGCAGATCAGGCAAGACGTCCCTTAAAAATTCTAAATAATTTCCCCCATTTAAAATGTCTGGTAGGAAATAGGGTCCAAAGATATTACGACCAATAACGCAGGCCCACACATTAACAGAAAATTTCCGCTGGACCGATGTAACCCTCTTTTTATGGGGGTTATCATGGGACCAGTGGTGCAGATTGTGGAAATTGGTGATGCCTTCTCGGGTGAACTGTGACTCGTCGGTCCAAAGGATACGCTCCAGAAATGTTGGGTCGTCGACATCGGTGTGAAGAACGAGGCGACAGAAATTCAACCTCCTTTCGTAGTCGCCATTTTCAAGCCCTGCCAACACTCCATTTGTTAATTATTTACGTAAATGTTATTCTAAAGACAAAATTTGATTTGGATTATGTTACATCGAAGCTCGTCGTAATATTAATAATTTCTTTAATTCTAAAGATAACACTGGTCGCTTTAGTGTAAGTAGGTACATAAATAAACTCAAAATTACCTTGAACTGGCGTGTAATGATACGGGTGTTGATGGTCCCCATGCATCACTGACCAGACTTTCCACTGGCTGACGCCCAAAGCGGCAGCTACCACTCTGGTGCTAGTCGTGGGATCTTCTTCAAAAGCTGCCAAAATCTGCTGATCAATTTCAACAGGTAATTGTCGCACAGCTGCTTGGGGTACCCTGACGTTCAAGTTACCCGTTTCTCTAAACCGACGATATGTGGTAGGAAATGTGTCACGGTCAGGTAAGCGTCTATTTGGATATCGCTCCTGGTAAATTCGCCGCGCTTTGCGGGCGTTACTGTGTGCAGCACCATACGCCAGCAGCATGTCGGCGTATTCTTCCCTTGTGTATCCCGGCATTTTAAAACGAAATGTCTTATTTATTTATACATGTGTCTACTCAACTATTTGTGAAAGCACACGAAACGGAAAGGAAAAGCATATATGACAACAACTTAAATGTCATAGAGATGGGTCCGACCTCATCTTTTTCATTTGACGTCTAAAAGTCATTGAAACTGTCATTGCAAATGAAAAGAGTTGGTCTACAATGAAGAAGTAACTACAAAAGATGAGTTAATTCAAAAAATTAATAATGCGTTTTCTGTTATGAAAGAAGAAATTAGGCTCAGTCTTACCACCACAGAAATTAGGAAAAGATATCGGGCATGTATCAGAAATTGCGGGCAGCAATTCGAGCAGAATTTTTAGTTTCAACTCTATTTAAATTTTTCTTTTGATGCTCGATATCTTTTCCTGATTTCTTGCTTTACATGGTAAAAGTAAAAAAAAAAATTAAGTACACTAAGCACTCAATTTCTATTATCTAATACCTACTCATAAATTTGCAAAAACTTCTTTGCTAAATTAGCTTTATCCTGTCGTTGGGACCTTCACTATTTTTGATCAAAATGACTGGTTGACCTGAAAATCCTACCGATGTTTAGCGAATCAAACTTTCCGTTGCAAATTTAGTACCGTTGGTAAGGTGACGAACTAGAGAACTAATTTAGAGTAGAATAAATTTATTTATTGATTTTTTTTAAAAGCATAAGCGTCTTATTTTTTAACCCTAGTTTGAGGGAAGTTCCGACGTATTTTATTCACAAATGTTAATGACTACCAAGAAATAATAAAAAAACTCTAAACTAATGACGAAAAATAAAGTTACGAATGCTTTAAGGTCAAATTTTGGAAAAATCTCAATAATGTATAAAAATTGACATATCTCCTAAAGTATAAAACTTTAGTTAGGGAAAGTAAGGTCCAATAATTAGCAAATGACCTCCTCTATATGCTAATTTGCTATGGCGGGTTTGGTACCAGTCACCCTGTATAAACATACATATTGAATAAATACATATTTTTTATTAGAATAAACTTAAATAAACATATAAACATCCATGACTTGACGGTTATCTGTTTTCTGTGACGGCTAATATCTGTGGCATAGAAGGCAATGTATGTTACCGCTACACCAGCCGGTCGTCAAAAAAATCTCATAAAAAGAAATCTAATAGTGTTAAATCACACGGTCTAGGGGGTTGGCCCTAGACCGTGTGATTTAATGATCAATGAAACGAAGAGTACATGACTTGGAAATGTATCATGCAGTAATTAAAGTATTTCATGGGCTGTATGGCATATGATACCGTCTTTTTGAAAGCACATATTGGCCGCATCAACTTCATCCAAACGTAAATGGTGGCGGCACGTTTAAATCTTGCCTTAATTTTCGGACACCCCATATAAGCCGTTATAAATTAAAATCATATCCTATTTCTTTTATGTATTTTATTTAATCAATTGGTATCTACTACTCAATTCTATGAGTAGGTATTAGCAGTAGATCAAATTTTAACAAAAATTGGATTAAACAGTAAATTTTCATTAACATACCTTGCGTTGGTTTAAGTTCATTAATCTTTAATTCGAGGAGAACTATTTGCAGCCTATGTGCCTGTGACTTTAGTTTTGCAGCCATAAATGCAGGTATGAAAGTTTCCATACACGCCATAATAATCAATGAAAGTGATTCCACGGCAAGTCCAACACCCTGCAATGTAATATATATTTCTTAACATTGTTTTTAAATCTAAGCTGACACACCAGCCGTGCCCCAAAACTAAACTATCAATGAGCAGTTACGAAAACTACACATCTTTTTTAAACCCATATCAAAGCACGTATCAAAAAGTTCGATTTCTTTACTATGTCAACAGGGACAAAGGCAAATATTTGACCACACCTGATTTAGGCAGACCCTTTCGTAAATGTTGTATCCTTTTTATTGTTTGGTAAAGCTGAAGACGATATTCCTTGTCTGTTTCCCCAGCGTGAAAGTATCACCGAATTAGTTAGAGATATTTGTCACCAAGTTAAGGGGAAGTCAGGACCATAACGGACCGTAAACATTACCAGGGACTTATGGATTTGGTGCCCTCCGAAGCATGAGGACATATATTTCAGAGGTTTTCTTTTAACCATATCGAATTAAATTAATTAGACGGGTTGCCTGGAAGAAATCGCTTAGAGCGATAAGGCTGCCCACATTAGCCATATTTGTTTTATAAAATTTTGTTATGTATTTGATTTCTGTTGACAATAAAGAGTATTTATTATTATTAAATGAAAATTACCCATTTTAGCCAAATTTATAGCGATCATTAATGCCATAATGGTTTCATGAGGAGAGTATTATAGTGAACACAGTCAAAAGCCTTCCACAAATCACAGAAAATATCAAAGGCATATCTGACAATTTCAGCACCAGCATCAGTTGTCGAGCGACCCAGTGTGAAACCAAATCAATTGGGAGTCATTAAATTATTGCTTTAAAAATTTAATTGAAAATAAGCTTTACAAATGATTTGCTAAGTGTTGGTAATAGGGAGATTTGACAAAGTAAGTGACGTCTCTATATTTCAATAAATCAGAAAACACACCATTATCGACGTATTTATTAAATATGGTGGATACTTTTTAGACCTTTACATACCTCGCTTTCAGTAACGTGCCTGAAAGTAAGACTGGTATTGCATTTATTAACATTTTCTTCAAAAAAGATTTAAGCATTTTTCATTTGTAAATAATAATTGTGTCAAATGTGCGGAAGTGAACGTGGACATGAATTGCTCGAAATTTATTGTAAGATCTGAACTAGAATGTTTTGATCAAATATACTTTGGGGATGGGGATTATTCTATGGTTTGGTAACTGGACACTAAATCTTGCCGAAGTCAACAAAACAGTTCTGCTGTGACAGCATGTATATCAAGTTGAGAAACTCAATACATTCTACAATTCATTTTATGATTCCATATTATATGTGTTGAATGGATTGGCTCTCCCTATCTGTGTATCCTTATAAAAAAAATCTTGGTGTTATTTACCACTTTACAACGCTTTCACGGAAATAATGTGGTTCGTAATATCCTAGTCTCATGAGCCCCGCATGTATTAATGCTATGTTGTAGATATTAGATCACAAATGCGAAATTTGACTAAAAGATAGATAAGTTCGAAGTAGGTTGCAGTCTATCTCGAATTAATCTCTATTTCAACATTTATTTACACGTTGAAAATAATCTATCCGCAGAGTCGAATTTTGCGTTTGATATGAATTTATTCTGATCCGGTATTCAAATATAAATAGTATACTAAAGTTATTTAATATACTTACAAATGTTGATTTTAAGGTAAAAACGATGTAAAACATGAGAGCCATCATGGCCGGCACGTTGAAAAAGAGGCTCCCAAAACACTGAAATATTTTGTTATCTAAATTATGATATTAAGTAATTTATACGATATTTGCATCTTAACCAAACACAGCCTTGGGTCTGCTGGAAGAAATTTAATTAGAGATTAAGCAGTTCCTTTGGACTTATTTTTGTTTAATGTGTTTCTATACTGTATCTAAACTTATGTATACTAATACGTGTATAAATAACTTGAAGAACGCTTTTTTTTTTTTTTTAATTGCAAATTGATTTCCAGAATTGTGTTTTTTAATATAGTTAATTTTTTTTTTTTTTTTTTTTTTTTCTCTCGCGATAATCTGCCATCGGCTAAGCTTAGCCATTATCAGATGGTGTCATTCCGGTAATATAGCTTTTTAAGGTGCTCTTCATCAAGAACACTCTTATCATCCACATCCTTTTCAGGTTCTGGTGTCCAAGTTTAGAATCAACCAACGCTTCAGTCTGGTTGGTTCAGTTATGAGTAGGTCACGAGCTAGTGAGTTTATGTGAGTACTCAGTCTCTGTTTGTATATGGTAGAATACTTTTTCACTTCCTCTGTCACTGTATTGATCTTGAGATTTTCGTGTAGCTCACTGGTCCTGATAAACCACGGGGCTCTCGAGATTGATCTTAGCATTTTATTTTGAAATCGTTGGAGAATCTCTATGTTAGAATTGCTTGCTGATCCCCACAGTTGTATGCCGTAGGTCCAGATAGGTTTTATGATGCATTTATAAATAAGCATTTTGTTGTCGGTTGAGAGTGGTGTGTTCCTTCCAACCAGCCATTGTAGGTTTCTGCATTCGAGATTGGCTTCAGTTCGTTTGGCTTTAATGTGTTGAGCCCAGGTGAGTCTTCTGTCCAAATGCATTCCAAGATATTTCACACAGTCCTTTACTGGTAAGGTTTCTCCTTTCATACATATTTTTGGGCAGTCTCCTTTACGTAGAGTGAAGGTTATTTGTACTGACTTTTCATTACTACATTTAATCTCCAGCTGTCCAACCAATTGTCTATCTTGTCCAGCTGCTTTTGTAGTTTTTCAGATGCAGTTGCTGGGTTACTGTCACTTGAGAGACAGGCCGTATCATCAGCATATGTAGCTGTCATTACTCCTTCATGCTCTGGTAGATCTGACGTGAAGATGGAATACAAAACAGGTCCAAGTACTGAGCCTTGTGGAACTGATGCTTTGACGTCATAAAGATCAGATATTGCATCTCCGTACTTAACCTGAAAGAGTCGTTTATCTAAGTATGACTTCAGGATCATAAAGTACGAATTTGGTAATAGTTTTTTAAGTTTGTAAAGTAGTCCTTTATGCCATACCTTATCAAACGCCTGCTTTATGTCAAGAAATACTGCAGAACAGTATTGTTTTCTTTCGAATGTTTCTCTTACTTGTTGGACTACCCTGTGAATTTGTTCAATCGTAGAGTGTTCTTCTCTGAATCCAAATTGATGATTCGGTATTATACTATACTCGGCCAGAATAGGTCTCAGTCTGCACAGAAATAGTTTTTCAAAGACTTTAGAAATCAATGGTAAGAGACTAATTGGTCTGTATGAGGTAACTTCATTGGGGCTTTTTCCTGGTTTAAGGATCATTTTTATCTGTGATATTTTCCAGAGACTTGGATAGTAGTGAAGTCTGAGGATGCTGTTAAATATCATTGTTAGGAATACCAGTCCTTTTCTAGGTAGATGTTTCAAGACCTCAGCAGTGATAAGGTCAAAACCAGGCGCTTTTCTATTTTTTAAACTTCTTATGGTCTTTGCGGTTTCTCGAGGGGTAACAGGTTTTATAAGAGGGGACAGTTGCTGGTCACTGCTAAGCAATTCGTCTATTTCGCGTTCCAAATCGTCCATATTTGACTTGTTTGGTTCAAATACTTTGCTCAGATGGTTTGCGAATAACTCAGCCTTTTCTTTATCCATTCTTGCCCACTTGTTTGAAGGGGTTCTCAGAGGAGGAATAGCTTGCGTTGGTCTGTTAAAGTCCTTTGTGATTTTCCATAGTGAGTAGTTATCTTTCTTGGTTGCAGATAATGTACTTAGTTTCTCTTGAAAAGTATTATTGACATTCTGTTTTAGTAGATCTCTGAGTTCTTTGGCAGCGCGATTCAGACGAGTTTTATCTGCCATATTGCGGCTTTGATGCCATTGTCTCCTGCACCAGCGTTTATGCTGTATCTTTGCTCTTATCTCTAGGGGTATACTCATCGTTGCGTAGTTTCCGTTACTCAGTTCGGGAGTTGATAGCCAAGCAGCTTCCTGAATTAAATTAGTAATATACTGAACTGCATCGTCTATGTCGTCTTCATTTTTAAGCCGAACCTTAAGGTCAATCTTATCTTCAAGATACTCACGGAATGCGGGCCAGTCCGTTTTACTATTATAAAGTGTAGACTCTCCTATTTTCTGGATAAGAGTGGCACTAAATGTTCCTAAAACTGGTGTATGGTCCGAGGACCCGTCAAAGGAGGACTTTATTTCTGTGTAGTGTTTTGATATACCTTTAACCACAAAGAAGTCAAGAAGGTCTGGTATTTTATTTGGGTCAGTTGGCCAGTATGTTGGTTCTCCTGTTGATAATGGTAGTAATTTCAGTAGATCCATACATGATTTGAGTGTTCGCCCTCGTGTCGTGATTAGCCTTGAGCCCCAGTAAGTGTGCTTGCAGTTCCAGTCACCTCCACAGATGAATCTTTTCCCTAATGACATGAAGAACTCAATAAGTTGGTCATTACTTAATTTGTGTTTGGGAGGACAATAAACTGCACTAATGTTTATTGATCCAAGTTTGTCCAGTACAGTAATTGTTGTTGCTTGTAGGTAGTCTTTTCTGACTTCACTGTGAAGGTGGTGTTTTAGGTTGTTTTTGACGATGACGGCAGTGCCAGCATGTGATTCTCCATCAGGGTGGTTCGTGTTGTAAACGTTGTAACCTTTCAGTTTATAGGTTTTATGGTCATTTAGGTGTGTTTCAGAAATTAACATGATGTCAAGTTGATTCATGATTAGTATAGTTTCTAGTTCTTGGTTGTTAGGTAAAATACCATTTATGTTCCAAGTGGCAATTCTTAGATCCATATCTATCGGCGATTTTGTATGAGCGATGCAACAAGACTAATCAGTGAAGTCATGGTTTGGAGAAGTTGGTCAATTTTTTCTGTATGTTGGATTAAATATTGTTCAAGACATTTTACTGTCTGGGAGTCGCTTTCTTTTGAATTATAATTCAAAGGTTCCGTTTGTTTTCTCTGTGGCGTTTGGTCCACTGTTTGTCTGTATTGTGGTCTTTCTATGTTCGGAAGGTTTGTCTGTAATACTTTAGTATATAGAGTGTTGGGTTCTTTATTAGGGTCCTGCATTGTTTTATCTGTAGGGTCCTTTTGTTGTTGTAGGTGTCTATTATCTTTTTGTTGATGTACCTTGTCTCTAAAATTCTTCCTTTTGTTTTGCTCTAACTTATGTGTTTTTCTAGCATTTATTTCTTGGTATACTTGGCAGCCCTTATAGCTGGCAGGATGTTTTCCATGGCACAGGGCACAGAGAGCTGGTGTATTGTTGTCTTTATTGCATTCTGTAGATTTATGTGGTCCAGCACATTTTACACACCGGTATGGCCTCATGCAGTAGTTCTTTGTGTGGCCATACTGCTGACATCTGACACACTGTGCAACGTCTGTGCGTTTTCTCGGGTCCTCTATTTTTATTTTTTGGTGGTAGATGTACTGAATCTGTTTAATTTTATAATTGTTTTCATTTGGTTCTATCACAACAAAGAATGTATTTAAGGGTTCTTTTGTTTTCTTTATCCTAGCATTGATAATCTCTCCTTTTATCTTATTTCCAGTTTCTTCTATTGCTTTTGCAATTTCTTCTTTAGGGGTTGTGTGGTGTAAGTATTTAATAACAAATTTTTGACACTTCTCATCCTTCCTAACAAAAGTATGACCAATTAGACCTCTTTGCCGGATATGATTCACTAGACATTTATATTTTTCTACATTTGTCGATGATATAATTAGTTGGTTTCGAGAAACTGTCTTATATGTATAGTCATCTTTGTTAACCACTTCTTCTAGGAATTCTGTCAGTTTTGTAAGATCTTGAATACCATAGAGTATAATTGGAGGTGGTTTTGATATTTTAATTGCTTTCTTCCTTTTCTCTTTTTGACTTTCTTCATCACTGTCGTCTACGTCAATTGTAAGCATCGAGTAACTATTAGTGGTTTTGATTGTTGGTTCTTGAGTGTTTGCTATTGGCATGCTATTCTTCGGTCTTTCTATAGGTAAGTCTTTATTTCCGGTTTGTTAATTAAAATTATCTTTTTCTTACAACTTTTTTCTACAAAATACAAGAAGACATTTTCTCGGCCCTAGAATTTTGATATCCTAACGTAGGTATATTAATTTGCAACACAAATAATAATAAGTAAATATTGATTCAGAAACATCATTTTTTTACGAGATGAAAAAAGCTCAGCGTGAAAGTTGGAAAGAAAACAAATACGATTTATGTAAATCGATCGATACTATAAAAATACAAAGTAAAAATACATACACAACTTCACGCCTGTATCCCGTATGGGGTAGGCAGAACACCAGAGGTAATAAAACCATCTGATGTCACGTTTGACAAATTAGGAGGCATTATAATTGTTGCCGCTTAAGATTGAAATGTTCCACGCTTGCGTGTATAAAAGGTTTGTATCCCGAGATTACCAAAGCAGGGGTTATCTTAACCTAGTAACTTCAAAATAGGGACAGAAGAGATAACTCCTAAACTGGAATAATGTGGAGGAGGAATACTCACAAGGCAGGAGCACACCGTCGTGGTTCACACAGTTGGTATTTACACAAACACTTAGGATTTTACTAGAAGTCTAACAATCTGGCCAATAAATACACTGATATTTAGATTTTTATCAGTTTTACTTAATTTTCACACTCGATGTAATGTCGTTGCGTACGCGGTTCTTGCAAGACGCAATATGACAGTCAAAATCCGTTAGGTGGCGCATACGGCCGCAGTGCGTAAGGGAGCGGGAAGATTTGAACATTATGATGTTAGGATAAGGAAATATAGAAGGACTGTTCCGAAGTCACAACAATAATAGTGAAGAGAGACTATTGCAGTGACAGAGGGTCAGCCTATCGGCCACAAAAAAGCCTCCCATAACACCTCGTCGACCACGAGACCATTTCCCCAAATATAGACCTAATAACCGCAGCAGGTTCCCTCACCCGCTACGGCTGGCTATCGGGAGGGAGAAGGTGAGCGAATCTCCTTCTCCGTCCTCCCCTCCGCCTGCGGCGGATCGGTGCCGAAGAGGCGTCATCCTCCCGGCAACGCTCCGCCGCCTCCTTCTATAGTTCGGTACCGGTAAACGGCACCGAGCACTACCGCCTCGAGTTCCCACGGGGGGACGCTTGCCAAGACGCAGGCAGCTCTATGGGAAATCGAGCGGTACCCTCGCGATGCCCTCACCGCCATGACCCTCTGCGGCTTCCGCAGCAGGGCCCTATTTTGGCGGTTGAGGGCATCCTCCCAGATGGGCGCTCCGTAGAGGGCCATACTTCCCACAATACAAGTGCGTCTATACCTAGCGGAACCCCCGTCACTAGGCAAAAAGGAATGAAAAGAAAAATTTACCCTAAATTTGTTCTATCGATATACATATAGACCATAATTTGTTCCGTCGAGTTTTTCGAGAATTAGGTTTTTTAAGTACACCTTCGCCTAGCAGAATACTTTTTACTTTAATAGAAAACTTAAATAGGAACTCCTTATTAGTCTAGTTAATTAGGGCTACATTAGATCTATTTAAATATGTTGTTACTATCGATCTCTGTTAATTAATTATATCAGACTACAGAAACCTCCACCCAGTTGACTATTTTTTAATTCCGTTATTTCAGCTTTGTATTAGTTTAGTTTATTAGATCTATGTAATGTCAGTCTAAATTTTAACCCCCTTTTATGTTATTTTTTATACAAATAAATTAATTACTCACCAAATAATTTTGAGCTTCATAAAAATACTCCACCAAATCCACAAGACGTTTATACAATTTGTAATAAAACTGAATTCGCTCCTTTCCATCAGTGGTCACAGATTGTATAAATATTTTTAAAAACAAATAAGCCGTGTATAAGAAGTAAGCGTTAATAACTGTCGATATATATAAACTTAGTGTAGGTATTAAAGAAAGAACAAAAAAAAAGTTTATGGTGCCTTCCCATCTCATCGAATAATAGAAAACTTTGTGGGCTGTAACTGCTGATGTAATAAACAATGTCCATTTAAATATGTTTGATTCCAGATTAGAAGGGCATGCAAAATTAAGGTTCTTGTACATTTCTATAATGTTTACGAGAAAATTGTTTAAAGACATTTTTTTTCGACAAACATTTACGATAAAACAGGTATATAAGTACTTCAATATCAATTTACTTCTTCGAAACTTTGTGAATGGGTTCGAATCCGCGTATAATACATGTTTTAGAAGGAATATTGTTATACACACACAAATTATCATTGGCATTAACGTTAATAGAAGCAATAGGGTCATTGTCAGTTTCAGGACATGCTAGGTGAAGAAAAAAAATAACTTCATTTTAAAGTTTTATTACACTTTTTAGATAAAGTATATCAAAATAATCTTAGTGGAATACAGAAATGAGATCAAACTTTAATAATTAAGAAATTGTAGGCAAAAACATTTTTTTTGAGACCACCGAAAATACACAATTGACCACCAAAAAGTACAAAATGTCAAAATTAACGCAACATAGTTGAAACTTAAATTATACAACGTTATTAATTTAAACTTTTATTCCTTTTCTTAAATAATCACAACTGTAATATATTAAATGTCTTTTAATTTTTTTTTATCAAAATAAAATATAAAGACCACCAAAAAGATATTTCAAAAATATACTTTTCGGTGGTCTTGATATTTTTATTTCCTGCTTCTTTTAACTTTCTATTCAGAATCAGACTCAGACCAGAATATAAACTTAGACATTTGTAATTTTCTAGCTTTATCTTCTGAAATTGTCGCCAAAGGAATATCATCAGATGAATCCGAATAAATATCGTTATACTTCCAAATTTTTTCTTTGCGTCTGCTGAATTGAATAGGACTTTGGGTTTCTTGCTGTTCGAAATGTTGCGTTGACTTTACGGGAATTTGTCCTATTTCGTAATGAGAACATATAATATTGGATGGGCACAGTATGCAGCTTAATCGTCTAGCATGCAAAACTCTTGGGTCATCTTTGTGCCAAGTTATTTGATGGATTTTTAATGTTCCTTTAAAAGGTTTTACTTCGGCATCTTTGATCCTATTTTCAATCTCAGTTAAATAGCTATCATCGGTAGCAATAACAGTAATAGCTGGAGCATTTGACTGCAAACAGCTAACAAAATTTTTCATATTAGATATGTCATGGCCAAGAGCTACGTGACGGTCAGCAGTCCTTTTAAGACAACCCCCTATTCCATCTGGAGCGCCTTTGCCATGACCGCTTTCACTAAAGTGCCAATATATTTCTTCTGCATCTAATTTAATACTTAAATATTCAACTAATAAAAGAAACATATTTTTATTCCTGTACTGTGTTACAGGGCCATCGCTCAAAATATGAAAGTTTTTAATATTAGGGACAAGATTGATTTTAATATCTTCTATAATAGGCTTTAAGTGCACACAAATCAAAGCTGGATCATGTCGAAGATTTTCAGAAACTGTGCAATACGATTTATGTTGAAGAATATTAGACTCATCTTTGTAATAAAAAACACTTGTGTGAAGACTCAACTGTGCTTTGGAACCGCCAAAATGAGCTGATTGTACTTCGCTACTATATTTGCATGAGTAATTTTCAGAAAAATCGCAATGTAGCAATCCAGTTTCTGAACTGAACATTTCTTGTTTTATTTTGCGTATCACATTTGTTTGGTGATAAATATTAGCAAGATGCTGCATGAATAGAGGCATTTTCATATTAAAAGTATCAATTAATGTCTTTTTCTTGGTAAGAATTTTTTCTTTTATAGTTTTCTGACACATTTTTTCTTTTCCTTTTACTATAGTTGCAACTTTTTTGGTGGTCCATCTTTCATACGATATTGTGTCATTTTCGAAGAATGGACATAATAAAATCTCTTTGTTTGCACATTGAGTACATTTCCTTTCTAGGCACACTTCGTTCAAGTTACCGTCACAACAAAGGGTCTTAGCCACTTCTAAAGCAGTGTTTTCTTTAATAGTCTGCCCTAACTTTAGTGCTTGCACAATTAAATTTATGTTTTCGTGCATAGCGCAAAGGCAAGTATTTCTTGCTGAAGCTTTTGGGATTAGGACCCAAAATGGACGGTTTCTACAGAAAGTTTTATAAGATGTAAGTTTCCCAGTTTCTTTTTTAAATTTTACATGTAAATTTAACAAGGTATCATTCAAAAGGCGAATTTGTTTTTTTATTTTCTTTTTTGTTATAGTTTCTTTTTTTCCAGACGTGAGACGACTATTTTGGTCATCAAGTAGAAAGCTGTGGATTAACATTTTTATAGACTCGGCACTTTTAGATCTACGGGGTGTATTTATATTTTCCTTGTTCTGATCGTATGTCCTACTGGTATTCTTTTTTTGACCGTTTTTAGTTCTCATTCGATGTTCTCTCATTCTGTACATCGATAATTTATTTTCAAGTGCTTGTAGTCTTTGCTTTAAAAACATATTTTCGGCTTTAAGTATTCTTCTATTTCTAGCAGCGACAGCTTTCCCCGCGGAAACTCTTGATGTGGATGACAGAGGAGTTACAAAAGAAGTTGTTGGGCTATTACAGGGTATAGGAGATGACGGTGGTGTTTCTTCATTCAAAATTGTCTCAGTTCGTCGCTGTATTTTATGCACTTCTCTACGCTTTTTAGCATTTTCTCTCCATTTTTTTCTTAACAGTCTTTGTTCTCTAACACTTAAATCTTTTATAGTTTTTATCAATCCCTGATCTTTTTTTTTATAATAATACTCGAGGTCTTTTTTACGCTTTTCTGCCAAAGTTACTGGATTTTGTTTCATTTTTTCACGTAACTTCCTCATTGTTAGCTTTTTTTGCTCCCGTCTTCGATTTTTTTTTTCTTCATCTGACAGCTTTTTTCTTGTTCTTGCCATTTATTAGCCTAAAAAGCAAGAAAGCGCTTACTTAAATCCCAAACCATAAGCAAACTACCATAAAACACTTGCTGTACAGTTAAAACAACCTTAATGTACGATTCATACTTACTTACGGAAGCGCATCTGGACTTATTTTAAATTGCTAAAGAAAACTGAAATATTCACAAAGGGTCCTTATTTATTACAAAACTGGCCGCGTTTGGACTCAGGACACACTCGTGTCTCAGGCAATAAAAATATTATTTAAAATGCGCTCCAATGTGCTTCCGTATGAGTGAATCCTACATAAGTGTCTTTTCGGTGACACGGTGTCTTTTCGGTGGTCACAAGGGACCACCGAAAAGATGACCACCAAATGGACTTTCTTTACGAAAACATATGTGTTGTGCAAAATTTTGAGGTTAGGAAAAAAAATCTATGCCATTTGTTATTAAATCCTTGCTGTGCGACAGACTAAATCATTATTTGTGTTAATTAATCAAAAACTTACCAATTAAAAGCGTAACCGAAAAGATCAGTTGAAGTTTGACAAAAAAGCAATTATTCGTAATTAAGACACTGTGTACACTCTGACATCAAACACACACTAAAGATGGCTGCCAGGACGCGTTTCAAACGTTATGATATGACGCAACAAAATGGCTGATTTCGTAAACAAAAGTTGTGTTAAAAAATATGAACAATTTTGTTGACCACCGAAAAGACGCCAGTATGTTGTAACAGGTGACAATCATTTACAGTTTCAAGAAAAACTGTATTTTTTACTTGTAAATCATTAAAAGTATTGTGTTTATATACCAACTTTCCCTGAATACAGTATAATTCATGTAAATTTTGTGGCGTATTAAAATTAGAAAGTGTAATATTTGTTTTGATTGATTCGGAACGGACCACCGAAGGAGACAAAAATAACTGAAAATCAAATTAAACAAATCAAAAATATTTATAAATAACTATTTCTTTTCTTCAAAGTTATGAAAATTTAGACTTGTTATGCCGCACATTAACCTTATATAATTTTGTATAAAAATATTTTTTTTTTAGTGTCCGAACCATTTTTGTAGCTTTTTTGACAATGACCCAATACTATCTTGTTTTTGCTTCGAACGAATCCGTAGTTCAAGGAAAAAATAAAATGGAGACCTCTAAATAAATTTATGAAATAATTTTGAAATTTCCTTTCCTGTAGATGTGGATTTACTTCTTTCGGTACATTTGAAGCAACACTTAGAGCGAACATGACTAAAGAAGATCATGGAAACTTTTTGTACTGACGAAATACAATTTCATTATGAATAGTTAACGGTTTTCATGTCATATATGTGTGAGGTGGCATGAGTATAGTGATGATTAATTAAGCTCGTATAATTTGATCATATTTTATTGATTTAGTTATGAAATTGTTTCCTTTATACCTAATATGTTTGGCTACTAGAAGAATTGCTGACAATTTCTTGTCATAGATATAATTTTCATGATTACGTCGTAATTTAAAGAGTATTTGAATGAGTTTAAAGTATGCCTTGTCACGGTGAACAAATGATTCCTCAAGATAAACCAATATCTTTCGTATACACGCCTTTCTAAAACAACAATTTGCTGCGGTAACGCCAAATAACTAGTAGGTAGGTACCCCATCTGGCTAGTTTTTCGAAGTTTGTAGTGATGGCCTAGTCCGTGGAACAGACACTTAAAAGTTGACCGAGATGACCATAAATTATGACTATAAATACATAGATGATAAAAGAGACAACACGCAGAGTTATGGCGTTTCTGCTGGATTCGGAATAATATTAATCCAATTTACACAATTATATTGAAAATCCCAACGTAAAATTTAATGAAGAAGTATTACTTTTATGTTAACAATTTAATCTCTTCTTAAAAAACGTAGCATGGGCTTCTTAGAAACCGAAAGGCTAAAAGTAAGCTCTTTTGAAGTTAGGATGATAAAGAAATGCAGTCTGTGAATCACGCCATCTTTTTTTATATATGAATACAATAATACCGGGACCGTGAAGCGGAAATTCTAAGAGGCAAATCGACGATGAATACGTTATTTTAAGAAATAATCATTTTTCTTGCATTTAGTTTTTAATCTACCACATTCACAAAGATATAACGGGAATTAATCTATACATATAATAAAATGGTAGGAAAGTCAAAACTGCACATTGAATATTTTTTTAAAAGAATACTTGGGGTATGATCTACAATCGAAACAGAAACAAAAAATATAGTTTTTAGAATTTTTGTCTGTTCGTCTGTTTGTCTGTTTGTCTTTCCGGGATAAAGTCAAAAAGTACTGCATGGATTTACTTCAAATTTGGCATGAAGATAGTTAAGAAGTCGGGTCAACATATAGGCTACATATTATCACGCTAGCAGTGTTATAATCGTAGGTGCGTTTGGTGCTGCATAGCGTTCACGCAGACGACGTCGCGGGCAGCAGCTAGTTATAAATAATGGCGGGGCTCGGCCACGGGGCCTCTAGTACTTTTCGAAGAAAACAATGAAGTGTATAAAAAACGCTGCAAGACAACCCGCTTCAGTTTTTTTATATATTTCTTTCTAAATATTTCAAATGTAATCGTTACATCTGCCGTAAGGTTGGTTTGCGCTTATAAACTCTTTATTCACCAACTACAAGGCGCACACAAACCTTACGGCACCTAGTCTTTTTTTATATTGTAAGGAAATAAAAAATAATAAAATAAAATATTTATTTCCAAAAACCATATTACATTTATAATACTTATCTATAAACCTCGCACTAGGCGCAGCCTGTATCGCGAGGTTTATACCTATTTTTACATAACCGAGGAATGTTTCCAATTGAATACCTATATTTTAATTTAAAATAAGCATTCTATATAACATAATAAAAAAGTTAAGAAATAAATTTTAAGGGATAAAACTAGTATAGCAATTAATATAAAAAGAATTTTAACTTAAACTAATTATTGAATTACAGAATAACAAAAATAATGAGGATATTCTTAATAATGTGTGTGTGAGAGTGTGTGTGTGAGAGAGAGTATAAGTGTATGTGTGGATATGTGCGTGTGTGTATCATGCTTTATCATATTTTCATGACAGAACTCTTAATAATTTTTCCGTTTCTGTATAATTTAGAGTCAATAGAAATCTTTGTGATAAAAGCTTAGCTTCTCTGACATTTAAGTGTATTAAAGTAGGGTATTTCGTTAAAAATTTATTATAAACTAAGGGTGCCAAAAAATTTTTAAAACGACACACGAATGCCGTTTTTACTGTTGGTGTTGGAACCGTGGGTCTTCGTTTTTTGATTATATTAATATAATAAGGCGAGTTGAATACAGTTCTATGCATAAACATTACTAAGCGTAAGATGTATAGTCTGCGTACACTTAAAACCAGTGATTCCTCATAGAGAGTTGTGGTGGGATAGCGCCGAGGCTTTTTCAAAGAAACCTTAAGCACAGCCCTTTGAGCTCTTTCTAGAGATAAGACAGAGGAAGTGGTTGCCCCGCCCCATACTAGTATGCAGTAATTTATGACAGATTGGCACAGACTTATGTAAATGGTTTTTAAAAGATTCTTGTCAGCAACATCACGCAGCAGCTTCATTGTGTAAATAAATTTCCTAGTTCGAGCTGTTGTGACTACGATGTGTTCTCGGAAACTTAAATTATCATCCAACACCACTCCCAGATATTTAATTTTAGTAGCTCTATCTATTATATGGCAGTCACAGCAGTCAGTCTCCGACGCGCCACTTGACAATGAGCAGTTATAATTATGCAATTTAATTTCGTGCATATCTAGAGGAGGTGCAGATGCTTTCGTTTTATGAAAACATAAAAACTTTGTCTTTTGACTGTTGAGGGTAAGAAGATTCTCGCTAAGCCACAACGAAACTGACATAAAACCCGTCTCCATTCTGTCATATGCCTCCCGCCACGATTTTCCATGAAAAATTAAAGCCGTATCATCTGCGTAACATATCACGTCAGTGTTTTGAAGCGGTATGGAGGTTATATCTTTCATGTAGATGAGAAATAATGAAGGACCGAGAATACTACCCTGCGGGACGCCAAAATGCACAATTTGGGATTTGCTAACGCAGGAACCTATTTTAAGGCATTGTCTTCTTTCAGATAGGTAGCTGGTAAACCAAGCAAGAGAAGTGCCTCGAATGCCAAGAGTTTCCATTTTTTGTAATAGTATAGGGATGGAGACAGTGTCAAACGCCTTGGCGAGGTCAAGGAATACGCCAACACAGCTCTTGCCATTATATATGTGTATATATAAGGATAGGACGTTTGTCTTCCATGCCACCTGATGGGAAGTGCGCATGAAGACTATGGTGTTACACGTCCATCCACGAGAAACCTATTCACTCGACACTCAAAAGTTCCAGGACTGTAGTGGTCAGGAAAAACAGACGCAGACAGATTGTTCCACTCCTTGGCAATCCGTACCAAAAAGGAACTATCGAAGCGTTTTTTTCGACTTCTTGGTAAATCCACTATATAGGGATGGAAGTTCTGTCTGCGTCTGGTAGTCCGGTGGTAAAAAGGGGTGGGTTCAATTTGGTCAAAAAGAGCACTAGCACACTCACCAAAATGTAGCCGATAAAATACTGTCAAATAAGCAACCTTACGACGATGCTCCAGCGTCTACAATTTTTTATTTGTAAGGTTGTTGTTATTTATGATTTTACGGGCTCTTCGGTCAACAGAGTCTAGCGCTTCGAGCTGGTATTTGGCAGAACCATCCCAAAGGTGACTACAGTACTCCATGCACGACCTCACTTGGGCTGTGTATAAGTTGAGCAGCCGTTCAGGGCTGAAGTACCGCCGGACCTTCGAGATGATACCCAATTTTTTTGGAAGCCGTTTTTGCCATAGACTCAATTTGTTGACCGAAGTTTAATTTGGACGTTATAGTGACGCCCAAAAGCCCTAGTTGGTCGGTGATGGGAACAGATACATTCTGGAAAGTGGGCGTAAAAGTAAAAGTGCTCTTTTTCGCGGAGAATAGACACGCTTGTGTTTTGGAGGCGTTGAATTTGACCAGGTTAGATTCGCCCCAATCGGACACATTCCGCAAGGTCGAATCAACGCGCTCAATCATAGACCTTCTCAAAACCTGGATTTCATGGGCGCTCGTTCGCGCATTGGATATATATCTCTCAACAACAGTGCTGTCATCAGCATATACAATAATGCCGGGTGTTAGGAGGTCATTAATGTGCAGCAAGAATAAAGTTGCAGAGAGAACAGATCCCTGAGGTACCCCGGCATTAATCGTCATTAGGTCAGAGGAGTAGCCGTCTAAGACTACTCGAATCGACCGTTCCCTCAGAAAATCAGATATCCAGTCGCAGAGCCCGGTCTGTATGCCATATGCTGGAAACTTGCTTAAGAGACCATCATGCCAGACCCTGTCAAAGGCCTTGGATATGTCTAAGGAAACAGCTATTGCTTCACCATGAGCCTCCAAGGCCTCACTCCATAAGTGTGTGGCATACACGAGAAGATCGCCGGTCGAGCGTCCACTGCGGAAACCATATTGGCTATCGCTTAGGAGCTCGTTGGTCTCGAGGTATGCCAGGATTCGATTGTTCAATACACGTTCCATGACTTTGCAAAGTATGGAAGTGATTGAGATTGGTCGATAGTTGACAGGATCAGCACGGCTTCCCTTCTTCGGTACTGGTTGTACGTTAGCCAGCTTCCAGGATTTGGGGACTTTACCAGATTCCAAAGAGAGTCTATAGAGACGCGTCAAAACGGGAGGCAACTCAGCTGCACAGCGTTTCAACACCACTGCAGGAATACCATCTGGACCGCTAGCCTTATTCTCGTCTAGGTGCAGCAAGCAGTTAAGAACCTCCTTTTGGCGAATGTGAACGGTACCCATTGTAGGACCGAACTGAGGTAATTGGGGTGGGATTTTTCCTTGGCTATCTAGACGAGAATTTTCCGCAAAGATACTGGCAAATAAATCCGCCTTTTCCTTAGCGGTGTGGGCCAGAGAACCGTCAGGTTTCCGCAGTGGCGGCAGCGATGGGCGTCAAAAGTTCGTTTCGACCGACTTGGCGAGGGACCAGAAAGCTTTGCTTCCCGAGGGGTATGACGCTATTCTGTCTCCAATACCGCCTATGTGGGCGAAACGAGCTCTTTTGATCACCTTCTTGCAGGACTTGGCGGCAGCATTGTACCTCTTCTTGTGTTCATGCGAATTCACGGCTTTGCTTCTGCGAGCGGTTGCCCAGGCTTTGTACGCTTCTCGCTTACGCTTTTCAACGGAAAAGCATTCAGCACTAAACCATGGGCGAGCTTTGGTTTCAAGGGATAGGTCAGCGTAGGGAATGAAGAACTCCATTGCTTGACCTATCACACTTGAGACTGCATCAGCGCAGCACGATGGATCGGTTGATGTAAAACAAGCTTGCCGCCACGCATAAGATGCGAAGAAATGTCGCATTTCATCCCAATCTGCCGACTTGTAACGCCATACTTGCCTAGAACCACTTGGTCGGGTGTCAGGTGGCGAGTACTGCGATACAGATTTCACCAGACAGTGATCGGATGTCCCTAAGGGTGCAGTGACAGACACCGAATATCTGTCGGGATCGGTTGTCAGCAGAAGGTCCAGTCAGTAAGCAGTGTGGCCAGCAACGTCTGGGATGCGCGTAGGCTCGTCAACAAGCTGAGAGAGGCGATGAGTGAGCGAAAACTTAAAAGCCTCTCTACCAGCATGGTCAGTGTTCTTTTTTTTTTTATAAGTGACTAAACCCGCGTTTGACCTCAATCTCACCTGATGGTAAGTGACGATGAGGTCGAAGATGAAAGCACACGGGTTCAGGAAGGAACTGGCTCTTTATACAATATTGCCGGAACACATTACCGCCGGAGCGGTAACATTTGGCGGCAGACTTTATATAAAGAGTGGTCGCTAGCCAGGCGGACCCAGAAGGGATCCTACCACCAAGTGTCTTGAAACGGGTATAACCACTGTCCGTGGTGTGCGTTAAAATCCCCCAGGAACACCAACTGCGCTGTGGGAAAACGTTGCTGAACCTTGTCCGCTGTACTGCTGAGATAGTCCATAAGCCTTGTTGTCTCCCGATCTCCGCTGTGTGACCGATAAATACCAGCGTATACCATTTGGTCTAGGCCGGTATCTATGTGAACCCACATAACTGAAAGGTCTGGCACTTCTAAGTAACGGAGACGCTGACAACAGATCTTGTCACTGGCATACATGCACACCATGGCGTGCGGGTGGAATTTGGACACCAGGATGTAACCTGGGTAACAAAGGTATGCCGAGTCTGACGGATCACAGATCTGCGTCTCCGTTAGGAAGAGTAGGTGGGGTCTCTCCGTCTCGAGGTGGTGGTGGACATCATTGAGATTGGCGTGCACTCCTCGGATGTTACAGAAGTGCACTTTAAACGAGAGGAAGTGCAACCGCTGTGTTACCTTACTCTTCTTTGGACCTTTCATTAGTTTTGGAGTGGAGTGAATAGGGAGGAGAACAGAAGTTGAGTGAAGTGCTGCAAATGGAACCAAGCAACTCGATAGGGGTAACGCACCTTTGGGAAACTCGCTTGGAGACTGCGGGGATGCCCGAACCCCCCCGAGTTCGCCATCAGGTCCTCACAAACCGGTCGCCAGCCGGCACGATGGAGCCTCCCGGGATTTTTCGCGAGGAGGCGGGGCAGCCTTTTGCATGTGGCTGGCATGCTACTTGGGCCCCCTACTACCTGCGGTCGGTCAGCGGTGCACCGTGCTTCGGATCCCGCTACCCTCCAAAACGAGTCACCCGGTGAGTCATTATCCCACGAGTTGAAAACAGTTCTCCGATGCAGCACTCAGACCTATCCTCCTCAATGGCTACACTAGATATCATGCCGGAACGCAACTAGGTTACTTGGCGGCATGGTGTTGTCTAGTGGGTGGTGACAAGCCACGGCCGAAGCCTACCACCAGATTTTACTGCTCGTTTAGCACCACCCAGGGATCACGTACAAGGCATCGAGGGCTAAACCTTGCGGACGCGAGCAGTTTTCAGTCTTGCCATAAACATTGTAAACAAAGGATTTTTTTTTTCTATTACAAATACCATTATTACTTTTACAGTGTGTAAGTTTAGTACATAAATATAAAGCAATTTAAAACATAAAAATCTTATTCGAAGTGGTCTCCATTGGCTGTCATAAATTTCTTTAAACGTTGAGGCCAGTTATCAATAGAAGCACGCACTCTTTCCATTGGATAATGCTTCACTGCCAATTGTATGGATTGTTTTAGGGACTCTAAATTATAATGGCGTTTAGAGCAAGCCGTACTCTCTAAAACTGGGGACCGAGACTAGACGACGACCAGTCTTCAGCTCTGATGAAGTCGGATTCTTTCGTTTTCAACCAAGACTGCGTGGACCGAGCTTTATGAACCGGCGCCGAGTCTTGCTCGAAGGACCATTCTTGGTTCGTTGAGATTAATTACATTCTCAAGAATGGTATCTTGGTACATTTGTGCCGATGTTTTGATACCTTTTTCACAAAAGTATGGTTCAGTTACTCCTTCATAGCTAACACCCCACCAACCATCACTGAAGTCGGATAATGCCCACGTTGCACTCTGTCGACTAATTGTGAGGCTTTCTTAGAGCTTTGAGCCTAAAACCAGTCATACGTTTGTTAAATTGTTGCTCAATTGTAAAAGTTTTCTCATCCGTAAACAAATTGTTTCTGTGACATCCCATTGCGTACCGTTTTATGGCGGGTTTCAATATTCAACTGACTACTATACGTAACCGGTACAGGTACAAAACTGGTAGGAAAAAAGTAGCGTTTCACAATATCTACTAGCTACGGGCTGTAAGTTCTCAAATTTGGCATGGGCCCTCCTTGCGTGACGTTCTTCCAAGAAAATAGGTGATATGTGATTTATAGAATATCACGCATTCGCAAATTATTTGTATGATATTTGAACTAAATAAATATATAAACTTATTCAATTTATGTTTGCTATGTTTTAGTATTCGATAAATATATTATAGTACGTTTTTAGAGCTTTTTATTAATAATTGCGTTTAACTGCTTACGTAAAACGAAACGCCAATCCTTCGACTAATTTTGCCATTGGTTGAATCACATTTTTATGACGTCAAAGTAAATATTTAAAAGAAAAATTATGTAATTCAATAATATTCGTCCTTTTTTTCAAAAACAGTTATAGATAAGTTAGAAAGAGAAAACTGGATTATTGATATGTTGACAGATATTTGATAGGAAATTTCGTTAAATGAATAAATTGTTACGTCGTTGGCTAGATAAAATGACCTATTATTTAATTGGTCATACGTAATGAAAACATAACTCCTTATTGGCCGCAGCAGACTGCCATGCTACCTTTACCTCATTGGTTTAAATTAATAACTTGTTACGTCGTCGTTGGCTAGATATAATGACTTATTTTGTAAATGGTCAAATGTAACCTAGCAACCCATTACAGTCAAACAGTTCGTAAGCAGTGGTTTAGATGTCAAGATTTTGAATATGGAAAGGCATTTTGGTAGTGAATTCTATTGTTCGTAGGCAAAACGAACAGTTTTCATAATATTGAAACCCGCCAACACCCCACCAACCATCACTGAAGTCGGATAATGCCCACGTTGCACTCTGTCGACTAATTGTGAGGCTTTCTTAGAGCTTTGAGCCTAAAACCAGTCATACGTTTGTTAAATTGTTGCTCAATTGTAAAAGTTTTCTCATCCGTAAACAAATTGTTTCTGAGTAGTTGTTTCGAATTTACCACCCTATTCTTTTTTTAATTATCAGTTAAGAAATGACCAGTGCGTCTCTTAAAGGCTGCAATTCCTAAGTCATCTTTTAAAACTACACGACATTGTTCGAGGTCATTGAGTTACTATGTACTAACGTACCAGAGAAGACATCGCCTATCCTTGCTTAGTCACATCAAATTGCGGTCCCTGAGCCTCACTTCACTCAGATCTTTGCTATCAATGTTAGATATCATGTGATAGGCCCCACATTGTTTTTTTTGGAAAAAAAGATTGAAATACCTAAAAAATGCCGTGTATTAAGATAAGGCAATAATATCTCCAATTATACTTCCAAGCACAAGGGTATGGTTTTTCAACACTTAAAATTAAGATTTCATAATATGAAAATATAATATGAATAATATTCATCAAAGACTAAAAACATTTAGATGGCAAAAGTGGTAAAATATTTACCCAACATTTACCTAACAAAGCTTTTCGTATTTTTTATGATTATTTTACTCTAACTAAATGTGTTTTTATATACAGAGTGTTAATTCAAAGGGCAGACAAAAATTTTTTTAGAGTTTACGTGTGATGTTAATGTTATGATAAATATGTAAGGTACATATTTAAAATCACTCGAAATTAGAAAATTATAAAAAAATAGTATGCGCGAACTACAAACCAATTATTAACAAGTTATTAATGAGATACACAACACGTTATAAGGTTATCGACCTAGCAAATACATTAATATTCTTGAACAAATACGTACCTTTGTTTGCTATAAGTAAATCGTTTTTATAAATTATACTTATTGTGTAAAAAATGTGACTAAAACACCACCCTGTATAAGTAATACAATACACCATTTTTCTATCTTTTTGGGTTATATGATTTATGCGGTGTATTTGCTTATTTGAACATAATCCTCTAAAGGGGTAAAAGTAAATGTACATTTGCAACGGAACTTAAATGTATATTATGCTGTAATAAGCTAATATCTTGTATTGTAAAAAGTACAATTTAAAACATCGTAAGTACTTAATTGTAAATACGTTAAAAATTATAAATTCTGAAATTCTAGAATAGATTTTAATTTTTTCATTAAGTTTGTAGTTAATTACAATGATTTCATTCAATTATGCAGTAAAAAATTAGCTCAGATTCAGTTCGATATCAATTGATCATTTTACAGCTGATTGGCTAGAACAGTCGCTGTGTGTACGCAAAATCTCAAAGAATTAATCTAAAAATTGAATATAAAATTTGTGAATCCTCATAAAATTTAGTAGGTAAAAGACAAGCGTTTTGTTAAAAACAAAAGTTTTATGTTCTGGCAAAATAGTATATTATGTAACAAGTGAGCTAAGTTGCTAATTACAGTCGAGGCTTAATAATGAGCCGAGACTGTAATTAGCAACGCTCACGAGTTACATACGACGTTTTTCAACACACTTGTGAGTAAAAGACAGACCTACCAACGTGGTCATAAAATTTATTTGAAGCAGCTGTTAGCTGCTGCGCGTCAGTTGCCCTGTCCCATTACACGTACACACGCTATTGTTGCTTGGAGGCGCCACTTTTACGAGTAAAACGTCAAATATATAAAAAAAAAACAAAACTTCATTATTAGAACTGAATTCATCATTCCATACGATGTGCTTCAAATCGAATAGATAAAAAAACCTTCGTGTTCACTTCTGTAATTATAATTTATTGACGACCGCCTGGTGTAGCGGTAACATACATTGCCTTGTATGCCAGAAGTCCTAGGTTAGAATCCCGGCGGCGGCGGATATTTGTGTGATGTCGTCAAGTCATGGATATGTTTATTTAAGTTTATTCTAATTAAAAAATGTATTTAATCAATATGTATGTTTATATATTTCTTAAGTATATCAGTTATCTAGTATCCATAACACAAGTTTTTTAAGAAACTTAATTTGGGCTAGATAATGGTAGTGTGTGTGTCAGAAATATTTATTTATTATTTATGACATGTTACCAGATATCATTAAAATTACGGAATTAAAAAATAAATAACAACCTATAAGTGCTGCCTTATTTATGATACTCAAGTTTGAATAAATAAGGTAGGTAGCTTACTCTTAAATTATTTAAAAGAACATCAACTTCAGTCATTTAAATACTTACAAATGATGCTTTTAATGTAAATACGAAGTAGAACATGAGCGTCATCATGCACGGCACGTTGAAAATTAGCAACAACTGATGGTGGTGTTGAACTATTTGAAGTAATCATTGGTGTCTGGGAGAGGTCACAATATGCTCTAAGTATATTTTGTGACTCATCTAAGGCGTTTGACTGTGTTCAGCATAACATTCTCAGGAAACTCCGCCACTATAGCATCAAAGGCACCAACCTCAAACTTTATAACTCATATCTAAGTGATGGAAGGTTGAGGTAAACCAGAAAAGGTCAGCTGGGTCGGTTGTGAGAACGGAAGAGCCTCAAGCTTCAATTTTAGACCCATTTTTAGTCTATATATATGATCTACCCTCTCTCTCTCTCTCTTAGGTCGGTCCCTCATGTCTGAGGATCGTGGTCAGCATCAGGGTTGCATTTGGAGCGGATGATCTGATCTACCCTATATGGTAGTTAAAAAATGCTTTCCCAAATGTTTGCAGTGGTTTAATGTAAATAATCTAGCTTTCAATGATAAAAAACTAAATTTATAAAATTATCTACATCAAATGTAAGACAAGTTGAGTGTAACCTGCGTTTTAATGGGAACAGGTTGAATCTAGTAGATAACTCTTTTTAACTTTAGATTCCTTACAGCAATTGGGCGCCCATATCTCGCAACTAGCGAGTAGACTCAGTTCTCGCTTCGTTCGCAGTTAAGAAAATTCGCTCATTGACTGATGTTCATACAGCGAAGATCGTTTATTTTAGTTATTTTCACAGTAGGTATATGTATAACAAAATTCCGAAGTCAATCCAATCCCTGCCATTCAATAAATATAAAACAATCATTAGAGACACTTCACCTCGAAAAGCTTAAAATAAAGCTAAAGATAATTTGGACGATAAAAAGGCGTGTGATTGAGCACACAAAAGGATATTTCTAAAACAAATTAATTTTGTTTACGGCTTTGCTGTGCCATGTGGCTTACTGGTGAATTCACTCACTTATTTTCTTGTCAAGACAATAGCAAGTACATCATGCTCACTCCGGCGGCATGGCTAGTGGTAGCGTCGAGTGTCGGTAGCGTCAATATTAGGGAAGAGGGTAACCTCTTCCCTAAAATGTGGTTTTAATTCTGTTTTTACGTTATATGACTAAAGTAGCAATTTAAGAATCATGCTATTTAAAAATAATTGATCATTATTAAGTGACAAAAATTAAAAAATATTACTTACCAAATAATTTTGAGCTTCATAGACATACTCCACCAAATCCGCAAGACTTTTGTACAACTTGTAATAAAACTGAGTTCTTTCCCTCCCATTATTTGTCACAGATTTTTCAAATGTTTTTAAAAACATATAAGACGTGTATAAAAAGTAAGCGTTAATAAGCGTCGACATATATAAATTTTGCATAGGTATAAAGTAAAAAACATAAAAAAAGCTCAAGTTACCTTCGTATTTTATTAAATAACGAATGACATTGTGTGCTATCACTGCTGATGTGCTAAACACTGTCCATTTAAATAAATTTGATTCCAGATTAGAAGGGCATTCTACATTTTTTTTTTTGTACATATCTATAATGTTTACAAGAAAATGGTTTAAGGACAATTTTTTCCGTAAAACATGTACGATGAAACAGGTGTATAAGTACTTTGATACCAATATAATTCTTCAAAACTTTGTGAACGAGTCGGTTGCCGCAAATTGAACATTTGTAAAAAGGAATAACGCAACACACACACAGATTTATCAATGGACTTAATGTTAACGAATCCGTAGTTCAAGGAACAAATAAAATGAATACCTGTAAATAAATTTATAAAATAGTTTTTAAACTTTATTTCCTTCATATATGGATTCACTTCTTCCGGTTCATTTGATGCAGCACTTAAAGAGAACATGGCTGAAAAAGCTCAACTAAACTTTTTGTACTGTGACTGACGAAAAACAATATAATTATGAACAGTTTACTGTTTTAATGCCATGTTTTAATGTTTCGATGAGGTTGTCTAAGTCACATAGTGATGATTCATTTAGTACATTTAACTTAATTATATTAAATTAATTTGATTGTTTCCATTATAATTTGTTAGCCACGTAGAAAAATTGCTGAAAGTATCTTATTGTTGATATACTTATAACACTTACCTCATAATTTAAAAAATATTGTTCATAAATGGAACATTTGAATTAGTTTAAAGTGTACCTTTTTTCGATGAACGAATGATTCCTCACGATTAAATTATTTCTGTCTCAAATGCATTTCTTGTATAGCTCCATAGTAGCGGTCACGTTAGAGGTACATCATCTCAGTCAGGTTCTCCTTTGATGTTTGTACCGTCGCCAACCATGTCATTGAGCGATAGCCCAACCTTAAGTATTAGTTTTGTGAAAATAGCCCAACGTGACTTTTATGTTGAATATTTTTATTACTTCATAATAAAATGTATGACGGGCTTTCTAAAAGCTGAACATATGACCAAAAAGCAAGCAAACCTCATAAAATGATAAAAACATGCAGACTGTTAATCACACAATCTTTGATCTTATATTGTAGAATATTTCAACCATTTAAAGTGACTAAGATCACATTTGATTGAAATACCCAATGTAGAAGTAACAAAAAAAATGGTTTTAAATTAATATAAAACAAGATTTTTCCAATATTTATTTTTCTAATATTTGTTGCACAGTTACATTATTTAGAAAATATGACTAAATTGTACGAGGACAATTAGGTATGTAACGCATATATTTAGCACCAAGACGGGTAAGTCCCAATCGAGAGGGATTACTTTCATGATTTTGAACTTCATTGGTCGAAGCTCTACATATTGTATAAATGTTTGTATGTCGCAATAAGCAACACCTGCAAACAAGCAAATACCCATTAAATAGATAAATCGTGATTATTTGAACTTTAATTTGTTGTTTTATGAAGAGCCAGTTCCTATTTTAACCTGTGAGCTTTCATCTTCGACCTCATCATCATCTGCACTAAGTCGTAATTACAGGGTGTCCTAAAATTAACGCAAGATTTGAATTGAATACAAAACACAGTTTTTATTTTAATATACGAGGGTGGATTGAAAAGTTCGCGGCCTAGTCAAGAAAACAGAATAAAGTACATACAAAAATATTTTTATTTTTCGACGTAATCTCCATTTAGCTCTATGCACTTCTTCCATCTGCTTTCCAGAGCTTCCATACCTGTTTTAAAAAAAGATTCCTCAAGGTCTTCAAAATACAGGTTAACAGAGGCTTCGACCTCTTCATTTGTTAAAAATTTCTGCCCACCGAGGTGTTTTTTCAGGTGTGGAAACAGATGAAAGTCCGAAGGTGCCAAATCAGGAGAATAAGCTGGATGTGGCAACAATTCGAAACCACAAGCACGAATTTGAGCCATAGACTCGACAGACGTGTGGACTCGGGCGTTGTTCTGGTGAAACAACACTTTCTTTCTCAGTAATCCTGGGCGTTTCTGTTTAATTTCTTCACGTAAATGGCGCAGAAGGGTGCTATAGTACGCAGAGTTTATTGTTTCGCCTTTTGGAAGGTAGTCCACCATAATGACACCCTTAGCATCCCAAAAAACCGATGCCATCACCTTGCCAGCCTAACAGAATTGCCTTTGCTTTTTTCGGAGTTGGTTCACCTGATTTTTTCCATTGTTTGGATTGTTGTTTTGATTCTGGGGTATAGTGGTGAACCCAGGTTTCATCCATTGTCACAAATCTGTCAAGAAAACCTTGTGGATCAGCCTCGAACATCTCCAAACAGTCGCGAGAAATCGTGAGTCGAATTCGCTTTTGCTCTACTGAAAGCAATCTGGGGACCCACCTAGCCAAAACCTTAGAAAAGCCGAGTTCATGGACAATGATGTTTTGCGTTCGTTCATATGAGATGCCTTTAGTGTCTGCAATTTCTCTGATAGTCAATCTACGGTCTTTCAATATGAGATCACACACTTTATTGATGTTTTCTTCGGTCGTAGACGTCATTGGCCTGCCGGAGCGAGGGTCATCTTCGATGTTCTCTCGTCCACGTTTAAATTCTGCAACCCATTTTTTCACAGTGGTATAAGACGGGGCAGATTCCCCTAATGTTGTTTGCATGTCATCATGGATCTCCTTTGGTGTTAATCTTTTTTTAAACAAATATTTAATCACATCACGTTGTTCAAATTTCTCCATTAGTGAAAATTTGTTCTACACACGTATTTATATTGTTCGTCAAATTTTATTTAAACGAGATATCAAATTGAAAATTCGCGGGCTGACAATTGAATAATGACAGTTCAAAATGACGGCAGAAAAAATAACAAAAGTTTTTTTTTTAATGGCCAGGCCGCGAACTTTTCAACCAATGTAGTAAAATCAAAAGTGATTGTAATTTTTTTATTGAATCATAAGGTATATAGGATAGAGTTATTTATGGAATAACATTTCGAACTCGTTTGTCAAAATTTTACACGACTGTTCTGCATATTTGGCTGAATTCATTGTCAAATCTCCTCCTTTGGCACGCGTGCTTGTTGACTTGTGGCATAGACCTGTGATTTTAAATATTCCCTTAAAAAGAAATCTAATAGTGTTAAATCGCACGATCTAGGGGGCCAATTCTGATCAATGAAACGAAGAGTACACGACTTGAAAATGTCTCATGCAGTAATTGAAGTGTTTCACGGGCTGTATGGCATATGATACCGTCTTTTTGAAACCACATATTGGCCACATCAACTTCATCCAAACGTGGTAGCGCGTTTAAATCTTGCCTTAATTTTCGGACACCCTATGTAAGCCGTTATAAATTAAAATCATATCATATTTTTTATATGTATTTTATTTATTCAATTGGTATCTACTACTCAATTCCATGAGTAGGTATTAGCAGTAGATCAAATATTAACAAAAAATGGATTAAACAGTAAATTTTCATTAACATACCTTGCGTTGGTTTAAGTTCATTAATCTTTAATTCGAGGAGAACTATTTGCAGCCTATGTGCCTGTGACTTTAGCTTTGCAGCCATAAATGCAGGTATGAAAGTTTCGATACACGCCATAATAATCAATGAAAGTGATTCCACGGCAAGTCCAACACCCTGCAATGTAATATATATTTCTTAACATTGTTTTTAAATCTAAGCTGACACACCAGCCGTGCCCCGAAACTAAACTATCAATGAGCAGTTACGAAAACTACACATCCTTTTTAAACCCATATCAAAGCACGTATCAAAAAGTTCGATTTCTTTACTATGTCAACAGGGACAAAGGCAAATATTTGACCACACCTGATTTAGGCAGACCCTTTCGTCAATGTTGTATCCTTTTTATTGTTTGGTAAAGCTGAAGACGATATCCCTTGTGTGTTTCCCCAGCGTGAAAGTATCACCGAATTAGTTAGAGATATTTGTCACCAAGTAAAGGGGAAGTCAGGACCATAACGGACCGTAAACATTACCAGGGACTTATGGATTTGGTGCCCTCCGAAGCATGAGTACATATATTTCAGAGTTTTTCTTTTAACCATATCGAATTAAATTAATTAGACGGGTTGCCTGGAAGAAATCGCTTAGAGCGATAAGGCTGCCCACATTATCCATATTTGTTTTATAAAATTTTGTTATGTATTTGATTTCTGTTGATAATAAAGAGTATTTATTATTATTAAATGAAAATTACCCATTTTAGCCAAATTTATAGCGATCATTAATGCCATAATGGTTTCATGAGGAGAGTATTATAGTGAACACAGTCAAAAGCCTTCCACAAATCACAGAAAATATCAAAGGCATATCTGACAATTTCAGCACCAGCATCAGTTGTTGAGCGACCCAGTGTGAAACCAAATCTATTTGGAGTCATTAAATTATTGTTTTAAAAATTTAATTGAAAATAAGCTTTACAAATGATTTGCTAAGTGTTGGTAATAGGAAGATTTGACAAAGTAAGTGACGTCTCTATATTTCAATAAATCAGAAAACACACCATTATCGACGTATTTATTAAATATGGTGGATTCCTTTTAGACCTTTACATACCTCGCTTTCAGTAACGTGCCTGAAAGTAAGATTGGTATTGCATTTATTAACATTTTCTTCAAAAAAGATTTAAGCATTTTTTATTTGTAAATAATAATTGTGTCAAATGTGTTTTGTTCAAGCGGAAGTGAACATGGACATAAAGATCCCGTTAATATCTATT
The DNA here is from genome assembly GCA_944452665.1 of Stenoptilia bipunctidactyla. NCBI lineage: Eukaryota > Metazoa > Arthropoda > Insecta > Lepidoptera > Pterophoridae > Stenoptilia > Stenoptilia bipunctidactyla. The sequence continues at coordinate 15,268,366 of OX101734.1, read as the reverse complement.
GAATTGCTCGAAATTTATTGTAAGATCTGAACTAGAATGTTTTGATCAGATATACTCTGGGGATTATTTTATGGTTTGGTAACTGGACACTAAATCTTGCCGGAGTCAACAAAACAGTTCTGCTGTGACAGCATGTATATCAAGTTGAGAAACTCAATACATTCTACAATTCATTTTATGATTCCATATTATATGTGTTGAATGGATTGTCTCTCCCTATCTGTGTATCTTTATAAAAATCTAGGTGTTATTTACCACTTTACAACACTTTCACGGAAATAATGTGGTTCGTAATATCCTAATCTCATGAGCCCCGCATGTATTAATGCTATGTTGTAGATATTAGATCAAAAATGCGAAATTTGACTACAAGATAGATAAGTTCGAAGTAGGTTGCAGTCTATCTCGAATTAATCTCTATTTCAACATTTATTTACACTTTGAAAATAATCTATCCGCAGAGTCGAATTTTGCGTTTGATATGAATTTATTCTGATCCGGTATTCAAATATAAATAGTATACTAAAGTTATTTAATATACTTACAAATGTTGATTTTAAGGTAAAAACGATGTAAAACATGAGAGCCATCATGGCCGGCACGTTGAAAAAGAGGCTCCCAAAACACTGAAATATTTTGTTATCTAAATTATGATATTAAGTAATTTATACGATATTTGCATCTTAACCAAACACAGCCTTGGGTCTGCTGGAAGAAATTTAATTAGAGATTAAGCAGTTCCTTTGGACTTATTTTTGTTTAATGTGTTTCTATACTGTATCTAAACTTATGTAGACTAATACGTGTATAAATAACTTGAAGAACGCTTTTTATTTGCAAATTGATTTTCAGAATTGTGTTTTTTAATATAGTTAATTAAAATTATCTTTTTCTTACAACTTTTTTCTACAAAATACAAGAAGACATTTTCTCGGCCCTAGAATTTTGATATCCTTACGTAGGTAGGTATATTAAATTGCAACACAAATAATAATAAGTAACTATTGATTCAGAAACATCATTTTTTTACGAGATGAAAAAAGCTCAGCGTGAAAGTTGGAAAGAAAACAAATACGATTTATGTATATCGATCGATACTATAAAAATACAAAGTAAAAATGTATAAAAATATACACAACTTCACGCCTGTATCCCGTATGGGGTAGGCAGAACACCAGAGGTAATAAAACCATCTGATGTCACGTTTGACAAATTAGGAGGCATTATAATAGTGAAGAGAGACTATTGCAGTGACAGGGGGTCAGCCTATCGCCCACAAAAAAGCCTCCCGTAACACCTCGTCGACCACGAGACCATTTCCCCAAATATAGACCTAATAGCCGCAGCAGGCCTCACCCGCTACGGCTGGCTATCGGGAGGGAGAAGGTGAGCGAATCTCCTTCTCCGTCCTCCCCTCCGCCTGCGGCGGATCGGTGCCGAAGAGGCGTCAGCCTCCCGGCAACGCTCCGCCGCCTCCTTCTATAGTTCGGTACCGGTAAACGGCACCGAGCACTACCGCCTCGAGTTCCCACGGGGGGATATATTTATATTTATGAAAACATTATCTATATTTATAATAATAGTAATAAATTTAAAAGTAGGAAAGATAATCATGATACAAATTACTTTGTAAGGAGTAGGAACGACCATAAGTTAGCGTTTCCTAAATTAAGGCTGGCTAAAAGCAGCAAATCATTTATTGGAATGTCAATACGTATATATAACAAAATTCCGAAGTCAATTCAATCCCTGCCATTCAATAAATTTAAATCAATCATTAAAAACACTCTATCTCGAAAAGCTTATTATAAAACTTAAGATTACTTAGATGATAAAAAGGCATGGGATTAAGCACAACAGGATATTTCTAAAAGTTTTTTTTTTTTTTTTTTTTTTTTTTTTTTTTTTTTTTTTTATGAATTATGGATAGGACGTTTGTCTTCCATGCCACCTGATGTTAAGTGAACATGAAGACTAAGGTGGTACACGTCCATCCATGAGAAACCTATTCACTCGACGCTTAAAAGTACTAGGACTATACTGGTCAGGGAAAATAGACGCAGGCAGTTCATTCCAAACCTTGGCGACCCGTATCAAAAAGGAACTGTCAAAGCGCTTAGTTCGACTTTTCGGAATATCTACCACATACGGATGGAAGTTCTGTCTGCGTCTAGTAGTCCGATGGTAAAAGGGTGAGGGTTCAATTTGTTCAAACAGAGCACTGGCGCACTCACCAAAATGTATCCTGTAGTACACGGTTAGACACGCAACCTTACGACGCTGCTCTAAGGTCTGCAGTTTTTTGGTTGTAAGGTCACCGTCGTTAATTAATTTACGGGCTCTTCGGTCAACGGAGTCCAGCGCTTCTAGTTGATATTTGGCAGAACCATCCCAAAGATGACTGCAGTACTCCATGCATGATCGCACTTGTGCTGTGTATAAGTTAAGAAGCTGTGCAGGGCCGAAGTACCGCCGTACCTTCGAGATGATTCCCAACTTTTTCGAAGCTACTTGAGCCATGGACACAATTTGTTGACCGAAGTTTAAACTGGATGTTACAGTTACGCCTAAAAGCCCTAGATGGTCAGTGATGGGGACAGATACATTTTGGAAAGTGGGCGTAAATGTGAAGGTGCTCTTTTTTGCGGAGAATAGACACGCCTGAGTTTTGGACGCGTTGAATTTGACCAAATTCGACTCACCCCAATCGGATACTTTTCGTAAGGTCAAATCAACGCGCTCAATCATTGACTTTCTTAAACTCTGGATTTCACGGGGGCTCGCTCGCGCTATTTATTAATAATTATTAATTACTTAATAATTTTGTTAATGGCTTGGCTGTGCAGTATATGTATGACATACTGGTGACTGTCCCACTAACTTATTTTCTTGTCAAGACATCAGCAAGAACGTCATGCTCCCTCAGGCGGTCACCCTCTTCCCTAAAATATGGTTGAGGAGGGTGATGGCTGATGCTTGCGTTAACTCGTGAACGGGTGCTGCTAGCGGTGCCAGGTCGTTTTGCTAATGATACTATGACTATTTTATTCCATTCTTGTTCAAATACTCTGGTCCTAGTTTGTCATGTTCGTATCGTGCATCCATAGCTAATTGCATCTGCTATGTAAGCAATTTGGTTGTGGCTTGACATTGGCTCTCACAATTAGCTGTCTTGTGTTTGTTTTTTTTTCATGTCACGGTCAATTTGTACTGTACCTATTTGTATTAATTTGATAATTCTGACTGAAAAAAAAGTGCCAAGAGTTTTTTTCCGCCGGCTTTTTTTGTCTCTTGGTCTACTGTAATATTTAACAACTATCAACAACTAGTTAAAGCCGAAGTATGTGATGGATGACTGACTTCATCAAGTGTTTTGTGAAACTCCTAAGATGAATAAAACTTTTTGAATTTTTGAATTTTGAATTTTGGACGCTTGCCAACACGCAGGCAGCTCTATGGGAAATCGAGCGGTACCCTCGCGATGCCCTCACCGCCATGACCCTCTGCGGCTTCCGCAGCAGGGCCCTATTTTGGCGGTTGAGGGCATCCTCCCAGATGGGCGCTCCGTAGAGGGCCATACTTCCCACAATACAAGTGCGTCTATACCTAGCGGAACCCCCGTCGCTAAGCAAAAAGGAATGAAAAGAAAAATTTACCCTTAATTTGTTCTATCGATATACATATAGACCATAATTTGTCCCGTCGTGTTTTTCGAGAATTTGGTTTTTTAAGTACACCTTCGCCTAGCAGAATACTTTTTACTTTAATAGAAAACTTAAATAGGAACTCCTAATTAGTCTAGTTAATTAGGGCTACTTAGATCTATTTAAATGTGTTGTTACTATCGATCTCTGTTAATTAATTATAACAGACTACAGAAACCTCCACCTAGTTGACTATTTTTAATTCCGTTATTTCAGCTTTGTATTAGTTTAGTTTATTAGATCTATGTAATGTCAGTCTAAATTTTAACCCCCATTTATGTTATTTTTTATACAAATTAATTAATTACTCACCAAATAATTTTGAGCTTCATAAACATACTCCACTAAATCCACAAGACGTTTATACAATTTGTAATAAAACTGAATTCGCTCCTTTCCATCAGTGGTCACAGATTGTGTAAATATTTTTAAAAACAAATAAGCCGTGTATAAGAAGTAAGCGTTAATAACTGTCGATATATATAAACTTAGTGTAGGTATTAAAGAAAGAACAAAATAAAAGTTTATGGTGCCTTCCCATCTCATCGAATAATAGAAAACTTTGTGGGCTGTAACTGCTGATGTAATATACAATATCCATTTAAATATTTTTGATTCCAGATTAGAAGGGCATGCAAAATTAAGGTTCTTGTACATTTCTATAATGTTTACGAGAAAATTATTTAAAGACATTTTTTTCCGACAAACATTTACGATAAAACAGGTATATAAGTACTTCCATATCAATTTACTTCTTCGAAACTTTGTGAATGGGTTGGAATCCGCGTATAATAAATGTTTTAGAAGGAATATTGTTATACACACACAAATTATCATTGGCATTAACGTTAATAGAAGCAATACTATCTTGTTTTTGCTTCGAACGAATCCGTAGTTCAAGGAAAAAATAAAATGGAGACCTCTAAATAAATTTATGAAATAATTTTGAAATTTCCTTTCCTGTAGATGTGGATTTACTTCTTTCGGTACGTTTGAAGCAACACTTACAGAGAACATGACTAAAGAAGATCATGGAAACTATTTGACTGACGAAATACAATTTCATTATGAATAGTTAACGGTTTTCATGTCATATGTGTGAGGTGGCATGAGTATAGTGATGATTAATTAAGCTCGTATAATTTGATCATATTTTATTGATTTAGTTATGATATTGTTTCCTTTATACCTAATATGTTTGGCTACTAGAAGAATTGCTGACAATTTCTTGTCATAGATATAATTTTCATGATTACGTCGTAATTTAAAGAGTATTTGAATGAGTTTAAAAAATGCCTTGTCACGGTGAACAAACGATTCCTCAAGATAAACCAATATCTGTCGTATACACGCCTTTCTAAAACAACAATTTGCTGCGGTAACGCCAAATAACTAGTAGGTAGGTACCCCATCTGGCTAGTATTTCGAAGTTTGTATTGATGGCCTAGTCCATGGAACAGACACTTATAAGTTGACCGAGATGACCATAAATTATGACTATAAATACATATATGATAAAAGAGACAACATGCAGAGTTATGGCGTTTCTGCTTGATTCGGAATAATATTAATCCAATTTACACAATTATATTGAATATCCCAACGTAAAATTTTATGAAGAAGTATTACTTTCATGTTAACAGTTTAATCTCTTCTTAAAAAACATAGCATGGTCTTCTTGGAAACCGAAAGGCTAAAAGTAAGCCCTTTTGAAGTTAGGATGATAAAGAAATGCAGTCTGTGAATCACGCAATCTTTTTTTTATATATGAATACAGTAATACCGGGACCGTGAAGCGGCAATTTTGAGAGGTAAATCGACGATGAATGCGTTTTTTGACGAAATAATAATTTTTCTTGTATTTAGTTTTTAATATACCACCTTCACAAAGATATCGTGGAAGTCGTCGTGGCGTCATGGTTAATGTGTGTATCATACGATATCACATGTTAAGCAACGTTCGGCGTGGTCGGTACTTGGATGGGTGACCGCCGACCATTAATTTCTCACGACGACTTCCGTGCTTCGGAGGGCACGTTAAGCAGTCGGTCCCGGGTGCTGTATACTTGTATACAGTAGTCGTTAGGGTTTGTCAGAAGCCATTTCGGCGCCCTGAAAATTCTGGCATCCACCAACCAGCACTGGGCCAGCTTGGTGGATTATGGCCTATACCTCCTCGTCACCCAGGGGAGAGACTCATGCCCTGCAGTGGGCTCATTACAAAGAGTTGTAATGATGATGATGATGACAAAGATATGACGGGAATTAATTATAAATAATAGCGGGGCTCGGCCACGGGGCCTCTAGTACTTTTCGAAGAAAACAATGAAGTGTATAAAAAACGCTGCAAGACAACCCGCGTCAGTTTTTTTATATCTTTCTTTCTAACTATTTCAAATGTAATCGTTACATCTGCCGTAAGGTTGGTTTGCGCTTGTAAACTCTTTATTCACTAACTACAAGGCGCACACAAACCTTACGGCACCTAGTCTTGCTATAAACATTGTAAACAAAGGATTTTGTTTTCTATTGCAAATAACATTTATTACTTTTACAGTGTGTAAGTTTAATACATAAATATAAAGCAATTTAAAACATAAAAATCTTATTCGAAGTGGTCTCCATCGGCTGTCATAAATTTCTTTAAACGTTGAGGCCAGTTATCAATAGAAGCACGCACTCTTTCCATAGGAAAATTCTTCACTGCCAATCGTATGGATTGTTTTAGGGACTCTTAATTATCATGGCGTTTAGAGCAAGCCGTACTCTCTAAAACTGGGGACCGGGACTAGACGACGACCAGTCTCCAGCTCTGATGAAGTCCGATTCTTTCGTTTTCAACCAAGACTGCGTGGACCGAGCTTTATGACCCGGCGCCGAGTCTTGCTGAATTCATCATTCCATACGATGTGCTTTAAATCGAATAGATTAAAAACCTTCGTGTTCACTTCTGTAATTATAATTTATTGAGAACCGGCTGGTGTAGCGGTAACATACATTGCCTTCTGTGCCAGAAGTCCTGGGTTCGAATCCCGGCAGCGGCGGATATTTGTGTGATGAACACAGATATTAGTCGTCAAGTCATGGATGTTTATATGTTTATTTAAGTTTATTCTAATACAAATATGTGTTTATTCATTAAGTATGTTTATATGTATATTTCTTAAGTATATCAGTTATCTAGTATCCATAACACAAGTTTTTTAAGAAACTTAATTTGGGCTAGATAATGGTAGTGTGTGTGTCAGAAATATTTATTTATTATTTATGACATGTTAGTGTCAGTCCATACCGCCATTGTCCGTCCATACCGTCCATTGTTATCAAATTTTGCGACACATATTTTCTTTGGGATACTACTCTATACGTAGTAATAATAAATGAATGTTCCAGGTCCTATCTTCATCTCCCGAGATAAGATCTTTTACTTTCGGACAGGATTTCTTCAGCAGATACTACAAAGTGTAATTTTATGTCTAAAAAATTAGACGAGTTCAGGAAAGATTTTTCCATAGGACTTAAGAGCAGAATATTTTTATTTTATACCTGCATACTTAAACCAAGACTTTTTTAAAGATATTTCACTCATTTGTTATTAAAGAAAATAGGTTCGCGAGTTCTCGAACAATGAGTGAAGTTGCAACCGACCGGGCGACCGTTCATTTACCAGTTCTCGTCCCTTTTCGTATGGGTTGTAGTCTTGTGAGAATTACAGGCAAGGCGTTTTTCATTATATTTATTTCACAATTATATAATTCAGAAAATATGACTTAATTGTACGAGGACTATTTCGTAAGTGACACATATATTCAGTACCACGACAGGTAAGTCCCAATCGAGAGGAATTACTTTCATGATTTTGAAATTCAATGGTCGAACCTCTATGTACCTATAGTACAAATGTACGTATGTCGCACTAAACAACACCTGCAAACAAGCAAGTGTTAATTAAATAAATAATACTTAGAGAGATAATAATAGTCGTCGTGGCGCGGTGGTTACTGTGTGTATAGTAACTAAAATCTTACGTAAGTTTACTGAATACATAGTTCTGAGCGATGTAAAGTTCAGAAAATCAGTATTGTTATTCACAGTCTGCGTTTCTTTTAGGAATATCCATAAAATTTATTATGGCAGATGTTCGGCAGATGGGCTTAAAAACATCTACGTTTTCTCAGCTACCAAACAAGGTATACCTAACAATTAAAGCTTTTATTTAAATTCGTAGGAAAATAATAGTTTCATAGGTATCAGTGGAAGAAAAAATAATTACGCATAGTGAGTTAAATGAAATTTTTGGCCCTTTGTGTAAAAAATGTGACTATAAGAATAGGTAGTACTCGAAGCAAGTATGTTCAGAATAGGCCCACGTTTACTATTCTGAGATATTAATACTATTCTCAGTAAGGAGTTCTTTTGTAACACTATATTTTTTTTAAAAAAGGTTTCCCTTTATTACGTCGTAACAGTGACTCGTAAGTATGGTCCGTTAGGAAAATTTTTGTGAGTTCCATAGTGGCATAGAGTAGTAGTAGAGCTTTTTAACATAGTCATTATCTTTTTTCATAAGAGTTTTTTTTTTTTTTTATAAGTGACTAAACCCGCGTTTGACCTCAATCTCACCTGATGGTAAGTGACGATGAGGTCGAAGATGAAAGCACACGGGTTTAGGAAGGAACTGGCTCTTTATACAATATTGCCGGAACACATTACCGCCGGAGCGGTAACATTTGGCGGCAGACTTTGTATAAAGGGTGGTCGCTAGCCAGGCGGACCCAGAAGGGATCCTACCACCAAGCATAATCTGTTTTATTGGTGACGAGCTTTTTCCCACAACTTCGTAAGCGCTAAACTACCCTCCTTGCAAAATACAACCAGAGATCCATTGAAATAACCTTTATACCAAGTTTCACATTCGTGCACTCAAAGAATAAGATTTTTCATACCAACTAAAAAGTCCAATATTTCCCGTTCTCGTGGGAATGGGAATTCCTTCCTTAGTGCTCCCCTACATTCCCTAAAGAATGTATGTTCTCTTTGCGTCGAGTAGTTATGACTGTACGTTGTCTGTCAGTCACTCAGTCAGAAACGGAACAGTTTTATACATAATAATATTAAGATTCTCAGATCAGCTAATTGTACCGTAACTGCTCAGTGTGTTTTTAGTAATTTAAACTATGAAAAAATCAAATTAATGAATTACTTACTAAATAATTTTGAACATCATAAACATACTCCACCAAATCCATAAGACGTTTATACAAATTGTAATAAAACTGAGTTTGCTCCTTTTTATCATCGTTTACAGATTTTTTAAGAGTTTTTAAAAACAAATAAGCCGTGTATATAAAGTAAGCTTTAATAACATAAAAAAGTTTAGGTTTCCTTCCCATTACACCGAATAATAGTAAACATTGTGTACTGTAACTGCTGATGTAAAATACAATGTCCATTTAAATATTTTTGATTCCAGATTAGAAGGAAATGCAACATAGTTTTTTGTACATTTCCATAACATTTTCTAGAAGTAAGGACATTTTTTTCCGGAAAACTACATTTAAAATGCTCAATTATTCTTAAATAAATGAAAAATGTGATAAATAAATTACCCGACCAAGATTCTTCATTTATTTAGGTACATAAGTAGGTACTTTATTATCCATAAAATTCTGCGAAACTTTGTGTTTAGGTCGGTTGACGCAACTTGAATATTCGTTACAAGGAATAATGTAATAAACACAGAGATTACATATCTGTGGAATTAACTTCAGTAGTATTGAAACTATCTTGTTTTTGCTTCGAACGAATCCTAGTTCAAGGAACAAACAATATGAAGACCTCGAAATAAATTTATATAATATAATTGAAATTTCCTTTCTTGCAGATGTGGATTTACTTCTTTCGGTTTATTTGATGCAACACTTAAAGGGAACATGATTGTAGAAGCTCAACGAAAGTTTTTCTACTGAGAATGACGAAAAACAGTTTCAGTGTGTTTTTCAGTGTCAACAGCTAGGTAATGAATTTTATAGCATAAGTGTGACGTCGGTTGCTTGAGTTGATAATAATGATTGATTGAGTAAATTTAATTTTATTAACTTGGCTAATGTAATTGTGTCCTCTATAATTTGGTTAGCTCATCAAAGAATTGTTGACAGTTTCTTTTCATCGATTTTCATATTTATGTCATGTTTCCTTGTGATATGGGATTTGAGTATTCGATGACACAAGTAAATTAGTTTTTTTTTGTCTTCGTTTAGCGTGAGCACATACCTTATCTGAATTTATTGTCTTTATGATAAAGGTTAGCCACGAGTATAGCTATAGTAACAGCTTTTTATTTGATTGTAGCAAAAACCGAATCAAAGTGGACGGGAAGATACGCGTTGTTTTTGACGGTTCAGCTCCCACGTCAACCGGAGTGTCGCTGAAACAGTGTTTACATACAGGTCCGAAGTTACATCGCGACGTGTGTGATGTTTTGACTAACTTCCATCGTCATGCCGTCGTCTTTGTGGCTAACATCCGCATGATGTTCCGCCAGACGGTTCTCCACCCGGATGATAGGAGATACCAGCTTATATTGTGGCGAGAGGATCCCCGGGATCCAATGCTGGTCTATGAGCTGAACACCAACACCTATGGGCTAAGATCGAGTCCTTTTGTCGCGATCCGTTCGCTTTGGGAGCTCGCAGAGCGCGAGCGGCTGCGCTACCCCCGCGCGTCCGCCCTCGTTAAGGGTGACCTCTATGTCGATGATGTCTGGCCGCCGGTGGCTACGATTTGAGAAAATGGTTGTCCAACTCGCCTGACCTTGTAGCAGACCTGCCCAAAGACCACAAGCAGGAGCCCCATCTTTTTGAGAATCCAGATACTAAAGACATGCTGTCTGTATTGGGAGTACAGTACAAGCCAGTCCAGGATTTGTTCACCTATCGACTAGAGCTCCCAAGCCCTAAGGTCTAGACTAAACGAACGGTGCTTTCCACGATAGCTCGTACCTTCGATCCAAACGGTTGGCTCAGTCCTGTAGTGTTTGCGATGAAGTGTTTCCTACAGGAACTATGGGCAGCAGAAGTAACGTGGGATGAGCCCCTCTCCGGTAGTTTGCTACGCGACTGGGTGGCGTTTGTCTCATCCCTCTCCGATGTCAACCGCGTTAGTCTCCCGAGGCGCATATTGCCCACGGGACGGTTCTAGGCCAGTTTACACAGTTTTTGTGACGCGTCTGAGAGTGGATACGCGGCATCCGTGTACATTAGGACGGTTGATGCGACAGGCGTTGTCGATATCCAGCTGGTTACGGCCAAAAGTAAGGTTGCCCCCCTTCGGACTCGATTGACCATTCCGAAGTTGGAGTTGTCTGGGGCTACTCTGTTGGTTCGATAGCTTAACCACGTTGTCGAGACTCTGGGAACAAGTGTCCACTTTGATTCGGTTTTTGCTTGGTGTGATAGTCAGGTGGTCCTTTGTTGGCTGAAAGGTTCAGTCCATACCCTTGAGGTATTTGTGGCCAATCGGGTGTCTCAAATTCAGGCATCAAAGGCCCAGTTGATTTGGCGTCATGTGCCTGGTGAATTGACCCCGCAGACTGCGCCTCTCGTGGCTGCGAGGCGCCAGCGCTTTTGGACCACCACCTATGGTGGGGCCCACCGTGGTTATTACGGTCTGAGGATTCTTGGCCTCACACACCTGCAATGGTCAAAGCACCTACCCTCGGGATGCAGGTTAACGTCGTTGAAACTTTGGCGGCTCCAGACTGGGAGTCCCTTCTCGAACGTTACAGTTCGTTGGATAAATTGCTAGGTGTCACGGCCTGGATACGATGATTCATCTTTAATTGTCGTAATCCCCGGAATAAAATTGAGACTCCGATATTATCTCCGCAGGAGCGTAAGGACGCTCTAGTTTCTTGGGTGCGGATAGTCCAGGAGCGTGCATTTGTTGCTGAGTTAAAGGCCCTCCGCCAACGTACGTCTAAGTTGAAGGGACCTCTAGGGCGCTTGAGTCCCTTCTTAGACGACAAGGGCTTGTTACGTGTCGGAGGTCGCCTTAGGAATGCTCAGCTGCCTTTTGGGGCCCGTCATCCTCTTTTGCTCCCGAAAGACGGCCCCCTGGTGAAATTGTTGATAACGGACCGCCCTGTGAAAAACGCACACGCCGGATGTAATGCTTTAACTGCGATCCTCCAGCGGGAGTTTTGGATTTTGTCGGCACGGAGAGCGATACGATATGTCATCTTTCGCTGCCTCCCCTGTTATCACCTTAACGGCAACATTACGCAGCCCCAAATGGGAGATTTGCCTGCGGATCGCGTCACTGAATCGCTGCCCTTTGCCGGGGTTGGTACGGATTTTGCGGGACCTTTAAACGATTAAAGCTTCACGTCTCCGTAACGCTAAGACCGAGAAGGCTTATTTGTGTGTTTTTGATTGTTTAGCCACTAAAGCTGTCCACCTCGAGGTGGTTAGTGCTCTCTCGACAGAAGCCTTTGTCGCTGCGCTCGGCAGATTTGTTTCGCGTCGCGGACTGCCTTCGTTGGTTCGATCCGACTGTGGGACCAATTTCAAGGGTACCGATAGGTATTTAAGGGAGGTTTACGAATTTTTGGATCGGAGTAATGTTGAAATCGGCTCCACACTTTCTCGTAGAGGGGTGCGATGGCAGTCTGTACTCACCGCCGTCCTGTCCCCACTGGGGAGGGATATTTGAGGCAACTGTAAAGTCCGCCAAAACTCACCTTCGTCGTGTTGTTGGGGAAACAATCCTAACTTTTGAGGAACTCGCGACCGTGTTTTGTAAGGTTGAGGCGGTTCTCAACTCGCGTCCGTTGTGTCCCCTATCTTCTGATGCGAATGATTTGGAAGCCCTTACGCCGGGCCATTTTTTGATCGGCAGACCCCTTAACGCCCTGCCTGAATATCCGTATTTAGATATAAATTCCGGACGGCTCTCGCGATTTGAATTGCTCCAGCAGCTTACGCAGAGTTTTTGGCGCCATTGGCATTTGGAGTATTTGCATATCTTACAGCAGAGGGTCAAGTGGTCTGACAAGACGAACCCACCGAAGGTCGGAGACCTCGTGTTGATCAAGGACCCAAACCTGCCACCGCTCCGCTGGCGTCTTGGACGCATTGTTAAACTTCATCCGGGGTCAGATGTTGCCCCATGCTTGCTGATGTCCTTGTGGGTGACTCTGTTTTGAAGCGGGCAGTCACTACCCTCTCTCGCCTCCCGCTAGATTGAGTTGTCGGACCGTTTGTTACTATCCGGGGCGGGGGGATGTTCGCGCCAGTTACCCAAAGGTGGCACTACTCTGTGATTTTGATTGAATGAAGACGAATTGTTTTTTGACAGACGTCAAAACGTAAAAGTTATATTGTGGAATTGATACTCTGGTGACTTGGCGCCTCGCACATTGATATATTGTTCCGGTTAACCGTGCTTTGGAAATCAAATTTGTGATAATACAAATCGAAAAGTATTAAAGAGTTGTGCAATCTGTGAATTATTATATATGTACTATAAACATATATATGTACTCCAATTACTATAAAACTTTGTACTATAATTTCCAGTAATAATATAGTGATGTAGTTCAGCATGATGATCTTCGTATGTACAGTCTGCCACAGAATTATGTATAACACCTAGTCTCCCGCCCACATACAATATGCATTGTCTGTTTTTTCTAACATTAGGTTCTTTGTTGCCCCCGTAAAATTGGTTATTTACCCCCGCGAGGATAATTACCCCAGGTTAGGAACTATTACCTCCTTACCGCTTTGCATCCTGTAACCAAATTCAATTCTGTATAAGTTCAATTCTACCTATATAGTAGTAAAATTTATGAAAAAAATATACTTGATCAACTCTTGGGCTCTTTCACCAAAAACTATTCACTTCATAATAAACGATTTGGGTTTACAAAGGTTGTTCAACAACTGATGGTGGTGTTGAACTATTTGAAGTAATCATTGGTGTCTGGGAGAGGTCACAATATGCTCTAAGTATATTTTGTGACTCATCTAAGGCGTTTGACTGTGTTCAGCATAACATTCTCAGGAAACTCCGCCACTATAGCATCAAAGGCACCAACCTCAAACTTTTGAACTAATATCTAAGTGATGGAAGGTTGAGGTAAACCAGAAAAGGTCAGCTAGGTCGGTTGTAAGAACGGAAGAGCCTCAAGCGATTCTAGGCCCATTTTTAGTCTATACTATATATGATCTACCCTCTCTCTCACTCTCTCTCTCTTGGGTCGGTCCCTCATGTCTGAGGATCGTGGTCAGCATCAGGGTTGCATTTGGAGCGCATGATCTGATCTACCCTATATGGTAGGTAATAATCACGAGATTGTATTGTATGCTGACAGAGAGCTGACAGAAAATCAATTACGACGTAGTTAAAAAATGCTTTCCCAAATGTTTGCAGTGGTTTTATGGAAATAATCTAGCTTTCAATGATAAAAAACTAAATTTATAAAATTATCTACATCAAATGTAAGACAAGTTGAGTGTAACCTGCGTCTTAATGGGACCAGGTTGAATCTAGCAGATAACTCTTTTTAACTTTAGATTCCTTACAGCAATTGGGTGCCCATATCTCGCAACTAGCGAGTAGACTCAGTTCTCGCTTCGTTCGCAGTTAAGAAAATTCGCTCATTGACTGATGTTCATACAGCGAAGATCGTTTATTTTAGTTATTTTCACAGTAGGTATATGTATAACAAAATTCCAAAGTCAATCCAATCCCTGCCATTCAATAAATATAAAACAATCATTAGAGATACTTCACCTCGAAAAGCTTAAAATAAAGCTAATTTGGACGATAAAAAGGCGTGTGATTGATCACACAAAGGGTATTTCTAAAAGAAATTAATTTTGTTTACGGCTTTGCTGTGCCATGTGGCTTACTGGTGAATCCACTCACTTATTTTCTTGTCAAGACAATAGCAAGTACGTCATGCTCACTCCGGCGGCGTGGCTAGTAGTAGCGTCGAGTGACGGTAGCGTCAATTTTAGGGAATTTTATTAAATAACGAATGACATTGTGTGCTATCACTGCTGATGTACTAAACACTGTCCATTTAAATAAATTTGATTCCAGATTAGAAGGGCATTCTACATTAAGTTTTATGTACATATCTATAATGTTTACAAGAAAATGGTTTAAGGACATTTTTTTCCGTAAAAAATGTACGATGAAACAGGTGTATAAGTACTTTGATACCAATATAATTCTTCGAAACTTTGTGAATGGGTCGGTTGCCGCAAATTGAACATTTGTAAAAAGGAATAACGCAATACACACACAGATTATCAATGGACTTAATGTTAAAAGAAGTAATACTATCTTGTTTTTGCTTCGAACGAAGGAACAAATAAAATGAAGACCTCTAAATAAATTTAGAAAATAGTTTTTAAACTTTATTTCCTTTATATATGGATTCACTTCTTCCAGTTCATTTGATGCAGCACTTAAAGAGAACATGGCTGAAAAAGCTCAACAAAACTTTTTGTACTGTTGCTGACGAAAAACAATATAATTATGAACAGTTCACTGTTTTAATGCCATGTTTTAATGTTTCAATGAGGTTGCCTAAGTCACATAGTGATGATTCATTTAGTACATTTAACTTAATTATATTAAATTAATTTAATTGTAAAACAATTGTGTAATTACAATTTGTTAGCTACGTAGAAAAATTGCTGAAAGTATCTTATTGTTGATATACTTATCACACTTACTCCATAATTTAAAAAAGATTGTTCATAAATGGAACATTTGAATTAGTTTAAAGTGTACCTTTTTTCGATGAACGAATGATTCCTCATGATTAAATTATTTCTGTCTCAAATGCATTTCTTGTATAGCTCCATAGTAGCGGTCACGTTAGAGGTACATCATCTCAGGCAGGTTCTCCTTTGATGTTTGTACCGTCGCCAACCATGTCATTGAGCGATAGCCGAAACTTAAGTATTAGTTTTGTGAAAATAGCCCAACGTGATTTTATGTTGAATATTTTTATCTCTACATAATTAAACGTATCACGGGCTTTCTAAAAGCTGAAAATATGACCAAAAAGCAAACAAACCCCATAAAATGATAAAAACATGCAGACTGTTAATCACACAATCTTCGATCTTATATTGTAGAATATTTCAAACATTTAAAGTGACTAAGATCACATTTGATTGAAATACCCAATGTAGATGTAACAAAAAGAAATGTTTTTAAATTAATATAAAACAAGAAGATTTTCTAATATTTATTTTTCTAATATTTGTTCCACTGTTACATTATTCAGAAAATATGACTAAATTGTACAAGGACAATTAGATATGTAACGCATATATTTAGCACCAAGACGGGTAAGTCCCAATCGAGAGGGATTACTTTCATGATTTTGAACTTCATTGGTCGAACCTCTACATATTGTATAAATGTTTGTATGTCGCAATAAGCAACACCTGCAAACAAGCAAATACCCATTAAATAGATAAATCGTGATTATTTGAACTTTAATTTGTTGTTTTATGAAGAGCCAGTTCCTATTTTAACCTGTGAGCTTTCATCTTCGACCTCATCATCATAGCTACGTCCTATTTTAACCTGTGAGCTTTCATCTTCGACCTCATCATCATAGCTACGTCCTATTTTAACCTGTGAGCTTTCATCTACAACCTCATCATCGTTTAACTCGTAATTACTGGGTGTCCCAAAATTAACGCAAGATTTGAATTGAATACATAACACAGTTTTTATTTTAATATGAAATCAAAAGTGATTGTAATTTTTTATTGAATCATAAGGTATATAGGATAGAGTTATTTATAGAATAACATTTCGAACTCGTTTGTCAAAATTTTATACGACTGTTCGACATATTTGGCTGAATTCATTGTCAAATCTTCTCCTTTGGCACGCGTGTTTGTGGACTTGTTGGCAAATAATATAAATATAAATATTTCTGACACTCACACAACATTATCTAGCTCAAATTAAGTTTCTTAAAGAACTTGTGTTATGGATACTAGATAACTGATATATTTAAGAAATATATAAACATACATATTGAATAAATACATATTTTTAATTAGAATAAACTTAAATCAACATATAAACATCCATGACTTGACGGCTAATATCTGTGTTCATCACACAAATATCCGCCGCCGCCGGGATTCGAACCCGGGACCTCTGGCATAGAAGGCAATGTATGTTACCGCTACACCAGCCGGTCGTCAAAAAAATCTCATAAAAAGAAATCTAATAGTGTTAAATAGTGTTAAAAAATGAAACGAAGAGTACACGACTTGGAAATGTATCATGCAGTAATTAAAGTATTTCACGGGCTGTATGGCATATGATACCGTCTTTTTGAAACCACATATTGGCCGAATCAACTTCATTCAAACGTAAATGGTGGCGGCACGTTTAAATCTTGCCTTAATTTTCGGACACCCCATATAAGCCGTTATAAATTAAAATCATATCATATTTTTAGCAGTAGGTAGATCAAATTTTAACAAAAATTGGATTAAACAGTAAATTTTCATTAACATACCTTGCGTTGGTTTAAGTTTGTTAATGTTTAATTCGAGAAGAGCTATTTGCAGCCTATGTGCCTGTGACTTTAGCTTTGCAGCCATAAATGCAGGTATAAAGGTTTCGATACACGTCATAATAATCAATGAAAGTGATTCCACGGCAAGTCCAACACCCTGCAATGGAATATATATTTGTTAACATTGTTTTTAAATCTAAGCTGACACACAAGCCGTTCCCCCAAAGTAAACTATCAATGAGCAGTTACGAAAGCTACACATCCTTTTTTAAACCCATATCAAAGCTAGTATCAAAAAGCTCGATTTCTTTACTGTGACACACCTGATTTAGGCAGACTCTTTCGTCAATGTTGTATCCATTTTATTGTTTGGTAAAACTGAAGACGATATTCCTTGTCTGTTTGCCCAGCGTGGAAGTATCACCGAATTAATTAGAGATATTTGTCACCAAGTAAAGGGGAAGTCAGGACCATAACAGACCGTACACATCACCAGGAACTATGGATTTGGTGCCCTCCGAAGCATGAGGATATATATTTCTGATAGTCATCCGGTATTCAAATATAAGTTTTATACTAAAGTTGTTTAATATACTTACAAATGTTGATTTTAAGATAACAACGATGTAAAACATGAGAGCCATCATGACCGGCACGTTGAAAAAGAGGCTCCCAAAACACTGAAATATTTAGTTATCTAAATTATGATATTTAAGTAATTTATACGATATTATTGCATCTTCACCAAACCCTACAGCCTTGGGTTTGCTGGAAGAGATTTCATTAGAGATGAAGCAGTACCTTTGGACTTATTTTTGTTTAATGTCTATACTGTATCTCAACTTATGTATACGTGTATAAATAACTTGAAGAACGCTTTTAATTGCAATTTGATTTTCAGAATTGTGTTTTTTAATATAGTTAATTAAAAATTTCTTTTTCTTACAACTTTTTACTAAAAAGTTACAATACAAGAAAGCATTTTCTCGGCCCTAGACTTTTGATATCCTAACGAAGGTACATTAAATTGCAACACAAATAATAATAAGTAAATAATGATTCTGAAACATCATTTTTTTACGATATGAAAAAAACTCAGCGAGAATGTTGGAAAGAAAAATTTTTTTGCTTGGTGGTAGGATCCCTTCTGGGTCCGCCTGGCTAGCGACCACCCTTTATATAAAGTCTGCCGCCAAATGTTACCGCTCCGGCGGTAATGTGTTCCGGCAATATTGTATAAAGAGCCAGTTCCTTCCTAAACCCGTGTGCTTTCATCTTCGACCTCATCGTCACTTACCATCAGGTGAGATTGAGGTCAAACGCGGTTTTAGTCACATATAAAAAAAAAAATATGTTACTATAAAAATACAGAGTAAAAATATTCGATTCAAATACAAGTTGTGATTTTAGTAGCAAATGGGATGACATCTTGTCTCGACCATATAATAATATCAATTAAATCAATCAAATAAATAAGAAGAATTTTCACTCAATTCAATCTAATTTTTTAAAAGCTTTTTAAAATTTGAAATTTAATTTGCTAGGTTACATCAGCTAGGGCAGCCTACTCCGGGCGCATACTCAGTTAGCCGGCTCAAGCCTCGCATCCTGGTTCAGATTGCCAGCAAGCGGCAAGTGGGAGGCCCGCGTTCGAAAGTTTAATTAGTTCTTTTTTGAATTTTTAAACTAAGGGAACACATATAATATTTAGTGTGTCTATACCTAGCGGAACCCCCGTCGCTAGGCAAAAATTAACGAAAAGAAAAATTTAGGCACCCTAAATTTGTTCTATCGATATACATATAGACCATAATTTGTCCCGTCGTGTTTTTCGGGAATTAGGTTTTTTAAGTACACCTTCGCCTAGCAGAATACTTTTTACTTTAATAGAAAACTTAAATAGAAACTGCTAATTAGTCTAGTTAATTAGGGCTACATTAGATCTATCTAAATATGTTGTTACTATCGATCTCTGTTAATGAATTATATCAGACTAAAGAAACCACCGCCCAGTTGACTATTTTTTAATTCCGTTATTTCAGCTTTGTATTAGTTTAGTTTATTAGATCTATGTAATGTCAGTCTAAATTTTAACCCCCATTTATGTTATTTTTAATACAAATAAATTAATTACTTACCAAATAATTTTGAGCTTCATAAACATACTCCACCAAATCCACAAGACGTTTATACAATTTGTAATAAAACTGAATTCGCTCCTTTCCATCAGTGGTCACAGATTGTATAAATGTTTTTAAAAACAAATAAGCCGTGTATAAGAAGTAAGCGTTAATAACTGTTGATATATATAAACTTAGTGTAGGTATTAAATAAATAATAAAAAAACAGTTTATGGTGCCTTCCCATTTTATCGCATAATAGAAAACAGTGTGGGCTGTAACTGCTGATATAATATACAATGTCCATTTAAATATTTTTGATTCCAGATTAGAAGGGCATGCAACATTAATGTTCTTGTACATTTCTATAATGTTTACGAGAAAATTATTTAAAGACATTTTTTTCCGACAAACATTTACGATAAAACAGGTATATAAGTACTTCGATATCAATGTTGTTCTTCGAAACTTTGTGAATGGGTTGGAATCCGCGTATAATACATGTTTTAGAAGGAATATTGTTATACACACACAAATTATCATTGGCATTAACGTTAATAGAAGCAATACTATCTTGTTTTTGCTTCGAACGAATCCGTAGTTCAAGGAAAAAATAAAATGGAGACCTCTAAATAAATTTATGAAATAATTTTGAAATTTCCTTTCCTGTAGATGTGGATTTACTTCTTTCGGTACATTTGAAGCAACACTTAGAGAGAACATGACCAAAGAAGATCATGGAAACTTTTTGTACTGACGAAATACAATTTCATTATGAATAGTTAACGGTTTTCATGTCATATGTGTGAGTATAGTGATGATTAATTATAGAGCTCGTATAATTTGATCATATTTTATTGATTTAGTTATGAAATTGTTTCCTTAATACCTAATATGTTTGGCTACTAGAAGAATTGCTGACAGTTTCTTGTCATCGATATAATTTTCATGATTACGTCGTAATTTAAAGAGTATTTGAATGAGTTTAAAGTATGCCTTGTCACGGTGAACAAATGATTCCTCAAGATAAACCATAATCTGTCGTATACACGCCTTTTTAAAACAACAATTTGCTGCGGTAACGCCAAATAACTAGTAGGTAGGTACCCCATCTGGCTAGTATTTCGAAGTTTGTATTGATGGCCTAGTCCGTGGAACAGACACTTATAAGTTGACCGAGATGACCATAAATTATGACTATAAATACATATATGATAAAAGAGACAACATGCAGAGTTATGGCGTTTCTGCTTGTTTCGGAATAATATTAATCCAATTTACACAATTATATTGAATATCCCAACGTAAAATCATGTTAACAATTTAATCTCTTCTTAAAAACATAGCATGGGCTTCTTAGAAACCGAAAGGCTAAAAGTAAGCCCTTTTGAAGTTAGGATGATAAAGAAATGCAGTCTGTGAATCACGCAATCTTTTTTTTATATATGAATACAGTAATACCGGGACCGTGAAGCGGCAATTCTGAGACGCAGATCGACGATGAATACGTTATTTCACGAAATAATCATTTTTTTGCATTTAAAACTAAAATCTACCACTTTAACGAAGATATGACGAGAATTAATTAAAAATAATGGCGGGGCTCGGCCACGGGGCCTCTAGTACCTACTTTTCGAAGAAAACAATGAAGTGTATAAAAAACGCTGCAAGACAACCCGCGTCAGTTTTTATATATCTTTCTTTCTAAATATTTCAAATGTAATCGTTACATCTGCCGTCATAAAGTAACTTTTATAGGTTGAGATAGAGATATCAGCCAAAACGGAGCTCTAGCGCAATCTAGAACTCAGTGACTGAAACTTTTACTAGAACCAATCGGGAATTTTCCCTGTATTTTTTTTAAGAATATTTAAGACTCCTCAAATATGTATATTATCATGATTATATGAAATATGTATATATCAGAAAATCGTTATCACGATCAAAATTCAAATAAACATGCAAAGGTCAAATTGCAGCGTTGTTTCCGAAATCCAGTAGAATTGCCGGGTCAGAATTAAAAAAGGGAGCTTCAGAGTCCAAATGGTGGCCGGGTTGTGGGTAAAAGGAGTCCAAGAAAAAAGCGATAAAAACAACATTCGAAAACGGGTGCGCAGTAATGAACACAGGTAACGAATGAAAGATAGATTTAATGAGTCGGTTGGGTGATTGATTGAATGAACCGAAGAATGAAAAGTAGGATGAAAGAGTCTATGTCTATATTTTTCAAATTTTATAAATTATAAACAGCGCCATCTATATCTTAGTGATACTAACGAAATTTAGTGAAAACACCGTGTCTGCCGTTAGGTTGGTTTGTGCTTATAAACCATAGAGTAACTTATATACTGGTATAGAGGCGTCACTAACAAATTTGGAACTAGCGCGATCTAGCGGAAAACAACCGTACCTCGACAACCAAAACCCAGCTGCGCCGCTCTAGCTTGTATTCTCAAGAAGGGTAATTTTAAACAATAACTTAAAACTTTGGAATAGCTAGATTCATAAAATTACGGGTTAATCAGGTTTGAGTATGATGAATCCAGCAGTTCAATCAAAGTCTATGTATTGAAGTAAATAAAAAACAATTTAGCAGTTGCGTGATTTATTAGGTTTTCTTTTTCGGTGTCCTTGTAACGTGCGTAAGTCCAACGTGTTATACGAAGAATTCAGAGTCCGGGAGCTTGCCAAAGTTGTAGAAAATTTATAAAACACAATCCAGAGCACATTCACGAGTCACGGGAGGAAACAGAATGAAAGAATTCATTCTTCACTCATGTCAGTCTCTCAATCACTTTCGTTTTGACATTTTGTGCATCAACATAGTAGAGCTGTCAAGTTTTTTACAACTAGTATAATATAGTAGTATTACAAAAAACTTCAAAATTTTCCTAACTTGAAATCATTGCATAAAATCTATTTCATGTCACTATCCACTGTGTATTAAATAATGTATTGGGTTTTTTTGCAGTCATAAAAATACATTTTCGTATGCTTGGAACGCACCCAATTAGTTACTCTAACTGCGCAGAACGCACCCAATTAGAAAAATCTACGATTTTTTGTATTTATGATTCAATTTAAATATGAAATATATCATCTTGTATAGCGGATAAAATAATATTAACTTTGTATCAACTACTTAAAGCACAATATATTTTTTCATGAACCATTGAGCAAAAGTGACATCTATTGGTTTAAAATGGAACATAATCTTTACCGTGTTGAGAATAATGCCATCTATCGGAAAGCATCAATACTTTTACCACAAGAGCGAATTCTAAGGAAAGGGAAATAATACTAAGTGAAAAAACACTGTTATAAACTCTTTATTCACCAACTACAAGGCGCACATAAACCTTACGGCACCTACATAGTATTGCCATAAACATTGTAAACAAAGGATTTTGTTTTCTATTGCAAATAACATTTATTACTTTTACAGTGTGTAAGTTTAATACATAAATATAAAGCAATTTAAAACATAAAAATCTTATTCGAAGTGGTCTCCATTGGCTGTCATAAATTTCTTTAAACGTTGAGGCCAGTTATCAATAGAAGAACGCACTCTTTCCATTGGAAAATTCTTCACTGCCAATCGTATGGATTGTTTTAGGGACTCCAAATTATCATGGCGTTTAGAGCAAGCCATACTCTCTAAAACTTGGGACCGGGACTAGACGACGGCCAGTCTTCAGCTCTGATGATACTGGGTTCGAATCCCGTCGGCGGCGGATATTTGTGTGATGAACTCAGATATTAGTCGTCAAGTCATGGATGTTTATATGATTATTTAAGGTTATTCTAATAAAAAATATGTATTTATTCAATAATGATGTTTGTATAATATATAACGTCGGGTATCTATTAAATCATACCTTATGAAGTAACTTTTGCAGAACGTAAACGTAAATTGTGATTGAGATAATTTCTTGCAAATGTTATGAATTGTTATAATTCCAACGGAATCTCATTTTATTGGATACGTAAAATAAATAAATGCCATTTTTAGAAGCCTTAAATACGAATCTAATGTAACGGTGACGGCACTACAAGGTTATGTTGTGGAAATTACTGTCAGTGTCATAGGGATCAAGGTTCGCCGCGCCGGCTATAGAAGCCAATTAAACGAAGTAAACGAATGCCAGTTGGATTTTGTGCACGGTTTATTGCTGTAGACCATAGATCTCTAATACTATGGATCTGAAATAACAGCAAAAAATGGGTGCATACCTAAAGTTAAATCGTAGCATAAAATGGCCGCCAATATTGAGCATGCTAAAGTTGTACCGATATCGATACTTCTAAGGCCGTATACAGAAAGAAAGCTGGAAACTTATAAGCGCTTATCAGCGAAAATGTCTGATTCATCGGACGAATATTTTGTTTTCTTGAGAAAATGTGTATTCAAAAATGCGAAATGAAGCTTTATCCTATTGATAGAGAAAGGAAACTTTTCGGGTGTAGCATCATTTATTAGTAAATAACTGAAAACTTGATGATCAAAGATATTTTTAAAAAAAATTTTTAGGTCTGTGCTTTATCCTGGTATTGGAAAAAAAAAATATAAATTACTAAAACTGTTATCCCACATGCTTACCATGAAAATGCTTGAAATGATTCGTCTGGGGATTTATTAACTTATTATTTGTCAGGAAAAATATACGCTTTTTCTAAATAGCTTTGTTTATAACTTTATCACGCCACCAGAAATAAATTGTCTTACCAAAATTTAGGGGTTCAAAACTTACGTTCTCCTATTGACAGTATTTGACAGGGAAGGAACACACATCCGATTAATTGCGACGGTTATTTTTACAAACTTCTGCCTGGTGCGGTCATACCATTTTTTATAACGGTCCTAGGGCGTCTCATGCAACTATTAAAAGAGACGCCCCTTAGCCGTCATCTGCCATTTAGTAAAACTTTTTGCCTTTTTTTTCATTTACTACTTATATATACCAGGTTTTTCTTTTTTTGACTTTGATTATTAGTCTAAGAGTGTTTCCGAAGCATATTTGAAGCGTTTTATTCGAAATTGAGAGCAAGTATCAAATTAATGACAGGTGTTGTTTACCTTTTTGGAAAATCGAATGAAGTAGGTATTGAAAGAATATTCCTTCGATTCTTTCGATACTGGGGAGGGAGAGGGAGAGGTTCATGAATTACGAAGGAACACAAAATAGTAACAATAAAAATGAAAATAAATATGCAACTGAAAGTGGACATTGCAATTATAAAAAGTGAAATCTGATCAAAATAATGTGAGCGATGACGCTTATTAAACACGATAGAAATAATCACAAGGCAGTTACTCAGTCCTAAGAATGTCGGCTTGGTCATAATACCGGCTTATTCACAATACAATCTTTATTCGCTGTTACGTTCCGCTATTACTTTATCATTACAACGCAAAAATCAATTAATACCGAGCTACTATCGACCGTCAGTCCGAGATACGTCCGCGCACCTAGCCGTCCTAACCGTATCTCTGTCACTTGCCATCATCCTACTTCAAGATACAACCTATGTCGCTGCAATCGAATGTCAGTCATTCATTGCATTTAGCGCTCTCTTTAACAGTACTACCAACATACTTCCGCTACCATGAAGTCATACAAACATCTTAATATCGCAAACTCATCGTTATCGCCAACAATAATAGTAATTATAAAATATAACTATCCACATGGCCACTATGTAATAATTAACTATACCTTCCTTTTATATTATGAAAGTTAGAAAGATTTTACACTCGTATTATGCAGGTAGCAGTAAAACAACATAGTAATTTTCACAGATATTTATTCATTTCTAAATAAAAGGTACAAAGTCTATTTTTATTGAATTATACAAAATAATATTTCTTACCTTTTGGAAAATTTAAGGTACTGTGTCATCTCGCAATCTAATTACATCAAGGGTCTTATTAAAGCTATTTTCCTCAAAATGTAAAGAGCAAATATACCAAACTTTAACTTTTGGGTTTAAGTTCTCGCTTCCAATGGCTTCTAACCACCGTCCCTTTAAGTTAACATTTCTTGGAAACCTAAAATTATAAATATCGATATAGAGTTTTAAGAAAAATACATCACTATTAAATTCTAATGTAAACAAACAAGACAGTTTCAATAGGTTTCGGCAAAGTAAAACGTGTTTAATATAAAAAAAATGTAGTGTATAGATAAGATTGCATGTCCAAATCACAAAAAAAAGTTATGTGGAGCACTTTATAACAACAATTCATACAATTCTTGTTTTAATCAATGAAAATCTTACTAACCTGTGTAAAGTTAACTTAGGGTATTTATCATCTTTCTTCGCACCACACCACAAAATTGAACATTTCATATTGAAAACTGCTTGCACTTTTTGCTTAATTAGTAAATTGTAAAAACCTTTCAGCAAAAACACAATTTGACATCTTAAGTACTCCGAATTCTGAAACACACCATGGCGACAAGGCACTCTAATGACATTCGTATGACGTCATGCCTTTAATTTTTTCATTCGGTAGGAGAATGAAAATAGTACTATCTCTTTTTTTCTTCAATGGTTCTTGTATTGGGAGAGTGAGATAAAAGAGTTTTAGTTATACCTACTTAATATCTATATAACTATAAAGTATGTATAGAAAAATAGAACATCTCCTTATGGTTATCATCTCACTGCTGTAGACAGACCTCGAGGCAGGGTGGACGGAAAGCCAGCTGATAAATTACATATACCTATTGTAGCTGTGGTAATTTGTTTTTTGAGTTATTTTATTGATTTTAGATATAAAATTTCCAAAGAAAGATTATGTATTGTGATATTATGTGTCCGTTCTTTGGTTTCATAATTTGGCGCTGGTAACAATATTATATTAATATTAAATATTGTGTAAACCTACTATTTGATATAGGTAGGTAGCGAGTAAGGGTTTACATCATATGGATAAATAAATTAAATCAAATAGTCAGTTGAGTATAAATTATGTATTTAAAATCACAGTCTAGCTTATAACCAGGGCGGCCATGACAATTACAAATAAATACTATTCTACGATAAATAATTTTATAGTCTTAACTTACAATAAAAAAAATCTTAATCCACCTAATTTATATAAGTAATTATTATATTGTTGTCTTTTGAAATGCAATGCGGTGGTCTAGCTCTAGCTGTTATACATTTCGAAGCCATGATGGTCGACGAGTTGGCTTGTATTCATGGTTTAAGATTCACCAAGGTTTTTTTTCAATTTCAATTCTGGATCACCAACTTGATTTTTTAATATATTTCGTTTCAAAATCAAGTGTTGAACCATTTATTATACACTGTTTCGAGCAAATAAGTTACCAAGCGTTTTTCTTTTATTTATGTCGCACCAAAGTTGATGTATCGTCTGTTGTTTTCGTTTTCTTCAGCTATATCTGGAAAATAAACACCATCTGCAACAAATTGTCAAAGATTAAAAAATTCCAATAAAATTTAAAAATTGTCATATGTAGGTGAAATAATATCTATTTCAAGGGTCACCTGATAAGCACCTACTCAAAGTTATATTGACAAACTTAGGGAGTGCTTACCTGTTTCCATTTTCGGTATCACAAAGTTTGATGGAGGAAGCATTATTGAAGGAACGGGCCCTTCGACGCCACTGGGTACTTCTAAGTCTGTTTCACTCTCAATCACATGAAAATTAGCAAGATTTTCATGTTCTTCTTTGAAATTATTTACTTTTAAGCTTTCTTGAGTTTGAAGGTTAGATATTTCATTATTGAACTCAGATTTCAAAGTGATAACTTCAGTTTGGTTTAGATATTCCGAATTCATCTCAGATTCAGTGGCAATATTAGTTTCGTTATGATATTTCAATTTATTCTTATTTTGATCTTGAAGGGTTGTTAAGTTACGAAGTGTGTCATCGTTTACAATTTGTGTATTTTCAACGTCACCTCTACCCATTGAATGAAATTGTTGTTGACTAGTTTCATTATTATCAATCGTATGTTCATGAGTTTGTGTTGTTTGTTCATCATCTTGAAGTTCACTTTGATTTAGTTTGGTCAGATTATCATACAATGGATCTTCAAGTGGTATTCCTTCTGGAATATCTTCGAATGTAAATTCTTCGTTTATGATAAGTTCTCCATTAGATAATGATTTTGCTTTGTTAAATAGATTATCGGTGGCTGTATATTGGTTGCTTTCATGTGAAATTGGGGTTGGGCAGTCTTCTGGTATCGTAAACATCTAGAAAATAAGTTTTTTTTATATGATCCTTTGGTTGATATAAATTAAATATTGCATCGATTTTCAGATTAGTTAATAAGTTATTGAATAATAACACAATCATCATCAAATCTATTTGTAGGTATTACATGAAAGGTTAGATATTTTTAAGTGTTGAATGAATTACTGAGACAAAATAATATTTATAGGTAGGTATTGTTGTAGTACCTACTATTTATTATAAACTAGACCATCCATGGATCATAGTTCCACTAGGACCTTCTCTGGGACTACATATGTACATAAATGTGGGTAATATATTTATTTAAATTAATGACTCTGAACCTACAAAAAATAAACTCTTACAAACCTGTGTGTCATTAACATCGGTGTTATAATAGTCCATGACCCTCACGGAGCCGGGTTTGTTCCTCGTCTGCGGTCCCACCGTGTGTATGTATGTGCAGTAATGCCCGATTTCTTTGTCTGATGTGAGGTAGAACGTCGCCTTGTTTGTGGATGGCGTTAGTTCTATGCGACGGATTACTGAGAAGACGAAATGAGAATTAAATTTTATAGGGAGCATTTAAGAGTCAGTTCCTTAGTTTTGGCTTAAAATAACACTAGCGTACCTGGATAAACATGTTGTGAAAGGCAACTAATACGAGTAACCCTGCTTGGTGTAAGGACCCCTCCAGAGCACTGCCGTCGAATATCAAGGCCTGTGATATATTCCGGTAATGATTTAAGTAGAGCCTGTTTATTCCTAAGCCAGTGTGCAGTTTTCAGTCTCATCTTCACTTACCATCAGGTAAGAATGAGGTAAAATGCGGGCTTGATTTTTCATTATTGAAATAGTAAAATCAGATTATTTTACCAAACAAATTAAGTTCCTCGGTGCACCTAATTCTTTATCAGATCCATAGTTGGTAAGTTCTATCTAAATTGCGATTGTATTCCTAATCTGATGTGTTTCGGTCTGAATTTGATGTCCTATTGGAAAAAACTAAACTATAGCAAAAATTTTTTAAAATTTGTTATGTGAGCGTTTCGTTAAGGCGAAACGCTCACATTACATATAAACCTCTTGGTTTTAACCTGGTCAGCCTGGTCAGCCGGTCATCTTAAATATAAATCAATAATACTTAATATGTTCCAGTAGTGTTCTTCCTCTCGATATATACTTACAAGAATCAGTATTATGCAGCTGCGCATAAAGTCTAGTTGCATCAGCTCCATAGCCACTCGGTAGAGATACTTCTAGTAAAGCCATTTGAGGAAACATCCCCGTCCATACGACACAAGCCTGTTAACGAAAGAAAATATGAAATGTCAACTGAAAAAATAAAAATTCCTACCAGTAGACAAAAACAATTCATCATTATTCAACGGTCTAGATGATTCTGCCCTACTTGCTTCACAGACGAAGCTTGCTACAGTTTGTTTTAACGAACTAAGCAGTAATTTAAAAACATTTCCCTGTTTGAAAAAGTCAAGTAACAGTGTAGATAGTGTATACAGTGCTGTATAAGGTTTGTGTTTGTTGTTGCTCGGTTTCTACTTTTTAATTGTAACACAACCTCACCTGAAAGTGCGGTTATAAAGTATGACCATATAAATATAATAACAATCTGAAGCACTGGCCTAAAATTGCTTATTTGGAATACATTTTGGATAGCGCGTAAATGAGCTTTTTGAACATCAAAAAGAATCACAAGAAGAGCTCTCAAATATTGCCTTTTGTTAGTTAATAAATATGGCCAAACGTTTCCAAGTCTATCAAAATGGTAATACCAAATCCAATTGAAATACTCAACTATATCTGTCAGTATGGTCGAATTAGGAATCACTTTTTAAATTCTTACCTCCAAAACCGCTGCACAGAAACAGACATCATCTTTGCAGTGAAAAGAGCCTTCCGTTACTATTTGTGTTTGCGTTCGGATGCTGGACGGGGAATGTTTAGGAGTTATCGTGTTGTATGTACGTGTGGCTTGCACTAGTGCACAGCCAGTACCTGTAAGAGATGAGATTTAAATACTAAGTAGATGATGCCCGTGCGACTTCGTTCACGACTTATTTAAAGTGCCATGACTGCCGTTTCTGTGGGAACTTCAGAAATTCCTTCTATGATGCAACAAACATAAATTGAAAAACATTTTTTACCTAATTTCACATCGGTGAACACAATAAATAAGTGTTATTTTTAATAATTCTCAAGAATATTTTGTATTTTTTAAGATTTTAAGATTAGTCATACAATCTAAAATAACCCTATATTTCCCTTTACGTGGAAATTTTGGGAATTCCTTCGTTAGTACACCCCTGCACTTCCTAAGGAATTTAAGCTCTCTAAGCTAGTAGTTATGGCTGTTCGTTGTCTGACAGTCGGTCAGTAACGAAACGATTTCAATAATATATTGATATTTTGTTTGGCGGTACTTCTTTTGAACCTGTTTTGCTTAGGACTTCCTTTTAAATACTTCGTACGCTATTTATCACCTCTCTGGCAATAACGTATTTCTTTTCCAAACCTTTTTCCTATACAATGCTATTTTCTACGATGATGTCGTCACTTAACATCTGATGAGATTGTCAAACGCGGTTCCGCCCAAATTGTAATGAAATACTGCCGGGAATTCGCTAGGGCGTTTTCTGCGGTCTACTGCAACATCTTAATTTGATTATTTGTTATACTCAAAACTTTCTATCAGGCAAGACCAGTAGTCTGCGTTCACTGGACAAAACGGAACATAAAGTAACGCCTAGCAGATGTTACTTGTATTAATAGGTGTACGCAGTTTTACCTGCATAACTTTGATCTTGTGAGAAATTCTAAATAAAATTTAGCCCACTTCCTTATCATTATCATCTATATCTAGATTTAGGTTACGAAATGCAATACATTTTCAAATCAGTCAGATGAAATATATTAAAACACAATATTTTTCCAAATAAACGTGGCATTATATATTCATAGAGAATAACGCCTAAATTATCTTCAGATTTATTGAATGTTTCAATAAATATTTCTGACACTCACACAACATTATCTAGCCCAAATTAAGTTAAAGTACTTGTGTTATGGATACTAGATAACTGATATACTTAAGAAATATATAAACATACATATTGAATAAATACATATTTTTTATACGAATAAACTTAAATAAACATATAAACATCCATGACTTGACGACTAATATCTGTGTTCATCACACAAGATATCCGCCGCCGCCGGGATTCGAACCCAGGACCTCTGGCGTAGAAGGCAATGTATGTTACCGCTACACCAGCCGGTCGTCGTATAGATTTTACAAAAACTCATATAACGGCAAAAGATAGTTTCATATAATATTATTGTAAGAAACTACCACGAAAACAATGACAATCCGAATAGTGGCGCCCCTAGTATTCCAGCGAGGAAACTTTGTGACTGTGCTTACTCGACATTTAGCCTGCTGGGTTGAGTCGTATTTTTCAAGACGCGCGTTGCAATTTATCGTAACGCCAACAAACAAGTCTTCGCGTTTGAACGAGTTGATACCTAATGGTGACAAAGAAGCTCGTTAGCGTGGCTGTTGGCTCTCTTGGGCTAACAATCCGGCAGACCTGATCCCAGTGCACTGGGCCTTTTGGGAGACGGTTTGGCGCCTGTTCGAATTAGGAGCACGCACCTCTTTCTTTTCAACCTTCTCGTCTGCCGTTCATCGGCACGGTTGTTTTAGTTTTCAGGTTTTCCGTCCGCCGTTCATCATCTGGGGTTGCTCCGCAACGGGCCCCCCCGCTCTGGCTGGACCTTCCAAGGTTCAAGTCTAATGGATGCAGCCGTGGGGGCCCGTGTGGACCCCTCATTCGAAACCCACTTCCTCTGCTTGGGGCAACCGCGCGCGGTGACCCAATCGCAACCGCCCGCCCAACCTACAGAACGCAAAAGTCAGCTTTGATCGCTTAGCGTTCTGGATCACTGTCGCTCCCATCGACGAGATCTTAGAGCTCGGCACTGCACTAAACGCCGGCCAGGACTCTTTCGCCGATGCCCTCCCAGTCCTATCTAAGCATACCTTCCTTGTGAGAAAGCTTCAACAAGCGAATCGTTTCTAGGTTGATTTTTTAACTCTCACTCCTTACTCTGTGTTTTATTCGTTAATTTCTATTTATTTCGATTCAGTCCTGCGGCAACGCGAAGTGAAGGATTGTCTTTAGGGACGCTCGGTACGCGCAGCCTCTGTCTCCTATTGGCTGTCGTTCGGATAATGGTCAATGCCACTCGGGATCGATCAGCAAAGGGGGTGTTTAGCGGGTATCGCTGGGTTTGGTGAGTCCCGTACTGTTAAGGATAGGCCAGCGGGGTCATGTGTCTCATGTCCCCCCCGCCCGGTCCCCTCTCTTGCATCAAGCATTCACCTCCGCCCGGTGTCAATGGTTACTAGGCAAAAAAAAAACACGAATAC
Source organism: Stenoptilia bipunctidactyla (assembly GCA_944452665.1). Taxonomy (NCBI): domain Eukaryota; kingdom Metazoa; phylum Arthropoda; class Insecta; order Lepidoptera; family Pterophoridae; genus Stenoptilia; species Stenoptilia bipunctidactyla. The sequence continues at coordinate 15,236,304 of OX101734.1, read as the reverse complement.
AATGCTACTATAACTGTGACTTACCTTCAACTTTGACCTTCAGATGCCCGTGTCCTCCAAGGTTCATTATTTCAGGTACTCTCACTCCTGGTTCCAAGGTCATCTGTTTGATCCAATCTTTACTTTTTACTGATAAAGTTAAGTTTGTTGGAGTCCGTGGGTGCAAAGATGCGTGTTTTGTCAGAGCTTCAAGAGCCACTAACGTGTCCTGAAAGTTATCAAAAATGTTCCTAGGTAAATGTTGAATAATCAGAAATTATAATCATTTTTGAAAGGTTGAATAATATTTTTCGTTTGTGGTCCATGTAGCCCCAGTGCTAGCTGTTGGTAGAGAGAAACTCCCAAAAAATCTCGGTAGTTTATGACTTCGTAACATTCTTTATTGAATAAACTAGTAAGAAAGAATAGTATCTATTTAATCTTTTTCTATAGGTGACTTAACCCGGGTTTCACCTAAATCTCACCTGATGGTAAGTGAAGATGAGGTCGAGGATGATAGGACGAGCTTAGGAAGGAACTGGCTTTTCATAATATTGCCGAAGCACACACCGAAGCACCGGTGATATTTTGAGGCAGATTTTATAAAGGTTGACTTGTGGGTCACTTTTGAAATTCGAGGACGTGATAGATTGAGATCATACATGAAGAGAAAAAATATAAGAAAACATAAATATTAATTATTTACACCAACGTTGGCAGCGATCCGCGTGGTAGGTCACGTGGTCACGTGCCGCGATTTACGCAGGCGTTTGTAAAGTATTATATTTATAGGCAATTCTAGTGAAAAATTAAGTACTTACTACTTTTATTACATAATTATGATCAGAATCGTCTACAGAGTGAACAGAATCGACTACCTTCAGTATATAAAATTTGTGACCAGTCAGCCAAGCTATATGAAGGGTCGCCAGCTAGGCGGGCCCTGAAAGGGTCTACCACCAAGCGGGGGCTACTCGGTTAAGTAGTCTTTTACAACACGCTTATCCAGGGGTGGTAGGGTCATTCTAAGTCGACCCTACATAGCCTAACATAGGGCGAGAAAAAGCACAAATGTTTACCTGTGTAGAAACAAACCCGCCTCTCTGGTTAGTGTGCGCGTGGAGGTAAGCAACCGCCTTATTAGCAACGTGTAAACAGTGCGCACTGCCGCACAGACTTAGCGCTAGAACCGCGTACGATGTGCTTTCTATGCTCGTTGCTGTGGATCCTGGTAGCAAAGATTTATGATTATTTTGATGGTAGGTAAACTTTATTTATTTATACTAGCGGTTAGTTTTATCTGGCCAAGATAACTGTTGAACGATATATGAAAGCCGCATATGATGGAGCGACGTGGAGATTCCTGCCACTGTAAGATCACCACATTAAATGTGTGGAGAACTACAACTATGTCAGTGGCAAAATATTTATTTATTTATTTTATATATATTATAAAAAAAATATTTTTTTTATATATATTTTTTATTTTATAAGAGGCAAACGACAATGTGGCTCAACCGTAGGTATGTAAATAATTAACCCTGTGCCTGTAATCATACTTGCTTGTCTTTCTACAACAAAGCAAGGCCGTTTTGAGGTTTTAAAAATATTCTAAAAAAATTAAATCGACTTCAAAATTGAACTAAAAAGTAAAATATTTGCCTTTTAACGATTGATTTACATGCTTTAATTTCATTAATCTTACTTTAATTCGGGCAGACACCGACTTCAAAGAATACTTAGTTGGTATATTAAAGTGAGTTTATTTAAGACAGAAGTTATCGTTTTTATTTTTTACTTTTTAGTAAAATTTTGAAGTCGGTTTTATTTTTAAAATATTCTTATTTCTTAATTTTTTAACCTAAGTTGTAGGGTAAACTAGGTATCTAAGTCCATAAAGGTACCTGATATTAGGATTAAAAGTCGGTTGAAATTCCATATCTCCAAAACTACTCAAACAATTTTGATGAAACTTGCAGTGTTCCCGAGGTTGCACAATACCTTGTTCCACAAAAAAAAAGAATTACTCAAATCGATCTTGTAATTCCGGAGATATGGCAAACACAAACATAAAATAGTCGGTTCAAATTCCCTATCGTGTTTTCTAAGTTGGACAATATCTTGTACCACAAAAAAGAATTACTGAAATCGGACCTGTAGTTCCGGAGATATGCGAACACAAACATAAAAATATACATACATAAACTTTTGAAATTTGGCACATTTGTTCAGACGCTGATATAGACTAACATATTCGAAAACTGGACATTTCTGGAAATTTTACATACATACGGGTCGAATTCATAGCCTCCTTTTTTGAAGTCGGTTTAAAAGCAGTTAAAACAACAGCTCCGACTCAGACGGGACGCTTAACAAAGCGCACAAAGCCCATTATTTTTGTAAAAACAATATAAGTACCTACTTGACTCAAGTCAAATTCTACTTGACTATTAGCAGTCTGACCCAACGTGACAGTAAGATTCTCAGCTTTAGTCTTACCAGCCTCCCACCACGTGTAATCGTCATTTTTCTTCGATATTTTCAATAATTCCATTATAATTCTGTTTTCTTCATTGTCTTCTAAGCCGGCTACGAATTCCTGATAACAAGATTTGATTTAATTAGCTCATGGTCTTTCAATAATGTTTTTATAGTACCTACACAATCGTTGCGATTTCTATCCTAACTGCATAACGGATGCTTATAAGATTGACAGATATTTGTAATGGTTGATTTTCAGCAAAGAAGATGTAGAAGAAATATTTTCTACAAAATATTTGTGTCTACTTCGTTAATTGGATACCTTTGATATGTCTGGGGTTAAGTAGTGCCATGGGAAAAGCACCTGCAATATCTATTGATACTATTTATGTAGCTTTTTAATTCTTCTTCTTCTTCTTGCAAGTCGACACAAATTCAAATTTTGTTCGTCCAAAATTTCGCCACCTCCACAGCACCATCGCTAGCCTCCATCAAGTCCTGGAGTGTGCAGTTATGTGGACATGCTGGGCAGGTAAGTAGATGCGTCATTATTTGCGGGGAATGCCCGCATTCACACTTATCGTCTGAGCTCTCAGAGATACCCCACTTGCAGCGATTGTCTTTGCTGAGACCTACCTGGGTTCGGAGATGGTTTAAGGTTTTCCATGTCGGCCATGAAAGATCGTGTCCAGGCGGAAGGTTCTCCAAGAGTGGAACAAAAGGTGTTATTGAGTTCCCAAGTATTTTCTGCCACAGTTCACAACGCACTTTAAAGACCTCGCCCTTAGTTAGAGCACTTAGAGCTTTTTAATGAAATTACATAAGTACATTTTTTATTATAGTCCAATAATAAAGTGTTCAAAGATTATTTTAAAAGAAGCATCAACTACCATATCAATTATAAGTATTATCTTAGAAGTATCTACTAAAAGAATAACTAACTTTATTATTTATCATAAAGCTTACTTTCTCAAACGCCTCATTCTTGCTTCTGAATTCTTCTTCATACTTCCGTATACTAATAATAGCATACGCTATCAGAGCGGTCGCATACACCCTGCTGGGACTCTTCACTTTCAGAGGGGGCAACGCCCTGAAGCATGCCAGCGTGTTTTGTATGATGCGATTAGGTATTGGGACCGTGCTTTGTAAAAGAGATAATGTTGCGTAAGCTGTTAGAGCTAGAGTGGAAAGTTCTCCTTGTTCGTTTAGACCTCCCTGTAAGAAAGAAGAAAATAATATCATTCAATAGATAGTGCGAACTATTTCGAAGCTAAGATATTGATTTATTTTTTAATCATTACAAAAGACCTATTCCTCTGAATACACCCTGCTTTTGTAATGATTAAAGCAGGTGACGAGTTGTTTCAATCATATTTTAAATAAACAATGTAAGGTACGTTACTTAGAAAGCGTTATAAACATCTTCTCTTCAGTTGTAGGTTTCTAAAGCGACCCCCGCTTGGAGGTAGGTCCATTTCAGGGATCACCTGGCTATATCAGGGATAACCACCCTTCACATAAAGTCTGCCACCAGATACTACAGCTTCGATGGTGATGTGTACTGACAATAATTTATGAGTCAGTTTCTCAAGCCATATCTTCATTTAGCGTCCAGATAAGATTAAGGTCAAAAGCGGATTTTAAAACCGTTTGCAAAAACAACCTAGTCTACTTTTCAATTGCAATGCTTTCAATTGTAAACATTTATGAATATCGTATAGCTTAATAATTTTTTTAATTTAATTCATTTGGCTGCTAAAATTTTAGGTTTGTATAAACGTCATTTTAACATTATATGGCAGAATAAAACAATTGAAAGGAACAAACAATTACAATATTCCGTTCACCGCACACACACAATAAAGCGCTTATACCTTCAGTTCCCGATGGAACACTTGTCCCACATTGTTGAAACATCCGTTTTCCATTTGTTGTTTGAGCAGCCATTTCTCTGCCAGATCTACGGCAGGTGGAATTGGCATATTCGGCGCTATTATCTGCAATTTTTAGGTTACACATATTGAGGATTGAGAAATGATTTCAATATTGACTAGTAAGTAGCAGGTAAGAAATAGATTCTTTATTTTATGACCATTCATTTATTGCGGAGATTTTTGAGTAGGTATACCCAAAGCTTTAGCTCCAGGTATACGAGGGATGTCTTTTGAGTTGTGTCGTTTGAAATAAATTTGAAAAAAATTTTGGGTGCTCAAAAACATCTTTGCAACAACTAACACAGCGGTCTCTGTAATACCCACAGATGCCTCTATTTCGCAGTATGTGACATGACAATTTTCGAGAATTAGCTGCCGCACGGTTTCTATATTCTCTTGCGCCATAACGGTTTTTGAACGACCTTCATGTGGCCTGTCACTGAAGCTAGAGTGCCCACGTTGAAATTCTAGATATCAGCGTTCTACAGTCTTAACTCATTGTGCTGCATCACATAACACAGAAGTGATCTCCACAAAGCACTGAGGTCGCAATAATCCCCTTTGATAGTTGTAGAATAATATCACAGGCAAATTTTCCTTACATACTCGTATTTCCATTTTTACAACCGACCAGTCACCTATTAATAGATACAAAAAACTATTAGACCAATCTAAAACATTTTTTTATTTTGGAATTCTAAATTCAAAAAGATGTAAATGTTGTAGTTTATTTTTTACACGACTCAAAAGGCAACCTAGGTAAAATGTTTGTTAGGCTTTGTCAGAAGTTATTTCAGTCCTTCCTCTTTAAATTCTGGAACTAATAAACCAGTCAGCTTGGTCGACACCTCCTCGTTTTCAAGAGAGAGATCCATAACCTTTCAGTGGCACAATAAAAAGGGTTGCGATAATGATAAGTATTTTTAATAATCTAAATATCATGGTTTTTTAAAGTTAAAAATTACAATAATAAATAAAATCCCCGGACAATGACCACATGGCCCCTTTACCTAAGCTAATGTTTGCCTACCTTATAAGCCCTTCTCATGTATCTGACTGTAAATGCAGTAAGCCAGGTGGAGGGACCGTCGTCTGTTGGACCGAACGCACTGAACCCACCTAAAGGATGGGAGTATTGGAGTTGGCGAGTAAAACCTGAAATTAATTGTTTAGTAGTTCAATACCACAATAGTATGCAAATTAAAGCTAGCGGGTGCAACTCACGGAGCATTTGATTATATCGATAACTAAAAATGGAAAATATTTTGTTTTTGATTTAAAAATCTGTTACTGATAGAACATTGAATATGATTTATACTCGATGCCAGATTTTATTTGGCCATTACTTTTTGTCACTGATCGTAGATGAATCACCTTTTACGGCGCACTTAAGTATTCCAAGTATTCACATTCGTATACAAAAACCAAAAATTCATTCCCTCTTTGATTACATTTTTATTCGATGACTTACCTCTTGCCACATTTAGCTTAGCATTCAAAGCCGCTATACAAGTAGGGTCGAGGAATTGCAGAGCTAATACGTTATTGGCCAAACGCGCCATATTCTGTTCACCACAACCTCGAGGAAGTTGAGTTAAATCATCGGCACCCTGGAAAGTACAAATCAATGAGGACCATCAAATACAACTATGCTTGTTTAAAAATAAAGCATTTCATCATCATCATCAGCCGGCAAAGGCCTACTGTAGGACAGTAGGCCTCCCAATTGGTTGTCCCTGCGCTGCCCACGTCCAGATTTTATCAGAGTGGGCCGCGCAGGGACAACCCATTAACCTATATTCTTCCTTTGATCAGATCCTGGCGTCGGTATATCTTGCGGGGGGCCTGTCTACGCTCCGTCTCCAGATAAAATAAAGCACAACTTCATAAAAATGAGGTACTTAGTATTAACACACTATGTACCCACAAATAAGCATTACGGTAAGAGTTAGCCTAGTATAGCATGACAGTAGCATGAAATTGCCAGATGGGATGAACATTTTATGCTACATTTAAATGCTTGCCGAGGCTTGGCAAGCCTCAACAAGCTTCAGTCTCGACAAAAGCTTGGATGCCATTTACACGCTTGCGAGTGAGTTATTTTATTCCGGTCAAGCAAGCATGGCGGACGTGTCGAGGGCGATGAAGTTTTATCAGTTATTTTTCTTTAGTTAAACATACCTAATCCAAAACAAAGAAAACGAAAAGTTCTCTAGAAAAGATGCAGGATGTTATGTATTTTAAGTTTTTTTAAATCCGAATGTTTACATCCTTCGGATTTATAGATATTTCTAGAGGCATATGCCCCAACGTGTTCCTATTAAATAGCAAAACCATCTAATCTTTGTATCTCATAATCTCAGTAAACACACACACTCAAACACATATACACACTCACACACACATACACACACTCTCTCTCACTAAAATCATAAATATTGGCAATAGTCTTATGGTAACTTTAAGTACTAAGTAGTTACTATCGAATACCTCGATAACCGTGAGTTGGGAGCCTGATGACCTGTAGCAACAGGTGCTTTGCGCCTAATTCAGGCATCAGTCTCACACAAACTTAAAACGCACTATAATCTGTACCTACTATTACTTAATTTAAGCTAATTTAAGTATATTTTATGTTTGTGATGAGAAAATAAATATATTTTGAATTTGAATTTGAACGTGTAAATACGTCGCAAGCTCTTGCCGCAAGCTCCCTTTGATCTGTTTTCAAAAACCGATACTAGCCCGGATCGTGTCAAGCCAATGCAAGCCGGGCCAAACCACCATGTTTACACTCTTTTGCCTGTGGAAGTATTACAAGCTTATATTTTACAACTTACGTACAGCTAATAATGGCCCGGTGATGTCACCGGTAGCCCACAGCGATATAGATTCAGTTTCAGGTACTGAAGTAACTGGAGGGAAATCCCAGGTGATCTCTGATTTTGGTGACTGTTGACTATCTGTAACAATATTTAACACTACTAAACTTAAGCTATTTATTACTCTAGGATTTGTCGGTGGTTGGCAGTACACACCCTTTAATTTACTGAATCATTAAATAAATGAAAAATGTGATAAATAAAAATAACCTGACCAGGGTTCGAACCTGGGACCTCTCGTTTGCCGGACGAGTGCTCTTCCACTGAGCTACCGGGGACTGGCCGCACGCTTCGAAATTACTTACCACATTTTTGTTTTTACGTTATATTGCTAACGTAGCTCCATCTTATGGTATAGCTTTGCAGCTAAGATCACCCGAGACCAATTTCTTTACAGAAATTGTGAATCCCAGATACTGAATCATATTGATGCCGAAAAGTTTCGTTTTGAGCAGTTAATGATTTTGAGGACACGTACGTAAATATTTTTGTTAACTTAAAATTACATAGGTAATTTGAAAAAATCCTTGCAATCACCTTGATAAACTAAAGCCACTTATACTGATTCACCAGGGACGTACATACAATAATGTGTTGATTACCTTTGCATAATAAAATGGACTTATGTTCATGTACTGGGACACCTTCTGGTTCAACAACTACCTCCATAATGACTTCATCTCTGAAATACAAAAATAAACGAATTAGTTACTTATTACTTTCAAAAATCACGTTGTTGACTTTGGGTAACATTGGCGAAAGTATACTTGTTTATTTATTTCATAGTAGAGTATAGCTTGTTTGTCTTGTCTGTCTACGTAGATACCAACAACTTGCTTAAAACCGCTGCGCCGAATAGTTTTGCTGTGTTCCGGAAAAAAAGGCAAGATAGGCATAGAAATTACTTGCATATTACACCATCAGATCCTAAGATCAACAACGCACTGGTAATTCCACCGGAATTTACAGGAGTTCATCGGCGGTATGGATCAGTCAACAACAGGTACAACATATATGTTCGATTGCCTCCTACATAATAATTCGGAATTACATGTCAAATACAATATGTTTAAAGTACCAAAAACTTTAATGATATAAACTTAGTACTCACTTAACCCCCTTTTGACTTTCAGCCCTAACTGCAATTCTTGCAACGCCACTAGTATCTGCTTGTATCTGCGTCCGGGAACTCATAAACGATCGTTGACCTATAGACATGGACTTCGATGTGGTCGTCACTGAGAGATGCGGTGATGATACCACTGTCATCGTTACCTGGTTATGGTTGGTTAGGATTAATTATGATCTTTTTTTTTTTTTTCATATCAAATCAAATCAATTTATTGCGAAAAGTATGGTAATATTTGATGGTACACATTATAGTATGAGCACATACTTTACTGTATTACAGCATGCAATATTGTTATCTTATGCATTTATTTACAATGTATTAGTATAGTATTACTAGGTATTACAATATTATTATTAAAAGAAAAAAAATATATACATATAATACTCATAACACTCCATGTCATAATTATTTACATTTTATCTACCTATGTCAAATTTAAAGTTTTTGGGGACTGAAAACTGCTCGCGTCCGCAAGGTTTAGCCCTCGATGCCTTGTACGTGGTCCCTGGGTGGCGCTAAACGAGCGGTATCATCTGGTGGTAGGCTTCGGCCGCGGCTTGTCACCACCCACTAGACAAAACCATGCCGCCAAGTGACTTAGTCGCGTTCCGGCATGATGTTTAGTGTAGCCATTTAGGAGGGTAGGTCTGAGTAATCGTGCTGCATTGGAGAACTGTTTTCAACTCGTAGGATAGTGACTCACCGGGTAACTCGTTTTGGAGGGTAGCGGGATCCGAAGCACGGTGCACCGCTGGCCGACCGCAGGTAGTAGGGGGCCCAAGTAGCATGCCAGCCACATGCGAAAGGCTGCCCCGCCACCTCGCGAAAAATCCCGGGAGGCTCCATCGTGCCGGTTGGCGACCGGTTGGAGAGGACCCGATGGCGACCTCGGGGGGGTTCGGGCGTCCCCGCAGTCTCCAGGCGAGTTCCCCAATGGTGCGTTGTTCCCTACGAGTTGCTTAGTTCCATTTGCAGCGCTTCACTCAACTTCTATTCTCCTCCCTATTCACTCCACTACCAATTCACAATGAAAGGTCCCAAAAAGAGTACGGTTCAACAGCGGTTGCACTTCCTCTCCCTTAAAGTGCACTTCTGTAACATCCGAGGAGTGCACTCCAATCTGAATGATGTCCACCACCATCTTGAGACGGAGAGACCACACCTACTCTTTCTAACGGAGACGCAGATCTGTGATCCGTCAGACTCGGCATACCTTGGTTACCCAGGCTATATCCTGGAGTCTCTTTTTCGCCCGCACGCCGGGGTGTGCATGTATGCCAGTGACGCGATCTGTTATCAGCGTCTCCGTTACTTGGAAGTGCCGGACCTTTCAGTCATGTGGGTTCACATAGATACTGGCCTAGACCAAGTGGTTTACGCCTGTATCTATCGTTCACATAGCGGAGATCGGGAGACAACGAGGCTTATGGAATACCTTGGCAATACAGCAGATAAGATTCAGCAACGTTTTCCCACGGCGCAGTTGGTGTTTCTGGGGGATTTTAATGCTCACCACGGGCAGTGGTTATACCCGTATCAGGACACTGACCATGCTGGCAGAGAGGCCTTTAAGTTTTCGCTGACTTACGGTCTCTCACAGCTTGTTAACGAGCCTACGCGCATCCCCGACGTTGCTGGCCACACTGCGTATTGCTTGGACCTTCTGCTGACAACCGATCCTGACAGATGCTCGGTGTCCGTCACTGCACCTTTAGGGACATCCGATCACTGTATGGTGAAATCTGTATCGCTCTACTCGCCACCTGACACCCGCCCTAAAGGCTCCAGGCGAGTATGGCGTTACAAGTCAGCAGATTGGGATGAAATGCGACATTTCTTCGCATCTTATCCATGGCGGCAAACATGTTTTACATCAACCGATCCATCGTGCTGCGCTGATGCTGTCTCAAGTGTGATAGTTCAAGCAATGGAGTACTTCATTCCCCACGCTGACCTATCCCTTGAAACCAAAGCTTGCCCATGGTTTAATAGTGCTTGCCTTGCCGCTGAAAAGCGAAAGCGGGAAGCATACAAAGCCTGGGCAAATGCTCGCAGAAGTAAAGCCCTGGATTCGCATGAACTTAAGAAAAGATACAATGCTGCCGCCAAGTCCTGCAAGAAGGTGATCAAAAGAGCTCGTTTTGCCCACATAGGCCGTATCGGAGACAGAATAGCAGCATACCCTTCGGGAAGTAAAGCTTTCTGGTCCCTTGCCAAGTCAGTCGAAACGAACTTTTGTCACCCGTCGCTGCCACCACTGAGGAAACCTGATGGTTCTCTGGCCCATACTGCGAAGGAGAAAGCAGATTTATTTGCTAGTATCTTCGCAGAAAATTCTCGTCTAGATTGCCAAGGAAAAATCCCACCCCAATTACCTCAGTTCGGACCTACAATGGGTACCGTTCACATTCGCCAAAAGGAGGTTCTTAAATGCTTGCTGCACCTAGACGAGAACAAAGCTAGTGGTCCAGACGGTATTCCTGCAGTGGTTCTAAAAGCTGCGCAGCTGAGTTGTCTCCCGTTCTGACGCGCCTCTATAGACTTTCATTGGTATCGGGTAAGGTCCCCAAGTCCTGGAAGCTTGCTAACGTACAGCCAATACCGAAGAAGGGAAGCCGTGCCGATCCTGTCAACTATCGACCAATTTCAATCACCTCCATACTTTGCAAAGTCATGGAACGTGTATTGAATAATCGACTCCTGGCATACCTCGAGACCAACGAGCTCCTAAGCGATAGCCAATATGGTTTCCGCAACGGACGCTCGACCGGCGATCTTCTCGTGTATGCCACTCACTTATGGAGTGAGGCCTTGGAGGGTCATGGTGAAGCAATAGCTGTATCCTTAGACATTTCCAAGGCCTTTGACAGGGTCTGGCATGATGGTCTCTTAAGTAAGCTTCCGTCATATGGCATACCGATAAGGCTCTGCGACTGGATATCTGATTTTCTGAGGGAACGGTCAATTCGAGTAGTCTTAGATGGCTACTCCTCCGACCAAATGGCAATTAATGCCGGGGTACCTCAGGGATCTGTTCTCTCTGCAACATTATTCTTGCTGCACATTAATGACCTTTTAACACCGGGCATTATTGGTTATGCTGATGACAGCACTGTTGTAGAGAGATACGTATCCAATGCGCGAGCGAGCCCCCGTGAAATCCAGAGTTTAAGAAAGTCAATGATTGAGCGCGTTGATTTGACCTTACGAAAAGTATCCGATTGGGGTGAGTCGAATTTGGTCAAATTCAACGCGTCCAAAACTCAGGCGTGTCTATTCTCCGCAAAAAAGAGCACCTTCACATTTACGCCCACTTTCCAAAATGTATCTGTCCCCATCACTGACCATCTAGGGCTTTTAGGCGTAACTGTAACATCCAGTTTAAACTTCGGTCAACAAATTGTGTCCATGGCTCAAGTAGCTTCGAAAAAGTTGGGAATCATCTCGAAGGTACGGCGGTACTTCGGCCCTGCACAGCTTCTTAACTTATACACAGCACAAGTGCGATCATGCATGGAGTACTGCAGTCATCTTTGGGATGGTTCTGCCAAATATCAACTAGAAGCGCTGGACTCCGTTGACCGAAGAGCCCGTAAATTAATTAACGACGGTGACCTTACAACCAAAAAACTGCAGACCTTAGAGCATCGTCGTAAGGTTGCGTGTCTAACCGTGTACTACAGGATACATTTTGGTGAGTGCGCCAGTGCTCTGTTTGAACAAATTGAACCCTCACCCTTTTACCATCGGACTACTAGACGCAGACAGAACTTCCATCCGTATGTGGTAGATATTCCGAAAAGTCGAACTAAGCGCTTTGACAGTTCCTTTTTGATACGGGTCGCCAAGGTTTGGAATGAACTGCCTGCGTCTATTTTCCCTGACCAGTATAGTCCTAGTACTTTTAAGCGTCGAGTGAATAGGTTTCTCATGGATGGACGTGTACCACCTTAGTCTTCATGTTCACTTAACATCAGGTGGCATGGAAGACAAACGTCCTATCCATAATTCATAAAAAAAAAAAAAAAAAAAAAAAGTTCAAAAAAATCATTAATGTCATAAAAACATTCATTAATTAGCCATTGTCGTAAGACGTATTTAAATTTATTAAATGGCAGCGTTTTAATATCTTCAGGTAATTTATTAAAAATTCTTATGCACATTATTGGGCTATTTCTAAGACATATTTCAGTTTTTATATTCGGAAGACATAGTCTGTTAGGAAATCTAGTGCTAAAACACAATACATCTTTTTTTGTTACAAAAAATTCAGGATGCCTTTTCACAAATAATGCTGTTTCGTATATATACATACTTGGGACGGTTAGTAGTTTCATACTTTTAAATAAAGGCTTACATGTTGTCCACGAATCAACATCAGCAATAGCACGAACACATTGCTTTTGAGATATGAAAGCTTTATTTATTTTGACCGAGTGGCCCCAAAGCAGAATACCATACCTTAAAATGGAGGCGACGTATCCATGATACGCTTTAAGGGCCGTTACTTTATTTGTTATTTTATTTAATTTCCATAGTACGTATGCAAACCTGTTTATTTTAGAACAAACATTTTCTACGTGCAAGTTCCATGTACAGTGTAGGTCAAACAAAATGCCTAGGAAAGAACAGCTGTCTGTTTCCTTTATTGTTTCGTCATTATATTTTATTTCGAGTTCTTGTTTCTTAGCCCCTCTATTTAATAATATGTATATATTTATTTTTATTTGACTTTCATGATTGTATTGTCAAATTTTAGCATATTAGTAAGTCTGAATAACATGCTAATGCATATAATATAATTCTCAATGTCCATTTAAATATACTTGATTCAAGATTAGAAGGATATGCTGCATTTTTTTGTACATTTCATAATGTTCAGAAGACATTTTTAAAGGACATTTAAACAAATATAAAAATACATAGACGTAAGACACTTTGTGAATGGGTTGGTCTGGTAGCCAGCCGCGAAATGAATAATTGTTAGAAGAAATAATGTTATGATATAATCTGTGGAATCAATCCTACTAATATTATAATTGTGAAAGTGAGGATGAATTAAAGTAGTCTACTAGGGAAATATATCTAAGTCATTTATAACTCTTCTTGCACGATTAAATCGACGTACAGCGACATCTATCGAATAAAAGCAAAGTAAAATTTTGTATATTATAAATGTTAACGTTTGGATGGATGGATGTATGCATGTTTGGATGTTTGTTACTCTATCACGGCAAAACGGCTTAATAGATTTGGATGAAATTTAGCATAGTGATAGTTTACAGTCTGGAATAGCGAATAGGCTACTTTTTATCTCGATATTCCCGCAGGATCTGAAATGGCGCGGGTAAAACCGCAGGAAACAGCTAGTGTAAATATAAGCGATGCTGTCTTGTTTTTGTTTCCAAAGTATCCCTAGTTCAAGGAACAAATGAAATGGAGACCTCTAAATTTATGAAATTTCCTTTTCTGTAGATGTGGATTTATTTCTTTAAGTTGTTTCGATGCTGCACTTGAAGAGAACATGATTAAAGAATATCAACGAAATTTTTTGACTGCAAATGACAAAATCTTAAGAATTGATAGCTTACAGATGTAACAAAAATAAGTGAAGGATCACTTGATTTTTATTAATGAATAATAATTTAGTTCATAACCTTAAAGTTTCTTTCCATTTGGTGAGATTGTCTGAGGATTTTAGTTATTTTCTTATTTATTTATTTAGTAAATTTCCTTCATGTTAATCACATGTTTATAAAATTATAAACATGTGATTAACATGAAGGAAATATTTCGTAAAAATAGCAATATTATTTCAACACTTATATAATTTTTAAGTAAGCAAGTTCCACATTAAATTCTCATAGATTTTTGAAAAAGCATTTCAAATGATGAATAAAGTTAGTTAGTTTATTGTACTCACAGAAATCTCTTGGTAAAGGTAGTTGAATATTCTAATTTGCAGTATCCCAATGTCTCCACGCTTCATTCTTTTCGGGCCATCTGCATGGATGAAGAAATCACGGAACACCTAATTGATTGCAAATCATGTATAAAACATATTTTAGTGAGTTGGTTGGGTCATATCTTAAAATCGAACTGTTCATGTTTCACCCATTCATGCGTCTTTCATCAAAAGAAACGACTTGTAAACATATTAAATCTGCCGTCAAACACCATTAAAACATATTGGTGACAATGTGTTTCAATTATATTTCCTCCATCGTCAATTTCACCTTCACTTACCACCAATTTATATCAAGATCAAATATGTGCTTAGTCATTTATGAAAAAATATATTGCAACATGAGACAGCTACCTGTAAAACTGCGGGCTGAGACATTGCTACTCCAGTTTTGGAGAGACATATAGCATTAGCTTCGTATCGGGTGATTGACTGTGGAGCTTTCGCAGTGACGGTCGCTGTACCATTAGTTCCTATTGGTACTAGACGCCAGAGCCATGCCTGAGAAAAAACGAATGAATAATTACAGAGTGACTGACTTGTCACTTCCGAAATTCAAGAACGTGATAGTTTGATAGAACATATAAGAAAAAATTAATTTAAAATAAATATTAATTATTTACTACGTAAACTTACGCATGGTTACATGGTTAAGAGTAATACAATAGATACTTAGTGGGTTTTGGTGTGTGTGTTTGGCGGGAACAATACTGTGTGCGTGATGACTGAGGCGGTGCGGCGCGTCGGGTAAAGTGTAGTAATGTGTCTTTATTTATTTATAGGTAATTCTGGTGAAAAATTAAGTACCTTTTTTATAAATATGAATGGGACGTTTGTCTTCCATGACACCTGATGTTAAGTGAACATGAAGACTAAGGTGGTACACGTCCATCCACGAGAAACCTATTCACTTGACGCTTAAAAGTACTAGGAGTATACTGGTCAGGGAAAGTAGACGCAGGCAGTTCATTCCAAACCTTGGCGACCCGTATCAAAAAGGAATTGTCAAAGCGATTAGTTCGACTTTTTGGAATATCTACCACATACGGATGGAAGTTCTGTCTGCGTCTAGTAGTCCGATGGTAAAAGGGTGAGGGTTAAATTTGTTCAAACAGAGCACTCGCGCACTCTCCAAAATGTATCCTGTAGTACACGGTTAAACAGTTTTCAACTCGTAGGATAATGACTCACCGGGTAACTCGTTTTGGAGGGTAGCGGGATCCGAAGCACGGTGCACCGCTGGCCGACCGCAGGTAGTAGGGGGCCCAAGTAGCATGCCAGCCACATGCGAAAGGCTGCCCCGCCACCTCGCGAAAAATCCCGGGAGGCTCCATCGTGCCGGTTGGCGACCGGTTAGAGAGGACCCGATGGCGACCTCGGGGGGGTTCGGGCGTCCCCGCAGTCTCCAGGCGAGTTCCCCAATGGTGCGTTGTTTCCTACGAGTTGCTTGGTTCCATTTGCAGCGCTTCACTCAACTTCTATTCTCCTCCCTATTCACTCCACTACCACAATGAAAGGTCCTAAAAAGAGTACGGTTCAACAGCGGTTGCACTTCCTCTCCCTTAAAGTGCACTTCTGTAACATCCGAGGAGTGCACTCCAATCTGAATGATGTCCACCACCATCTTGAGACGGAGAGACCACACCTACTCTTTCTAACGGAGACGCAGATCTGCGATCCGTCAGACTCGGCATACCTTGGTTACCCAGGCTATATCCTGGAGTCTCTTTTCCGCCCGCACGCCGGGGTGTGCATGTATGCCAGTGACGCGATCTGTTATCAGCGTCTCCGTTACTTGGAAGTGCCGGACCTTTCAGTCATGTGGGTCCACATAGATACTGGCCTAGACCAAGTGGTTTACGCCTGTATCTATCGCTCACATAGCGGAGATCGGGAGACAACCAGGCTTATGGAATACCTTGGCAATACAGCAGATAAGATTCAGCAACGTTTTCCCACGGCGCAGTTAGTGTTTCTGGGGGATTTTAATGCTCACCATGGGCAGTGGTTATACCCGTATCAGGACACTGACCATGCTGGCAGAGAGGCCTTTAAGTTTTCGCTGACTTATGGTCTCTCACAGCTTGTTAACGAGCCTACGCGCATCCCCGACGTTGCTGGCCACACTGCGTATTGCTTGGACCTTCTGCTGACAACCGATCCTGACAGATACTCGGTGTCCGTCACTGCACCTTTAGGGACATCCGATCACTGTATGGTGAAATCTGTATCGCTGTACTCGCCACCTGACACCCGCCCAAAAGGCTCCAGGCGAGTATGGCGTTACAAGTCAGCAGATTGGGACGAAATGCGACATTTTTTCGCATCTTATCCATGGCGGCAAACTTGTTTTACATCAACCGATCCATCGTGCTGCGCTGATGCTGTCTCAAGTGTGATAGTTCAAGCAATGGAGTACTTCATTCCCCACGCTGATCTATTCCTTGAAACTAAAGCTCGCCCATGGTTTAATACTGCTTGCCTAGCCGCTGAAAAGCGAAAGCGGGAAGCATACAAAGCCTGGGCAAATGCTCGCAGAAGCAAAGCCGTGGATTCGCATGAACACAAGAAGAGGTACAATGCTGCCGCCAAGTCCTGCAAAAAGGTAATCAAAAGAGCTCGTTTTGCCCACATAGGCCGTATCGGAGACAGAATAGCAGCATACCCTTTGGGAAGTAAAGCTTTCTGGTCCCTTGCCAAGTCGGTCGAAACGAACTTTTGTCGCCCGTCGCTGCCACCACTGAGGAAACCCGATGGTTCTCTGGCCCATACTTCTAAGGAGAAAGCAGATTTATTTGCTAGTATCTTCGCAGAAAATTCTCGTCTAGATTGCCAAGGAAAAATCCCACCCCAATTACCTCAGTTCGGACCTACAATGGGTACCGTTCACATTCGCCAAAAGGAGGTTCTTAAATGCTTGCTGCACCTAGACGAGAACAAAGCTAGTGGTCCAGACGGTATTCCTGCAGTGGTCTTAAAACGCTGCGCAGCTGAGTTGTCTCCCGTTTTGACGCGTCTTTATCGACTTTCATTGGAATCCGGTAAGGTTCCCAAGTCCTGGAAGCTTGCTAACGTACAACCAGTACCAAAGAAGGGAAGCCGTGCCGATCCTGTCAACTACCGACCAATTTCAATCACTTCCATACTTTGCAAAGTCATGGAACGTGTATTGAACAATCGACTCCTGGCATACCTCGAGGCCAACGAGCTCCTAAGCGATAGCCAATATGGTTTCCGCAACGGGCGCTCGACCGGCGATCTTCTCGTGTATGCCACTCACTTATGGAGCGAGGCCTTGGAGGGTCATGGTGAAGCAATAGCTGTATCCTTAGACATTTCCAAGGCCTTTGACAGGGTCTGGCATGATGGTCTCTTAAGTAAGCTTCCAGCTTATGGCATACCGATTGGGCTCTGCGACTGGATATCTGATTTTCTGAGGGAACGGTCAATTCGAGTAGTCTTAGATGGCTTCTCCTCCGACCAAATGGCAATTAATGCCGGGGTACCTCAGGGATCTGTTCTCTCTACAACATTATTCTTGCTGCACATTAATGACCTTTTGACACCGGGCATTATTAGTTATGCTGATGACAGCACTGTTGTAGAGAGATACGTATCCAATGCGCGAGCGAGCCCCCGTGAAATCCAGAGTTTAAGAAAGTCAATGATTGAGCGCGTTGATTTGACCTTACGGAAAGTATCCGATTGGGGTGAGTCGAATTTGGTCAAATTCAACGCGTCCAAAACTCAGGCGTGTCTATTCTCCGCAAAAAAGAGCACCTTCACATTAACGCCCACTTTCCAAAATGTATCTGTCCCCATCACTGACCATCTAGGGCTTTTAGGCGTAACTATAACATCTAGTTTAAACTTCGGTCAACAAATTGTGTCCATGGCTCAAGTAGCTTCGAAAAAGTTGGGAATCATCTCGAAGGTACGGCGGTACTTCAGCCCTGCACAGCTTCTTAACTTATATACAGCTCAAGTGCGATCATGCATGGAGTACTGCAGTCATCTTTGGGATGGTTCAGCCAAATATCAACTAGAAGCGCTGGACTCCGTTGACCGAAGAGCCCGTAAATTAATTAACAACGTCGACCTTACGACCAAAAAACTACAGACCCTAGAGCATCGTCGTAAGGTTGCCTGTTTAACCGTGTACTACAGGATACATTTTGGTGAGTGCGCGAGTGCTCTGTTTGAGCAAATTGAACCCTCACCCTTTTACCATCGGACTACTAGACGCAGACAGAACTTCCATCCGTATGTGGTTGATATTCCGAAAAGTCGAACTAAGCGCTTTGACAGTTCCTTTTTGATACGGGTCGCCAAGGTTTGGAATGAACTGCCTGCGTCTATTTTCCCTGACCAGTATAGTCCTAGTACTTTTAAGCGTCGAGTGAATAGGTTTCTCGTGGATGGACGTGTACCACCTTAGTCTTCATGTTCACTTAACATCAGGTGTCATGGAAGACAAACGTCCCATCCATATTTTATAAAAAAAAAAAAAAAAAAAAAAAAAAAAAAAAAAAAAAAAAAAAAAAAAAAAAAAAAAAAAAAAAAAAAAAAAAAAAAAAAAAAAAAAAACAAGCAATCTAACGACGATGCCCTAGGGTCTGCAATTTATTGGTTGTAAGGTCGACGTTGTTAATTAGTTTACGGGTTCTTCGGTCAACGGAGTCCAGCGCTTCTAGTTGATATTTGGCTGAACCATCCCAAAGATGACTGCAGTACTCCATGCATGATCGCACTTGAGCTGTGTATAAGTTAAGAAGCTGTGCAGGGCCGAAGTACCGCCGTACATCATCATCATCATCACAACTCTTTTTGATAAGCCCACTGCAGGTTATGAGCTCTCCCCTAGGTGATGAGGAGGTTTAGGCCATAATCCACCAAGCTGGCCCAGAGCTGGGTGGTGGATGACAGAATTTTCAGGGTGCCAATACGGCTTCTGACAAATCCTAACGAATACTGTATACAGCACCCGGGACCGACTGCTTAGCGTGCACTCCGAAGCACGCAAGTCGCCGTGAGAAATGAATGGTCAGCGGTCACCCATCCAAATACCGACTGCGCCGTACGTTGCTTAACCTGTGATATCGTATGATGCACACAGTAAACACGGTGCCATGACGACTTCTGCCGTACCTTCGAGATGATTTCCAACTTTTTCGAAGCTACTTGAGCCATGGGCATAATTTGTTGATTTTTAAACTGGAACTTTAAACTGGATGTTACAGTTACGCCTAAAAGCCTTAGATGGTCAGTGATGGGGACAGAAACATTTTGGAAAGTGGGCGTTAATGTGAAGGTGCTCTTTTTACCTTCTTTTATTATGTAATTATTCAGAATTATGTTCAGAATCGAGTACGAAGTGCTCTCCTTTACTATCTATAATTGGCACCAGTCACCCTGTATAAGAGTGAGTACAATGTTAAGCAGTGAGTACATAAATATTTCCGTTGAATCCGTGTACATTATGTTCAACTTCATGGTCACTATCTCTGGATCTCTATATCTAATACTTATGTCTAATTTAGCTTGCTGATTCTGCGACTCCAAGGCACTAGTATAGTAGTGATAATTACGCTAATTTAGGAACTATTAATAATAAAAACGACTTATAATAATTTTATTTTTAAAAAGTCTGTGTGAGTGTGCCATACCTCAGAAAAATCACTTCTAGGTCCCGTGTCCTCCCGAATCATTGTTTCTGGAGGTGAACAATTAATGGTTTTATCTTCTAGGGATGTTCTTACGCCAGCAACTGATAGCCACGAAGTCAGTAGTTGGGTGTTTGTTGTGGGCTGTATTGGGTTGTCCGATGCTACAAAAAATTAAAAGCAGTTGGTAAATTTCGTTAAATTAAAATATTCAGTTAAAAATAAATAATGTTGTAACATCATCAGTACACAGCATATTGTTTAGCCCTAATTAAGTTTGTGTCAGTACTTGTGGATAGGTATAAATAAAATAAAAATACATAAGAGCTTGATGGCTTTCATAATTCGAGCTGAGGGTCTCTGGCAAAGAAGTCAAAATTATACCGGTTCCACCTTCACGGCGGTACCTAACGGCCGCGAAAGCCCGCGACAGCCACGAATCAGTGTAAATATTCTTCACGCTTCGCCTTTCCCGGATCGGTATCGGTTTTTTGGTCCGCAACACACTCGCATCTTTCTCAGTAGCTGACACGACACCTTAATCTTAATTATTTTATAATGATTACTTAATATTTACATTACTTTTATTCAAAAAGCTTTATTTTGCATTTTATAATGCTTAAATTAATATATAATATTAATATAATTTATTTTATTTGTCCCAGCGGGTAGCAAACGAAATCAATTTTACGAGTATTTGGTATTTTTATCTATAATATTTACATTGCTATTTTGATGTCAGTACAATAGGTTTTACGGCATATAGTTATTAAAGTTTACGAAAAATTTATTGTAATTGTAATAAGCAATAGCAAGCAGTGACACAGCAGTAGCAGAAATCACGTCTTCGTCGTTCATAAACAAGACTTGAAGATCTGCTAGTGTGGACGGACACAGTTCACGCGTGCATCGCGCCGTAATTCACGGCGTGACTTCGACTTCGCGCCGCGAGTGTGAAACGTGGAAACTGCCACCAAGGTAACCACCAAAATATAAACAACTGAATTGTACGAAGTCTTTCCAAATAAGTGACGAATAAATATTATATTACTTATTAGTAATCATGTAAAGACAAGATAATAACGTCTTGAAATGCCAAAAGCAAACTTACACAAAAAGCAAACTCCAGCTGCATCATATTCCGTAATATTTCGATGTCCATACACCATCTTCTTCAACCCATCTAAAATGACATCTTTTACTGAAGCTCTAGACACCCCCCATGTAGCAGCTGAGTCTAATGCCGTGAGGGCGCAAAATGATGGTCCAGTGGTGGCTATATGAAACGTTGTTGTAGATCCTGGGAGGACTTGACGCGAGGAAAATGTAGTTGTGATCTATTTTAGAGATAAGGGAAGTCTATGAGTTTCTTTTGAATTTTAAAAGATGATTTGGGCAGTAAACGTTTCATGCCAAAATGCGCTTTTATAAAATAGCTTGTTGTTTGTGGTTACACTGTGTGATGCTTGGTGTCCAATTTTCATCATCAGTGAGGTTAAATAGACGCATCTAGGACATGTTCATTCAAGTCACTGATAAAGAGTTAGGTTCAAGATACCTACCTTATTTCCAAAACACTCATCCATTTCGAAATGTTTACTTGCAGTTATAAGTTCACCATCCGCATAAAAGAACGCCACTAGATGACTATCAGGGCACATTTGGTGAGATAATTTTATCGGTAACATGATTCTAGGTACGTGTCTTTCGATGTCCGTGAGATTTGTGGCAATTTGAGATATTTGTGTCAAATCTGGATGTGTGCAGGAGCTGTTGCGAGGTATTGTTAAGACTTGGTTGGGGTTTGAAACTGGACATTGCGTTGTTGCACCCCAACGGTAAATTGTTCCACCTCGAGTTATTACCTGAAATAAATCTTGTGATTTATCCTATCCATTGTATCAAATAAAATATATCTATTAAAAATAAGAGAAACAATAAATTATTATTAATTTGTATTTAATTACAATATAATCTACAAAGGTAGAACCTATCAAGTTATCCCTAAAGCTTCTGAAGAAGTTTAAATATATCTGTTATGTTTCGCAATAAAGTGCTTATGAATTATTAAAATTCAAAATGACTCTGAGCCACACTTACCACAAAATGAACTGTTACGGGTTTATCGCTCCTTACCCTCACATATAAGGGTACAAAAGTGTTCTGTGCTTTGACGTCTACCTTGAGGGCTCCTAAAGCAGCGTGGTTAGTTCCAGAGCTGACAGAAAGCAGCAGCGGTGACGATGTAGTTGTATTGGTTGATGCCTTTAAAATAATATTACTTTAACCTAGGCCCGTTCCAGTTTAAAAATCAATGCAGCAATGCCTTTTGCAGTCAATTGCCTCAGTGCAGCTTGCAACAACTGTGTCTGTATTGACTTGCAAAAGTTATCAAACAATAATTTAAATAAATTCTGTATTGTTTATATATTATTTTGGTATTCCATACAAAAAAAAAAACAATTTTAGTATGTATTACAAAATTTTCACTTACTGTATCGTGATAAACAAGTTAAAGCGTAAAAAGTTATCAACATGTAGATACAATAACGTTAAAAAGTTTGAAGAGTCACAAATATTAAATTTTATTGAAATACGAAAAATAAATAAGAATAATATATTACAATATATTTTGTTATTTAATAAATCTCACATCTATAAACGAATTTAAGACGATTTACCTGAAATTTATACCCTGATATTCCATTTTCAGCCATAAACAAAATCCGTGCAACGCCTCTTAAATCTGTTGTTAAATCTTCACAGAATTCGTTTTGTGTATCATTTATTGCCGAATATTTATTTGATGGCCATATTTGACTGCGACAAACTCGGATAGTTTC
The DNA here is from genome assembly GCA_944452665.1 of Stenoptilia bipunctidactyla. Lineage (NCBI taxonomy): Eukaryota > Metazoa > Arthropoda > Insecta > Lepidoptera > Pterophoridae > Stenoptilia > Stenoptilia bipunctidactyla. Next base: position 15,213,422 of record OX101734.1, on the reverse strand, counting down.
ATTTTGCGCCGGTTTGTCATCCCACCGAGTTGCTTTTACCTAAGGACAATAAAAGTTCAAAAAATATTTATGCAAATGATAGCCTGTCATGAGGCCATATTTTTACCCTCACAACTTTTGTTACCACAAAATTTTTTTCGACAGCTAGGATTATACTTATCTCAAAAGGTAGGCTGTCAAACCAAAAAAATAATTACGCGTTCCATCAAACAATCAAACAAACTACAGCTTTACCAATTATATTTTTTGTATTTGTACTCGTGCTACAATTCGATAAGACGATTATAAACCCCAAATTGATATTATTTTACCTATGTACTAGGTATTCTTAAAATAATGGATATCTGTTTTAATGATGTAAATAAGATAGTTACAAAAAAAAACAGAACGTTACCTTCAATTTGTAAGGCAGTCCCGGTGCAACGACAGCTTTGTATTTAGTGAGGAATTCAAGATTTATCGGTTTGTCCACCACTTTTGATACTACTGTAGTGTTTTGCCAAATTCTAGTACCTTCTTCCTAAAAGAAACAAAATGGAGCTATTTACAAACAATAACTTATTATAAGAATATAAATAAATAAATATAGTATCATACATTTGTACAGGGTGACAGGTCGGTCACTTTTGAAATTCAAGGACAAATAAAAATAAATATTAATTATTTACTGAGTAAACTTAGCCGAAAGTTAAAGAATTGATTACGCAACGCATTAGAGGTGTTATATTAGGATCGAATTTCCGTATGCCTGTAAACTAATATAACGCTTTATCAATATCATGGTGTTTTATAATTGCTACTGGGTCAGTCAAGTAACGGTGAGAGTTTCTGATCTAGTTCGTAAAATGTAGGTACTATATTCATTCTATTAATTATATTATAACACTAGCTGTGACCCGCGACTTCGTCCGCGTGGATACCGGTTGTTGGAGTTGGATAAATACTATTATTATATCCTCCTTGAAGTTAAAACTTACCTTATTCAAAATTTCGTCAAAATCGATTCAGTAGTTAAGCGTAACTGATAGATAAACAGACAGAGTTACTTCAAAAACTGTTACAACAAAGCTGTGATCCGCAGTTTCACCTAGGTGTTTTGTGAAAAAGTATAGGTTGGTAGGTATATTACATCGATGATGCCTGCGACTTCGTCCGTATTGAATTAGTATTTCAAGTAGGTTATTTTCTTCTCCAAGGTCCTAAGTACTATCTTTAATAAGAAAAATTAAAATGAAGAATCTTCGCCCAAATAATATGTATAGCTCCTAACCACAAACATAGGTAACTATATTAGGTACACTAGCTGCTGCCCGCGACGTCGTCTGCGTGAACGCTATGCAGCACCAAACGCACCTACGATTATAACACTGCTAGCGTGATAATATGTAGCCTATATGTTGACCCGACTTCTTAACTATCTTCATGCCAAATTTGAAGTAAATCCATGCAGTACTTTTTGAGTTTATCCCGGAAAGACAAACAGACAAAAATTCTAAAAACTATATTTTTTGTTTCTGTTTCGATTGTAGATCATACCCCAAGTATTCTTTTAAAAAAATATTCAATGTACAGTTTTGACTTTCCTACCATTTTATTATATGTATATATTACAAACATAGGTAACTATATTAGGCCCATTGCGTTATAAACAAATCGGTTGCCAAAGTGTCTTAAATTTTACATAATTAATGCAATACCTATCTTTATTAATTATAGCTTATTGTTATTCTTGCTAAAGCTATATTACTGTAAAGAAGAATACATTCGGCAGTTTTTGCGTGAAAGAGTAGCAAAGATCCATCCATCCAGCCATTATCAGTGTATAATGTGTATCTATCTATAGTTATGATTGGCTACTTTTCACGGTAAAATGGCTGAGCCAATTTTATATTATTTCTTTTGGTAGTTAACACATCTACGTTACTTTTTATTCTACTTTTAAATCTACGGTTTCTAACTTCCAAGAGCTATAAATGATCACGAAATAAATAAAACCTTGAGTCCCATTATTTTAAGTTTAACTTTCTTACAATATATCTCTGTATGTACAGAAGGCAGCACATCAAGCGTTACAAATCGGTATTTTTTTTTACTTGAATCTGAAATCTATGCCCTCGACATTACCTAATTTAAAATTGTTTGGGGAAATTTGACAGGTAATGTAACGCTTGACCTACTGCCTTCTGTACCTACCTGTATTAAATCGCGCAAGAAGCTTTATTAATGATTTAGCCCTATCAACATAGCAAAATTTTCTACTGCATACCAACTATTTTTCAGATTTATTATTTTTAAGCCCCTAGTACTTTTACCAGGAGAATTTCCTTAGAATTCTTATTCCCATGTTTATTTTTAGTGTAGTTCAGTTTTTTTTTCTTCTGGCTATCCGAACGCTTTAACATCTATCTAATCTACTAATGCCACGTCAAAAACACTGTTCGTTCGTTGCTTCCACGCTGGACTGGGAGCAACAGAAAATCATAGAATGTACCAGTTGCTTCTCTTCCTGGGCATACCTTAAAAGTCATTTTAGGGATAGAGGTTTTATTGGATAGAGGTTTTATAACGAATAAAGGCGTGAAGTTATATGTATGTATGTTCGTTTATTCTACGAACAGTAGATTTAGCTATCATACACGTTGAATATTGAAGCGTATAAAGCGTTTCGATATTCAACGTCTTGTCAAATTACTACTTACTATTCTTATAACTACCTACCATTCGTTTGTAGTAGATTTTACTCATGTAAAATATTGAAACCCAGCATTCATTGATTTTGACGAAAATTTAGTTATAATTTACCCCTAGAATAATCCTACCGCCTCTGAATAATTTACTAATCTGAGTGAGCCCCGCTTGGTGGTAAACTGACTGTCTCGGCTGACTGAAATTTGCCGTCAAATATCACTACTGCCAGCGGTGGCGCGTCCCGAAAACATTTTATAAAGAGCCAGTTCTAGAGCCGCAAACGGGTTTATGATAGAACTGGCTTGGCTTCGGTATTCGACCTCATTTATACTTACCATCAGGTGAGAATGAGGTCAAATTCGGACTTATTCACAGATTTGAAAAAAAACTTAGTATTTTTAATATTTTGGAATAGAATTTATTTATTTATTTATTATTTATTTATACAGAACCAACAGCACTTTCACATTATAAAATAATCTTAAAAATACAATTCCTACTGCCAATTACAGGTTCACCACTTTCAGATAAGTTACATAATAGAATAATGCTTGAAGTTGACTACAGCACGTTGTTAAAATTATTGATTTTCTAAGTGACAACTAATTTATTGATTGATTTAAATTGACAAAATGGGAATGAAATTTATCAGAATATAGTAAATTACACCAAATTTGAGAGAAAAAAAATAAAAATAAAATAAAAATATGCACAGTACAACCTGCAGTATTAGTGTGTGTGTGTGTGTGTACGTGTGTGTGTGTGTGTGAAAAGTAAGAAACTGTGATACGATTATATATTTGATTTATATTTATATCGACAGAATACACTAAAAAATAACCCCTTTATTTAAATGAACTGTTGTAGCTTATGTATTTATCGTTTTTAAATGTTTAATTTAAGTTTTAACAAATTCGTAACCTTCTTTTTAAATGAGTGTTTAGATAAATGAAAAAGATCTAGAGTTTCAAATTGTTTATTATAAAGGCTCAATATTCTAGTTAGTACTGAATTTTTGGCGTAATTGCTACGGCTGATTGGAACGTGAAATAAAGGGCAATGCCTCGTACGTCGTGAAGGTGTTCTGAACTGCAAGGTAAGGGCTGTCAAATCCGAGCTGTCAATAGTATTATTGCAGATATCATGCAAAAATGACATCTGTAGCAATACACGCCGATCTTTTAATGATAGTAAATTATGATTATCACATAATTCATCATATTTACACTTTTTTAAGTGAGTCCGATAGTTCAAAGCTTTTAAGAATTTCGATTGAATGAATTCCAAATTTTGTTCATGCGTAACATAGTGCGGACTCCAGACTACACAGCAGTATTCCAGTATGCTGCGGACGTAAGCGTAGTATAGGAGTTTAACGCATTCTGGATCAGAGAACGGCCTAGTGACCCGCAGAACGAAACCGAGGTTTTTGTAAGCCTTGGTTATGGATGCTGCAATATGCTGAGACATAGACATCTTCGAATCAAAAATTACACCAAGATCCTTAACCGTATCTGTAGATACTAAGGAATTGCCATCTAATGTGTAGTTTGAGGATATTATTTTCTTTTTTTGTGTAAAGGTGATTTTGTAACATTTGGATACATTGATGCCGATGTGATTGGCTTTATAATAATCACAAACTTTATCAGGATCACTCTGAAATTTGGTAGTATCATGGGCAGATTTAATGTTGGCGTAAATTTTGGTGTCATCTGCATACATCAAAAATTTTGAGTAGCTAAAGCATTGACTAATATCATACAGATATGCAGCGTATAAAAGGGGGGCCAATTTAGATCCCTGTGGGACACCTGATGGGACATCTACGAAGTCAGAACGATGACCAGCAACCACAACCGCCTGAGATCGATTGCGTAGATATGACTCCGTCCAACGAAGGAGATTACCACATATACCGAGCTCCATAAGCTTTCGTAACAATATTGAATGATCCACACGATCAAACGCCTTCTCGAAATCTGTGTACACCGCATCGATCTGAAAGCCTTCGTCCATACCTCTAAGCACATCAGTCGCAAATAAAACGAGGTTTGTTACAGTTGAACGGCCTCGCACGAAACCGTGCTGCTCCGCAGGAATATTCCTTATAATAATTGGGTAAATAAATTGATGGACCACCGCCTCCATTAATTTGCCTAGAACATTAAGTTTTGAAATTGGTCTATAATTCTCAACCGCTGCTCTCGTGCCCTTTTTATGTATTGGTGTGATGTATGCTTTTTTCCATATCTCAGGAACGTAACCTTCTCGGAAACAGCGGTTGAAAATCATAGCCACAGGAAATGCAAGTGATTCGGAGCATCTTACGAAAAAGTAGGGTGGTAACTCATCGCATCCAGCACCCTTGGAGCTGTCCAGGTTTTTTAATAAAGTATTTATGTCACGACAACTAACTACAATGTCAGAGATAACGTCATTGTTCAAAGTTGAGATTTCCTGAAATTCAGGATAACTGTTAGCTGGTTGACTAAAGTTAGCGCTAAAGTAACTATTAAAGGCATTACAGATGTCACGCTGATTACAAAATTTCAGGCCACCGTACCACATCTCATTGGGATAGTTCGAACTACCTTTTCTTTTTGACTTTACATAAGACCACAATAATTTGGGGGATGATTTAATTTTCTCTTCAGAAAATTTTATATATTTCGCGTGACAAACAGATTCTAATTTTTTAATCCTGGACCGTAATAACGCAAAAGACGTGTAATCCAGGGGATTATTGTATTTTTTCCAGAACCTATGATATTTTGCTTTTTCTTTAATCATCTTTATCAAGGTATTTGTATACCAGGGAGGATAAGTGTAAGACTGAGAAATTAATTTTTGAGGTACGTGTTTATTTATTCCTTGTTGCAAAATGTCATAAAATTTTTCTATAGCTATTTCTAAATCCAACGAATTTATGAAAGTCCAGTCAGTATTCAGAAAGTACTTATTTAAAAGTGAGTAGTCAGCTTTATAAAATAATCTAACACTTCTATCTGTGCTTTTTATACACTTTAATAGAATGTCAGTTACGTTTATATAGATAGCTGGGTGGTAAGAATCCTCCGCAACAAGCGGGGAGTTCGACCTCATAATACTCAAAGGTGTATTGGAGAATATCAAGTCGAGTACATTATTATTTGAGTTAGGAACATTATTATATTGCAATAGATTATGATAATTAAATGAGTTAATCAATTCAGCAGCTGCTGACTGAATGTCTAATGAGCCTTTTTTGATGATTAATGGGAATCCCCCAGTCCAATTTATGATGGGCAGATTGAAGTCTCCTGCAACAATGTAATAATCATCGGGTCTAGTAACAAAAACGGATTTTAATAGATGCAAAAAATTATGAATTCGCATGCAGAGGGCTCGATTAGGAGGAATGTAGCAACATATAACATTTAAATCTCGCGGTAAAGTGAGCGCGCGCGCAGGTATCGTTACGGCGATACATTCGATGTCAGGATGAGTCACGTCGGGTCGGAGCCTCGCGCCGAGGCGGGAGGCGCAAGCAACCATCACTCCACCGCCGAGCGAGCCGCGGTCCGCACGGACGGAACGCATCGTATCGGTCGGAGTTGCACAGTTCGGAATTAAGTATGCCGTCACACAGCCAGGTCTCAGTGATGATAGTTATGTCTAAGTCGCTCAGCAGTAGATTGTTGTAGAACATATTTGTTTTAGTGCGCAGACCCCGTACGTTTTGATATAAGATGTTTAAAGTGTTATTACCCATTGGTGTGAATATCTCCGGTCGATTCAAAAATATACTTATAACGGTGGTGTATGACAAGTACGAGTAGCGTAATTAGTTTGCGTGTTGATAGATTTAGAGTTGTGTTAAATATTATTGAAGTGATATTAAATTTAGTAGGTGCTAAACGAAAATAGGTCATAAAAGTTAGGTTATGTAGGTAATTGATATGTGTATTAAAATGTATTGTCAGGGAGCGTGGATTAAATTTGAGTATATATAAAAACGGTCTAGTAGAATATAATTTAGGGATAAAGCAGCTAAGCAGAATATAATTTAGGGTTATAGATCTTAGGTAATTGCATTTAAGTGTGTAAATTATGGTAGTGTAGTGATTGAGTGATAGTCGAGAATTATGTATCGTTATGTGTATAGAAATTTTGGAGTAGTAATGCAGTGAGTGTGAGGTGTGTACTATGCAATGGCTTATCACTATGTTACATATATAGTACAAAGAGAGAATCATCAAAGTTTTAGAAGATCTGCAGACGACAGTATAGGTATTGGCGGTGATGTGTCGTTTCGCCGAATGTATATACGACAGTTTTTTGTCCAGACGTATTTGATGTTTATCTCTTTGCATTTAGTTTTACAATGATTTAATAGAATTTTATTTTGCTTAGTTAAATGTTCATTGATATAAATGTTAGACCCGTGTTTAACATTATCACCAAAACCTATGTCCGCGGGTTTGATGCCCCGTAATTTGCGTGCAGCTGCTATGATGGCGTCCTTGGTACGGCGGTGCCGGAGCCGGGCGACGACGGCGCGGCCAGCGACGCCGCTGAGCGGGCGCTGCGGCTGCACCCGGTGCGCAAACTCCACCTCGGCCCTGTCTAACTCCACTCCCACCTTCTTGGCAAGTTGAATGATGATGTTGGTTGTGTCCTCGTCTTTGCTCTCGGGAATGCCAACAATTTCTATATTCTGCAGCCGACTCCACTGCTCCTGCCGCGCGTATTCTACCTCTAGGTGATGGATCCGGGTATTGCAGGTGTCAACATCCTTACGAAGACGGGCGTTCTCGTCTTTTAACGCTTTCATATCCGCCTTAGTAGTGGTGAGGGTTTTAAATAGATCGTCGTATTGAGCACTAATGTATTTTAATGAAGCTTCGATGGTGGAGAACTGGTTTTTAAAGCTTTCTAGTTCAATCTTTATAGCTTCCCTTACTAAGCCTTTGAGTTCCAGCTGGGAGCAAACGATGTTACAAGAAAGTTATAAAATTTAACTCGTCGGTAATCTGACTCCCAACCGTTACAAAAATTTGGTGGTTCATTCAGAGAAATCTTATTTCCAAGTGAAATAATAAAAGTTGGGTGAATATGGTCATAGGCACCCAGAGTTTGGTAGGTATCTCGAACAATTAACAGCGTGAGTGGCCGGCCATGCCAGCGAATCACTCGCTCGCCCGCCCGCGTCTTATCAAACATACCTACCTATTTTATGACGGAGTTATTTTAAAATTATTACGATATCTCTTTGGATCTTGATTGAAATCAAGTGGTGTCAAAGACATTTTTGTTCACAATTAAATATTTATTGTAAACAAAATAAAAAAAAATATAATAAACATAAAATTACGCGAGCAGGATCGAACCCACGACCTTAGACTCATGGTCGGTCTACGCGCAACTGAGCAATGAGTACTTCTGATCTGTATGCCGAACATCTCCACCATATTCTAGTAAGTTTTAGGGCATAACTCTTAAAAATCTATTACAATTTTTTTAGATCCTAGATTTTTTTTATGTCTGCAGAATCTGCTCATCATCCTGGACAACTTTTGTTAAGGCATTATATCTATATTTCTTACGGTTTTGATGATCCCTTAAGGGTTCTGCATCAGGTGTTCCAGTAACCGAAATAAAATATACCCTATATGTTGCCCCGGTTTCACAGCTATACATCAAAAAAAGGTTCATTCAAATCCGTCCAGTGGTTCCAGAGATTAGCGTGTGCAAACAGACAAACTTACAAACAAACAAACAGACAAAATTTTTTTTTCAGATTCTTACTCTTTTTTGATTTCTTTATAACCCTAGATAATTTTTTTTGTAAAAATATTAAATGTACAGACACGTTTTTTTTACTGTTTTATTATATGTATTGATAATTAAGGGCCTACACTACCTCAGACACGCTCCGAATCCAAATTTTGATCTCAAATATCAATCAGAGTACTGAACTAATAATTTTAGAAAAAACATAGAGCAAAGTTAAGAGTATGAACTAAGAACCATATGTTTTGAAAACACGATTAATGAAAAAAATCTCGATAGAAAAAAATCACAAACTTACCTCTAAAATTAACAAAGAAACCTTATAACTTAATAAGTACTTAACCTACACTAATGTAACTTGGTATTTAGTTTCAAGGTATGACAATACGTGTACTATATGATCTGATTTGAAAATAATTTTATTATTTTTTTTATTATAAATCTTAAATCTAAAATAATGTGTTTGGCACGACGGGTGACCTGCGCCCGCTCAAGGATTCAGTTGCGCTCCGGCATTCGTACGAGGAACCTGTGTCGCTTTCATGCTTAACGCCGCCGCTACAACATCACGTAAATATCGTGTTTTCCATAAATAAATTTGTGGTGTGTTTTATTTCAAAATAGGAAATGAAAGAAATAAGATACGGAAAAGGCAGAGTTGGAGAAAACAAAACCCGAGTGAGTAAGATAGCTCCGACGCGCGTTGCGGGGTGCTTCACGGCCGGGCGGTGAGGTGGGGGTGAAATTCAGATTCTAGCTGGAGTAGTATGGGCTCTTAATATCGCGCGCTTTTATGTGCATATCATACCTATTTTTATTTAATCGATATCGATTGCTTGCTGTCGTTCTGTTAATCCACGAACCTTCAATACAAAACACGAAGTGTATACATTATCGCCAAGCGCTGCGCGTCGCGAGAATCTCGGAATGATTGGTAAGTATGGCAACATCGCATTTTGCCAAAAGGCGAGAGGCGCGGGCGGGGCCGCTCGTCATAAGAACACGATGACTGCATGCAACGTCGCTCACTGTTACTTGACTGCTATTGAGTAACATGATAAAGAAAAGATAGTTTTCCCTAATATAACATTTCTGCCGTGAACTGCTACGTATAATACTACGGCCACACTACCTTACCGTCTACCGGGCTGTTACCGCAATTATTATGGCATTAAATTACCGTTTAAAAAACTGCATGATATATCAATAAATTTGGCGGAAAATATCACTTTTTCAAGATGGAGGTCGAAGCTGCAGTTGTGTTGTGTTTTATGCCACGTGTCACGTGCCGCGATTGACTCAGTTGTATGTAAAGAGAATAGTAACATGGTAGTATTTATTTATAGGGAATTATAGTGAAAATTTTATTACATAATACCTATTTTAGGATCAGAATCGAGTACAAAGAGCTCTCCTTTAGTGTCTAAACTTTGTACCAGTCACCCTGTAAAAGATAGGGCCTGAGATTTGATTGAAAAGAATAATAAGCAAAATTGAAGTAATTCTTTGTGCTAAGAACTAAGAGATTGACCGCATACTTTTAAGTTTAATTAAATAGTAATTAAAAGTATCTATCATCATAACTCTTTGTAATGAGCCCACTGCAGGGCATGAGTCTCTCCCCTGGGTGACGAGGAGGTATAGGCCATAATCCACCAAGCTGGCCCAGTGCTGGGTGGTGGATGTCAGAATTTTCAGGGCGCCAAAGTGGCTTCTGACAAACCCTAACGACTACTGTATACAAGTATACAGCACCCGGGACCGACTGCTTAACGTGCCCTCCGAAGCACGGAAGTCGCCGTGAGAAATGAATGGTCAGCGGTCACCCATCCAAGCACCGACCGCACCAAACGTTGCTTTATCTGTGATATCGCATGATACACACAGTAACCACGGCGCCACGACGACTTCCAAAGTATCTATAATATCTGATAATTATATAATTATATTATAATAGATATATTATAATTATAATATCTGAACCTTGCGTTCTTTTCGTAATCATAACCTAACAGTTTTTTTATAATTTCATGATTTGATCACATACGACTGGACTGGTCGTAGTCACGAGAAGTTCTCTCAAATAATGAATATTGAGCCTTTTGCAAGGCCCTCCTCTGGGTAAACCACCAAGCTAGCCTATTGTCAGTTTGTGAATGTCAAATTGTCAGGGCACCAATTGTACCTTGCATTTTACGATCTTATGTTCTACTTACTTGGAAAGAGAAGTCAGCTACAATAACGTCTGGGTTATTTTTGCCATCGATACCCACTCTACTGGCTGCAGCAGCATGCCTATGACAAGCTTTAGGTGACTTGAGTCTCACTGCCGTTCTGATACCAGTTGAGTTGGAGGATCCGGCACCTCGGATGCGAATTACTAGCATTCCTTCTACGGCTTCAGTCCATGGATATCTATAATATTAATAAGATGATATACCTATTAAGATTGCAGCACGAAAATTTAACTTTTAAAGAATACAAAATGCCTTTGTAGATATTGTCATTAATGGAATCTAACCGCTCTCCTGCCCGCGCCGCTGATTCAAAAACCCGTAGATTGCCCCACTTTCTGTCGCGCTCAGCTAATGTATTACTCGGCCACTTCTAACGTAATTTAGACATTTTTTTATTTTTGAGTATATAAAAAAAAATGTTCAATACATTTTCAAGAGTGTGAGTGAGTGAGTGACTATTATTTTATTTACTTTGCATTGAAATGAATAGTTTATTTATTTAGAGCAGTTCAAGTTCACAGAAATTTGTAGATCTTGTTTCAGTTTGATAAGTTTTTTTCAACATTTTGGTCAATGGTAGATATATAAATTTTTTATTAAGGTTTATTATTTTTTAATACCCACCTAACCATTTTTTTACCATATTGTCATAGACAAAAATAAAAATATCTTGAAACAAAAGTTGTCTTTAAATTCTTGCTAATGTGTTAAGCGCGCATCATATTTCATTGCTTACTGCAAATGCACAAAATAGAGCACACCTAAAATAAACTTTTCATCTAATAAAACACTATGTTGTTAATCAAAAAACAATAACTTATAGGTACCGTAAAGCTAGAATATTATTTAAATAACAAAGGCTGAAGTTGAAACCAACATTAATCAGTTAGCATCGAACGTTTTTGAGTATGTTTATTTTGCGTTTTGTCTATGGCTATGTATATAGTCTTTGACTTATATTTAAAGAAAAATAAGTAATTTATGCAATGTAATTCAATTTGAACAAAAACCTTAGTAAAACATCATAAAATATAAGATATATCTCAAATGGATTTACTGCGGGATATATTTGTACCCAGAGTCAATTGCAGATCAATCAGATCTTTCTGGTTAGAGTCAAAACACACCAGAAGGTGAGTGTGTGAAGAAATGCAACATAATACCTTGTGGACACTTTAATACCATGCTTTGTAATCATGATAATGTTTTCCAATAAAACTGGTCTTAATAGTTTCTCAAATCGCCAAAGGTTTGAAACACATTTTATTAATAGATTGAATACATACATACAGTAAGTACATACGGCCATTTTATAAAACTGTACAGATTTTTAGCAATACTGTCATTTTGTAATTTCATGAGTACACGTAAATTACTTATTCAACTTTAAATTTGATAAATGACGATTGATTATCAATGTGTGCCGGTGAGTGCTACATGCAACGAAGGGCACCATGCGCGGTACCCGTTCATGAGCATATTGCGACAGCATCCAATGTTAAGTGTACTTACTTATATAATAATAGCTGTATCACGCGGTTTTAGGATCGGAATAAAAATCCAGATCCAGACTGTATATTATTATGTAGAATAAAGTAAAACTACTGAAAACTAGGTATTTTAGCAAAAAATATGAGTAGGATCATTATTGCTTGATGCGTTTAGTAGAAAAATGTAGTAATTTACTCAACAAATTCTACATTTTGCATTTTGAAAACTCGGTTAGTACCTACCTCAACAAACACAGATTAGTCATATGTTGTTTAACCAATAATATTATAAATATTATTATAATATTACCAAACACAATCAAAATTAAAAAAGTGTAAGTACTTACCGGTGTTACGATTATAAGTCAAATAAACAATATTTAAAATATATACTACTCCTGTTAGGTCATTTCATCCTAAGCAATGAGCCTGTTGTGGACTGACCTTTAACAGAAAACCCGCGATTGACCTTAGGTACAAATGTATCCCATTCATGTTACGCACGGATCATGAAGTTTAAACCTAAATGAACTTATACAGAGTGTCCGAAAAAGTATTTTGGAGAAAAATATCATAGATAGGGTTAGACTTCCCCATTCGACTACCAAAAAACCGTTTTTTATTTGGACTTATAGTTTTTCTATAAAAAAATTCTAAACATTTCAAGATAAGCGCGCGCGGCCTTTCACCTAACTAGTTACAAAAGAAAATCACCAAAAATATGTAAAGCTTGCGCATCGAGCAATTGCTCATACGAAGACTAGGTTAAACTTATTTTTTTTTTCAAATTATGTAGAACATAGAGCAAAAGTGTTAACGAGACCAGAAAGAACGATTTGAAAAGTCAATATAAAAAGGAAAAACACCTATATTTTGTCAGAATGACGCTATAGGTCGTTTTGCAGCTGCGGGCAAACTACTGTATTTTTTACTAGGTAAAAAAGTACCTAGAGGCAGGAGAGCGGCTAAAGATCACAGAAGTTATGCCAAGAATTCAAAGTGGGTTTATAAAGGTGATATCATGATAACAACCCCTTAGTAATAGCTTATTGCGGTGGTTGACATGGATTTAGGTTCTCTGGTTGGCTGTAGGTTAGGGCCATGATCTACTAAGATAACTCAGTCTGGACTAGTGTATGTTAAAATATGCAGAACTTAAAAGTGCTTGCTTACGAAAAACAGTTCAACTTTAAGTGTTGTGTAATAAAAAGCCCTTCAATATTTTCTGTACTTTGCGTTATGATCATAGCCCGTTTTAATTTTATAAGTGTTTCTTCGTTCTATTCTAGAGTATATATTTAGATATGAAAGAACTTATAGGGAATTGCAAGAATAATGAGGTAATCTTAATCACCTGACACAAACAGTCCACACAAGTCTTTCAGTTGTTTTGAGAACCTTAGGAGCATGTTTTACGCTGAGTTGAAATGGTGGAAGCTCGTAGTTGCCAACCCAAAATGATGCAACTCCCTGCAACGAAGGAATAGAAATATTTTTGTTTCTTACATAGATCAATATAATTTCGTTAAATGTTGTATTCTTTGATTAATTTAAAATGCATTATTTATTTATTTTAATTTTTTTATTTACACTTCAGTATAGGTACAGTACAGACAGTAAATGAGAAAAAAAAACAGTGTATTGAGTAAGTACTACTAGGCGGTCTTATCGCTGACGAGCGATTTCTTACAGACAACCATGCTTGTGGAAACAACATAAAAAAAATGTGTTAACAAATTCTTAATACTTAATAAATTACAAATCACACAACATTAAAAAAAAACTTAACGAGTAAAAAAAATGCTAATTACTGCATTATACCTAATTAAACATAAAACCTTATTATATAAAATTATAATATATACATACTAATATGATAAATATAATAGATACATAGATTAATAAACGATGTAATAAACATTATAAATATAATTAATATACTACATAAATTTACAATAGGTACTTCTTTATGGTTGTATTTGACTCAGATAATGACTTTTTAATTTAATTTTAAAAGAATGTAAAGATTAGATTAGCTTACATTTATGAAAATTTGTCACCAACGGGTTTAACAGTTTCTTCTTAAGCCCATCTGCTGTGTATCTTCGACCTCTTCACTTACCATCAGTTGAGATTGAGATCAAACGCGGGTGTAGTAAACCATAAAAAAATATACAGATGTACTTTAAACAAAGTGAATACAGCTAAACTGTAGAAAAACTTGACCCTTGCTTTGATGAAGTATGGCATTTCAGTTATGATACTCGCTCGAGTGCTAGTTGCTTTAAATTTAAAAAAACGACCTTTTTTCTTTGCCTTGTATTTGTTTTTGTATTTGCCTAAAATTAGTCTTTAGAATACAAATAGCGTCATCCTCACCTGAGCACCATCTGCCATCCTGGCCCTGATTGTCCATCTGCCTCCCGGAGCCAGTTCGTCCAACTGGTGTTGCAGCTGAGCTATCCCAAGCCTCGTCCTTGTTCGGGACCATTGAGTCACTCGTAGCCCGTCCCAAGGTCCGTGAGGACCTTCAAGCCAAACTTCATCTATCTAGAAGTGGACATTTTGTTAAATAAATTCACTGCATACATGTTTTTTGTATAAAGTAAGGATGGGACGTTTGTTTTCCAGACTCTCAAAAGTACCTTATATCTATACCTAAGTAGTAGATTATAGATACTGCTTAGGAAAAGTAGACGATTCTGAACTTGTGCGAGCCGTATTAAAAAGGAACTGTCAAAGCGCTTAATGTCCACCTCATACGGATTCAAGTTCTGTCTGAGTCTAGTAGTCGGTTACATTTGTTTAAAAGTAGCGCTAAATTCTATATACTATTTTATTTTACCGATATTAATAAGCTAAGAGAAAATAAATATATTTAATTTATGCCTAGCTTTTAACGTTTTTAAAGAGTGATTTGTAAAACAAAGTTGAATTTATAATGGCAGAGTGATTTTATATGATAATGCTTCGTAGTCGTAGAAACCTGTTCAGAAAAATGTGGGTCGTACCAAAGAAGATAAAAATTAAATTTTATGAAAAAGTTATTAAACTGCACACTCTTAAAAGCTTATTTGAAGAAGGGCGTTTTGTCTGGCTGGTGGCCACGTTTTCATAAAAATGATCTTGGCGTACTTTTTACCTCATCTTGTACTTATTTTCTATTTCGCAAGATGATTATTATAACTTTATTTTATATTTAATTCTAGCGCGTAATCGCCCACAAAGATTTCATTTATAGTGGATTTCTATATCAAATCTAAATTTTTAATCAAAATTTTTTAATACACATAAAACAAATCTGGGTTTTGGTTATCATGGCAACGCTCATACAATAAAGTGTTTACAAACAAGGCTTTTGGATTAAGATTCAATATAGAAATCCAGGGTAAGTAAATATTAAACTTTCTTGTGATTAAATAATTGTACTTTTCTTAAATGGAATAGTAACAAATAAATAATACGTTGCCAGTTGTCACATGTTTAAATCAAAGCTAAACAGAAAGAAACACTTCTATTTTTTTTTTTGTTTGATTGCGACTTATGTTTCACCCTGCATAATGTATATTTCTTAATATCTTGAAATGAATGTTAAGTCAACTGTCTTTTTCCACTCAAAGCCCAAAAACACAACGTAAGCCACCCAAGGCAACGGATGTTTCCGATAAGTAAGCAAAAAACGACTTCACACAGAAAAATATGTTTACACAACAAGTAATGTAAGTGACAAGCCCTTAACTCCCTAATTCAATACTGTTAAATAAACACATTATCACACATAAATAAACCGTTGACAAAAGTAGGTTGGCAGAAAAATACAAATAAAGAAATAAACAACTCAAAAAGAAACAAAAATACGTCGAAGATTGGTAATACAATTTCTATAAAATAAAGGTACAGCCATGTAGGAAATTGGTAGCATTGACTTGTTTACGAGCGAGGTAAAGTGTTATTCTGGATTATTAATCGGTTACTTTAGTATTCTGCAGCAGTGGTATGAACCATCATACTTACTACCATAAATTTCACGTAAGCGAATGAACATGTAAGCGTATGTTGTTTAATTTAAAACATGTTAGATTTTCAACAAATAGAAACAACTATATTTTTGGTATTCCCGCTGATAGTTTAGAATACAATATTAATTTTACCCAATAATAATAATATCCATAAAAAATATGATTACATACCTACTTCAATTGCTTATTAAAACCGGACCCTTCCGCTATAGCGGGTAAAGGTTTTTAAATTAGCGCTTAATACATATATTGTTTTAAAATTAAGAACTATATTTCAGTTTTCCTACTAATAAGCCAAATTTTAGTCCATGAAGTAGGGTTTCAATCTTGCCATGTTTCCCTGAAGCTAGCCGTAATATTATGTAGCATTAATTAATATAATGTTTAAAAAAAGGTTTTTGATTTTCTGTTTCCTTGACATGGACACATTCAACAACAGCCTGTAGCTTTAAATTATCTCTATCTTTGTCTTTTAGTTATTTTGTATTAAAAGAACCACTCATTGATTTTTTTGAAATAAAATTTACCCGCTATGGACTTCTGAACATGCAACCGACGCTATATTGTCCCATTAATAGTCCGCTATCCTTCAAAAATATTTTCTTACACACTCTCAATGATATAGACTCTGGAAAACTACAAGTTGTCCATAAAATTGTAATTCTGATAAGTTATTTAAATATTAATCGAATAAGGACGCAGAAAAATTGATTTTGCCTTCGGTACAATCGCAATAAAAAGCAAGTTACAAATAAATCTAATATATAAAATTCTCGTGTCACAGTTTTCGTTGCCATACTCCTCCGAAAATTTTTTGGGCTTATCCGGTATGAGAATCGGCCAACATCTATTTTTTTTTATTTATATGGCAAAACAACGTTTGCCGGGTCAGCTAGTATAATTATATAAAATAACCTTACTTCGAGTATATCAGGTTTTTTTGGCATCACCGATTTCATCACCATCACCAATTTCGTCATATTTCATCTTGCCGTAGTAACAACTGCAACGCGGCTATTTAAAATTCCTTCGGAACCTTCACGTCATAGTTGCATTTTTATATGACTGACTAAACGTTACATATGAACCATAATAATGGTTATTGTATTTATACTTCGCGTGGTACTAGTTGATTGCCCCCGAATGATATATTATTTGATCTTTGATTGAAGTTTGTGTTTTGACCTTTTATTTATTATGAATCAAATATTTGTATTGTGTAATGATTTTGAGCAAAGTTGGTATTGAATAAAATTTTATTTGTATTCTGCGAATTTAGTCGTGCTTTTCTTTTCGAGTGTACATTCAATAAACAAGCTGATTTAAATATTATGTTTGTATGATAAGTGCCGTCATCTCATCGTAACCGTGTCAGTGCGACGAATAACTGTATTTTATGTTTTTGCATACATTAAGATAATATTTAATTAGCATGTTTGAAATCAAAAAAGTAGGTTTATGACTATTTGGCTTGAAAGTAAATAAAAGGGTTTTCAATTAGTAAAAAGTTTTGTTCTTAACTTTTTACAATTCGTTTTGTATTTAACAAAATATATATTTTTCTTTTCTCAGCTAGGAGCTTTAATCAAGTGATATAAAATTTTAAAACAAGAGTTAAAATTTACTGGTAAAAATAAAAATAAAATTCCATTTCCTAAGTTCAAAAGTAAATAGAATCTATCAATTTTTTAGACCGTAGTATAGTATGGTAATATTTTATACTACCTATGACTGTCACACTTCCAACATCAGGAATTAATATTTTTAAGTGTTGCCAAGCCAACTATGTAAATATACATATAAGATATTTTAAGCTTGAGAAATATTTTAACTTCAAATACTGGTTGTTAAATATTTCCCAAATAAAATAAAATACTTGAAATAGATTAATCGAAATAAATATTTTAAAACGATTAAACCCATATAAGTGCATTTCAGAACTAGTTTTATGGATACTACCGAGGTAGCGGACTACTAGACACAGATATATCTTCCAACCGGTATGTGTTGATTATTCCAAAAAGTCGAAATAAGCGTCTTTTTGGATACGGGTCGCTTAGATTTGCAATGAACTGCCTGCGTCTATTTATCCTGACCTGTATAGTCCTGGTACCTACTTTTAAGCTTCGAGTGATTAGGTTTCTCCTGGATGGACATTCCTATTTATGAATAGTGATAGTGATAGATGGCGTTGCATCCAAATCTGTGAATTACATTTTAAGACCTCTGGCGTTGTTTGAGCTATTTAGGGGGGTCAACTATCAGCTTGGTCGACTTTACCACCATTCAAACACACATTATCATCTAATCACTTAACACCATGTGTCATGGAAGGCAAATTTCCAATCCTTATTTTATAAAACATCCATGACGGATAATACCTGTGTTCATCGCACATGTATGTATATGTAGGAATATTAATATTTATAAATATATATTTATATGTATATTTGTTTATTATAGATACTTTATTTATAAAATTATTTGTTATTTGTTTGATAAGCGTTTACTGTCTTTATACTCTGCCCATAGAATTAACTAGTTTTATTAATTGTTCCGTTTTTGTTTGTTAATTTAAGTGTTTTTTTAAATGTATTTCTTTTCAAAAGGTTACCTGGAAGAAATCGCTTGTAGCGATAAGGTCGCCGAATTGTCTGTTCCTAAGCATGTACCATGAAATTGTATATTTAATTGTTTTTGGCAATAAAGAGTATATTATTATTATTATTATCCCCTCTTATAGAAACCAAAACCAGGGTATAAAGGCAAACCTGCTGCGGCTATTAGGGCTATGTGTGGGAAATGGTCTCGTGTGCTGGACCATTTCCTACGTGGGGGGCGCTCGGCTAAGGCTGAGCGCAATCTGCCGGGGCTCGCGGGTAATGCCAATGGCGGTACCGTGAGCTCCATCTTTGGCGGATGAGCTACACCTTGAGGTTTTTAGTGGGTATGTCTGGCCTTCTGCCGGATCATCCCCACATACCCCGTCGCTCCCCATTGGGCGGTCGGGAACATGATAGCACGTTTTCCTCCAGTGAAAAAAAAGGGTAAAAAGGTAAAGGCAAACTTTTAACCCTACCTTACCCTTACATACCCTATACTCTTTTTTAATAAAATAATCTTTACTCACCACTCCATGCGCGGGTGTCAAGTCCGCTCGCAGTACTAGTGCTCTAAACTTGACGATGTCTCCTGGCCTATATTTAGCACGTTCCGTGTGGAGGACAATTATCCTGGACGACGCTATGCGAAGGTTCAGCTTTTTCTCCCAGGTACACTGTGATGGGTAACTGTAAACGGTTCATTACATTAAAAAGATGTCGCTGGTAACCACGGTGACTGTAAAATAAATTTTTACTCGATGAGGTATAGTTGAAAACGTTGGCTTTGGAGAGATTATTCATGACGCTGCACAGTGTGTCGTCTTGTACGAACTAGCTGGATAAAATTATTTATCGATTTTATATTTTTTTTATCAATATTTGTTATTTATGTTTATATACATGTAAGTTGTTTGCAGTGAAAACAAAAACAAAAAATTACTTATTTAAAAAAAAAATAGATATTTCTTATCAATGGGTACACAAAAAAATTATATAAATTATAAAAAGGAAACAATAAATGAACTTCCACATCATCACTTAATTCTTCTTCAGAAGAATCTTATTCTGTTAGTCGTTATAAGATACAATACTGGATTTCTATTTGAATTACTTTTTGGCTCTAAAACCTCAGAATGAAGAGAACCTGTATTTTTTGCAATCTCTCTGAGACTGTTAATAACAGGATTAGACGTGATTAGTTAAGCAAGTCTGTATTCCTGGCAATACGGGACAGCTTTCGGATATTGTGTTGTCAAAATATTCTGCAATATTTATTGCGAGCTTCCTGAGATTCCTCAGAAAGCTGCCTAATTGGTAGAAGAGACTGTAGGTATAACATTCGTAGAACAAATGTTGTTGGGATTGATGTGGAAAGGCAGCCCGCAAGAGGTGATGCGTTAATTAAATGAACCCTGTATAGAATTTGAAACAAAGCTTTTAATGTGATAATGTGATAAGATTTAATGTGATAAGATTCAGCCCAGTATACTACTGTCCTTATATTATTAAATTCTACCCTCATCATTTTAATAAAATTACAAATTGAAAATGTTCAAGATCGATCAAATGGTGAGAATTAATTAGCTTATTTACTTTATACCATACTTATATTATATAATACTATACCATATTAAGAATTTGGATTGGCTTTATTGTACATTGTTTTTTTGTGTTGCCTACTTAGACAACTTAACAATTTTATTAATGTGTGCTATGTTTATTATCTGTTTGGATTGTTTGATTTGTGTAAATTTCATGTCGTTGTTTAAATCATAATTAGTGCTGCAATCTTTATAAAAAACTAGCCACCCACAACACAGGGAATCCTAGTGTGGGGGCTAGTGTGCTCAAATAATTAAAAAACACTACTTATTTTGTTGTAACTAGTTATTTATTTATTTAAAAAATTTAGAAGAAACAAGTCACAAAACAATTCTCAAAAAACAAAAGAATTATTTAGACTTAAGAAAAGTGTTTTAAATTATAATGTTTTATATCATACATCATACTTATATTTGACTGTGATTCTTTTCTTTTGTTATCTGTGATTTTACATGTTTCATTTATTACCAATGTTTAATTTTGTTATCTCAATATACCTATATATTATAGTTGGTGTGATTGTCTGGGGATTTATTTTTACCCGACTGCAGTACGCAAAGAAGGGTTATGTTTTCAGCGCGAAATGTATGTATGTATGTATATCTGTTTCTTTTTCCCTGATTTCTACTCAATTGCCGGACGGATTTAAACAAATTTTAATAAAATAAACATTTGGGGGGCATAAAAACAAATAAATTCTGATTTCAACAATATAAGTAGGTATCAAATAAAAGCTAATGGTCAGCCTATTGTAAATATACAGGGTTGTTTTGTAGGCAGTTGCCAAATTAAAATATTACGTACTTTGATATAATACGAATAACCTGCATTTTTATTTTAGTATCGCTCAGTAGAAAAAAGTAAAGATATGGCACCTTGATTTGTTTTACGAATAGTCGTTGTTGATGAACGCCCTACACACAATACTATACTACGCGGCACTTTATTGATTACGTTTAATTATACTACGAAAACGTAGTACTACAAGATGTTTTGTCGCGTGACAAAACATGTTAACGATATGAGGTTGCAAGGTCACATTTTGAGTTCAGTAGTTATGCATACCTACAGGCAATAAAAAAAGTTACCTACATAATTTATGTACAATCTTTTCTTCATACTTTTACAGGCTTAGAACCGGCAAATTGCAAAAGGTTTGAGGGATTTAATGTGAGAAAATTTAACATAATACTTTTAAGTGAATGCAAAATAGATAGAAAGAAGAAGCATTTTGCAATTCGGCGCATTTAAAAAGATTGAATAAACTTATATACAATAATTAAAGCTCTAATCAACATTATTTACACAATTATTACGAATGAGTTTCACGTTAAGTACTTGAGTAAGTGTTCAAAATGCATACCATTTTTCTCCAGGCAGAGTCTAGCACGTTTTAATACATTTTCATGGGCTTTATTTAGCACTGCAGTGTCACTTTGTCAAATTCACACACTATTTGGTTTTTTAAATCAGAAAGGCTTTGAGCTTCGTTCTGATAAACGATTCCCTATTTGTAAACATTATCGATAATTAGCGACGACTCACAGTCTAATAAACACATGTGGCGCAGGTTTCGCGGGCTCTCGCGAACGCAGCTGCGTTACGCACGCTGTGCGTGCACTTCCGCCGAGGATGCGAGAGCGACTGAAGGTCATGGCAACAGATAAGTGTTTCCGGGTTTGCGACGGCGCCGCCGGCCGGTTTCGTTCACGTGCGAAAATGTCGGTATCTTACCTGCTCGATGTAATGGCACTTATTGTCAAGAGGATACGATTGTATTTTGAAAATTTAGACGTCTGTGATGTAATTCATTCGGCTAAACAAGTTGTACCACTGCGCGTAGTCTTTAAAGTATTCATTCGTAAAATAGTATGACCATGTTGTGCTTAACATTTTAGTGAATAATATGAATTTCCGTGTAAAAAAATAACTACTTTTTTTTTGCAGAAATGGTTTCTATTAATGATACTTATTACGTAAAAAAAATTTGGCAGATGTTATCAAATGAACCCTGTATAAACATGATACTGCCTTAAATTAACCATATTCACAGAAACACTTAAAAAATAAAAGTATTTCTAAAAGGCCTTCCAGACGATCGTATCCAACCGCCAACAAGCGTGACCTTGGTCGGATCAACCGAAATTTGTATTTGTTCTACACGGTCGGATGGTTGACTCAACTTGTCACTTCTCTCCGGACTTCGTAGCGTAAACACGTAGGTATCTAAATATGATTCCGTGTGTTTTGAAGCAACAAAAGATCGGCTTAGCGTTAACTTTTTTATGTTTGAGTGAAGTAGAAAAATAAAGCAATTTGTTTAGAAAGAGAGCATGTAATTTTTATAATAACAATTTGACATTACATCTCAAAATTTTAAAATTTAGAAAAGAGTTGCAACAGAGGGTTAGAGTTTATATAATAAATAACTCATTACTTTAGTTTATTTTTTATGTAAATCAATTGTTTTAGCTATTGTTACTACACACTTTTCTGTATTATCAAACTGTGGAAACTTCGCTAGTTAATGTGTTATTAATGTGATTAAATTTACGTGCTATTTGTAACTGTTTGTTTCCCAAATAAACATAAATAAATAAAATAAAGAAAAAGAAGAAAGTGGATGAAACTGTGGCTGAAAGAGCGAATAATTTTTATTTTTATCTTTATATGTTTCGGAACTAGAGTCTCAAAGACATGGTAAATCAATATACAGACATATAAATTCAGTCAGAATCTCTCGTTCGCGGATTTCGTATTGCGAATCCATTGCAACCACAATGACGTGTGCTCGCGACGACCGACAAGCGCACACTGAAGGGCTCGCGTTGGCCAACAGCGTTCCAGACGGTTGGCTCCAACCACGATCGCAGCCTGTCGGGACGGACGCGCTTCCAACCAAGGCCGTTGGCATCAATCAAAAAATTGGTTGGACAACCGAGTTCTACACGATCCATTTTTACATCAACTCAACCAAGGTCACGCTTGTTGGCGGTTGGATCCGATCGTCTGGAAGGCCTTTTATATTAATGGTTTTTATTTTGTTGAAGGTAGATACTATACGACTGTTCATTTTTATTAGCCATTGGTCTGAACGGCATTTACAATAAATTTTATGACATTTAATTCTCATTATACGCCGTTTTTGTCGATTCGCTTTCATTTTTAACCGAATTTAAACGGAAACAGAATTTTTGATATCCGTTAAAGACAACTTTAAAAGATACTGAAAATATTTTATATAACTCATAATCAAGAAGGATTATTCAGAAGGGATCAATTCTTGTTTGGGAGAACAATATTTAACGACTCTATTAGAAACATGTCTAAGATTTTGTCACCATACACAGTCTTATTATCAAGTTGGGTTTCACCATTTCTTTGGTTGGTTTCACCATGGTTTCTGGTCACATAAATATAACGGCTTAATATTCCAACACAGCGTAGGTACTTGAATATGACGTTATGATGGGGATGAATTTAACCGTCTACGTGTAAAAGTATTATCATTATCTTCAATGAATGGACGAAAAATATTGAAAGCAAAGTATTTATTTATTTATTTGTAAGTAGGTATCTATAAAGACTGCCAATATCTGCTCAGGTGTTAATTGTACAATGCATCAAACTAAAAAGCGCGAAACAAGCACATAAGACTATAAGAGCATTGTAATTGTAATTAAAAAATAGTGGCAGCAGGCGGGGACGAGCTAATTAGGTATTAAAGTATATATTTTGTGAATCATTGCTAGTATAATGCTCACTTAAACTGACACGTCTGTGAGTTTATAGCCGTTTTATATATTTTGTATTTGAAGCTTGTCCCCGCCTGATGCTACAATTTTTTAACTACAAGTACAATTTAATTGTATATTATGTAACAAGTGAGCTAAGTTGCTAATTACAGTCGAGCCGTGATTTGATTAATAATGAGCCGAGACTGTAATTAGCAACGCTCACGAGTTACATACGACGTTTTTCAACACACTTATGAGTTGAGACCACATACGTGGTCATAAAATTTATTTGAAGCAGCTGTTAGCTGCTGCGCGTCAGTAGCCCTGTCCCATTACACGTACACACACGCTGTTGTCGCTTGGAGGCGCCGTGCTGCTGCTGCTGCTGCACGTGACCGCGCGCCGCCTGTACGCGCGCGCTCAAATATTTAATGTATAACCCGGATCAATAAAATATGCTCTGTTCACTCGCATGTAATTTGCACTAAGGTACAATTCAACTTTGTAGGATTCATTATATTATGCACTAGGGTGTGCATAATATATTATGCACACGTGACTTATACCCCTGTTTATAGTTCTGAATTCAATAGAATAAGGCTCACTTTACGAGCAAGTGTGTTGAAAATGCTCTAATAGTCTTATGTGCTTGTCACGCGCTTTTTAGGTTGAACTTACTGTATTCCGCAGTCGCGTTTTTTATATTAGACTAGCTGTCCCGGCAAACGTTGTTTTGCCATATAAATAAAAAAAAAATAGATTTTGGCCGATTCTCATAGATAGATAAGCACAAAAAATTTCATCAAAATCGGTCAAGCCGTTTCGGAGGAGTATGGCAACGAAAACTGTGACACGAGAATTTTATATATTAGATATACATGATTTAAATTGCATGTTTAAGTAGTTATAATCACATTTAACTGTTTTTTAAAGATCTTTTATATTATGTTAGTCATATTTTATAATGTTTAGTCAATTCTATAATTAGGTAGATATACTTTTATTATTTAATACTCAAATTAATTTAATTGCTTCCATGCTGGACTGGAAGCGAAAGAAAAACATAGAATGTATCAGCTGCTTCTCTTCTCGGGTATACTGTAAAAGTCAGTTAAGGGACAGAGGTTTTATTGGCAATTTTGTGGGCGATAGGCTGACCCCACTGCAATAGCCTCTATCCATCATTATAATACCTCCAAAGTCAAACGTGACATCAGATGGTCCTATAACCTCTGGTGTTCTGCCTACCCCATAAGGGATACAGGCGTTAAGTTATGTATGTATATATGTATGTATTACTTAAATTGTATTATTAAGTAAATACCTACTTGTAAGTCAGGTTATATTTTAATGCAATTTTTTAAATTGTGAATATACCAATGTGATATCAGAGATAGAGATTAGGTAAGCAAATGTTTATTTCACCAATATTTACCAATAAATATTTAAATCAAAAACTTACACTTTGAATTATTTCATGTAGACACTTAAATATTTTTTTTAGTAACACAACGCTATATGACTGTACTTTGGATAAAAATATTTAACTTATTATTTTTATCGCATTAAAATGAAATCAAGGGCTTCCGCAACAGGTGCGTCGCACACTAGGGGCTTAATCCACGGACCTAAAAATGGGTCATACGAGTCCCACCCAACCAAATTGTCCTCAAACGCTGGTTCTTTCACTAATGAAAATGAAAATTTTGTTCTGGATTTATTTAGAAAATCCTATCTCCGTGAAAACTACCGACTTGGTTTAATAAAACATTGTTTTTATATTTTCAAGAACAATTCAAACATTTTTTTTATGCAATTTTACATTTCTATCGGCTGAAGTATTTTTGTACCTTAATTGCGCTGTTAGTTCTGCTCTCGAATTTGGCATTTGTGGAACAGAAATGTCCAAACAACCGCCGTCTCCTGTGGAAAAAAGGGTAACTCAATTAAAACGTAACTTTAATAAATATAGTCTTCATTAACGGTGCCTAAACGATCGCTTGCCTTCAATCTTACCTGAAAGTAACAGAAGATGAGGTCGAGGATAACCGCCCACAGGTTTAATAAGGAATGTGATATTAATATTAAATCGGAATCTCACGCATTTGTAATTTTTTGTACATAATTTGAATCTTATTTTACACACTAATACATCTCAAATTTCAATTATCGATGTCCACCCGCGCCCGCCCAGCATCACTCGCCCGTCCCGCGCAAGACCCTGCCTGCTATTGATGGGATTTGAGATCTATTGATGTGTTATATAAAATTCAAGTTATACAGGGTGACCTGTGAGCCACTTTTGAATTCATAGTTTGATATCATACATGAAGAGAAAAAATATATAAGTAAAAAAATAAATATTCATTATTTACTCAGTAACTTAACCGAAAGTTAAAGAATTGATTACGCAATGCACCATGACTAGTGTTGGCAGCGATCCGCGGTCCAGGTCACGTGCCGCGATTGACTCGGGCGTAAGTAAAGTAAATAGTAACAAAACTTTATTTATTTATAGGGAATTCTCGTGAAAAATTAAGTACTTACTATTATTACATAATCATGACCAGAATGCTCTCCTTCAATATCCAAAATTCGCACTGCGACGGGCGAGGCCTGTGGCGAGCGCAATTGGTCAGAACGCAGTCTAAATATAATGCAAGTTGCATCAGGGGTAGGGTGTATAATACTTGATTGTAGGTGTTCCATGCACCAATATTATTTAAAAATGGAACGATATTAGACATTGTGTCGTAGGAAATTTAATAAAATGATTATTTTATGAAGCCCTACGAACAAAACATAATCCTGCAGATAGATGTTTACTGATAGATTTATTTGAATTTTTTACCATCTAACGTACCAGGGTCGGAACACATCAGTTATTCTCATGGGGGTGCAAGCATCTAAGGGCGGTGGTGGTGTGTCAAACGAATTCATATATTCGTTTGACACAGTCGTTTTATTTTAACATAGAAATAGACATAAAAATATAGAGCGAGTTTTTATGAAATGCTGTTTATATCAAAATGTACCTGCTGTTAATTCTCTCCATGCCTTCGCAGTCTGGCCACCTTCTGTTCTAAGCGTCACAAAGAACTGGGCACTACCAGTGACATAGAACCTGGATAAACAGGCTCTGCTGCTTCCACCAGAGGTCAGCACCCCTGGTACTAGTAAGATGTGGTTGTGGTCTGTGCAGGGGCTATGGACAAAATATTTGATTGGGTGATTTGGAATCCAATTTCTAGAACATGTTTAGTAAATCTGTGTTTTTAATCTATTACACAATTTAAGTACATGCTGGTATGCTGGAAAAAAAAATCACAAAGTATTTTTTTTTCAGAAATGTTGGTACTAATTTTCAAGATATTTCGTTCAGCAGATGTAACACATAGAGAGTGTTATAAAAAAAATACCATGGTAAAAAGTCCTACTTCTCTAACCCTAAGTTAAAAGAGTTCTTCAACATCCACCAAGACCAGGCAAATAGTATCGTTTTTTATGCAAGATATACTTATTTAAGAGAAAATAAAGCTTAATATCAAATCTATGCACAAAATATTCAATATCAAGCTGCATTCTAATAATTGAATAGCAATATGGGGTCGTTAACTTTTGTAATGAATGATAGTAGATAAACCCAGAACCATTCACGCTTGGCAGAAATACTCATGACATATAGATAATCAAAGCATAACATATTTGTGGCAACCGTGGCAACTTTGTCAAAAAGGAAGTTGCCAAATGTTAAAGTACAGCTGTTTTTTGTTTACTAGTACAATAAATATTGAATTTCTTGCTTTAAATAAACAAAATGACTAATGGATGGCCTGATAACCTTTTGTGACGTGCCACTCTCATTGTTGCTTTATCATTTATTAATTTTATTGATTTCAACTGTTTTATAAACTTTATCCATGATGTAGTACTAAAAAATCAGTGGTACCTAATGTGACGTGAGTAAGACGTGGGTTAATTCCCGCTTGCGGCATTCAACATCTATTATCAACCGACTTCCAAATAGGAGACTAAATAAGTTTGTGTTTTTTATATATTTGTGACGCGATTATTGATTGTTTTATTTGGTAAAAAATAATTCAGACGTGGTCCTATATAACTTTCCAATGAGTTGTCTTAGTCTTGAAAATGTGGGTAAATTAAAGTATAATTTTCGTTATTTGTTGCAATAATCAGCTTGCGATGAATTCAATGTAAGACCTCTATTAAAACATGAACGCAGGGTGTTTTCTGAATATATTACCCAAACTGAAACGTACAACGGCTATGTTTATTCCCAAAGAAAGGAAAGCTTATGTTGTGAAGACTGGCACTCGAGGGTAACCAAATATTGATTTGAAGCCAGGTGGTGTTAGTCACCTATCAGGACATGCTTTTCCAGCGGGGCTAGCATGCTACCGTCGACAACGATAAATCGGGCCTTTTATCGATATTTTCTTAGAATATGGTTTAGTGTATGTAATTTATTAAGATTATGACATATTTGGTTCTGTGGTTTTAATCATGGTATCAAATCGAGTAATTCTATCTATTATGGTGCACATATTAGCTTACATAATAGGATAAAATAACAAAATAATATTTATTTTGTTGATTCGACTATTTATCAAGGGTTGCATGCTAGCCCTATGGTATGGCTTTTCTAAGCCGACTTCAAAATCAATACTTAACTAATATTATTTAAATTGATTTTAAGTGTGTTAGTAAAACCAATTGATTTTCAAAAAAAGACCTGGCTAATAAATCATACAATGGTAATGGTCTATTGAAGTATTGTACTAAACAAAATATTAATAAGTAACATTAATTGACACAGTATTGCCTTAATTAATACAGTATAACCTGCTAATACACTGTTACAATTAACAGGACAGGTGACAAGTCGAACATAATCTTGATACATGTATACCTACTGTATATCACTGCGCCAAAGTACAGATATCTACAGTAATTCAACTCGGCCGCATCTTTGAAATAAATGCCTAAAGCACCGCGGTCCGTTCACATGTAATAGGGCTGTCCGCCTTCGGCGTTTAGGTATATTACATTTGCCTACTTTGTGTTTACTTCCATTTAGTTTTGTGACTGCAAATATACTTTCTTTATATAAACAAATAGAATAAGTAGGTACTATGTAGACTTAATAGGACGTGTTCAACAAAAATACGTTTTGTGTCAAAAAACCATGTTAACGTTTGAATAACAATTCGTACTTGCGCCTCGACTGACATGCACGAAAAGATTTAGGGATTATTAAATTTTAAAGTATAAACAATCCGCATATTAACGTAAAGCTCAATCAATACTTTTTCGGTAAACAGACACTCGCGACTGGCCGCATGCCGAGTTCGAGCCGCGTAGGTGTAGCTCGCATTTTGTCCGTTTGTATGAAGTAAAATTACTGTAGATATCTGTACTGTGACTGCGCGGAATATAACGGGAATGTAATAAATACTTTCTGTCAACTTGTTGTCATAGCATGTTTTTGCTTCAGGCTTTATTCATACGCATGAGATTAGTGGACCTGTTGTGATATTTAAAACGATTATTCATAAAAGATTTATATGAGGTCGTGGCTCTAGTGGCGTAGTGGCTTTTGAATAAGAATTGTCATACGATATATCAGATTAAGCATTAAGTTGGGGTTTGATTAGTGCAGGAGTGTCAGAGTTAGCGACATTTAGATGTTTGTATGTATTGTATGACGTTTGTAGGTTACAATGTTAGAGAGGGCGCGAATTGCAATGAATGACTGAGTGGTATCGATTTCCAGCGCCAACGTTTTAACTTAAAGTAGGAATGTGAAAAGTGACACGGGCGTTTAGGAAGATTAGGCAAAATCACGGTTAATGGTAGGTCTATATTAACTGGATACATAAAACAAGCATTTTAATTTTATAGTAATTGACCAAACGCAGCTGCGATGAAGATATTGTTGTGAATAAGGCTGTGGTATACCCAAGGCCTCTTTCTCAGTTGTAAGTAACTGCCCAGTGAGGTAACTGCCCTCTGAACATTTTCTAAGTCTCGTTGTTTACACGAAAATTGTTATTCGTTCACAAGAAATAGTATATACGACGTTTTTCAACACATTTGTGAGTAAAAGACAGACATACGTGGTCATAAAATAAGAAACACACTTGATAACAAAGCTGTGAATTGTGATTGAAAAATGGCGCCGAACTTCGCGCATGCGCGTAGGTTTTTTTTGTCCGCCAAATGTGTCAATGTCTGTATAGCATATACAGCCTATTTTACATGAAAATATTTAATTTGGAGTGGTAAATCCAAATATTTTATAACAAATTATTGTAAATTGTGAATAATTTGTTTGAGATACAATTTTGTTTAACTAATATAAGGCGCAAACATTTAAAAATGTATATGGATGGGTCTGCTGTAAGAAATTTCGATAGAGATAAGCTGTACCTTTTTACTTATTTTGTTCTATGTATCCTTATATTGTATCTTAACTTATGTGTACATAAATTGTTAAATAAATAAATGGATTTGAAGTGGTATAAAACCTCTTTGTTGTTTCTGAAAAAAATTTATGCATAACCCGGATCAATAAAATATGCTCTGTTTAGTCGCATTTAATTTGCACAAAGGTACAATTCAACTTTGTAGGATTCATTATATTATGCACTAGGGTATAATATATTATGCACGCGTGACTTATAGCCCAGTTTATAGATCTAAATTCAATAGAATTAGGCTCATTTTACGAGCAAGTGTGTTGAAAAACATATTACTTATAAGTATAGTAGAAAAGTTATACGCAAATATGCGTTAATAACAAGGTTTCAAGAATGTTCGAGTTTTAATCTGCAATAAACTTAAAACATACAAATGATTTTGATTAAAGCTTAAACAAACTAAGACTAAATTGGAAGCACTACAGGTGGCACCATCAGTCATAAGTGCTCTCTTCCAGGCAATCTGATTTTCAACCGACTTCCAAAAAAGGAGGAGGCTATCAATTCGTCTGTATGTTTTTTTAGTGTCTTTGTTGCACGATATTTCGGACAATTATGAATTGATTTTAAAAATTGATGTTTCATATGATAGAAGATACCTCATAGTTGGTCCCATTTAAATTTCATCGAAATCGGTTGAGTACTTCATTGAAAATTTCGGAAAAATATGTATGATTTCGGAGAATGTTTACGTTGATGACATTCTCAACTCAGCTAAAGTATTCACGTGAAGTCGGCTTTTTTTATTGCTCTGCATTCGTTGATTATTAATTATGTATGTTACTTGATCACTTCATAAATAAGTTATGAAAAATTAACTATTTTCAGTTATATTCTTTACTTAAGGTTTGGGGATACAAGGGTTGTCTTCCCATTAAATTTAATGAAAACTCGACCCCAGGACGATAAATTCGGGAATTAAGTCGGTTTTTAAATAAGTATCGTTGTAAGTAAATTAAAATATTTAAAATTTAAAGGAGTTGTTTATTGACCTTATTTTCTCTCTATATTTTGATTTATTACTGTTATTAGATAAAATATAAACTGGCAAAAAAGGAAGTAATCAACAAAAGTAAATTTTTAAGCCCCTAATTAACCGAATCTTGCACTTGCATTTTTTTCAAGGAAATAAAATATATTTTTTTTTAGTAAAAACACTTATACTTATATACTTGGATGTAAACGTAGGATTCTGAAACAGTTTTTGAAGTAAATGTAAAGAAATAACCTATAATCCTTATAATTTTTAGTAAGATTAAATGTATACCTACTCATCAACTAGTGGTAACTAGATTACATTCAATTTTACTGTTTTTACTATTATCATGAATGCGAAAGGTTAGATGTTTAGATGTTTAAATGTTTAAAGTTTAGATGGCTAATGTAGGTACCTATGGATAGATATTTATTCCTCAATCATGGCACAACGGCTTAACGGATTTGGATGAAATTTAGCATAGTGATACTACCTCTACAGTCTAGAATATAGGCACATAGCATTTTGTCCCGATATTCCCGTGTGCTTAGAAGTAGCGCAAGTGAAACCGCGTGAAACAGCTGGTTTGTCATAAAATTTACTTTGTGTTTTAAATTAGCGTTGACATTTTGTTTTACATTGATTAAATATTACATCAAGTTCCAATATTTCATTTAAGCTAAAAAATCGTATTAGCAATATTTGTAATTTTATTCATCTTTAGGTAATCAGTTAATTCATATCTATTTATATTATAGCTGAAACTGCGTTGCGCGGGAGCAGAGCACGGTTTCATACGAGTGTGGGTTATAGCGTTTCTCCGCAAGACCGGTTTCGTGAAGAATCTCACCCGCTGGCCCGCATAACTTAGTTATAACTCTAAGGATTATACCCAGTCTTTTTTTTTTTTTATAAGTGGCTAAACCCGCGTTTGACCTCAATCTCACCTGATGGTAAGTGACGATGAGGTCGAAGATGAAAGCACACGGGTTTAGGAAGGAACTGGCTCTTTATACAATATTGCCGGAACACATTACCGCCGGAGCGGTAACATTTGGCGGCAGACTTTATATAAAGGGTGGTCGCTAGCCAGGCGGACCCAGAAGGGATCCTACCACCAAGCAAATTCCCGTCTAGCCCTTAATCTTTGCGTAGGGTTGGCTAAGTGAAGCTCTACCGCTCTTCTTGGTTTTACTCAGGATCCACTCTAACTAGCGACCACTTTGTAAATATCATCGCTCCCGCAGTGATTTGTTTTCGAAATGTTTGTGAAGAGCTTCAATAAGCATCTGGTTAAATTGAGGTTAACCAACTATCTACTATCTCAAATCTTATGAAAGGGAGGTTCTGTCTGTTGGGGGTAATTTCTAGAACTACTAAAGAAAGGGTAGACCACAGGGTCAACTATATGCTATTATACAGGGTGACTAGTAGGTCATTTTTGAAATTCCAGGACGTTTGAGATCATACATGAAGAGAAAATATTAAAAAAAAAAAATACTGAATTAACTTAACCGAGACTTGAAGATTTTACATAAGCGTAATGCAATAGGATAATTAGCGGGCGGTGGTGTGCGTGTGGCGGGAACACTGCTGTGTGCGTGTTGATTTCTGGTGAAAAATTAAATACCTACTTTCATTACATCATTATGATCAGGATCGAGTTCAGAGTGCTCTCCTTCGGTATCTAAAATTTGTAACCAGTCATCATAATATACACTACGAGTCGATTTCACGGTTTCGCCAACGAATTCAGCGAAAATATCAATTAAAAGGAGTGCAAAATACAGCAACAACTCGAGCGGAGGCTACCACAGCTTTTTTTAACAATTACATTACAACGCAACTCTTGTTTACCATGGAATATCTAAAATCAATTGCTGTAAGAAAATATCAATGACCCTGCAATCTTGAGGCAATCAATCTTTACAAACAATACGACCAAGTATAAATTGTAAATAAACAACATAGTGATAATAAATAAATGATGCGATCTTAAAGGACGAACATAAATTTAAAGTCATACATAATTATATTTAGCCTTATTTGAGATGTCTTGTAATGATTTTAATATACAGGTGCGTTGTAACTTGTGTCATCGTTACTTGCAATCTGTGTTAGTCCTTTATAAGACAAAGGAAATACATTACCACCATCTTATGTTTGGATTTTAAATACTTGATTTTTGTTTGTTTATTGTATTGACCTTACTCAAACTTCTTCTGTTTCAATGTGAAGCTGCTTTTTTGGTAAAAATCAGAATCAAAATCGAATTTGGAAAATGGGCGGGGAGGCTTTGACAATCGCTTCAAACTTCCGAATCTAGTAGTTCTCTAATACTTAGAAGTAATATATTAATTTTCTTTTAGTTATTGTATTTAATCAATATATATAAAACTGTTCCGTTACTGACTGAGTTACTGAGTGACTGAGGGACTGAGTGACTGACAGACAACGTGCAGCAGTAACTAATGGGCGTAGAGAGCTGAAATTTGGAACATACATTCTTTAGGAGATGCAGGGGTACACTAAAGAAGGCATTCCCATTCCCACGGGAACGGGAATTATTGAACTTTTTAGTTTGTATGAAAAATCTTATTCCGTACACTCAGGATATGATACTTGGCATAAAAGTTCTTCAAAAAGAGACTGGTTCTGTTACGAAAGGAATTCCCGGGAAATATATGATGTTTTCGTTTGTATGATAAAATCTTATTCTTTGAGTGCATGGATGTGATACTTGGTATAAAGGTTCCTCAATAAGTGTCTGTTTGTATAATGGAAGGAATTCCCGGAATTCCCACGGGAACGGAAAATAGGACTTTTGAGTTTATGCGTGTACGAAGTCGCGGGCAAACGCTCGTAACTTATATTTTAATACAAGGAACGTACACTCTATAAAGAATATAATGATTAGTAATAAAGTTATTTTGTAAGCTCCTCTCTTTAATCGACAGTGCGTGACCGATCAAATGAAATTGTACAGTTTTTCTAAGGGCACGAAGTAATCATTGAGACTCATTTGTTATAATTTAATATATTACAGCAAAAACTTTTAATGGATAACGTTGTAGTTGATTGTTTCCTTGTCTAGACTTTGACATCTGTTCAAGGCTTAGGTTGCTCTGTTCATGTATTATGGAGGTACTAACAGCGACTAACTGAATTAGTAGGTAAAGAGTCTCAAATATTCAATTTTTTTTTATGAATAATAAATGATATACTTACAGAAAAATAATTACTGTCTAAACTTTTTCAAGATTCAATAAAAATTGAAACACTTCATTGAGCGGATTTCCTCGCGTAAATAATCGACGTTTTGGTGTTTTTTCAAACATAGGATTCGCGAGAGAATTGTACCTATATTATTAACTAGCCACTGCGCGCGGTTTTACCCTCGTAACTTTTGATCCTGTGGGAATTTCGGGATAAAATGTAGCCTATAACCTTCCATAAGAGTTGGGCTATCAAATTCAAAAAGAATTTTTCAAATCCCACTTCTAGTTTCTGAGATTAGCGCGTTCAAACAAACAAACAAACAAACAAACTCTTCAGCTTTATATATTAGATTATTCTATATAATATGGTATAATTATAATTTATCGAAACTTTTATTTTAAGCCATTAATACCAATTTCAATAGTAAATCATACATAAATAAATACTATTACTGCACTAGCAAGGTTATGTTTCATATTTATTTTAAGTATAGTAAGCGATAGAAACATCTGCACAAATACGTAGGTACTTACTTATTTCTATCACTTTTGTGCTTAAGCCTCTGTAATACTTCAACATTGTTGCCTTTATAACGTTTTAAACATTAGCAGCTAAATTAAGAATATAACAATTAATTTTCCTTTATTTATTAATATAATTTTAATGATACTCTCTTAGTCTTCGAATAATGACTATTTTTGATTAATCGATGTTTTCATTATTTATTATCATTTTGTTTCGATTGATTGTAATTATTAATTAATTGTATGTTTTTGATTAGATTTTGCACATTGGCTTATGTAATTAACAATATTTCGTTATTGATTAGGTATTTAAAATTATAAAATGCAATTCGTCTATTACCTCGATTCCCAAACCTGATCCCTGCCAATAGTAGAAAGTGGAGATTTATTCTGACGTGGATCATATTTAGAGATCAGTCTGGACCCTTTAAGTTCAAAAAAATAATAAATAAGCGTCTCAAGCGTCAGTTCTTTTTTTTATTAGAGACTAAGCCATCGTTTGACCTCAATCTCACCTGAGTGTAAGTGAAGATGAGTTCTCCATCAAAATAATTTAATTTGCTGCGGGGTCCCCTTGGTGACGATGAGGTTTGGGTAAACAACCAAACTAGTTCTGGTTTTGGTGGTGAATGTAAGTATAAGGCCGTTGAAGATAGTTTCTGACAAACCCTAATGTCTACCTGAGGTATTATCTGAATCTCCAAATAACAGAATTAACTGTGAAAACAGAAAATAACTTGTATTATGGCACTCTTTTATAGGCGGTTTTTCTCCGCGAAACCTCAAAAAAAAAACAAATTCGTCTTAGTGGAAAAAATGGACCCTATTCTATGATGGATGACTTTATGATAACATTCTTATAGAATCGTAATCATCTATCTGTCTGGAAGTATCTAATTGTTTTTAAGCGCTAAGTTGTCTATGCTTAAAAACTATAACTATTTAGTAATTACTAATAAACCACCTATTTTGAAAAAATCCTTAGAATGTGTTATTTCATTATGTTGACAAATAAGTATCAAGTATCAATGATTATTATGCTAAGAAACTTGTATAAGTAAGTACCTACGACAATCGGCAAATTTAAGATTTTTCGCAAGCAGTTTCAGTTTGAATACTTAGTTCTAATTTCAAAATTATCTTCATTTGCTTTTTTACTGTTCTTAGTATTCCTTGTTCAAAGTACAAACTTTTTGAAGTCTTGAATTCAGAACGACATATTGTTATCAAATCAGTAAATGAATGAGTTTGTGCTCGTATTTATAAACAGTATCACTTAGCATTGTGAACTACATGTCACCGAACCTATCCTATTAGACATTTTATCGGATAGTAGTTGCCCAGAACCATTCAATGTCCGATTGTTTTTTTTTTTACGTAAATAATATACAATAGATGCAGGTTTCTAAGGAAAGAATTCCTCCTCAGGCTAGTTTTTATAAGCTTTAGTATTGACCTAATATTATGTCTAAAGCCTTGGCAGATGTTTTTGAGAGATCGTACGGTTGTTAGGCAGAAGACAATTAAACATTGAAAATTAGGCAGCCTGTCAAAGGTCTTGTTAGATAGTTCAGACTTTGTACAAAACTCTCAACCTCAAACCTCGAGCTAAATTCTTTACAGTGAAATCATTAAGTGAAATCATTTAGGTTTATTAGTACTAACTAATAGATTTACTTTCACTATCAATAATTTCACTGTAAAGAATTTAGCTCTTAAAGCGCGAAGAAGTTGCAAACACATACCTACTCCTAAGCGCATACCGTAAACGTAAGTATTTATATACATTAGTGTTGTTTGGGAGAAACTAAACGTACGTAAGCACTTTATTGTATTGAAAAATGTTCTTAATCAATTAATTATTAAAGTAATAACGATGTAGGTACGTGGTAACTTATGTTTTTAACCCCCGACGCAAAACGAGAGGGGTGTTATAAGTTTAACGTGTCTGTGTATCTGTGTATCGGTGTATCTGTGTATCTGTGTATCTGTCTGTGGTATCGTAGCTCCCAAACGGATGAACCGATTTTCGTTTAGTTTTTTTTGTGTTATAGATAATTTTATCCCGAGTGTTTTTAGCCATGTTTCATGAAAATCTGTTCAGCCGTTTGAAGATCATCAGCTCTTTTCTAGTTGATGAGGGGATCTGACTACCTTCCATATGTCCTATCGAGGCGACATTTGGTACCGTATTGCTTTAATTATATTGAAAGTATATGGTAAGGTAACCATGACCTGATCAGCCGTTTGAAGGCCATCAGCTCTCTAATAGTTGATGAGGGGATCTAACTAACTTCCATATGTCGTATCGATTCGAAATTTGGTGCCGTATTACAACAATGATATTAAAAGTATATGGTAAGGTAACCATGACCTGATCAGCCAATTGAAGATCATCAGCTCTCTAATAGTTGATGAGGGGATCTGAATAGCTTCCATATGTCGTATTGATTCGAAATTTGGTGCCGTATTACTACAATTACATTGAAAGTTTATGGTAAGGGAACCATGACCTGATCAGCCGTTTGAAGATCATCAGCTCTTTAATAGTTGATGAGAGGATCTGACTACCTTCCATATATCCTATCGATTCGAAATTTGGTACCGTATTACTTCAATAAAATTGAAAGTGTATGGTAAGGTTACAATGACCTGATCAGCCGTTTGAAGATCATCAGCTCTCTTATTGTTGATGAGGGGATCTGACTACCTTCCATAATGTCCTATCGATTCGAAATTTCGTACCGTGTTACTTCAGTGAAATTGACCTAAGACTACCTACTAGTTAAAACTTAATCTAGTAAATTAAAACTAATATGATATCTAATACCTAACTAAGTTACTAACTCAACTAACTAATTACTTTAAATACCTTCTTAATATTAAAACCTACTTTAAAAAGTACAAAATAAAAGTAAAATTAAAAATTTTGAAAACCCCCCGACACAAAAAAAGACCTTAAAAACTAACAAATAATATTTTAAACCTATTCTAATTATTATCGTCCCATATATAATTGACTGTAAGACTTCTACTTTAAAATATTTTTATTTTCCGAGCGTCGTCGCCGCGTCGGGGACCGCTAAGTGAGAAAAACAGTTGTCAGTTCCAGATTGCATCAAAAGAATTCACTCCAAAAATTCGTAAAATCGACACAACCGTCAACGACGTCTGCCCGTTTGGGTCGCCGCACTTGGTGACGCCGACCCCCGCGCCGCAAGCCGCACACCGAGCTCGCCGCGCGCGGCATTACGTAGAGCGTAGACTATGCATGAAACTTAAGATCGCTCATACCTAAATGTAATAATAAATTAGCTGTTGTTGGCTAAATACTTTATATACTTGAGCGGTCCCCGACGCGGCGACGAAGCTCGGAAAATAAAAATATTTTAAAGTATAAGTCTTACAGTCAATTATATATGGGACGATAATAATTAGAATAGGTTTAAAATATTATTTGTTAGTTTTTAAGGTCTTTTTTTGTGTCGGGGGGTTTTCAAAATTTTTAATTTTACTTTTATACAAAATCAAAATGGAATTGAAATATAAATCTATAGTATTTGAGCAAACTTTAGAAAATAATATTTTAACTTATTAAGTTGTATTCAATAATTAACAAAACTTATAATTTATAAGTTTTAAGATAATTTTTACTCACTTACTATATCGAAACGTACCTTGTCTCATTAGTAGATTTTACTGAAGGGAAAATCACTAGCACTGAATATAAAAACACACACAACCTAAGCTTTAACCACATCACACACATTTTGTTCTATTTGTTTAATCAACCCAACTACCGTATGAAAACTGCCATTGTTTTATTAAATTACACAAAACTCATATTTAAATTTCAATATTTTTTGTTTAAGTAAGAAGGTTAGAAACCTTCTTTTCGACACAATTCTGGTACCTAATAAAAAAAACACTTTTTTGAACAGTTCTTCTCGTTCGTTTTTTAAATTATTTATCGCGTTTTGCGTCCGCGTCTGTCTCAGTGTAACCGGGCACAATGTGCAGAAGTTATCATCGGAAATTAATTATGTAGGTAGGCAGGTGCCATCAACCTTCTTGCACTGCGTCAGGTTGTTTTCATAATAAACTTTTATATTTTATTAAAAGTTGAGATAATATATAGTCTTTATAGAACTTCCCCGTATTCTTTAGGTATATTTAGGGATTTGTCTGATTTGATGTCCCGTATACGATAGAAACCTTTCATAATAATATTGGATATTGATTGCTTTAAACACAAAACTGTAAATAAATTAATAAAAATCTGCCAATTGGAATAGTAAAAATCATAAATATTTATTTTAAAGTGTAAACATTGCAGCATTTTTGTAAATGATTTTTTAAAAATAGTTATCTATGATCAATATTTTAACTATCTTACTTCCAAGACACAAGTTTAAACTTGAAATGAGATTGGTATTATATAAAAGGTTGTTTACCTCTGTGTAGGTTAATAGGTCGACCAACGACCGCTTAAGTAAAACAATAAATTACGATCCGTAAGAATAACTGTTATAAATAAATAAATAGTAATATCTTATGAATTGCATAATCAATTAAAATGTTTTATTGATATTATTATTTATTGGTTTAATAGTAGCAGTTTCATTGGTCATGACTACTTTTAATAATGGCTCCAAACATATTCTTTAAAAAACATTAATACTTCTTGAGTACTACGTAAAATATGGAATA
Source organism: Stenoptilia bipunctidactyla (assembly GCA_944452665.1). Lineage (NCBI taxonomy): Eukaryota > Metazoa > Arthropoda > Insecta > Lepidoptera > Pterophoridae > Stenoptilia > Stenoptilia bipunctidactyla. The sequence goes on along the minus strand of OX101734.1, from coordinate 15,173,342 downwards.
TAAGTAAAGGTAGTTTAGTAAAAAGTGAGTAATGTTAAATTGCGGTGCAAATAATATAACTGTTAAAAAATAATAACAGTTCATTATTTGGAGTTGTATGACTTACATCACCTAAGAAATTCGAAGTGGTCTCGTTTTTTGAAAGTGATTTAAAAGGTTAATAATTTATAATTTAATGTATCTTTTATTTTTTTGAAAATTTACATGCAGTTGCCTCAGACCTACACATGAACCACATAAAGTCGAACGGAGGATCTCCTCTATTTGGAGCCAACTGAAAATTAGCATTGCACTGTGCATGGATGACACATGTGTGATTACATTACTATGTGAACTCGTTTTTCTAATTGTATGGAGAACTTATTTCTACTATACTTTCACGCTAGGGGCGTTGATCTTGTTTCCGTACTTGAAAGACAAGTTCACGATCGAGATAAGGTGGGTGGACCATGGAAAGCCATGCTACTTGGAATGCCAACTATGGAAAAGTCTGTGTCATAGTCATTTGATGTCAAATTCCTTCTACTCACACTTAGACCCAACTTAAGTTAAGAACACAGGAGCAGCAGCAAGTTGCTGGAGTCGCTATTTTGTTTGTAAGGTCTCTCGCTTCATAGACTTCTGTCGCAGACGTTGAAATTGTAATTTCAAGCACAGCAAAATATAAGTTTTTAAGCCAATAACCAAACATTAGCATATGTTTTTTACTGTGACCTAAGAATTTGTTTTGGTGTTAAAGAAAAAACAAAAATTAGCTTCGATTTCAGTTGAAATATCAGAAGTTTTCCTAGGAAAGTGGTTGCCTGTAAGGCGACTCAAAAATTTGACGGTTGGCCTTGCAAGGGTACCTAAATCGACCTTAATAGGAACATCTATAAATCATGAAAATATCACTGTATAAAATTAAACGGCACAGAAAAGCACTGTTACTGTCACGCAGCTGTCAAGTGTGTCTGCTTTATTTAATATAAGAAACGCTAGTAATACAATATAATTGTTGTTAGGCCTTCTAAGGAACATTTTGACCTTACAAAGAATGGACCCTTAAGAAAGCCATTATGGGTAAAAAATAAAATTATGATTCTATTCTAAAAACCAATTCTAAAACTGATCATTATTACTTTTGAATCAATTCCATAAATAAATTCTTAGTTATACGATCGGGTCCCAGGTTAGTTCATTGATTTTTATAAATAATTAAATTATTCATGGCATTTCATGTTTCGTTTAAATAAAAGAGCTTGTTTTGTAGTTTTCAGAAAAGCAGATAGTTTGACTGTTACAACTCTATTTTTAAGTTTAACGACCGATTTAAAATATTGGCCTTCCTTGGAGGCCTGTTCCCAGTAAGACCAAATGGAAGATCTTTATAAAACATAAGTTTATTAAGTGGTGATTACATCCAGAATAAAAATAATTTAAATCAAAGTATTACTTAAAAATTTGTTTCTTTCATGAATCTCGTAAATAAACGAATTAAAACGGTTTATCCGTTAAGGTGGACTTCCATGGTCCACCCACCTTAGCTAAAAACTTATTTTACGGATAAGTACAGCGCGGGCCCAGCCAGGAGGTTACTCTAAAGGTCTGTAATGTAAAGCATGGAATTACAAAATGCTACAAGTATATGATGATTTTTTATAGTATGAAATTAATAGATGTAGTTTTTAAGGAACACATAATTATACATAGTGCTCCAAAGAAATAATATACAGCTAATCACATGTGTCTGTCATGGTGTGAAACTGTCATGACTCAATTATGAGTCGGCTAAATAAAAGGGGAAATTCGATGTTTCATCGAATTTTGTTTCTCCGAAAACCATTAATCGATATCTTTATACTGTAAAGCCTTGTTGAATCGATGCCTTATTTTTGACTTAATTTCATTTTCTTTGTGATAAAAAACAATTGAAAAAATAATCACCCGCCGATTTTTTTTATTACCGAAGAATAAGGTTGCAAGTCGTTTAAAAAATATACCATTCGAAATTCAAATAGTTCCACCAATAGTTAATTAAAAATAATTACATTGCGGACCCACCACCGTACCACCGGCCATACGCCTGGTGGTATGGTAGGACTTAACCACACCACCGTAGGGTTGGAATGTAGGAAGTTTTGATTTATCAGTTTTATTTGAATAGCTACTCATAGCAAGCAAAATGTTCATTTTATTAGAATTTCAATTACAAGGAAATAAAATCCATTGTGGCGCATCGCCGTGGTCCGGCAGCAAAAAAATTCAATTTCAAAATCAAATTTTAATTTAATAAATTCTTAAAAATTATTTTGGGAGAAGCATTTTGTTGGAGCACCGGAGGCGATGGTTTCGATTACACGAAGAATAAAGTTAGGATACTTTGTTGTCGTTGATCCCTCATGAACTGACAGCGGAGCAGAAGCGGGCTCGCATGTAATGGTGCTCACAGGCTGAAGTATGACCACGGACATTCTAATGTTGTTTATGACATTATCACAGGCGACGAAACTTGGAATTATGTTTTGAACACTAAAAGAACAGCAATTTTGCGAAGAGGTGTTTGAAAATGAAAACAAGCCAACAAAAGTGACGCATTCAAAAAAAGTTGGTTAAAAAATGATAGCGTTTTGTTTCCAACTTCGGGGTTTTCCACAATTCCACTTGAAGATCAAAAGAGTGTTAATGCCGACGAACAAAAAGCGGCGTTCTCCTTTCATGACAACGTTGCTACACACACGGCTAACAAAACAAAGTCATTTGTAGCTCCCGAAAAAGTATTATAAATGCTTCGATCGCATGAAAAAATGCAAAGAAGAGTATTTTGAAAAGTAAGAAACATAATATTTTGGTTATAATATAACCTCTTGTTTTTTTAGTTTCGTAAAAGTTTTACTGTCACTTATTTACGTAAACATGTAGGTAAAGTGAATTTTAGGAATATTTATATATTTTTCAACAGGTTTTAAGTAAGTACTAGCAAAGTTCAAAAGACAGCATAGAATATGTTCGTTAAGAGATAAAAACAATTTGTTTCCCTTATTTATTTACCTAATTTTGTCATTGCAAAGACGTCGGCCACTCTTAACAATGTTTCGTTAAGTAAATCTAATAAACTTTGAATTCAATTTGAGAAACCCACTTTCACGTTGTATAATTAATGTCCTTGTTGTCTTATTACTTGTCCTCATTAAATTCTCTTGACAGATTTAATTTTTAAGAGTAAAAAGCCTTTAAAACTTTATTTTTGCTGACCTCCATGGCACAGTGGTGTAAGACGTTACTTTACTATACATTCATGAGGTTCACGTGTTCCATCTCTGTAAAAAGAAAGAAAAAAATAAGTTCCGGGTCTGGATGTTTCGGATCTAGTTCGCTACATGGTATCCATATAGCGAACTAAATCTAAAGCTTTTCTAACTTTTGGCCATGTACCTAGTTGGTGTCATTGTCTGTGGATTTTATTTATTTACTTAATCATATTCTCTGTTTGTTTTGATGTATGGAAATTTCGTTCAAATTAGCAATCGATAGGTTAAAATGATATTCAAGATCCCTTATTGTTGTCCTTGCTTTTTTTATAAATGCCACTTGATCAAAGATAAGATACCAACTTATGTTTTGATTTGGAAATTAAAGGCCTTAAGTTTTTTATAATTATCTAACAATTTTAAAGGATTGTTTTCAGTATTTGGGTCATTGCGTAATTCAAAGAGGTAATACATCGACGTTGGGGTTATGAAACTTACAGGTATCACACAGTTACCCGCCCACCGGACGGAATATCATCATAGTTCCTGCAATAATTTTCGATAAATAAAAATTGTTTCTTATAAACCCGTGTTCTTCAAGCACCGGTTTTATTCGCATCTAAACAATAGACTAACATTAACAAGGGCTTTTCTTATACTCATCGTACCTAATTCATATTGCTGAAATACAACAGAAGGTAAACGATTTGAATATGCCTCTAAGTCGAGGTACTCTAAGTATTAAATAATAAGCTTCGCCATAAGAGCGTTATTACAGACATCGGACATAAAGCTCGTGTACAAAATAATATTGAAAATAATGAAAGAAAAAACGCGACAAAATTTGTATAATAATAACTTTATTTGTAAAGAGCCATCTATAATTTTATTTTTGAACTACAACTGGGTTGCCTAGCCTTTATGAATTAGTTTCAGTCAATTAAAACAGAGGGCAGTAGTTGTGTTATTGTGTTATTTCCTGCGAACTTCTTATTTACAATGAAATAAAATGTCTTAAGTATTATCGTTTCCCTAATAAATCGTACATTAAAGAAACGGTATTTTTAGGTAAGCACGAAAAGTACATCTTTAGATTTTACAATAAGATAGATTCCTACTAAGAACAAAAATAATTTTAAAGTTTGATAGAATGTTTGATTGTGTATTAGTAGAAAGGTAAAAAAATGTTTTGTATTAAAACAATTTTAAACGAGTAGATACATTTTTTTGTTTGACTACTACGTTTCAACTTTTGAAACAGGCAAGTCTTTTGACTACCTATCGCATAAGTTGTTTTCTCAAGGGGTCTATTCAGATCGAGATCCAGTTCTGAAAGTTTTATTTTGAATAAAAATTTAAAAGAGAACTGTTATAAGTTATTATTTCAGTAGAATTAATATAATTAATCAGAAGAAAGAAATTAAAATAGTCAGGTAACTCTTAAATTTTCCAGTATTATATTAAAGAAATATACTTACATAGCTAGTTAAAGTTGAATAAAAAATGGATAGGTAAGGATATCATAGTTTAATATGTAGTTCACCTAACCTCGGAAAACTGTACCTATTGAGTTTTATATACAAATGATTGATATTTACGAAACAAGTTATAGATAACTTATTTATTTGTGTTTTAGATGTAAAAGTGTAATACTCCAACAGAGTGACTTTCGAATTTATTTGGTAATGTCAGTCAATTTATGAACCCTTTACAACAATTCCTGGAATATAATTTGGACATGAATAACTACTATAATTGAATTACTTTGCCAATTTCATGAATCCAAAGCAGTAGCGATGCTGGATTTTCCTGCGTTACAGTACCGCTCTTCCTCCCACAAAAAGGTAGAGCAACGAAAACAGCACACTCTGAATACTGCAATACGTACCACAAGTCACAACCGATACGTGATTTGTTTCAACCAGAAGCATCTTCAGGGTGTAACGACCACTTCAAGGTTTTGAAGACGCTCTGGAGTCCTTGAATGAGCAAGGTATTTAATTATAGTAGGTAGTTGTGATTTACGCAAAGTTATGTCTAGATTTATGGCGGGTTTCAATATTCAACTGACTGTTATGCGTAACCGGTACAGGTACAAAACTGGTAGGAAAAAAGTAGCGTTTCACAATATCTACCAGCTACGGGCTGTAAGTTCTCAAATTTGGCATGGGCCCTCCTTGCGTGACGTTCTTCCAAGAAAATAGGTGATATGTGATTTATAGAATATCACGCATTCGCAAATTATTTGTATGATGTTTGAACTAAATAAATATATAAACTTATTCAATTTATGTTTGCTATGTTTTAGTATTCGATAAATATATTATAGTATGTTTTTAGAGCTTTTTATTAATAATTGCGTTTACCTGCTTACGTAAAACGAAACGCCAATCCTTCGACTAATTTTGCCATTGGTTGAATCACATTTTTATGACGTCAAAGTAAATATTTAAAAGAAAAATTATGTAATTCAATAATATTCGTCTTTTTTTTCAAAAACAGTTATAGATAAGTTAGAAAGAGAAAACTGGATTATTGATATGTTGACAGATATTTGATAGGACATTTCGTTAAATGAATAAATTGTTACGTCGTTGGCTAGATAAAATGACCTATTCTTTAATTGGTCATACGTAATGAAAACATAACTCTTATTGGCCGCAGCAGACTGCCATGCTACCTTTACCTCATTGGTTTAAATTAATAACTTGTTACGATAACTTGTTGGCTAGATATAATGACATATTTTGTAAATGGTCAAATGTAACCTAGCAACCCATTACAGTCAAACAGTTCGTAAGCAGTGGTTTAGATGTCAAGATTTTGAATATAGAAAGGCATTTTGGTAGTGAATTCTATTGTTCGTAGGCAAAACGAACAGTTTTCATAATATTGAAACCCGCCATTAATCAATTGTTACAATTAAATAAAACACTTGTTAACCGGATTACATTTTAACTCGACGTTTCGGTGTCTTTGCAGACCCCGTGGTCACGAGCGACTTTAAAATGTAAAAATACGCGATAAATCCGGTTAAAAAGTGTTTTATTTAATAGTATGAATCGCGAAAACTTCAGTCAATTGTTACAATCAATTGAACAGGATTATTTAACAGGTGAATGAGATTTATGAAGAAAATGCTATTTCCCGACTCGTTTACCTAAATGGATAAGTTTAGTTATAATATAATCAACGAATGCAGAGTATTAAAAAACCGACTTCACGTCAAAACTTTGGCTGAAGTATAAGGTCGTCAAGGTAACAGTTCTCTGTGCTCGTACATATTAAAAAAAATATTGGTATGACCTCTTTTTAGTTATTTGGTATGAAGTCCACATAGCGGGACTAGGGGCTACCCGAGAACCCCTGACCCAGCTTACAATAGTTCGATTCCCGAACCAAATCGGCTGGGCACTGCAGGTTAGCACTCAACCAACGCTGGCCGATAGAAAAACAAAATATAAAATATACTTATACAAAATATAATTGTATATATAAATATTAGCTGTGTGTGACTAAAGACGCGTTTGATCCCAATCTTACCTGATGGTAACTGAAGATGAGTTCAAAGATGACAGTACTTGGATTAAGTTACATTTTACATTTGAACTTAAACGTGTCAGCCTCTTTATTGACCCACAGTCCCCTTCCTAAAGATTTTGATAAATATTTTTAAATTTTCAGGTACAGTAGAGTTAAAAACAAAACGTACCATATATTTACTGCCTATTTACAGAGCATGCACGCGGAAATCGAGATTAATTAGTTCAGTACAATTTAGATATCGTATCTAACATAAAACACAATAAATTTGACGGGTTTGTTGGTGGCATCAAAAGTTACACGGTGAAACTGCGCGCGACTGTTATATTATATCAATACGCGTTGCGTCGACATGTCACGTTTTAGTGTATCGATGTAGTACTTACTAGAAAAGCTTCATAGTTTCTGAATACATGCCTATTGCATGTATCACCTATTTGAATTGAACCCAGAATCTCTCACGCAGTCGAATATTCGATCGTTGCTCCACGAAGGCCGGCACAAACTTGAGCATTCATAAAAAAACTTACCTAAAATAATTAAAATTGTATGCTGGATCAGTATAATTTAGACTGGCACTCACAGCCTATCATTTTCGAGTTTCAGATGTTTTTACCGGCATGACTGCGTATAAACGTCACTATAGAAAGCAAATAAAAAATACTACGCAAAACATTAACCTGCCACCATATTTTATTCCATGCGAGTGCAAAAGCGAAGTGAAAACTGTGCGATAATAAATAATTTTTATTTGGCGCCAAAGCCTGGGCTGGTAGCATTCAACGCTTGGAAGGTTGCCAGGTGAAAATACTGACTGAATTTTTAATGATGGCAACATTAAGCGATTGGTATGCGAATGTGTATCGCTGTATTACGCTTTTTAAATCCTTCCATTTGGGCACATAACAAAAGTTTATGAAATCACACGTCAACACCGGAAAAATAATCCATGTAACACTTTCAGATATTACATTTCTGATTTTAATACTTAGTAATACGTTTATGTACATACCTACGACAGGTACATAAACGCAAGCATGATAAAAAGCGCATTTTTTTGTGATATTGCTTTGTTGTTCTAAATATAATTTTCATTCTTCATTTTTTTACTTCTTTAATTACTTTTTTAGGTGCATTGCACGCATTTGGATCTCACGTGGATTCAACATCTCAAATTCTCTCTCAACATCTCAAATTCAACAATTTTGTGTGCTCACGTACGGTGTCGGTTTTTTTTGCGCCTAAGTCAAAGGTCTCGTTGGCTTGCGCGAGGTAGACGAAAGCGAGCATGTACACACTCGTTCATTTTGCAAATTACTGCTTTTAATACTTAGCTCACGGCACAAAGATAAGCAGGAGCAGCAATTTCTACGCCCATTGTCACGGGAGCCTTGAGTTCAAATGTTAGAATGCATGTGTACAGGCATGCTCTCGACGAGAGCCTTCTCGTCCGAGACCCTCGGCAAGAGACTCTTAACTAGTGTGTACAGCCGCCCTTACAGTATGCCCTGGTAGAGAATCAGCTGGCACATTCTAGGTTTTAGATAATGTTTAATAAATTAGGAAATCAACATTTTATTCACAGTAAGAAGATTATCACATGGTAGGTTATACCTAATGAACGTCAGAAGTTGCAATCTCGGGTAGACCAAGAAAAAATCCGACAGAAAGCTCTCCGTACTCTTTTGTGGAAAGTGCTCATTATGCAAATTAGATATACGAGTACAGCTCGGCTAGAACATGAAAGAAACAAACACAAGACAAGCTATTCATGTGTATTAATGTCGTGTCACAGACGAGCTTCTTACAAAGAGATGTGCTGTTAATTTTAAGAAATAAACTGTTGATACGCTCTTTTATGATCCAAATGATCATTAATTTCATATAAAGATTTTTACTAATGTTTCCTTGATATGTTTTTTTATTTGTCGTTTTCTTTTTTGTAAGTTTGTAATTTTTCAATAACTCTGATTTATATTCCGACACTGATTTGCTACCAGCAATTTAGTCAGCCTAAATTTTGGGACCTATAACTTATGGAGATTCCTAGTCCTAACAGAATAGATTATATTATTTTATCTTGCACGAGCGTTTGCCCGTGACTTCGTACACGCATAAACTCAAAAGTCCTATTTTCCGTTCCCGTTGAAGTGGAAATTTTGGGAATCCCTTCCATTATACAAATAGACACTTATTGAGGAACCTTTATACCAAGTATCACATCCGTGCACTCAAAGAATAAGATTTTACCATACAAACTAAAACAACATATATTTTCCGTTCCCGTTTGAATTTCGGGAATTCCTTTCATAACACAACCAGTCTCTTTTTGAACAACTTTTATGCCAATTATCATATCCGTGCACTCAAGGAATAAGATTTTTCATACAAACTAAAAAGTCCAATAATTCCCGTTCCCGTGGGAATTTCGGGAATTCCTTCCTTAGTGCACCCCTACATCCCCTAAAAAATGTATATTCCAAATTTCAGCTCTCTACGCCTAGTAGTTACGGCTGTACGTTGTCTGTCAGTCACTCAGTAACTCAGTCAGTAACGGAACAGTTTTATATATATTGATTGTTTTAAAATCATACATAACTACTATTGCTCATGAAAATGCATAAAGTATATGCAATGTATAGACAATTTGCATGCAAAACACAGCGGCATCACATCACCAACGTGAGGTGATTAAGAATCTGTAACTTTTTAATGCGAATTTGTGCAGAGAAAATGTAATCAATCTTTTTAGGCAAAAATTGACGAAGTGCACTTTGCAAAATACATAAAATAAATTTATTCCGACGAAAACTAGATATCGGAAGCCAATTTTGTGCTTATTGCGGTATTCTAAGATGTGATCACATTTGCCAGGACCAATTTCAATATGAGTCTAATGCAGAGTTTTCTAAGCCGCTCAAGATAGGTAAGTTTGGTTATTGCATAAGCAAGGGACATATTTTCGGTTTATTTTGAATCAACATTGTTAAGTTAAAGCGGAGCTAAAATATAATTATAATGGGTTGTTAAAACTTCAGTCATAGTTTGTGGTTCAAGAAAAGAAGATGAGTCCTTGCAACATTGTGAGGAGAAAAATTTTAGTCAAAAACATAATAATCACACAAGCACCCAAAATAATACTATTAGGGCTTTCTATCTTTAAAAAATTAAACTAAGGGTGTGTGAGAACTTAATTTTTTTTATTCTTTTAAAAGACCTATCGATGTCATTATGTACAGAATATTCAAATGTCCGTACTACTTCTATAGGTGGAGTGCATCCGAAATGTCCAATTTTCCATGACTCTGGCGCATAAATCAGGCTAAGTATGATCGAGGGCATGTGTTATTATCGGCCTATCCGGCGCTCGCCGTTGACAGTGATGACAACGTCTTTCTCAAAGACGTAAATCAATGTTGATAGCTATTCGAACGTATTAATAGTGAGTACCCTGCAGAAACTAACTATAATCCTGCAGAACTATTAGAAACTTTGAAAAACAGAGTTTCAAATATGACATCCGAGGAAAAATTGTTATTTGACTGTGTCTGCCTTCGTGTTAATAATACTTGGGAGAAATTCTATTAGGAATAGCAGGAATACCAGGAGGAAAAACAGCTCATAGGCACTATGTTTAAAATACATATCGATCTTGATAGCGCAGAAAATCTATACTAATATTATAAAGATGAAGAGTTTGTTTGCATCACGCTGTGACTAATAGGAGCGAAGTAACAAAGGAAAATGTTGCGAAAACTGGGAAAAAAAATTGAGAGCTTCTATTGCGTACGCTGCGTAAACGGTTTAAGTTACGCAAAAACAGGGTGTGACGGAATTGTTCCTTTTTTAAAAGTTCTAAAAAAACGCCCACAACAGCACATACCTACCTATCTTTTAAGATTGACTCACAATAATCATTTTTATGGTTATAAATCGAAATTAATGTACTAATTTTAGAAGGAGTTTATCCAATTTAATACGGTATTATTCAAAAGTTTTTAATTTTGAACAAATTGTCTGTTACATCACTTGATTTGAAAGAAAATCTTAGGAGATATCATAATTTCAAAATAACTCCGCAATAAAATAGGAAGGCATGTTAGGGAAGACGCGGACAGGCGAGCGAGTGGTTCGCTGGCGAGATACCTACCGAACTATCTGTGTGCCTATGGCCATATTCCTTAACTTTTATTATTTCACTTGGGAATAAGATTTATTTGAATAAACAACCAAATTTGTGTAACGGGTTTGGAGTCAGAGAGTACCTACCTACAAGTTTAATTTCTGCGCAATAGCTTGATTTTTACACAACAATGGTTTTGACTGGTCCTCCAATTCGTTAAACAGTGGTTTTATCCTTGCATCGTAATGATTTCCAAAAATAAAAAATAGGTACTAAGTACCTAATACTTTTTTTCTAGGCCCGATTTTGACCTCAATCTCACCTGATGTAAGTGTAAATGAGGTCGAAGATGATGGCAAACGGGTTTATGATAGAACTGGCTCTTTGTAAAATATTTCAGGACGCATTATCGCTGCAGTGGTGATATTTGGCGGCAAATTTCGCTTAGGCGAGACAGTCAGGCTACCACCAATCGGGGCTCACTTGGATTAGTCGCTTTTACGACACGCTTATCCAGGGGCGGTAGGTTTATTCTAGGGATAAATTAGGGATAATAACTCAATTGTCGTCAAAATCAATTATTGCTGGGTTTCAATACCTATTTTACATGAGTAAAAGCTACGACAAACAAATGATAGGTTAAGTAAGATTAGGTAAAAATAGTAAGTACCTAGTAAATTCCATGACAAGACCTTAAATATTGAAATGCTTTATAGGTACTCATGGTAGCTAATTCTACTGTTCGCAGACTAAACGATCCATAAACTTCACTCCTGTATCCCTTATGGGGCAGGCAAAACGCCAGAGGCTATAAAACCATATGATACCACGTTTGTCAAATTAGGAGGTATTATAATGATGGGAAAAGAATATTGCAGTGATAGGGAGTCAGCCTATCAGCACACAAAAACGCCAATAAAACCACTATTCCTTAAATGACTAGCCCGGGAAGAGAAACAGCGAAATATTAATTCAATGAAGACGAAATCGTGGGCACTATCTATGTGATATGCGTACCTACCTATATACCTAACCGTATACATACCCCCATTACTTTTACTCAGTTTTGTAGGTTACTTTTCTATTTTATTTTTTGTAGGTTTTGTGAAAAAAATATGTGGAACTGTGGACCACAGCTTTGTTGTTACAGTTTTTGAAGGAACTCTGTTTATCTATCAGTAACGCTTTCACAACTACTGAATCGATTTTGACTCAAGGAGGATATTATAATATTATTTATCAGATTCGATAACCGATATTCACGCGGACGAAGTCGCGGGCAACAAGTAGTTTCTAAATAAAATTGTCTGCCCATTGTTGTCTTTTTGTTTTTCACACAAAGTTCGCACTGATAAAACAATGTTTTTTTGCTATTTTGAATTCTTTTTGGCACGATACAAATTAAATTTAACACAAAAGTAATAGAACAACGGTGGAAATACACATTAACTGTTATGAAAACTTTCAGGGTAACTGGACAGTAGGGCCAACATAGAGAAAACATACTTCAGAGGTAAAATAACCGTGAATGGACTGTACTTAAACTGAAAATAGTTTTAAAGAACGTGCATTTGCGTCTTTTATAAAAAAACCTTAGATTATTCGGTATTGTGCTCAAAAGGTACCTTTAGTCAATAGAGAAAACAAAGTTCTATATTTAAGATGTCGTAAAGTAAATAAACTAATCACTGGCTCTTCTCTATCGATGACTCAACCCGCGTTTGGCCGCAATCACACTTGATGATAAGTGGAGATGAGGTAGAAAATGAAAGCACACGGGTTTAGGTTATTCATAAACACATTACTGTGATATTTGGGAGCAGATGTATGATACCTATATGAAGGGTGGTCGCTATTCTGTCGAAGCCTGAAAGGATCCTATTTCCATAGATGGGTCAGTCGGATTAGTTGCATTTTACAACACGCTATTCAAGGGTTTTTTTTTAATTTTTATTTGTACCAAATAATATTACATAACAAAACTTCTAAAATAGCGTTTTTAAACATATTTTCACTTTACACAATATTACAGTCAGTTGCATAGCATCTGCTGCTGTTACCTCTATTTCAACAGATAGCGCCTCCAGCCTTGTTTATTTAATTAACAAAAGCTAAACATACATAGGTATTTACAAATTAACACATTATATCCATCCTTACAGTTCTTTTTTGTTGTATTGATTGTATTGATGTCGTGTGTTTTAGGTATGATATAAATATATTTTCAACACACTTGCTCGTAAAGTAAGCCTTATTCTATTGAATTTAGAACTATAAACTGGGCTATAAGTCACGCGTGCATAATATATTATGCCCTAGTGCATAATATAATGAATCCTACAAAGTTGAATTGTACCTTTGTGCAAATAAAATGCGAGTAAACAGAGCATATTTTATTGATCCGGGTTATACATTAATTTTTTTCAGAAACAACAAAGAGGTTTTATACCACTTCAAATCCATATACATTTTTAAATGTTTACGCCTTATATTAGTTAAACAAAATTGTATATCAAACAAATTATTCACAATTTACAATAATTTGTTACAAAATATTAAAATATTTGGATTAATTAAATATTTTCATGTAAAATAGGCTGTGTATGCTATACAGCCATTGACACATTTGGCGGAAAAAAAAACCTACGCGCATGCGCGAAGTTCGGCGCCATTTTTCAATCACAATTCACAGCTTTGTTATCAAGTGTGTTTGTTATTTTATGACCACGTATGTCTGTCTTTTACTCACAAGTGTGTTGAAAAACGTCGTATATAACTCGTGAGCGTTGCTAATTACAGTCTCGGCTCATTATTAACTCGACTGTAATTAGCAACTTCGCTCACTTGTTACATAATATACTATTATTTTTGTACTGATATGACGTATTCAGTTGAATAATTAGTGTATTTTTGGTGTTATATATTTGCAATGAATGTAATTTGGTATTTAACTATATTTAGTGGTTGCTAGGACAATTTAAAATTCTATGCGCACTCTAAATTTCATATACATATATATTTTTCATGTTACCGATGTTTCGAAGGGTCGATCCCCACATAATCTTAATGCTTCCACATTTCTGTAAAAATGGTTGTTTAAAAATTTATTGATTCTTAAAATGCAATCTTCTTCCATAAACTAACGGTTTTCTAGCCTTTGAAATCAAAACACGACTCTTGTGAGTATTAACTGTAAATCTGTTGTGCGTGCGGTCGACTGCGAAAGAGGATTTGGTGGATCGGCTTATATATCAGAAAACGTGGTCCCTAGAATACTAGGTTTCTGGGCACTCAATTCTATTTTCAGGCAACTAGATTTCATATTTTCCATCAACAGATATACAATATACAATGTGTTAATTTTATACTCGATCAAATTAAATGTGCGGATATAACATTAAAAATTATCGACAAAACGCGAAAAACAAATTTTTTTTCGTACACCATTTAGAAATTAAAGCCAATGAAAAATTTTATTTTATTCAATTCCGATTTTTCGTTGTTAATTTTTTTCCTAACTAAGTAGACCATGGATTTTTTTAAAATTAGTTTTATTTTGAAGGTAAAGCCATGAACTAGTAATAAAAATTAAAAAAAGATCACAATATCAAGCCGAAAAGTTGTAAAAACATTAATTTATTTTTATTTTTTCATAAAAAAATGTTTTTTTTTACTTTCTTACCTTTTACTCCGAAACTAGCACGTCAAGGTAACTTTTTTAGCATGTTTTATTAAATTTCACAACATACCCTACAAGTTCACCAAAATAACATAGGTGCTATCTCTCTTCGTTGTTACGATAGGTACTATCCGAATTAAGTAGATAATTTTAACAAAATTAAATAAATACTTGGATTACATCAATAGTGCAATAAAAACACAATTAAACTAAATCATTTATTTAAATCAAGTTTTCAAAGTGTCCACCATTCTCATCCATGCAAACAATGGCACGCGTTGCCACACTACGTACAGTTTTTTTTAAAACATTGCGTTTTGCTCTTATTTCATAAGCTGCAGCCATTCTTTTTTGCAAAAGCTCTTCGCGCGTTGCAACTGGAGTACTATACACCATCTGCTTCATATGACCCCACAGATAATAATCAAGTGGTGTCAAATCTGGGCTGCACGGCGGCCACGCCACTGGTCCGCCTCGTCCAGTCCATCTAGTTCCATAACGTTCATTTAGGTACTCAGGTACGATTGTGCTGAAGTGAGCTGGAGCGCCGTCATGTTGGAACCACATCCTTCTCCGTGTTTGAAGATCCACATCTCTCATCAGGGAAGGTAGCTCATTTTGCAGAAACAAGAGGTAAGTTGGCCCCGTCAATCTTGATGGTAGAATAAATGGTCCAATCAAATAGTCTCCTATAGTCGTTCCAGGTCGAAAAAAGAATGTCTATACCCCTTTCGTTTTCGAAAAGTGCAAAATTTACATGAGCCGGACTACCAAGCAAGAAATGTTTTTTGTTCATGGCTATTACGGCAATAAGAGCAAAACGCAATGTTTTAAAAAAAACTGTACGTAGTATGGCAATGCGTGCCATTGTTTGCATGGATGAGAATGGTGGACACTTTGAAAACTTGATTTAAATAAATGATTTAATTTAATTGTGTTTTTTTATTGCACTATTGATGTAATCCAAGTACTTATTTAATTTTGTTAAAATTACCTACTTCATTCGGATAGTACATATCGTAACAACGAAGAGAGATAGCACCTATGTTATTTTGGTGAACTTGTAGGGTATGTTATGAAATTTAATAAAACATGCTAAAAAAGTTACCTTGACGTGCTAGTTTCGGAGTAAAAAATAAAACATTAAAAAAAAACTTTTTTTTAATGAAAAAATAAAAATAAATTAATGTTTTTACAACTTTCCGGCTTGATATTGTTTTATAAGTATTTTTAATTAATAAGTATTTGTTGTAATAAGTATTTGTTTTTTTAAGTAAGATTGCTAATTAAAGAATGCTAGGAATAACTCTTGAATATTGAATTTCATACTATAGAGTAAGTGGTGTTGTCTTTAAACTACGTGGCCTTATCGTATTTTTGTTACAAGGTGCAAAGTGGAACTTTAATTTTGATAATTTCTCGTCAAAAATGAAAACAAAAAACCCTTTTTTTGTAATAATAACGTTTTACTTTTTTTTTTTTTTTTATATTGTAAGGATAGGACGTTTGTCTTCCATGCCACCTGATGGAAAGTTTGCATGAAGACTATGGTGTTACACGTCCATCCACGAGAAACCTATTCACTCGACACTTAAAAGTTCCAGGACTGTAGTGGTCAGGAAAAACAGACGCAGGCAGATTGTTCCACTCTTTGGCAATCCGTACCAAAAAGGAACTATCGAAGCGTTTTGTTCGACTTCTTGGTAAATCCACTATATAGGGATGGAAGTTCTGTCTGCGTCTGGTAGTCCGGTCGTAAAAAGGGGTGGGTTCAATTTGGTCAAAAAGAGCACTCGCACACTCACCAAAATGTAGCCGATAAAATACTGTCAAACAAGCAACCTTACGACGATGCTCCAGGGTCTGCAATTTTTTATTTTAAAATAAAAATAAAATAAAATCCCCAGACAATCACACCAACTACACGGCCCCAAAGTAAGCATAGCTTGTGTTATGGGATACCATGTAGCGAACTAGGGGGGAACCTAGAATATAAATAAAAATAAATAGATAAACACCCAGACACGGAACTTTTTTTTTTTCTTTTTCCGTACGGGAATCGAACCCGCAACCACTGGCGTCTGAGGCAGATAGGTTTACCCCATCGCCAAAGTGGTCGTCGTTATTTGTAAGGTTCTTGTAATTTATGATTTTACGGGCTCTTCGGTCAACAGAGTCTAGCGCTTAGAGCTGGTATTTGGCAGAACCATCCCGAAGGTGACTACAGTACTCCATGCACGACCTCACTTGGGCTGTGTATAAGTTGAGCAGCCGTTCAGGGCTGAAGTACCGCCGGACCTTCGAGATGATACCCAATTTTTTGGAAGCCGTTTTTGCCATAGACTCAATTTGTTGACCGAAGTTTAATTTGGACGTTATAGCCCAAAAGCCCTAGTTGGTCGGTGATGAGAACAGATACATTCTGGAAAATGGGCGTAAAAGTAAAGGTGCTCTTTTTCGCGGAGAATAGACACGCTTGTGTTTTGGAGGCGTTGAATTTGACCAGGTTAGATTCGCTCCAATCGGACACATTCCGCAAGGTCGAATCAACGCGCTCAATCATAGACCTTCTCAAAACCTGGATTTCATGGGCGCTCGTTCGCGCATTGGATATATATCTCTCAACAACAGTGCTGTCATCAGCATATCCAATAATGCCGGGTGTTAGGAGGTCATTAATGTGCAGCAAGAATAAAGTTGCAGAGAGAACAGATCCCTGAGGTACCCCGGCATTAATTGCCATTAGGTCAGAGGAGTAGCCGTCTAAGACTACTCGAATCGACCGTTCCCTCAGAAAATCAGATATCCAGTCGCAGAGCCCGGTCGGTATGCCATATGCTGGAAGCTTGCTTAAGAGACCATCATGCCAGACCCTGTCAAAGGCCTTGGATATGTCTAAGGAAACAGCTATTGCTTCACCATGACCCTCCAAGGCCTCACTCCATAAGTGTGTGGCATACACGAGAAGATCGCCGGTCGAGCGTCCACTGCGGAAACCATATTGGCTATCGCTTAGGAGCTCGTTGGTCTCGAGGTATACCAGGAGTCGATTGTTCAATACACGTTCCATGACTTTGCAAAGTATGGAAGTGATTGAGATTGGTCGATAGTTGACAGGATCAGCACGGCTTCCCTTTTTCGGTACTGGTTGTACGTTAGCCAGCTTCCAGGATTTGGGGACTTTACCAGATTCCAAAGAAAGTCTATAGAGACGCGTCAAAACGGGAGACAACTCAGCTGCGCAGCGTTTCAACACCACTGCAGGAATACCATCTGGACCGCTAGCCTTATTCTCGTCTAGGTGCAGCAAGCATTTAAGAACCTCCTTTTGGCGAATATGAACGGTACCCATTGTAGGACCGAACTGAGGTAATTGGGGTGGGATTTTTCCTTGGCTATCTAGACGAGAATTTTCCGCAAAGATACTGGCAAATAAATCCGCCTTTTCCTTAGCGGTGTGGGCCAGAGAACCGTCAGGTTTCCGCAGTGGCGGCAGCGATGGGCGACAAAAGTTCGTTTCGACCGACTTGGCGAGGGACCAGAAAGCTTTGCTTCCCGAGGGGTATGACGCTATTCTGTCTCCAATACAGCCTATGTGGGCGAAACGAGCTCTTTTGATCACCTTCTTGCAGGACTTGGCGGCAGCATTGTACCTCTTCTTGTGTTCATGCGAATCCACGGCTTTGCTTCTGCGAGCGGTTGCCCAGGCTTTGTACGCTTCTCGCTTACGCTTTTCAGCGGAAAAGCATTCAGCACTAAACCATGGGCGAGCTTTGGTTTCAAGGGATAGATCAGCGTAGGGAATGAAGAACTCCATTGCTTGACCTATCACACTTGATACTGCATCAGCGCAGCACGATGGATCGGTTGATGTAAAACAAGCTTGCCGCCACGGATAAGATGCGATGAAATGTCGCATTTCATCCCAATCTGCCGACTTGTAGCGCCATACTCGCCTAGAACCACTTGGTCGGGTGTCAGGTGGCGAGTACTGCGATACAGATTTCACCAGACAGTGATCGGATGTCCCTAAGGGTGCAGTGACGGACACCGTATATCTGTCGGGATCGGTTGTCAGCAGAAGGTCCAGGCAGTAAGCAGTGTGGCCAGCAACGTCTGGGATGCGCGTAGGCTCGTCAACAAGCTGAGAGAGGCCATGAGTGAGCGAAAACTTAAAAGCCTCTCTGATTAAAAGCGTCCTGAAACGGGTATAACCACTGTCCGTGGTGTGCGGTAAAATCCCCCAGGAACACCAACTGCGCTGTGGGAAAACGTTGCTGAACCTTGTCCGCTGTACTGCTGAGATAGTCCATAAGCCTTGTTGTCTCCCGATCTCCGCTGTGTGACCGATAAATACCAGCGTATACCATTTGGTCTGGGCCGGTATCTATGTAAACCCACATAACTGAAAGGTCCGGCATTTCTAAGTAACGGAGACGCTGACAACAGATCTTGTCACTGGCATACATGCACACCCCGGCGTGTGGGTGGAATTTGGACTCCAGGATGTAACCTGGGTAACAAAGGTATGCCGAGTCTGACGGATCACAGATCTGCGTCTCCGTTAGGAAGAGTAGGTGGGGTCTCTCCGCCTCGAGGTGGTGGTGGACATCATTGAGATTGGAGTGCACTCCTCGGATGTTACAGAAGTGCACTTTAAACGAGAGGAAGTGCAACCGCTGTGTTACCTTACTCTTCTTTGGACCTTTCATTAGTTTTGTTTTGGAGTGAATAGGGAGGAGAACAGAAGTTGAGTGAAGTGCTGCAAATGGAACCAAGCAACTCGATAGGGGCAACGCACCTTTGGGAAACTCGCTTGGAGACTGTGGGGACGCCCGAACCCCCCCAAGTTCGCCATCGGGTCCTCTCAAACCGGTCGCCAGCCGGCACGATGGAGCCTCCCGGGATTTTTCGCGAGGTGGCGGGGCAGCCTTTTGCATGTGGCTGGCATGCTACTTGGGCCCCCTACTACCTGCGGTCGGCCAGCGGTGCACCGTGCTTCGGATCCCGCTACCCTCCAAAACGAGTCACCCGGTGAGTCATTATCCCACGAGTTGAAAACAGTTCTCCGATGCAGCACGATTACTCAGACCTATCCTCCTCATAGTGCAAAGGGATAAAAGAAAAAATGCTTGAAATAAAACTGTTAAAGGCACTAACAAAATAAACCTTATGAGAAAACCAAGGCCTAAAAACGTGTACTTAAAAAAATAAAGTAACTTAAAATTACTAAAACCCGATTACTGAAATATTACTGTTCAAATTGATAACACTAGATATTACTCAAATGTGTGTTTATTATGTCTCCCTTCACGTGTATCACCCACGGCATTGACAATCAAAGCATTTTTTCAATTTCAAGAGTTTGGCTATAGCACCATTTTAACGTTTGGTGGCGCCACTTATTACTGGCAATAACAACTTAATATGAGTGAATTGAGTGAGTGATAGACAATCATTCACCATTTGATCACAAAACGCTGCCGGCTTGTGAAAGTCCTAAGCATATCGGTTGTCAACTGCACATATCTGCTGTGTTTTCCTGCAAACTCAGAAGTAGCGTCAAGTCAACATAAGTTTATCATTTATGTAACTGAATTATTGTGATGCTTGATAGACTTCATGATTCACATATTTCGAGGAACCACTATCAAAAAATGCTAACAAGTGTTGGTTTTGATTGCTTTAGTTATTGGTTCGTTAGTTCGTTGCCATTGTACTGTCAAATTAGCACCCTTCCTTTCACAAATGAAAAACAATATTTATCAACAATAATAAAAAAAAAACACTATATTGCATAGTCCATCCAAAAAACCTCAAGCACTTAAGCGCCGCCAAGCGGCAGAAAAGCTTGCATTCCAAACTCCCTATAATATTGATGTGTCCTATCTGTACTTGTACATAATACTTTCAAATCTGTGGTATCACCGTGAAAGATTCTTCAAACTCTACGTCTCATACATAACTCACTTCTCGCCTTTCATCGATTTTCTAATTCATAGCCACGAGTAATCGAGCGATTTCCCATATTGTCGTTCAACAGCTTCATCCCATTCATTTCCACGTCGACAACGTTGTCATATTATTATTGGCGCGTGGCATTAGAGACTAGAGCCGTGGTTTATATTGAGCAAGTGAGCAAGATACCGAAGAACGAACATCAATCAGAGTATAAAAACCGACTTTATCAACATTTTTAAGTCCTTGTCAATACTTTGGCTGATATGAAAGGTCATTAAAGTATACACTTTCGTTTTCAAATACATTTGCATAAATGAAAAATGTGATAAATTAAAAAACAAAGAAAGAATTGTTAAAACAACTGTAAAAGTACTGGTAAATTTCTTAAGCTAACGAAATATTATGATTATATTTGAATGTTAATTGTGTAAATGCGATCGCTAATGACCTTGATGTTTGAGCGACCTAAAATAAATAAATAAAAAAAAAAAACAAAAACTGGGATTCACAATTTCTGTAAAGAAATTGGTCTCGGGTGGTCTTAGCTGCAAAGCTATACCATTAGATGGAGCTACGTTGGCAATATAAGGTAAAAACAAAACCTGTGGTATGTAATGCCGAGGCGTACCGCCAGGCCCCGGTAGCTTAGTGGAAGAGCACTCGTCCGGCAAACGAGAGGTCCCAGGTTCGAATCCTGGTTGGGTAATTTTTATTTATCACATTTTTCATTTATTTAAGAATAATTGAGCATTTTAAATGCAAAAACTTTAACCTTAAGGTTAACCTTATTAATTCTAAGCTGTCTGTTTTTGAAGGACTTTTAAAAGTCCAATGAAAATGTTTACATTTCATTAGACGTGTCACGTGACTGCAGTAACCAGAGTAGACACAACTAAGAGTCTGTTAGTGGCCAGATGGCCGCCAAACTGGTTTGTGAACTAAAGGGAATCGGATTGTTTTGTACCTTGGTGTGTATACACGAGGTTGTTTGAAATAAGCTTAGTTCTTGATGTTTCATGCTACGTGTTCAGGAAATACACAACCTAAATAATACTACTGTAATAATTCGTTTTATGACTTTGTATTTTTTAATATAACATGCAAATTTTTAATTATTACTATTCGGAAACGTTTGCGATATTATTACATATACATCATAATTCTACCCAAGAAGTAAATATACTTTTTTTTTTTTATAAGTGACTAAACCCGCGTTTGACCTCAATCTCACCTGATGGTAAGTGACGATGAGGTCGAAGATGAAAGCACACGGGTTTAGGAAGGAACTGGCTCTTTATACAATATTGCCGGAACACATTACCGCCGGAGCGGTAACATTTGGCGACAGACTTTATATAAAGGGTGGTCGCTAGCCAGGCGGACCCAGAAGGGATCCTACCACCAAGCAAAAGTGGTAGGATCCCTTCTGAACTAAGATACTAAAAACGGGTTGTTTATAAAACATATCTGAGACGACAAAGATCTCCTTCTCAGTTATTGGAAAATGATCATATATATCGTGTTATTACACATTTATTATTACACACAAAGGAATGAAATTTAAAGAACGAAAGGATATTATTAGTCTTTCTGTTGAGCAAACCATTGAAATGGCATGTATAGAACTAGGGAAAGTTATTATAATAAGCGTATACAGGCGGCCAGCTTCATCCTTTGATTTGTTTGAAAAAATCATGGAGGAAGCTTTACTTAAACTTAGTGATACTAAAAAAAATATCATTGTCTGTGGTGATTTTAATATTGATTTATTAATCCAATCATCCCTTAGCCAAAGGTTAACTAATTTGTTTCTTTGTTATGGACTTAAAAATCTCTTTTTGGAGCCTACACGTGTTACAGCCACTTCAGCAACATGTATTGATAACATTTTCACTGATGCATCACCCAACAGTCAATACATATTTAATAAGTTAAAATCGGATCGCAGTGGACAATTAGCATCTTTTAACATTAACACAAACAAGGCATTAAGAAGAGAGATTAAGTTTGTATCTATGAACGAGGGTCGGCTGGAGAGATTCAGAAGTAATGTCTTGGATAAGTTGTGGGAACTTAAATGTTATGATGATCCTGTTAAGGAGTATAATTGTATTTTTAATTTAATTAAATGTGAGTATGATACAGTATTTAAATCAAAAACAATTAAAATAGATGATAACTCATTTAAGTTTAGTGACTGGGCAACAGTAGGAATATTCAAAAGCAGAGACAGATTATATGAATTATATGATGAAAAATCATATAATCATAGCGAAACCTTTAAGGAATATGTTAAAAAATACTCCAAAATGTTCAAAAATGTGTGTAGTATTGCGAAATCAAATTGTATTAATAATAAAATTCAAAATAGTGTAAATATACCTAAAACTACTTGGCAAATTATAAACAGCGAAACTGGAAAGTCTAACATTAGAAACGCGGAACATAAACTGAAAATTGGTGATCGACTGTTGACATCAGATACAGAAGTTGCTGAAGCTTTTGAAAAATTCTTTGCAGACATTCCAGTTTCGACTACGAAGACATTAAATTCAACAGTTAAAGCTGCACAGTCTTTTCTTGAAAATAATGTAAATAAGTGTAAAACTAACTTTACTTTCAGGCATGTTACTGAAAGTGAGGTATTGAAAGCTTTTAAAAGTATAACAATTAAGAACACTGCTGATCTGGATGGTATTTCTGTTAAAATCATCCAATCTATCATTGACGGTATTGCACCTTATTTAGCCAGAATATTTAATAATTGTGTTGATAATGGTGTGTTTCCGGACTTAATGAAACTTATTAAAATTATTCCCGTATTTAAAGCAGGAAGCATAACCGACCCCAGTAACTTTAGACCAATCTCTATATTACCAACACTTAGTAAAATTTTTGAAAAGCTTATTTTAAACCAACTAGTGGTACACTTCTTTAGCAATAATTTAATGAATTCAAATCAATTTGGTTTCACACGGGGTCGCTCAACAACTGATGCCAGTGTTGAGCTTATCAAACATATATTTGATGCCTGGGAGGAGTCACGTGATGCCTTCGGTGTCTTTTGTGATCTGTCCAAGGCTTTTGACTGTGTTCACTACGATACACTCCTCATGAAGCTACACCACTATGGAATCAATGATAGGGCACTTGATTTTATGAAATCCTATTTATGCAATAGAATTCAAAGAGTTGATATTGATGGAAAGAGATCATCGGGATCAGCAGTTCATATGGGAGTGCCCCAGGGCTCGATTCTTGGGCCTTTCTTATTCTTAGTTTATATAAATGATTTGCCATTTTTAGTGAAAGACAAGTGTGAGGTCATATTATTTGCTGATGATACCTCTTTTCTATTTAAAGTGAGTAGGCAATTGAAGCATTGCTTTGAAATAAACTGTTGTATTGAAACTGTGGAGAAATGGTTTTCAGCCAATAACCTACTACTCAATGAAAATAAAACTAAATTTTTAAAATTCTCTTTGCCTAATGTCCGGCATGTAAATACTAACTTAATTGTAAAAGGACAAGAATTGAGCCCTGTAAATTCAACAGTGTTCCTTGGCATAACCCTAGATGCACAACTACAATGGGGACCACATATAGAAAGTTTGGCGAAGAGACTTAGTTCTGCAGCATATGCCGTCAAAAAGATGCGAAATATATCTAATGAAGCTACTGCGCGGTTGGTTTATTTTGGTTATTTTCATAGCCTAATGACATACGGCATTCTCCTGTGGGGAAATGCTGCCGATATTAAAACCATCTTTGTGCTGCAGAAACGGGCTATTCGCTCAATCTACAAACTTAATTCCAGGGCGACACTTAGAAATAAGTTTAAAGATATTAATATTCTTACCTTTGCCTCACAATATATCTTTGAAAATCTTATGTTCGTAAAAAAGAACTTAAACATGTTCCATAGAAAATGTGACTTGCATAATGTTAATACTAGAAATAAGTACAAGCTAGCCGGCTATGATAGTAGACTTCACAAAGTCACTAACTCATTTTTGGGTCAATGCATACGTTTTTATAATAAGGTTCCCACAAATATTCAAGACTTACCACTTGATAAATTTAAAGAAACTATTAAACAAAAATTGTGTAGTAAAGGCTTTTATACAATTTCTGAATATATGGACGATAAAAGTCCTTGGTTGTAAATGGTTTTTCAAATATTCTCAATCTCCAACTCCATCTCCAACACCATCTCCATTTCCTTCTCATCCAACGCCATCTCCATCTCCTTCTTATCCATACAACAGCAAGAACGTCATGCTCCCTCAGGCGGCATGGCTAGCGGTAGCGTCGGGTGTCGGGTCACCCTCTTCCCTAAAATATGTTTGAGGAGAGTGATGGCTGGTGCTTGCGTTATACTCGTGAACGGGTGCTGCTAGCGGTGCCAGGTCGTTTTGCTGAAGACTTTATGACTATGTTACTTTTTTGAATTTGACTCTGACTTCCCCATCTCCATCCCATTCCCCCATGTTCACGTCCGTGTTAGTGTCCAGTCTCTGTCCACGACTATCCTCATCTCCATCCACATTATCTGTAATATCTCTCACCTCTATCGCTACATCTATCTACTTCTATCTTTACCTCTATATCTATGTCTACGTTTCTGTCTAGTACTTGATTGCCTAATGTATAAATATAATAGTAGACTCCAGAAGATCACCAACTCGTTCATGGGTCAATGTGTACGCTTTTATAATAAAACTCCAAAATATTTAAGATTAACCCTTCGATAGATTTAAGGATAAGCATAAAGTTTTATTATAAGATATCCGGATGCAAGAAGATTGTAAATTGTTGTTGTTGTTATTGTTATTGTGTATTTTTAAAAGATGATTGCTGTTGAGTTTCTTGCCACTTCTTCTCAACAGATCGACTTTCCGAAGTGTTAGTAGATTCAGTTCAATTTGTAAATTGTGACTTATTTCAAATGTATTTAAATACTTACGAAATAAAGATTCTTTTGACTTTGACTTTGACTTTGTGTATCTAATATATATTTAGTAGACTCCTTAAAAAGTGCTTTACTACTACTTAATTATTTAAAAATGCCCTAGCTTATTGACTAAACCCGCATTTGACCTCAATATCACCTGATAAAGTGCGGCCGGTGGGAGTTTGCGTTCCTGACAGCTGTCAGAATCATAGCTTTTTTTAACTTTCGAATCGGAAATAAACTTTATTCAGTGGACATAAGGAGCTGTCAGGAACGCATTCTCGCAACGGCCGCACTCTAGTTAGTGAAGATTTAATATACAGGGTTGTTTTTCGTCACCGGCCACATTTCTTTTACAAGGAAACTAATATATTCGCTAGCTTATAAAGCAAAGCATGGTCACTCACAATTATAAATGAATACCATTAAAATAAAGACGTTTGCTGTCTTGGTAAAGTTTTACTGATTTATTAACTACTAGCTGTTGCGCGCGGTTTTACCCGCGCAATTTCGATTCCCGGGATTTTCGGGATAAAAAGTAGCCTATACGGATTCGGAAGAATCCCTCTAAGTAATGGTAAAAGAAATTTTGAAATCGGTCCAGTAGTTTTTGAGCCTATTCAATACAAAAATACAAAGGTTTCCTCTTTATAATAT
Source organism: Stenoptilia bipunctidactyla (assembly GCA_944452665.1). Classification (NCBI taxonomy): domain Eukaryota; kingdom Metazoa; phylum Arthropoda; class Insecta; order Lepidoptera; family Pterophoridae; genus Stenoptilia; species Stenoptilia bipunctidactyla. Next base: position 15,147,195 of record OX101734.1, on the reverse strand, counting down.
TAGTATAGATTTCTACTGGTTTTTCTATCAAAAGAAGAAAATGAACAACAAAATGACAAACTGACAGTTTGATAGTGGTAACATTTTTTATTGTAGGCATTATCTTGGCATGGCTTACAGTCTTTTTACTGCATAGTACAGCGTTATGGCTTATATAAAAAGCCACGAGGAAGATTTTTTCTCAGTTTAAAGTTCAGCTTAGACCTAAACTGTTAATACAGTTTTCTTTAGGCGAATCAAAGGTATCATAAACTGCCGAGTGTACCTCGGTACCTCAGATGGGCCACTTAAACGGAGATCCTTTATTTCGACTGCGTTTGTAAGTTATGCTACAGATTAATTCACCCAAATACTGCAGATGTGGGGTAGTAGAAGCCGCGCATAGATAAAAATAAGAACTAAAGTATAGCCGTCTCGCCGATTTTGCACTAGGGCGCCAACTAGGCCCCGGGACTGGAACTAAAAAGCGGGGAAAGGGTGCGGGCGGGAGATGCTTCATCTAAAATATTGAAGAAAGTTTTAGAACTACTTGCAGAACTTCAGGCTAAATGGAAATAATCTTCGAACGTAAGAATAAATTTATCCTCGAACAACAAAAAATCTAAATTGGTAAAAAGTTGAAAACGCCAACGTATTTCACCTGAAAACCAATGGATTCTTAGTGATACAACATATTTGAATCACATAGTACGTACAACATAACACTTTGTTGTTTTACCTGAATTTGATAAAAGACGTGTGTATATTATGGTTTGAACGCAATTTTTTTCTATTCGTAAAAGGGTATGGTGGCGTTAGTTTATATCAGAATTTCCCAATACAATTGAAGACAAACTAGCATGAAGCCGCGTATCAAATAATAATGTAATATGCCGTGAATTAAGTAGAAAGAAGCTCTAACTTGATTGAAAGCTACCTTGAGCTGGCGGCGATTGGAAAAGTATATCGGCCAACCTTTATAATGGGGGATGCAATGAGCACTAAAAATTCTAAAAAAATTATAGAACACAAAAAAGTAGCGTGAGACCGTACCGTGTGATATGTACCCAATCATTTATTTATTATTTTTTTATAACTAACGAAGGAAAGGGATCTGGAAGGGGTGGCGGGACGTTACGACTCCGTACAAAACAAGTTTTCAAGGGCATACGAAACGGACTCCACTTTACTATTTAGCAGTGGAAGCGAGTTTCGTACGGAGTCCGTGAGAAACTCGCTCAACTCACTTACCTTGTACGTGACTCTTTCAACTAGCTCAATCCGTTCCGCTCTTCTCCGCTTTGGTGGAAGCACAGGTATGAAAATCATTGTTACAAGTTTAGCGGAGTCCGTAAACGCTCCGTTCAGTTCCGCTCACAGTGAAAGGCTGGTATTTCTATGGCATGCTAAAAAGAAGGATTAATTGCAGTTAAATTACTGGTTCCATTACAGCAATCTGTACGCACCATTAAAATTCAAACACTGCGTCCACATTAGAAAGCTCCAACAATAATAATTAAACTATTAGATGGATGTAAATATGTATCACTAGCTCGTATGCGCTAAACTACCCTTCGTTTAGTAATTTCACCCATTGAAAGAACCTTTACGCCAAGTTTCTCATTCCTGCTCTCAAGGAATAAGATTTTTTTTATACAAACTAAAAAGTCATATATTTCCATTTCCCTTGGGAATTTCGGGAATTACTTTCATAACACAACCAGTCACTTATTGAAGAACTTTTATGCCAAGTATGACATCCGTGTGCTCAAGGTTTAAGATTTTTCATACAAACTAAAAAGTCCAATAATTCCACTTCCCTTAGGAATTTTGGGAATTCTTTCCTTAGTGCTCCCTCACAAACCCTAAGAATTGTATGTTCTAAATTTCAGCTCTCTGCGGCCAGTAGTTATGGCTACACGTTGTCTGTCAGTCACTCAGTCAGTAACGGAACAGTTTTATATATTAAGAAGAATGTGATTATGTTAGCCCAAGGGGTAACGGCGAGGTATGTGGGGATCGTCCGGCAGAAGGTCGGACCGGCCCACTAAAAACCTCCAGGTGTACCTCATCCGCCATAGGAGGATCTCACGGTACCGTCATTGGCATTACCCGCGAGAAATAGTATTTACCCTTACTCTAACCATGGTCAAATTAGATTAATTAATTATCCTAGTGATGTGTAATATCGATCAGTAATAGCCTCCTGTCATCTTTCAATAACATATTATCATGTTTGATACAAATACAACGAAGTATTGAATTATTTTGGTTGGGTTGTTTTTAAAGGTCAATCGAGTAAAAACAATGTTCTGATATTTTTTCTTCGTCAATTACTGGTTTTTCCATATGTTTGTATTAAAATACAATGCTTCCGTATTCACAAGAGAGTTTATTAATTCCATGTTTATTTACATTATAACAATAGAAGAAAATTTATATTCTTAAGTTTTGTATTATGGAATAGGTTAATTATACAGAGTTATGTAAATATATATATACCTCTGACATAATTTGCTATAAATACCTTTATGATATTTTAATTCACAAAAACGAATTACAAATTCGACTTAGCTTCAAAAGCTTGCTCATTTCTCTTGCTCATATCTTTCTATATATAATCCTTTATAAGATATTATAAGAAAAGAGAAATGAAGAGCCCTAAGCACTATGAACTTTAGAAAAACTGGTCCCACTGGTGATGTAAGATTTTTTTTAATAAGCTCATAATGTAATCTTTTGAAATCAGTATCTGGGTAGATTTTGATAAATCCTGAGAGTAAGTGAAAATTTATGCACGAAATTGATAGTTTTAATTGGTAATTCTTAGGAATTAATTAGGTTATTACTTTCAGGACGTTTTGGTGATTCTTAGGATAAGATGATTTGCAGGATCGTTTTGCCCCCTTACGTATACATGCGAACTGATACTTGAACATCTTAAAAGCATCTTAAAAGCATCGAAAGCCAAGGAAAACCAACCATTAGCCACCGGCCAAATTTTATTTTTAAACAATAAGTATCATTTATAGAAACGATTCTTGCAAAAAAGGTATGCATTTTTTACAAGGAAATTAATGCGATCGCTCACATATTATGCAACACATGGTCACTCTAAAGTATGAATGATTACTATTAAAATTACTACTACGCGCTACTATAAAACACCTTGTAGTACTACGTTGTAGTTTAGTCAATGAAATGCCGCGTCACTACTACGCTATGCTATGCACAGATTGGAAAGTATTATGTACAAGTACAGATAGGGCACATCAATATTATATGGAGTTTGGAATGCAAGCTTTTTGCCGCGTGGCGGTGCTTATTTGCTTGAAGTTTTTTGGGTGGACTACGCAATATAGTGGTTTTTTATTATTATTGTTGATAAATATTTTTTCATATGTGAAAGAAAGGGTGTTAATTTTACAGTACAGTGGCAACGAGCTAAAGAACCACTAACTAAAATAATCAAAAACCAACACTTGTTAGCATGTTTGATAGTTATAAAGTTGTTCGTCGAAATATGTGAAGTCTATCAAGAATCACAACAATTCATTTAGGTACCTACATAAATGATAAACTTAAGTTCACTTGACGCTACTTTTGAGTTTGCAGGAAATTATATAAACACAGCAGATATGTGCAGTTTACAACAGATATGTGCAGTTTACAACAGATATGTGCAGTTTACAACAGATATGCTTAGGACTTTCACAAGCCGGCGACAGCGTTTTGTGATCAAATGGCGAATGATTGTCTATCACTCACTCAATTCACTCATATTAAGTTGTTATTGCCAGTGATAAGTGGCGACACCAAACGTTAAAATGGTGCTATGGCCAAACTCCTGGAATTGAATAAAACGCTTTGATTGTCAATGCCGTGATGCTATGCTATGTTCATCAATTTGTAAAAAAGTTTGTTTTGCCATATTTTTATTTTTTTGTACTAAGCGATTCTAGAATAAATATGCAGGTACGATTATATCGTATCAAAGCGAAAAACATTTAAATGTGGCTGGCGACTAAAAAAATATGGAAGCTCAATTTCGCCTAACAAGCAATGGAGAGAAAGCAGATTGAGGAGATTCGCAGCCAAACTAAAACCAATAAATTGTCCGAAGGATTTCATAGTGTGATAGCCCGAAGGATGGATATCCGTTAAGGCAGGAAGGTTTTACATTGGCGCCAAAGTACTGAAGAATGAAGCGTAGGAAGGTCTCCCGCAGGGTAGACCAACGATCTATTCAAGTTTAGCGGTAAACGTTGAATGTTAGTAGCCACCCAAGTTGGTGGAAGCTTTTTTCCAACAATGAGAGTCTCCGTCTAACTGTAGCTCCCTTTGACTTTCAATGATTACTCTATCAATTAAGAAAACCAACGTGTAACTTAATATATTATAGCTACGACTACTTTTTTATTCTTATTGTTATTTGTAATCTTTGATGTCTTCCTTAACGTGCAGTTTAAATTGAATTTAGAACAGATTATACTAAACGTAGACGCTGAGTATTAGGTGAAGATTTGTCATAAACTGTACTTTGGTTTAGAATTTCCGTTCAGGAATTCTCTCGTACAAACTGTTGAAGCAGTAAGAGGTCTTAGAACTTTGTAAGCAATTATCTGTTTCGTGAAGACCCGTGACTGGAATAATGATGGTAATTCTCGTTATTATAGATTTATTTTTGAATGTGATGGCTAAGTATTATGTATTTGAGAGTTGAGTTTGTATCCTTAGTTTTAGTAACGTAGTAAGGTTACTCACTGACGTTTTTTTAAAAATGAATTTTTTTTTCAAAGGTAATTTTGAGATAGTAGTTACGTTTAATATCTTATACTTCTAAAATAACAGAAGACTATCAATCATACATAATACAAAATTTGTATTTTAAAACAATTACACATATTTTGTTATGATGCTGCTAACGCGAATCTATAAACAAGAGAAAAGTTTCAAAGTCGAACTAATGGTTTGTGTTCTTTTCTTTTTTTATTTTAAACGACGACGATCTGGTCGAAATCGCCGGTAAACGCTGGATGAGGGCGGCGTGGGACCGAGCCACGTGGAGAAACTTGGTACAGGCCTATGTCCAGCAGTGGACGTCTACAGGCTTCTAATGATAATGACTTTATTTGCCATTTCTTGCAGTATATAAAAGGCACAACTTAATCAACTTAAAGACTATGTTTTTAATAGAGAAAAAGTATTAGTCTTATTCTTAGGGTAGTCTTATTTCGAAAAAAAGCTATCAAGAGAAAATAACAAGACACTTATTTCACACGGCATTTGGACTTTTCTGCGGCTTTTTCAGAAAAAAATCGAGTACCATAACACCAATGACGGACGCCAGTAACGATGAACTAATAATTATTGATTGGCCTATCACTATCCCAACATCTTTTTTCCGGTTACGTAAAAAATTACTGAAACAAAATAATATTTATTTAATATAATATTTATTTAATACATATTACATGTCAGAACTGGCATTAAAATATCCAGTCTCTGATTACTTTGAATATTCACAATGACTCGATACAAAATGGACGAAATGAATTCAATTTGTGCATTCGTGAAAATGGGTCTCATTTTAAACAAACTCATAGGTTGTAAGTAGGAACAAAATATAATAAATGTATTTGTATTGTTCTGTTTTTAAATTTAATATAATAGCAATTGAATGTAAGTCATGATATTTAAGGGCGGGTTGTATCACAACTACTTTACGTCTCTGTCAACGTTAAAAATGGCGTTAACCACTGTCAAGCTAGAAAACGGGTTGTTTCACCAATAACGGACGTCAAAAATTAACGATTACGTTGACCGTCCATCCACCCACTGGCTAACGTAACTTTCTAGTGAAAACTGAGTTGACAGGCAGGACATCTTTGGTTGAAAGCTTTTAACATTATGGATTCTGTTTTATTTTCATATATTTTAAATGATAGTGATGATGATTCAATTGTGGAAAGGAAGAGAAAGGTATTTAAAAAACTTTTTTTTGTTATGAAACAACGCTTTGTATTTGACGTACGTTAAACATCTGATGTAATCGTCAAAAAGTTACGTACGTATGATACGATAACCAACCATTTGATACAACGCGCCCTAAATCATTATCATTAAGTTCAGGTACACCTTTTTCATATTACCCCGGTTCGACTTTTTCTGCCACCTTTTAATGCAGAAAATGATTTTCCCTTTCAATACAGTTTCAGATACTTACATCCTGACTCTTTTATGTGAACCTAATTATGCAGTGACTTGTGGGGTAACCAGGCAAAGAGCTTAACCGAAATTCTTTCCAAGTGTGAAGGTCTTCAAGAGATAACAAGAACAGATAAAACTCGCTACATTGGAGGACTTTTTTATACAGTTAGTATAGTTTGTCTTTGTTATCACAAGGTGGAAAGTGCTTATGAAGACTATGGTGATAGACGACCATCTACGAAAAACATTCACTCGACACTTAAAAGCACCAGGACTAAAAGTCGCCGGCAGTTCAAATTGAACCCACCCCTTTTTACCACCGGACTGCCAGACGCAGACAGAACTTCCATCCCTATATAGTGGATTTACCAAGAAGTCGAACAAAACGCTTCGATAGTTCCTTTTTGGTACGGATTGCCAAGGAGTGGAACAAACTGCCTGCGTCTGTTTTTCCTGACCACTACAGTCCTGGAACTTTTAAGTGTCGAGTGAATAGGTTTCTCGTGGATGGACGTGTAACACCATAGTCTTCATGCGCACTTTCCATCAGGTGGCATGGAAGGCAAACGTCCTTACAATATATATAAAAAAAAAAAGTTCGTGCCAAACATTGGCAACGCGTACCAAAAAGAAACCGCCAAACTTGACTAAGAAATAATCAAATCAGTTTTTTTGTTGGGTATTTAAAAGAGACTCTTCATATATTAAAATAAAATGGGCTTGGAAAGATAATATACCAATTACAATAAAGTAAGTATACTCGTTTTAAGTAGTATAAAATACCCTTATTAAGTGCACGTTACAGGTAAACAGTGAAATTCGTCCGGTGTCAGTAATGCGAGGTAAGTTCATTACAGCTCCATTGGTAAACAATCAGCATATTGAGTGTACATTAACTTGATTCGACGCTACCGTAACAGCCGCCGGTTGGAAATTTTCTACACTTGGCTAGTTTTGTTAAATGAGAAAAAAATATCAAAAAGATGCGTTCCGGGTCGTTTTTTCTTTTATATATTAATATTCTATTATGCATTTGTCGAGAGTTGAAGGCTTACTGCAATTGAGCCTTAGCCAGGCTAGATTAGGAAGCATACTTTTCATAAATAAAGACTTGACGACTTGTCGGTCATGAGCACGGGGTCTGTAAGGACACCAAAACTTCGATTTAAAATGTTATCATACGCGATAAATTCGGTTTAAAATGTTTTATTTAAGAAAAGTATGTTTCCTAATCTAGCCTGGCTGAAAAGACTCGATATGTTTACGAATGTTCGTATAGTACGAAGACGGATTATAAGCAATAATTGAAATCTATCCATTGCCGCACGGCCAGCTTAAATAAATGTGTGCCTTGTTAATTTTTAATAGTTGTGAACATGTTGTACTCTTAAATAACAACACTACTAAAACTTACTAATAACAATTTTACTAAAAACTTGCAACCGACTCCATACTATTCAATTCAATTCAATTCAATCATTTTATGTCGGATCATGTCCATATGTGTTAGTTACAAAAACCTTACTACCTATGTTAGTGCTACATGAAATATATATGCGAGCATTCGTAAGCATACGAGTCGCTAAAGTTCTGTGCTCGCACCGCAAGACTCGAGAAATACAGAATAGAATAGAAGATGAATATAAAAAAAGAAAAAAATGACTCGTGAAAACTTAAGTAAAACTTTATTTAACTAGCTCGGTTGCAAGTTAAGTATATTTTAGAAAACACCCTAGTACCGTTGTTTATCCTCCATAACACAAGCAAGAGCTTTCTTTGGGTTTCATAGTTGAGGTGCCAGTTTGACTGATTTATTATTATTATTGAAATAACCTCAAACTAAACTGATGAACATGAAGATTGGGGTTCACCTTTCTCACTTTCACACTCAGTCGATACGGCGCTGGCAGATGTTATTAAAAGTCGCACCACACCGGAATGGCGGCAATGACGGTTTTTTGATTTTAATAAGACAACTCTTAACTCGTACCACAGCTGAAATATAATTTTGCTTGAAACTTCTACAACCATGGTATCTTGCTGATACCTTGTTTAGAAAACATATATGGGGTAGTGTGACGTAGACCCTAAACAAATCAAGCAGTGCAAGATAAAACTATACACGATATTGTGGCAAAGAAAGTTAAAGTACTTTTTAGGTTATTTATCTTTCTTATTAATATATAAAACTCTTCCGTTACTGACTGAGTGAATGACAGACAACGCACATCCAAAACTACTGACCGTAGAGAGCTGAAATTTGGAACATACAATCCTTAGAAGTTGTAGGGGATTTCCCGTGGAATTTCGGGAATTATTGGACTTTTTAGTTTGTATGAAAAATCTTATTCCTTGAGTGTACGGATAGAATACTTAGCATAAAGGTTCTTCAAAAAGTGTCTGGTTGTGTAATGCAAGGAAATTTCCACGGGAACGGGAAATATATGATGTTTTAGTTTGTATGAATAAAAATATTCCTTGAGTGCACGGATGTGATACTTGGTATAAAGATTCTTCAATGGGTGCCTGGTTGTATTATGGAGTTTCTGAAATTCCCACGGGAAGGGTAGTTCAGCGCGTACGAAGTTGCGGGGCAAAGCATGTTTTTTAATAAGTCTTTACGCCTTGATGATTTCTCATGATAAGATAAAGCAAATTAATTTAATGTGCCACTACACTGCTTGGTGTTTAGAAGAGATTCTTGCTTGACTATATAATTTTAAAGCTGTTTACATCGTTGATGCTCATTGCAAAAAACAAATTTGAATTTGAATTCTATCACTTAGAAAATGCATAATTCAATTATGTCGTAGCTTAAACTGAATGCATTTAAAAAATTGATTAATTTAACTCTATAAGTGATCTGTTGAGTTAGGTACTTATATTATATTTACTGGTTATACAGGGTGACTGGTGGGTCATTTTTGAAATTCAAGGACGTAATAGTTTGAGATCATACATGAAGAGAAAATATATACCTAATAAAAAATAAATATTAATTATTTACTGAGTAAACTTAACCGAAAATTAAGGAATTGGTTACGAAACGCAAGGTTACACTAGCGTTCGCAGCGATCCACGTGCCAGGTCACGTGCCGCGATTGACTCAGGCGTATTTAAAGTAGATGGCAAGAAAACTTTATTTATTAATAGGGAATTCTGGTGAAAAATGAAGTACTTACCTACTTTCATTACATAATAATTATGATCAGAATCGAGTACAGAGTGCTCTCCTTTAATGTCTAAAATTTTTTACCAGTCACCCTGTATATATTTGTATGTCTGAGTTCTAAAATTTTCGGCAATTACTGTTCCCGATTTTTTTTACTGCTTATAGGAAAATTAAGTTAAAAATGTATCCCATGTTTTATTTCCTGCCTGGTTGCAAAATTTCGACCGTTCCTCCGTAAAATGATGCCAAATATGCATGAAATTGTACCTTTTTAATATTGGTATAAAACATATATTTCGTTGAGGTAGCTCATAGGATCACGTGCCGCATGCTCCATACACTCGCTCCATCAATATTTTAACAGCTATTCGTCAACGTCAAAATATAAAGCCTTTCCACGTACCATGTTGTATTAAAACAATATATTTTAAAATCTTTTTTCGTTAGCAAAAGATATATGCGGAGCGTACTTGCTAAATTACAATATCGTTCACATCTGCAATTTCAATGAAATACAAAAGTTTATACGTCGTATACAAAATAAATTATTGAAATAAAGACTTGACTGAATGTGAATTGCTCATATCTTTTTAATAGTCCTGATTTGATTGATGATATAAGGGACTAAATCACGATACAACATTAAATTTAAACGTATATTTTTTATTACTAGTTTAGTCTTTTCGTGACCACGACTATTGCAACTCGATAGAAACGTCGAGGTTAATAAAGAAAACTTAGGTTACTGGATTAATTCCCGACTTACATAAAATAGAAGTTTTAAAACTATTCCTATTCCTAAAGTTTATTTTGCATGTTTGTGAGGATGGACGGGAATGGTTGGTATGAAATGGTTATTTGTACTGGTACATCTTTCACTTACGTACACGACTTTACACTTTAAATTGAGCACAAAGGGTACATTTTATTCTGATATCCCAAGTGTTCGGTAATTTTCGCGGATTTAGCTAGAGATAAATAATACTATGCTTGTTAAATCTATCTTCATTGACGGTAAGTAATACAATAAAGGTGTGTGGTGTCACTCTGATAGCATAACCTTATCTCCGGCGATACACAATGACTAAGTTTCCCTGAGGCTTTCACGATTCACATGATATTGAATAAAAGTATTTTTATTCAGCTTCATGCCGTCTATTTTAAATTTAAACTTGACGTTTCAGCACATCTTTTATATTAAATAATAAAGGGGTTATGATGCAGAGGAATGGTATCAACTTATTTCTGCGTGACCATAATGATTGCGATTATTGGTCATTTATATGTCAATTCGGTGCATTCTGAACCGTGGTCAAGCGCAGATAAATGAAAAGTCACTATACAAGTAGAAATCAGACTTTATAAAGAAGTCTCTTACTGATGAACGCTTTGCGTATTCAGTTTTATTTATTAATTAAACGTACACCTTCTTCGTCAAATGAAATTGCTGTTCTCATAAAAAGATTTTCCACGAATAACGTTTAAAAATCTTTCCAAATTAGACGTGTAACGTGTCAAAAAAAAAGAAATCTCACGTTTCGCTAACAGGTTTTCAGAGTTTAATTTCACGAGAGAAAATGAAATATGAAACCAAACTTATTAAGTTACACAAAAGGTTCCCAGTTGCTAGGCCTTCAGTTAATAAATTAACTACGACTTGATTAGAAATTACGTGAAAATTTAAGAGCTGAACAAAGTTCATTTAGATACTCGCTCATCGTTGTTGCAAGAAGCTTAGCTCGCTATGAAATTTCCAGTTCAATCGGTTCATAGCTCGTTAATTTCTGGTAGCTAACTGCTAAAATTGATATTTAAGCTTCACTTCCGACCAATATTTAGGTACATCCTATGTGTTGAGCCGATATCTCCCGGATGCTATTCGATTCGACGTGGGAATAATAACTTTGAAGCCACACAGGTGGGTTATATGGAAATTTGTTCTGCATTTGTTCAATTTTGAGGGATTTTTCGGATGTTGGGTTTTAAGGAGTTTAAGATTTTAGCTCAAAGATTAAAGAACTTCCGTGGCGCAGTTTTGTAAGATGCTAGGACATAAATTGTGAGGTTGCGGGTTCGATCGATCTCCGCATGGTGCAAAAAAATAATGTACCAGGTCTGGGTGTTTACCTAGACATGCCTTTATATTCTAGGTTCCCCCTAGTTGGTGTTATTGTCTAGGGATTTAATTATGTATCATTATCAAGTTTTTCGTACAACGAAACGATAGTTTATCTATGATATACAGGCCTTTTAAATTTAACTACGATAATAATGACTCGACTAAGTCGTCGTCTAGGTCGATGCATCGTTACCCTTAACCACCCGTGATTTAGATGCCTAATTGACCGAATGATACGTGAACCGTTTGTTGTCACTTTCGAGTTCTTTATGGTAAGCCAAAATTTTGGGATCCTCTGAATCGATTAAAACTTTGCGTGACGCTTTTTCTATCGGAACATTGCATCAGGATTTAGTACCTAGACGCGCCGCAGCGTGTCAAGCCAAGTTCAAGAAACTTTTGACCCCTCTATTACTCAAAACCTCTTTAACGTAAAAACATAAAACTGCGTGTGTTTTATTATATCAGTAAAGCGCAATACACATTGAGCCCGCCGGGCCGCCGACATATGTCGGCAACTTTTTGTCGGCGGTCTAGTCGGCGGCTTCACTTATTACAAGTCGGAAAATTTGGTCGGCGGCATGTCGGCGACTTGAGATGAGAAATTTTTTTTGGCCGTCAGAATCATGTCGCCGGGCAACTGAGCGCAGGCGTAACCAAGCCGCCAACATGTCGGCGGGTAGCACGCGCGGGCACATGTTGCCGACATGATTCTTTTCATACAGGCCGCCGGGTTGTGTTGCCGGGCTTTGTCGGCGGCCCGGCGGGCTCAGTGTGTATTGCGCTTTAGGATATGCAGAAGCCTAAATTTAATGAAGCTAGCTCAGACGGTTATTAAGATATTTAGGTCAAAAAGTCGTAAACTTTAGCACTACTGACTGACTTATAGTACCTAAACCTAACTTACTTCCAGATGACCTAGTCAAAAAATAAGTGGTGTTCCCATAAAAAACTTGTAATATGCGCTAAACAACTGGCCAACGGAGTGTCAGGCGGTTCTACAGGGTGTCCCAAGACTATGGGACATCAAGGGAAAGTACCTTAAATATCGTAGATAGGGTTTTTGCTGAAAGAAGACTTTATATGATTTTTAAATATTATTAATTCAGCATTTAAAGATTTCACGTGCATTTCCACTTTTTTGACTTCAGCAGTTTCATATTGTATGTTTTTATTTTGATTTAAATGATTAATTTCACATTGTTTCTTACTTTAAAAATGCTATGTTACTTAACAATAATTATATTTTTTTATCCATTCTTTCGACTGTATCATAAAAATAGGGGTAGTTTTTTTTTTGCATTTAAGTCGGTTCGATTCCCAGACGAAGCAAGTAATTCTTAGGAAATCTTTAAATGCAGAGTTACTTATATTTAAAAATCATATAAACTCTTCTTTTATAAAAATACTCTATGTACGATATTTAAGCCACTTTCCCTTGATGTTCCATAGTCTTGGGAAGCCCTGTATAGTAGAATATTGACTAATTAAAGCATAAACAGGAAGCGTGCTAAAAAGGTAACAGATAATGAATGGGCAATGTGCAGTTTTATCTCTAAAATTCAAGAGAATGTAGACGATAGCATAAAAAAGAAAACCACGCAGCAGAAAAGCAAGAAAAAACATTAAGGACCAACGCTGCGTCAAGCGTGTCTACGCCTGTATACAAAACTGCTTCGTCCATACTGTTTGCGCGTTCGATGTTAATCGAAGTTTAGCCAAAATAGTAAGAGGTTAAGTATTCCATTGACATGACTGTACAAGCACACTATTTAAAATTTTCTACCAAAAATGCGTCACGCGTGCCGTACGCTCGTACGTTACGTAGCGTTGGACATAAATCTCAATATTCCACCAAAAACATAAATGCAAAAAAAGGAGAGCCAAGTTCAATACAAAAATTATGATTGGCTAGGGCTTCACCACAAACAGAATGGAGATTTAATGGAGTGCTGAGTTCTATGCAAACTCGGAATATATATTTATAGGAATAAAATAACATTACAATTATTAATGTTATTTAAAAAAAGATAAAGCATTAGTTTTGGTTCTCTCAAGCGTTGGTTTTTGGTGTACGGTTCTCATCCTCGCAAACATGATTATTTTCCATCTCATACCTGAACTAAAAATACCTAAGTAACCATTTTTGATATAGTATAAAAACATATGACAACCTCTTTGGCCATGAGGCAGCACTATCTGCCTCAGGCGTCAGTGGTCGCGGGGTCGATCCTCGCACAATGTAAATATTTGTGTGCATAACATGTCTGTTACTATTGGTCTGGGTGAATTATGTAATATCAAAGACGATTCTGCCAGACATAAATAGAATAGAAAGTAATACAGTTCGGCGCTGCAGCAATGTTCATGCGACATTTCTTTTTAAATGGTCAGGCGGCAATGTCCGCGATGGTACCTATTTACGAAAAAAATATTGTAAGTATAAGTGTGTATATCACCATGTAATGTATGTTTAGTACCATTAATACGAGCTATTTGCTTACTTTAATGTCCAGATGGCGCTGAGTGAGTGAACAATTATTTGTTATTTATTTACAAGTCTATATAAAAAATGTTTCTGCCTATGCTGTCTTAGGCTCTTTAAAAAGCAAACAATGTGCCCTAAGCCGGTCTCACTTGAAGGGCACTTATGCGAAGACGGTAAATAATGTATAAGGCATATTTTTTCGTGAAGTAAAGCACCCAGGTACATACATAACTTCTCGTCTGTATCCCTTATGGGGAAGGTTTTTTTTTTTTATAAATTATGGATAGGACGTTTGTCTTCCATGCCACCTGATGTTAAGTGAACATGAAGACTAAGGTGGTACACGTCCATCCACGAGAAACCTATTCACTCGACGCTTAAAAGTACTAGGACTATACTGGTCAGGGAAAATAGACGCAGGCAGTTCATTCCAAACCTTGGCGACCCGTATCAAAAAGGAACTGTCAAAGCGCTTAGTTCGACTTTTCGGAATATCTACCACATACGGATGGAAGTTCTGTCTGCGTCTAGTAGTCCGATGGTAAAAGGGTGAGGGTTCAATTTGTTCAAACAGAGCACTGGCGCACTCACCAAAATGTATCCTGTAGTACACGGTTAGACACGCAACCTTACGACGATGCTCTAAGGTCTGCAGTTTTTTGGTTGTAAGGTCGACGTCGTTAATTAATTTACGGGCTCTTCGGTCAACGGAGTCCAGCACTTCTAGTTGATATTTGGCAGAACCATCCCAAAGATGACTGCAGTACTCCATGCATGATCGCACTTGTGCTGTGTATAAGTTAAGAAGCTGTGCAGGGCCGAAGTACCGCCGTACCTTCGAGATGATTCCCAACTTTTTCGAAGCTACTTGAGCCATCGACACAATTTGTTGACCGAAGTTTAAACTGGATGTTACAGTTACGCCTAAAAGCCCTAGATGGTCAGTGATGGGGACAGATACATTTTGGAAAGTGGGCGTAAATGTGAAGGTGCTCTTTTTTGCGGAGAATAGACACGCCTGAGTTTTGGACGCGTTGAATTTGACCAAATTCGACTCACCCCAATCGGATACTTTTCGTAAGGTCAAATCAACGCGCTCAATCATTGACTTTCTTAAACTCTGGATTTCACGGGGGCTCGCTCGCGCATTGGATACGTATCTCTCTACAACAGTGCTGTCATCAGCATAACCAATAATGCCCGGTGTTAAAAGTTCATTAATGTGCAGCAAGAATAATGTTGCAGAGAGAACAGATCCCTGAGGTACCCCGGCATTAATTGCCATTTGGTCGGAGGAGTAGCCATCTAAGACTACTCGAATTGACCGTTCCCTCAGAAAATCAGATATCCAGTCGCAGAGCCTAATCGATATGCCAAGGTAGAACATCAGAGGCAATAAAACCATCTGATGTCACGTTTGACAAATTTTCAGGCATTATTTTGGTAGAGAGAGACTAATGCTGTAAACTGTCCGTTTCACTGACTTTTACAGTATGCCCGGGAAGAGAAGCAGCTGGCACATTCTATGTTTTTCCTTTGCTCCTAGTCCAGCATGGGCCAGGTATGCAATAATATAAAATAACTAAAGTTATCCAAGAACAAATATACTTTGTGAACGTGTTCCCAGCAAATAATAGTCCATCGTTTGTAATTTGAAAAGGGATTCCAATTTAACAAAATCGGGTTAAAGGTTTTCCGAATTCAAAATCGTTCATTTAGCAACTTTTTTCATGGAACTTTTTAATTTCAAATTGTACGATTGCGTTTGAGTTGGTAGGTAAGGTTTTTTCATTTTAGGGTAAAACTTTTACTTATTAATTGTGATCATTAAAATGGAATCGAGAACGACAAACAGTTGCGAATATGACTGTTGGTGTCTTAGATTTTTTTGTATTGTAGAAACTTGTTCAGTGATGGACTTCTCTACGCTATCATTTTTCAATGGAAACCATATAATACTTATTGCTAAAAAATAATTTGGCTGGTGACTAAAAAACAACCCTGAATATCCTGTAAATATGTATGCATTATAAAAGTGTTGTAACAAGTATTAAGAGTAAGTTTATTAAAATGCGCAAAATCCCGAAAGTAGCCGACTCACTACAGTAAGCCAATCGAGCTTTTGGCGAAGGATGTTTCGACTTACCATGGTACTCTTGTAAAATTCCTCCGGAAAAGCTAAGCGATTAAAACCTTCAATAAAGCAAGTTAAGTCGATTTCAGCAAGTTAAGACTTGAAACTTGGGTACAGTTATCATTAAGGTTTGTCAGAATTCCAACAATGCGCCAGTTTCATGGTTTAAAGTCTAAACCATACATACATAACTTCATGACTGTAACCCCTACGGGGTAGGCAGAACACCAGAGGCTATGAAACCATCTGAGGTCTCTTTTGACAAATTTAGAAGTATTTTAATGATGGAGAGAGACTATTGCAGTGACTATTGCAGCCTATCGTCCGTAAAACTGTCAATAAAACCTCTGTCCCTTAACTGACTTTTACGGCATGCCCGGGAAGAGAAGCAGCTGGCACATTCTATGTTTTTCTTTTATTCCCAGTCCAGCATGGACTATCTATATATTGATATCCCGTTAGTCGTATACGTGAACTACCAATCTTCAACTTTAACACAAGCAATGTTAATACATTTAAGGTTCAAACTAAAAGTTAGTAAGAGCTACAAAGAATTGTAAGCTTACTTGACTTAGGCACTTTGCACACGTAGCAACTTAAGTTTACAAAACTGACAACTTAGTTGAGGCAACCATCAACTTTTTTAGAAATTGCCACTTGCTACAACTAGAGAATCTGCAATTGATGCAACTGGTAACCTTGTTGAAGCAACTATCAATTTTTGTAAATGTTCTAAAGGTTTCCAGTTGCAGCAACCACAAATTGGCCTTTACGGTTGTCGCAATTTTATGTGAACCTGGTTTGTTAGGTGAGTCCACTCAGTATTACGATGGACACCGGAGAGACAGCACTCGTTTACATTATATTACGTCGGCGTCGCTGACACGGTGGCAACTAAGTGCAACAAATTATTCGCAGCAATCGTCGGTTTTGGATTCATCCCTTCTTGCAAGATAGGACTAGATTTATTAACATAAATGTGCTTCAGAAACATAATGACAAGTTTAAACAATATTTTAAAATGTCTGTTTACATATTTAATAAGTTGCTGGAAAGTGATTTAAAACGACAGAATACAGTGATGAGGGAAAGTATATACCCCAAAGAACGACTTGCTATTGCTGATTTTAGAAACTTTTGTTAGCTGCGATTGTCAATTGAAAAAACCAGCAACTTAATCAAAGTTGCTAATTGCGAGTTGCTGCAATCAGAAACTAACTCCTAACTAGAATTGCTGTGTACGCAATTCCATTGGAATAATATATGAACAGGGAGTTGTCAGTTGTCGGTTGTCGCAACAAGGCGCATGAAGTTTATCGTCTGCTAAGCGCCTTAATTGATTATTTGGCGCCCTTATGTCGCATCATAGCCCTGGGAAATTTAAAAGGGTCTTAGGCCTTTTTTCACTCTGTAGACATTTATAGGGGAAAATATATCTACAGATTACGAGTGGCACTAAACTTATCCCATAAAATACCTTCACTTACAAAGCTACCTTATTTTTTACAACGTCTATTTTTCTATCCCAAAAGGCTCGGCGCCGAGGGCGTAAAGACTCAGATTACTTCAACGTACATATAGTCTAAAGGCACCCTAGGGGGTATGAGCAATGACTTACAACTTTGTATTTTTAACTACCAGGGAGTCAGTAAAGAAAGGTGATGAGAAGAGCAAAGATTTGCCAGGCAATTGTTGTATGCATAACTTAATTTGGCCAGGCTAATTTAGTGCCCTAAGTAGATATCTTATAGACCTAGATAAGTGACATTGACGGAAAGTTTATACAGTAAAAGTTAATATCTGCTTCTTTTTTAGCACACGAATTTAAAATAAATCTACATTATTATAATGAAAGATATATGTTATAAACAACATTCAGTTTAAATGACAGTAACGGAATAATAATATACGATTTAAACATTTGTACTTTAATTTAACTCTGTATTAAAACGATATTCTGTGTTATTAATTGCTACCGAATATGTGGCCAATGGTCAAAATATTTGTTTTTCTTCATATTAATCTCTGGTGTCATTAAATAAAACCCAAAAGTAATGGTTAGTTACATGACGACGCTTTAATTTCAATGCTTGCGTTATTGTTTTTTCAACACACTTGCTCGTAAAGTGAGCCTTATTCTATTGAATTTAGAACTATAAACTGGGCTATAAGTCACGCGTGCATAATATATTATACCCTAGTGCATAATATAATGAATCCTACAAAGTTGAATTGTACCTTAGTGCAAATTACATGCGAGTAAACAGAGCATATTTTATTGATTCGGGTTATACATTAAATATATGAGCGCGCGCGTCCAGGCGGCGCGCGGACTGGCGCGGCGCGGCGGCGCGCGTGCAGCAGCAGCGGCACGCACAGCGCCTCCAAGCAACAACAGCGTGTGTACGTGTAATGGAACAGGGCTAGTGACCGCTGAGCGCGCGCGTCCAGGCGGCATTAACTTAGAGCCGAAGCGGAAGAAGTTTTGTCCTGGCCTTGAACCACAACCGTCGACATCTAGCACTTATTATTTAATGCCAAATTATTTCAGTGATTTGTCTATGTCGCGATTTGTCTGGCCAGCAGCACTTCAAATAATAATGTAGAATATAAGTTTGTTAACTGTACCTTCAACAACTGCTTCAAATAAATTTTATGACCACGTATGTCTGTCTTTTACTCACAAGTGTGTTGAAAAACGTCGTATGTAACTCGTGAGCGTTGCTAATTACATAATATACTATTAACTAACTAGTCACTAATTAATAAAAAAAGTTGAACTTGAATTTTTTTTATCCCACTTTGGCGATGGGGTAAATCTGTTTGCCTCAGATGCAAAAAAATGTTCCGGTTCTGGGCGTTTATCGATACAGGGTTAATTTTAATTAACGCATCACCTCTTGCGGGCAGCATCTCCACATCAATCCCAGCAACATTTGTTCTACGACATTTTATAAATCTTGGTAAATAACACAAAAAATAAAAACAAAAAATTTTTGCTCTTTACTCTACATTTTGTAAGAAGTACCTATTATTATTATGAAGCGATATTTTACTGCGCAAGGTGTGTGGCATACCTACGCTCAGAGTAAATAGAGTTACACCTCTAAACAGAGGCTATAAATATTTTTTGTATGGAAAAACTATTTAAAAACTGTTAATTTAAAAAAGTTGCAGAACAAATGTTGTTGGGATTGATGTGAAGAGGCTGCCTGCAAGATGCGATGCGATAATTAAATTTAATCCTGTATAATGTATTTATATTCTAGGTTCCCCCCTTGATCGCTACATGGTATGTATGTCACAAGCTCTGCTTAGTTTGGGGCCATGTAGTTGGTGTGATTTTCTGTTTTTATTTTAATTTTTTATTATTGCCTAAGTATTGGATGTTCGGTTTATACGGCTATATACATACAACCTCATACTTTCTTGAACGCGGCAATAAATAAAAAAGTAAAAAACTGTCTCTACAAATAGTACATCTCTTGCCGGGGTTTAGTCTCATAAATCCTTCATTTTATACATGGCCGGGTTGTATTTGAGTGCATTCCCACAAATCCAGACGAGGCTAAGCTGCATTGAGCACAGTCATTTCACAATTTACTGTAAAATGGACGAGTACTACATTTTAAGAAATATATCTTCCGTCTTCCAGAGTTTTTTTTAATTTGTGGCTTTATATTGCCGACGATTTAAGAAGCCCTACGAGTAGTTAGAAATATATCGAGAATTCGAGACGGACATTGAAACACAAGTAAATATTGCAAAGTCTATTTAAAGAACGTTAGAAATCCTCAAGTTTTACTTTGTATACCTACTTAACTGTTTTAGTGAACTTCTTCTGAGTGGGATCTGCTTCTGGGTTTAATTCTAAATATTTATTTTAATATTTAGAATTAATTAATGATTCATTAATTCGCGTTAAAGAAAAATATAATTGCTCTATAATACCATACCACACAATAGATTTATACATATAAAATACTGGCTTGTTATAAGTAAAGTTCGTATGTAATTTTCTCGAGTGAAAATACTGCTTCTAATGTCTAATGATGATGGATCTTCTTCAATGTCAGAGATTTGCATGATATTAAGTGACATTTAAAATGAGAAGTTCATCTGGAAGACAGGAGATTTTAGGTACGGCCCATTTTAAGCCCTCAATTTGACTAGCTATAACGAATGACTAAAGATCTTGGGCAATCTCGTCAGTGATTTATTAATATTTGAAGCATCATTGTTTCTGTAAACATTGCTCTCAGAGAATTTATTTTACTCTAGTACAGTGTCAGAACGAGACAGCCCTAAACAAAAAAGTAGAGTAATTGGTCATAATTTGACATGTAGTAACTTCGACATATAAATACCTAGTCTGGCCATAAATACTGTTACATTTAAAAATAAACAAAATTACATTTGAGTTTGGAATCTTTCATTTTAATGATTATTCATTGTGTTTTCTCATTTTGTCGCCAATACATTGTACAATATTTTGCGTTATTAAAATGGATTGGGGTGATATAGAGAACCGAATTGCTGTGATTGCATTACACAAAGTAGGTATGGAGCCAAATGCAATTTTTAAAACTCCTGATACCTACGCTTAGTATTAGTCAAATGTTTGTGTATTGGGATAGTAATAGATACAGAGAGACACCTCCTCTGTTTGTGACAGAAAAAGATTTGGCCTTCCACGTAGTGTTCGTGCGAAAAAATTGTTCAAAGCGTAAGGGAAATAATTCGAAGAAATCTTGTCAAAAACAAAAGATTTTATCTCGGGAGATGAAGATAGCACCTAGAACCGGGTGCGCATTTTCTCACATAACTTTTCTATTCCTATCATCGGAGGTCCGAAAATTTTTCTCATACCATTTAAAGTCATAATGATCATTCTTCATAATAATTTTAAAAACTAAATATTAAAAAATATAATCATTGAAATTCATAATATCACTAATTATACACTTTGTTTTTACTAATATTTGTTTTAATATATTTGCTTATACTAATGATCGAAACTCATAATCATTCGAATAAATAACTTTAATATTCATAAATGTGTTTTATTCTAATATTTGCTTTTATAAATTTCTTTATCATAAGTGTTTTTATCCATATTATTGAAAATCATAACATTTTTCATTCTAACTGTCTTTATTCCTAAATACTAAGTTCCTAATGTTCATCGTTCCGAATCACTCAAATTCATAATACTGGAAGTGATAAACATCTAATTGTTTTGTATATTTTCTCAACATAATCAATCGTCTTTATCACTATTATTAAAATTCATACATTTTTTTATTTAGATTTATTTTTATTCATAATTATAAAAATTACGCGTGTACCTGTAGATATATGTAACTAAACTATTTTTATCATACAACTCATACTTAGTTTCAAATTTGATCAAAACCTTATTTGTCGACCCCTTAACCACGTAGTCTTATTGGATCGACCCTAGAGTGTTTTTGTAAAGCCGGAGGCGCGGAGGGAGAGCAGCCCTCGCCCGCCGTGACAAAGCGCACACAGCGTGCGTGCCGGAGCGGCCGAGGCTGTGGAGGAGAGCATGCGTGTTTGCGCTTTGTTACGCGAGGGCGTTGGGGCTGCACTTCCCGTAGCGCCGGAGACGTTCCACATCTAAATAGCTACCGCAAAGACTGATAGTAGCCATTTTTTTTAAATAGTGAAGAGTAATTATTGCTGGCAAGATACGTGAAACATAACTTATATAAATTCAGGAAGATTCATAGTCCCAAGTGGATAAATAAAAGTGAGGTTCTATGTGAATTTCTATATGAGGTTCTATATGAAGATAAAATCTTTTCTTAGTATTGCCTTTATTAAAATAATAATTATGATAATTGTCTTGTATGAAATAAGAAATTCTGAACAATGACGTTATGAGTTGAAGTATTTTCTTAGTAACAAAATTATTAATAAGAGCAATATGATCATTGAATGTTATGAAGAAAAAAGATCTGAAAAAGAAAATTATGATTTTAAACTGGTTCTTGGTAGTAACATTATTAATAAAAAAAATATGATCACTAACTGTTATGACAACCGTTGGTAGGAATAAAAATGTAAGAATAAAAAAAGGATGAAAAATAAAATTATGAAGAGTGATTATTATGAACAAAAATCGGTAGTAAGACAAAAAATATGAATTAGAATTTTATGTGAGCCGATATGGACCCCCTAGAACCATGTCGCGTATTTTAAAAGATGACTCAGAACTTGCAGCCTATAAGATGGCAATATCTTAAATTATAACAACTACTGAAGTGGTACGCAAAGGGAGGTCACAGAAAAAGTTTGTTTTCGGATGAGATTTTTTTTAAGAAGTACCTATCAACCAAAAGACCGTACTTATGCTCAAAGCTCTAAGGAAGCTTCCCAGTTAGTCAACAGAGTGCAAAGTAGGTATTATGCGTCTTCAGTGATGGTTTGGTGGGGTGTCAGCTATGAAGGAGTGACTGAGCCATAATTTTGTGAAAAAGGTATCAAAACATCGGCACAAGTATATCAAGATACCATTCTTGAGAAGGTAGTTAAGCCTCTTAACAATACCATGTTCAGTAACCAAGAATAGTCCTTCTAGCAAGACTCGGCACCGGGTCATAAAGCTCAGTCCACGCAGTCTTGGTTGGAAATGAACTTTTACGACTTCATCAGAGCTGAAGACTGGCCGTCGTCAGCCCACTACCTTAATCCGCTGGATTATGATTTATGGTCAGTTTTAGAGAGTACGGCTTGCTCTAAACGTCATGATAATTTGGAGTCCCTAAAACAATCCATACAATTGGCAGTGAAGAATTTTCCTATAGAAAGAGTGCGTGCTTCTATTGATAACTGGCCTCAACGTTTAAAGAAATGTATTGCAGAAGCCAATGGAGACCACTTCGAATAAGTAATGTTTTAAATTATTTTATATTTATATATTAAACTCATGCACTGTAAAAATAATAAATATTATTTGCAACAGAAAAAAAAAATTATATGTTAACAATATTTATATTTATGGCCAGACTAGGTATATTTAATAGAGTATTATTGTATAAATATTGAACAACATTTTCTAATGAACTTAGTAACTAGCCACCACGCGCGGTTTTACCCGCGTAACTTTTGATCCCGCTGGAATTTCGGGATAAAATATAGCATACAACCTTCCTCAAGAGTTGGGCTATCAAATGCAAAAAGAATTTTTTAAATCCCACTTGTAGTTTCTGAGATTAGCGCGTTCAAACGAACAAAAAAAAACAAACTCTTCAGCTTTATATATTAGTATAGATATGCTTCGTCATTAGAAAATTGATCTATAGCGGTAGATCGGCTGTAATATATTCAGTTTAAGGATTAGGGAACATTAATCAGCATGTTAAATGTTCCTATCAATTATTCGATGAGGATTTAGTCAACAGTTAACTGGTAATGGTAACCGTTGCACTTTAATTATGTATATGAGATCCTTATTCTTTATGTGACTTAAAGGCATATACGCCTTAGTAATAAGATGATAAGGTTTTGCTCCAAAAAGTGAGAAAGTGAGTGACCCCCGGTTGGTGGTAGGATGCCCTCACGTTCCTACCTTTCATATAAAACTTCCCGCTCCGGCGGTGATGTGTCCCGGTAATATTTTATGGAGAACCAGTTCTTTCCTAGGCCCGTGTTCGACCTCATCTTCACTCACCATCGGCTGAGAGTGAGGTCAAACGCGGGCTTATTAATTAATAAAAAAAGTAACGTTGACCATGGCAATGAATAGGTTATAAGTTTCTGCAGCTCCGAGTCCCCTGACGCCGTACAAGACACACAGCCTTGTTCGACCTGCCCAGCGCACGTACAAATTATAATCAGGACGCAATTGTCTATCGAACGCAAAAAAGTTATAATAAGTACTTTAATTCTACTGATATATTTACTACTATTTAATACTAGCAAAAATCAATTTAGGAGACAGTTAACAGAAGTGATCTCAAACTCAGACAGAAAAGAATAACAATAAAATCCAAACTTACCCATATCTTTACACCCATGCAGCCACACGTACACACACACA
Source organism: Stenoptilia bipunctidactyla (assembly GCA_944452665.1). Classification (NCBI taxonomy): domain Eukaryota; kingdom Metazoa; phylum Arthropoda; class Insecta; order Lepidoptera; family Pterophoridae; genus Stenoptilia; species Stenoptilia bipunctidactyla. The sequence goes on along the minus strand of OX101734.1, from coordinate 15,123,028 downwards.
CACACACACACTCATTCTGATTCAATAATTCATATAAAATAGTTATTTACTTACATAATTTTTTGTAACAAATTTTATCAAACCATATAATTTAAGTTTAGATGATTTGTATTTTTCCCTATTTTCATCTTTCTTTTTTTAGAACTCATTACTTAATTAAAAACAAAAATTGTATAAAATTCTTTATGATAGAATATATGAGGCTCTCTAGTTTTAATAAAAAAATGTAAATTCATCATTAGTCGTAAGCTTCTTACCTCTTATGTGTACTATCTAATTATACTTAAGGTCTGTGGATTTTGTTAAATTTTTTGGAAATAAGATTGACGCTTCGTAAAAATTAAATCTAGCCTTTTACTTTAATGAATACTTGAAATAGTAAAGTTACCAGACATTGGTCGTTTGGATGAGTCACATTCACATTATTTAATGACTACGCAACAATATGTAACTTTAAGAAACATGAGGCGAAATCTAGTTTAAATATTGAGCTCGTCAAAGTAGAATCCCATGATTTTGCATTTGTCTTCAGCATTGTATACAAGATGTTCCGCTTAGGGTATAAATAATTCTTCAATTTTTTTTGTTTTTATTTTTCATGCAAAACAATTCAATTAAGTCAAAACATTTTATGTAAAACACCTTTATGCGAAGTATAAAAGCGTGGCATTTTCTATCCCTTTTCAACCGACTTCCAAAAAAGGAGGAGGTTCTCAATTCGTCAGTACGCTTTTTTTGTGTCTTTGTTACACGATATTTTGGACAATTGTGAATCGATTTTAAAAATTCTTGTTTCATATGATACGTCCCATATAAATTTCATCGAAATCGGTTGAGTACTTCATTGAAAATTTAAAATTTTTGAAAGAATATGTATGATTTCGGAGTATGTTTACGTCGATGACACTATAAGTCGGCCAAAGTTTTGACGTGAAGTCGGTTTTTTTAATGCTCTGCATTCGTTGATTATTTATCGCTGTGCACAGGTACAGTTCGCAACGTTTTGCGTCGTACATTGTATGCAACGTTTCTCAACGTTTAAAAGATATTTTACAAGGGTATTAGTTTATGAACTCATTATATTAAGATTATAATATCTTGGAAAGTATGCACTTGTGAACCACATATTCTTTGGGAAAAAGTATTATTTTTTAGTCAGGAATAAAACCTCTAAGTTATGGGATATCAAAAAGTATACTGAATTGGCTTGGCTAACGAATTTCTATGTCAGGTCATAAAATAGAGTCATTGGAGTGTCGCTGGCTGTATATTCGGTAAACATCAATTTGAGGAAGTAAAGATGTTCTTAACCTAAACAAATGACCAGGTTTTAACAATTATAATATATATGTGTAATAAAACTAAAAAAAGATATTTTTATTTAGATTGTATATATCCCAATAATAATTGAAGAATAAAGATTAATGATAAGAATAAGATAACGATACTAACATCGGGTCTTTACAACAAGTTTTAATCCTATCTCGACATTCCAACTAATCTTATTTAATTAAAACAAAGATCTGCAAGCTTGTTCTGAAGTATTCCCTTTTGTACATTCATTTCTAAACACAATCTACGTGTTTTTGCCGGACCACATAATTTCCATGGAATCGTAATTTATTTAAAGAAATATTTAATTAACAATGGCGCCATTGTTTTTTGTTGGTGAAAAGGGTTACACAAATATATAAAAGTAGTCTGACAGAGTACATGTTTAATCATGGACTTTGTGTTATTCGTTTCTGTTTAATAATAAATTTTAACCAATTCTCGAATAAATGTTTGCCGTGTTTATTTTTGTTTTTATTCTCATGCAAATATGGAATTAAAAACAGAAAGAATGAAACATGCCGCTGTTGTTTACAATTGTGTTATTTTGGTACTGTTAATTACGTAAATACAAAGTGTAAAGGTATTCATAGGAACATTTATTTATTTATTTACTCTTCATTGTAAATTAGATATAAGAGAAAAAATACAATGGACGAATAGGTGGCCTTATCGCAAGTGAGAGATCTCGACCAGGCAACCAAATTACATGTAATATTAACTTTAAATAAATGGGACTTACTTGCAATTAAAAGGAAAAAGTGAATTATTAATAAACGTATGCTTGCATGCTTGACTGGTAACAAAAGACTAACATAGAATGTACCAGCTCCTTCTTTTCCTGGGCATACTGTAAAAGTCCGTTAACAGACAGAGGTTTTATTGGCATTTTGTGGGCTGGTAGGCTGGCCCACTGCAATAGTTTTTTTCCATCATTATAATATATACTTTGTCAAAAGCGACATTAGATGTTTTTTTTTATGGCCTCTGATGTTCTGCCAACCCCATAAGGGATAAAGACGTGAAGTTATTATTTATGTATGTATGAATTTTTATTAGAATAAAGTGTATTTGATTTTTTTCTACATATTTTATTATAAGCTAAAGTAATTATACAATAAGACAATCAGCGCCCATAAAAACATTTAAATCTTATAAAAGTAAAGAACTACTATAGTTAAATATTTTTTTTCAATTCTGTGACCCCAAAACTCTAGTGATGCAGGATTTGCATCGTCTTTCATAGAAGAAAGCAGTGCAATAACTACAACAGACCATCGGTTGATGACACCGCAGCGTCCGCTTGAGGTTGAAGCGGAACAGGTGTTAGTTGTAGCATGAGAGCCCAGCTAGACTGTAGGAAACAAAACATCAAACCAAGGTGACTGCTTTGTGATGTGCTTTTCTCTTATTACCCCCACGCATTTTAATCTTCATGGAGCAACCAATGCGCCTTAAGGTAGGCATATACTTTTTTCTAGATGGTCTATATGGCGGGAAACCCACTGATAAGTAAAATAAAACACTTTGCTAAGTCCTGCGTCACACTGAGCGTGGCCAAGAAATCTGTAAAGGTACTGAAACTTTACTTTAAAATGTTTCATATTATACGTGTTTATAGTAAATTACTGCAGCGGCCGGCAAGAGAGGCATTGATGGACGAACGTGTGAATGTGGGCGGAGCCGAAGCCGAGGCTCACATACATGACGTAAGTCCATCAATGCCTACTTGCGGCCAAGGCTTGTATAGTACTTTTCTCAAATAATGCACGGAAATTAAACTAAGTAGTACAATTCAGAACTTTTATATCAAAATACAATTCTATGCGCAAAAAATTTTTTTCCATTAAACAGCTTCCTATGTGCAAACCAGTTACCTCGTTGGTCGTCATGTTGCGGAGTAGAAGATCGTTTCATTTTTAAATTACACGACAAATATAATTTTACATAGTAATTCATTTGGCCGCTAAACACGACAGATATGGATTTTCATACAACTATTGCTGGCCGCTGCTTGACCAAGTTGGATTTATCTCGAAGAAGGTTTTCAAAATAACGCTCAAATTTCCAAGCATAAAGTGTATTGAAACATAAAAACTTAAGACAATACTAACCACGATAGAATTTTGTAGCAGATTACAGAAACTTTGGGATGGAGCGTCTCGTAAACCGTACGTTAATAGGTATAGGTAGTAAGTAGTAGAGATAAAAAATAGGTGTTTTGTGAGTGGGGCGAAAGCTAAACGTAGTGCTGGACAAAAGTCCGAGCACTTCCCGTAATAAACTCGGTAGAAAGTAAAGAGATACTTCGTTGCTTCTCGGGGTTGGTGAACTAAATCGACTGAAAATTGCGACAGATTCTACCACACTCTACGTTTTAAACGGTCAAATAGAGAGAGAACGTATTGTAGTCCAGCTTAAAAGGCATCTATAAAGTATAGTATTACAAATGAATTTTATATATTAGTTTCCATCTTATATGACTTTTTATATTGAACCAGAGAGCGTCATTACCATAAAATATTAGGAAACATAATCTTACAATGCTCAGCTTTAAAAACGTTGCTTCCATCACATATTCATTTGCCATTAACTAGCCATTAATTATCTAACAGTTTCGAATTTCGCTGACAACTGATAGCCCGAACACGCGTGTGGAGCTATTTTCCAAACTTCGAACAAAAGGTTTTACACATCACTGGCTAAGCTTAAATTTTACCCCACATTACCCGTATAGATGCTTTTGGGACTAATTTCGTGATGCACCTATAGTAGAAACAGTGGTCAGGACGAAATGTGGCTATGAAATGGGTTTACTAAATCATGCTTAATAGAACGAAAAGCATCTAGCCTCCATAAATTTTGTTGGAAAAGTTTGAGTTAAAATAGTTTGTAAGTTATGTTACGTGATTTTTCCTCGTCATTCGGTTTGTTCGATAGAAGCTCGTATTTTGTTAAGGTTAAGTCATGTTGTGAGGTAGCGTGTTCAGTTTAAAATGAACCAATAAGGGTCTTGAATTTGACATTCGATTACTACATACTGAATTACTGAGTTTGTGCGCTTGGTGCTTTAGCTTGAAAATTTATTCAAAAATTTCTGGGCATTTCAAGTTGAAATTCTTTCTTGTAATTGCAATGCATATTAAATTTTACAGTATGCAGGTTTCAGGTAGGCTTTTTTTACGTAGGCTTATTCAATATTTCCGATTAACGGGGTTTGCCATCACTACATAGTATAAAACAAAGTCGCTTTCTCTGTCCCTATATCCCTATGTATGCTTAAATCTTTAAAACTACGTAAAGGATTTTGAAGCGGTTTTTTTAATAGATAGAGTGATTGAAGAGAAAGGATTATATGTATAATAACATCCATTAAATAGTGGAAAAATATTTGAGGTTTCTAATGTGATGTCGTAAGTAATGACATTTTTTCCGCTTACATTGCAAATGCAGGCTGAACCCTACTGTAGTGTTACCTAGAGTAAGAGCCTAAGTAACCTACTATTTAAAAGAAGAAGTAAAAGAAATAAAGAGAATAAAGTCAAAGTTAGTATATTTACAAATAAAAAGGATACAAGGTTATACAAAAGGCACTATTTCACTTACAGTCCATAGATTTTTTTATATACACAGATCTTCCCAAAAAGAGTAGGTGTCCAAAAGTTTCTGGAATCCAAAGCTCCAAGAGTTTTAGACTTTTGCTATTTATCTTCAGTATGCTCTCCTTATTTCTCTGATAGGTGTTATATCTCGAAAAAGCCAACAGAGCGGACTACCACTCCTTTTTATCTCCAAATTCGTTCGACAGACGTAAATTTTCATGTTTGAGAGACGTCCATTCTATCATCGGCCAGCGTTTGTCACTTCTCGTATTAAGGAGGTTTTAGTGTCTGGAGCAGCGGTTGTGGTATTGTAAAATTGGAGCAGATACTTCTCCTGCTTCTAAATGTGCAAGTCTCAGAATCATATATATTATAGTAATAATTTTAAAAATAATTGAAAGAGAAATGAATATGAAACCTAATAACCGTTTATAAATTATCTGTACTGAAAAGCGACATAAGCAACATGACAAATTTTAGAGTTGACAGGGAAACAAACAACATTTGGTTTTAATAATATTTTCAGATACAAAAATAAAAAGAAACCAAACAATAATACTTAAAACAATACAAGAGATAGGAAAATATTAACAAACATAATGGAATATAAAACAGTAAGTAAACAGTATACTACAATTTATCAAAATAATGTACTAAGTATTGTACACATTGAAAAGGTCTACAGAAAACTCCACGATGGAAAACTCCACGATGGGAAGAGAACAAACTGGCACATTATATGTTATTCTTTCGCTCCCATTAAAAAAAAATATTTAAAAATTACCTCATGGTTACACCCCCCTAATTGCGACTTTTAACTATCATAGAACCATAGATAGCTTTTGATAAGATTCAACCTTCCGGTGGCCATAAAGTAAGTGTTTATGCTAGTAAAGTTTAATTAAATGTTTGCTTTTCGAGTTAACTTTGGCGATGGGGTAAACCTGTCTGCCTCAGACGCAAGTGGTTGCTGGTTCGATTCCCGCACGGAACAAGAAAAAAAAAATTTCGGTGTCTGGGTGTTTATTTATACATGGGTACTTATTTATATTAGTTCCCCCTAGTTTGCTATATAGTATACAACCTATGCTTACTTTGGGGCCATGTAGTTGGTGTGATTGTCTGGGGATTTTTACCCGACTACGGCGAAGCAAAAAGGATTATGACGTGTATGTATGTAATGTGGGTATGGATGTTCATCTGTTTTATACCTATGTCTATCTCTTATGCATATCCTACAATATTTTTTTTGTTATTTACTTTTTACGACAAATAATGGCTAATTTTCGAAGAGATTTTAACCAATACAGCATTAACCCTTATCAAATAAAATACCTTAAATACATTGTTGATTTAATATAAATCTATATGGCCCATTACAGCATATGATTTAAATGAATATTTTCGAAGATATTACAGATTTAAAAGTTGCGGGACGTAGCGTTTGTGGCGGTACCGGCCGGCCGATGCGGCGGGAGCGTGCCTATAAATAAATAGCGCGTCGGAAGCCGCGGACCCGCGGTTCTCCCTATAGCACTTTGAATTTAGCAGCGATCGGACGTGTTTATTATCGGAGCTCTCTAGCGAGGAAAATATCAATAAGTACTTAATAAAAACATGCTTTTCAGCCAAGAGTTAGTCAAGAATGTCTAACTCTTGGCTGAGTTAACATTGATAACATAAGTTATAAGACAATATCTTGGTTTAAAGAAAGAGCGATTCTGTCACCAACTAATGAACAAGTAGATAAGGTAAATAACTTGATTCTATCAAAGATTAATGCGCAGACGAAAATATACTACTCGGTCTACTAATATACTGTTCTCGAATTGGAAGAAGCTGTTCATTTTCCTACAAAATTTCTAAACTCTTTGAACCCGTCTGGACTCCCTTCTCACAAAATGGTGTTCAAAGTAGGTTGTACTGTTATTTGACTAAGAAACCTGAATCCACCTAAACTTTGCTATGGCACGCGTTTGCTGGTAAAATTACTGAAAACTTTCATAATACCGTGCACAATACTCACAGGATGTGGTACCGGAGAAGACGTATTGATTCCCCGAATCCCTCTGACCCTTCCAATTTAAACGTTTAGTTTCCGGTAATGACATCTTTTGCAATGACCATTAATAAATCGCAGGGTCAAACCTTCAACGTTGCAGGCTTAGATTTGAGCGTTGACTGTTTTTCCCATGGCCAACTGTATAGTAAATAGTAAAATAGTAAAAATGTTTATTAATTTCAGAAAAGCATAAATTACAAATATTGGCTTAAATATACAAGGAAGGATAGAAAATTGGTGCCTGAACTAGGATAATCCTGTTTTTCAGGCTGGAGTGTGCGAAAATAACATTAAAAATCATTCAAATTAAATATAACTTCAATAAAATAAAATAAAATATGGATCTTATACTTATACAAACATAGTAGAATCTATTTACTATTCTTAAGAAATAAAAATAAAATAGGAACTTGTGACAATTTTAAATTTAAGAGATTTACCTACATAATTATTTCATTTATTAAACCTAATTACACATTTATGCAAACATTATCAAAAATTAACTTATAACAGTCAGTAGCATCTCGGTTTCATCGTACGACAATTCCTGGAGAACTGTTTTTAAAGCCTTTTTACAATTTCTTATGTTTAAGGGATGTACACTTTGGCGTTTATTTTGTTATACAATAATGGCCCTAGGAATTTATAAAATCGTGTAGTCAAAGTGTATTTTACCCGCGTGCGATTTGAGCATACAATATCCTTGCGTCTTTTGTTAGTAGAACTGGTGCTGTATTGAAGTGCTGTGTGCTGTTTAAGTACTGTATTAGTTATAAATAATTGTGGGACTGTTAGTACATTGCATGATTTATATAAAAGGTTAGTAGGGTAGAGGTATGGCCTAAAAGAAGCTTTTTTTTTTTTTTTTATAAGTGACTAAACCCGCGTTTGACCTCAATCTCACCTGATGGTAAGTGACGATGAGGTCGAAGATGAAAGCACACGGGCTTAGGAAGAAACTGGCTCTTTATACAATATTGCCGGAACACATTACCGCCGGAGCGGTAACATTTGGCGGCAGACTTTATATAAAGGGTGGTCGCTAGCCAGGCGGACCCAGAAGGGATCCTACCACCAAGCTACCTTAAGAATTGCTCTTTGAGCTCTTTCTACAATAAGTAGAGAGGTTTTAGGAGCTCCGCCCCAGATCGTAATACAATATGTAATCACAGATTGACACAGGGCGCTGTATAATAGCATGATAAGTTTTGAATCCGCAATTGACCTGATTTTCTTAAAAACGAAAATCAGTTTACGGATTCTATTACTAAGAGCTTCAATGTGATATCTAAAGGAAAGAGTTTCATCAATAATCACACCCAGATACTTTATTTTATCTGTTACTGTAATTCTAGGACACTCACATGCAATGTCAGCAAGGTTATTGCAGCAATGTGCATACAGGGGTCTATTAGTTCGTGCTGCGTGTGATTTCCGCATTGTGAACATAATATATTTTGTTTTCTCTGCGTTTAATGTAAGTAGGTGAAGTTTAAGCCAGTTATTCACAATATTGAGGCCATTCTGAGTAAGTTTAAAAATGTCTTGTTCAGAGTCAGCTGAAAAAAGTAGAACAGTGTCGTCGGCGTATGAAATTATTTTACCTTGTACTAGTTGCAGATTACAAAGGTCATTTACGTATATTAAAAATAATGTGGGGCCTAAAATACTACCCTGGGGGATACCAAAGGGGGTGGTTTTTTGTTCAGAACTAACTATATTGCCTAGTTTAACGCATTGACTTCGATTACTAAGGTAACTAGTTAAAATATTTAGCTGATTTCCTCTTATACCTACATTTTCTAATTTATTTAACAGGATGGGAATAGAGACCGAGTCAAAAGCCTTGGCTAGATCAAGGAACACCCCTATAGTCTGGTTTCCCTTATCTAGTTCCTGTGCAATATAATCTACTAAGTCGTGCATAGCATCAGAAGTCGATAAGTTTGGTCTAAAGCCAAATTGTGACTTAGAGATGATAGACTTATTTTCCAAATATCGTACTAGCTGGTTGTTTATTATTTTCTCTAATATTTTAGATACTGAGGGTAGTATGGAAATAGGTCTATAGTTCGTTATTAGGTCTTTGTTACCAGATTTAAAGACAGGAACTACGAGGGCTTTTTTAAGACAAGTAGGAAAAATTCCTTCTGAGAGACATTTTTGAAATATAAAAGTTAAAGGAGGGATGAAGAAATGCTTGAACTTTTTCAATAATTTGCTAGGTATATTATCACAACCCACAGCACAGTCATCCCTTAACCCCATTATTATTTTTTCAACCTCTGCTGCGTCTGTATTTAATAATACAAAAGAATTCAAAGATGAGTTATTGTAAGTATTAATAGTTTTATGAGTGATGGAGAATTGTCGAATCTTTTCTGTTAAAGTCTTTCCGATGTTATTGAAAAAGTCGTTAGCACTGTTTGCCGCCGATAGTGGGGAGGGATGGGATAGCAATAAACTCGAGGACGATTCAGTGTGTTTGGACGTATACGTGACTTTTTTTATGTATTTCCAAACTTTTTTACTGTCTTTTCCAGCTTTTGCAAGTTGAATTTTGTCATAGTCAGCTTTAACTTTTCTTAAAATACTATTACAAAAATTACGATAGCGCTTATAAGTTATTTGTAAAACTAAATTTCCCGGACAAGATTTGGCCCTCATGTGGAGTTTGTCCCTATTTTTCATGCAACGAATAAGCCCCGGCGTAATCCATGGTTTGATATTTAAGTTTCTATTACTAACTTTTACTTTTGATGTTTTATTAATAATTGCTTGTTGAACAATATTTACTAAGTATGTCATGCTCGAGTCAGCGTCAGCAGAGTTATAAACTGGACTTAGGTCAGTGTTACATAAATCGTCCTCAAGTTTATGCATGTTTAATTTAGAAGTAAACCTTGCGTATTTTTTTTTAGTTACTTTTAGTCTAAGGGTTAGTAAAACAGCTTTGTGGTCCGTTACGGTGGAATTAGTAACTAATACAGATGATAGCAACTGGGTTTTGAGAAAGATATGGTCCAGACAAGAGCCGCTATGATGTGTAGGCAGTGTGTGCGCAGGGTATAGCCCGTGAAATGCACATCGGTTTAGGTACTCCTGTATCGACCCACTGTTATTCTCTGGTCGAATATCAATATTAATGTCTCCAGCAAGCACAATATTTTTATAAGACGATAAATTTTGAAGTTGACTATCTAAAGATTCAAGAAAGTCATCCAGCTTCTTAAAAGAAGGGGATCTATACATCGCTAATATTGCAACTTTATTTTTGTTTTCATCGAGTTTTATTACCAAACCGCTGCATTCCCTAACAATAGAGTCCTCGACTGTGATATTCAGGGTGTTTCGAGCGTATACTACCACACCATCATTTTGGTTGTTAACTGTTTTACTACTATACACATGTATGTCGGTCTTTCAAGAGAAAAAAACAATGTTTGTATTGTCTAATGATAAGAAAGCTGAGAACGTTGTATATAAAGATCTTCAGTAATAAATTAATTGTTCCAAAAATAAAATAAAAAGGTAAAATGAAATGAGTAAAAATGTAGTCTATATGAAGTTAGATATTTCAAAGATAGCAGGAAATCTTCATGGTACAGGGAAAGGGGAATTGTTTAACTCCAAAAGCGCGTGCTGGCTACGGGCAGTTATGAATAAATCAATACCTACTACTGGATCAATTTTAATATTTTTTTCAGTGAGTGACATAGGCTATATATTTTATACCTGTGTGAATTCGGAGCGGGCCGCTATGTTTTTATATACAACGTTCACAGTTTTTCTGTAGCGTATTTAGTATCAGCATTGCACCCGTGCGAAGCCGGGGCGGGCCGCTAGTTTGTATATAAAACCTCATTTCATTGATTGAACAGTTTTTTGATTTCTATCTTGAGATTCGATTTTTCTATATATAGATCATTTTGATATCGAAAGAATTCAATTTAATGTTATATTTTTTATATAGTTTATATGTCGCGTTAACCAATTACAGGGTTTTACTAATAATGGATGTCGCCGTCTTATAAACATTGAGACATACATACATGACGTCACGCCTGTATCCCTTATGGGGTAGGCAGAACACCAGAGGTTACAAGACCATCTGATGTTACGTTTGAAAAATTTGGAGGTATTATAAAGATGGAGAACTATTGTAGTGACAGGGGGTCAGCCTATCGCCTACAAAAACGCCTTTAAAACCTCATTCCCTTAACTGACTTTTACAGTATGCCCGGGAAGAGAAGCAGCTGGCACATTCTATGTTTTTCTTTCGCTCCCAGTCCAGCATGGAAGCATAAAGCAATAAACATTGATATTGCTGGTCAATACATAATTATTGTTATTAAAAAAATATTTTCCCACAATACTAATAGAATTTAGTTATGTAAAAATATCAGTGTTTACTATTTTTTACGACAGAGTGTTTGTAAAACTTGTTCCTTTAATGTCCATGTATCTAGTACGCGAAAGTATTAATGCAAGTTCAATTATTTAGCAAAATATAACTTAAGATATATTTAGTTCATTTTTTTGATTAAATTTTCACATTCCTTGTGCTTTCTTACCTTTAAATATATAATTTGTAACACAGGCAGATTGCGAACTAACTGTCGAATACATTTATCTTCTCTCTACGTTACTGTATTTTCGTTGTATAATATAATTTACAGGCGGTATCTTTACATGATATAATTTTGTAACAATAATTTATAGCTTTTCTTCTAGTGATAAGTAATAAATAAGGTTCAAGAAATTTGGCGAAAATGTATCCAAAATATACGAGTATTTAAGCACTAAGCAGCCTACTAGAATAACTCAAAATAAAATAAAATTAGTAAATTGAATTGTAATTTTGTATTTTAAAGTGAATATTCGATTTGCAATAATTTTATTTTATTTTTTATTTTACTTTATTCAGGAAACAAACAGTCATTATAGGTACTTATAGTTAAAATATATAATTTATACGAGTATAAATTATATATTTTAATTATATATTTTAATTTTATTTATATTTAAGTACGAGTACTTCATTTCATTCTTCATTACTTCATGCCTGTCTCTTTTTGGGGTAGACAGAGAGTAGGGAACGCCAATGGCTACCATCCAGACATAATCTCTATTGCTTTCTCCTCGTTCATTAATCTTTTCATGGAGGAAAGAGGTATGTCTGGATGGTAGCAATTGGTATTCCCTTGTCTCGGCCTACCTTTGTTTTGACTTTTGTGTAGAAAGAGACTTTTTTTTGTCATTAACTCCGTTTGACTTCAATTATAGTGATGGGAACTGAAGATGACAACACGTGGGCTTAGACAGGATCTGGTTCTTATATGACAACACGTGGGCTTAGACAGCCATAATAAATCAAATAAAAAAAAAACTCTATTCTTATCTTTCATATTTAGCCTAATTTAATGAAATCGCTATTGCTACTTTTTTATTTAGTACGAGCTTATTTTAAGCGCTGCTCAAAAATTTGTAATCAAACATTGTTAAAAACAATTGAAAACTAAAAGCTTCCTTGATTGCTCGACTTTAAAATGAAATGCATGGACGCTATATTAAATAACTTTTTGTACTATTGTACAGAACTCCGAAAAATAGAGGAATTAAATGTAATATGTTTTGGGCTGGAATTTTTGCTTCTAATTAGAAGATACCTTTATAATAAACATTTCACAGTGCCTAACTTAAGGACTTTTTCTGAGTTGCAATAGATCTTGATCATTACTTGATATAATTCTCAATTCATATTGATTAGATGTTACATTAAACGCAGAAAACTAATTTAATTTCCGTTGAAGTAAATCAATACAATCATAGTTACAGTTATTAATTTATTGACCAACAAATAAAATCTTACATAGGAATACAATTTCAAAATCGATATAACTAATTGCTAAGGATTCCTGCGATGGGATAATGAGAACTTCGCAAGTTCGCAGTTCCTGTTACAGCATATTACTCAAATTTTGCAACCTGCAGGAAAAGTACAACCTGCAGTCCACGGAGGTAATTAGGGTTGTCACGTAAACAATAATATAATATTAACTGCATCATATATTAAATCCTTGCGCTTGTTTCAGCTAAAGTTTCGGTTCATACTTATGGGTAGTCGGATAAGAATGAAAGCTACTGTTGCACATGCTCATTTCAAGCACGAAAGTATGCTTCATTATGTAGTATGCTGTCGGAATGTTGCTCAAAATTAACATGCTCAATTTGAGCACGCTCATGAATCAACAGGCTTGCGATATCTGAGCATGCTACCAGCGGCGCGGGTGGAAGAGGACGTGCTTTATGCGCGTCTAAACAGGTTTGCTTTTTGAGCATGCTCTTATCGATCAGTCGTTCATACTTAAATATAAAAGCATACTTAAAACTAGCATGCTTATTGCCAGCAAATGTAAACTGCTCCTAGACATGTTCGTATTGAGCATACTAAATAGCACGTTTTAAGCATTCTATTTTAGAGCATGTGTAACAGTAGCTTAATGTCAGGTGGTATGATATTTTTTACTAATCCCGCGTTTGACTCTTATCTCACCTGATGGTATGCAGATAGACTGTAGATGAGGTCGATGATGACAGCACACAGGTTGACGAAGGATTGGCTTTTCATGAAACATTGCTGGAACACATCACCGTCGCGCAGGAGGAAACCACGTCTTAAGCGTGGGTGGTATAACTTTACATTCATAACTTTACGCCTGTAACCCAAATAGAGTAGGCAGAATAAAACTCAAAATTCAAAAAGTTTTATTCACCATAAGAGCATCAAATAGCCCCTTAATGACGTCACAATTTTGAACTTCGGCTTTAACAAGGTGTTGATAGTTATTGAATAACATATTACAGTAGACCAAGAGACAAAAAAGCCGGCGGAAAAAAAACTCTTGGCACTCTTTTTCAGTCAGAATAATTATACAAATTAATACAATTATTTACAGTGCAAATTACACAAGACAGCTAATTGTGAGAGCCAACGCTATGCCACAACCAAATTGCTTAGGGCGAGGCTCCATATGTACGGCACGGCGCCGTTTGCTGAGTAACGGTACGGCATCGTCCACGGCGTGCTGCGCAGGTTGTATCGGTCATTGTATTGTATCGTCATACCTTTGATTTTGGTTTTTCACCTGCGGAATAAATAAATAAATTAAATCCCCAGACAATCACACCAACTACATGGCCCCAAAGTAAGCATAGCTTGTGTTACGGGATACCATATAGCGAACTAGGGGGTAACCTAGAATATAAATAAATAAATAGATAAACACCCAGACACGGAACATTTTTTTTTGTTGTTCCGTGCGGTGATCGAACCCGCAACCACTGGCGTCTGAGGCAGATAGGTTTACCCCATCGCCAAAGTGGTCGTCAAATCCGCGGCATTCGTGCATTTCGCCGGCGCCTTGTGCCGTCTCGTTGCACGGCAAACGGCGCCGCACGGTGGAGCTATGGATTCATAACCGAAAAATTACAAACTGGGACCAGAGCATTGAAACAAGAATGGATTTTTTTTTATTTTTATTTTTTGTGTTATGTATCAAGATTTGTAAAAAGTCGTAGAACAAATGTTATCGGGATTGATGTGGAGAGGCTGCCAGCAAGAGGTGATGCGTTAATTAAACTTAACCCTGTATATACACACACCAAAAAAGTCTAAGCAACAAGCATAAAATGAAAAAAATCTTAACTAATCTCTTTTTTTTAGTAAAAGTTAGGTAGGTATGCAAACTTTTTTGTTTTAATTTAATCACTGGCTGGTTAGAAAAAAAAAATATTATATTGTTTTTTTTACAAATAAACGCGAATGCGTTTAAATAGAATTTCAATGCATTTTCTTTCTTAATTGAATTTGGTGTTGAATCTTCATTTTACAAATTTTAACAAAATTTAAATAGAGTTATCGACATAATCACATTTGACGTGATTTTATACATTTTTTACAACATGGAGCGACGTCATTTGACTGCAAATAAAATGCAAAGAGCTGTAGGGATGTTGCAAGCGAGAAGAAATCAATCCCATGTATCGCGGCATTTTGGTGTTAACAGGAGCGTTATTTGTCGTCTTTGGCAGCGTTATACCAACACAGGAGATCACAACATCCAGGCCGCGGAAGGGGTACCACCGCTCGGCAAGACCGCTAGACGCCAGCCGATGATGACTGCCCGCTAGATAGGTTTAAGGCTACGAAACTCAAATGGTGTTGATGTTAGCCCCCAAACTGTGCGAAATCGACTCCGTGAGTACGGCCTACGAGCACGACGCCCAATTAGGTGTCCACCTTTACGTCACGGCAATCACGTGCGTCGGAATGAATGGTATAGGGAACATTTAACATGGAGCCAGGATCAATGGGACAAACTTTTATTTTGTTATGAGTCGCGATTCAGATTTAGGCCTGATTCCAGAAGAGTGAGAGTGTACCGACGTCCTGGAAATAAAGAAAGGCTGAGGTGCATTCAAAAAGTGCATCCATACAGCGGATCAACTGTTATGGTGTGGTTGGGGATTATGAAGAATAGGAGAACTGAGCTCGTTTTTGTAAATGGAAACATGAACGCTGCAAATTACGTTGAGGATGTTCTTAAGCCCCATGTCTATCCATTTGCACAAATACTTGGCCCAGACTTCACATTGATGCACGATAATGCACGTTCACATACAGCCATGTGGACTAGTCGGTACTTGGCAACAGAAATTATCCGGGTGTTGCCCTGGCCTGCAAAGTCTCCGGACCTCAACCCCATAGAGCACGCGTGGGATGTGCTCCCCAAAGAAGTGTTTTGGAGGACTTGGACCAGATAAAAACAACCCAGCAGCTGAAGGATTTGCTTAAATTCCACTGGGAGCGATTACCGCAGGACCAGATTAACAGACTCATTGATTCCATAAATAATCGGCGCTGACAAGTTTTAAACAACAGAGGAGGCCAAACTTTGTATTAAACTATTAAATTATTTTTCAATAAATTAATTTCGATTATAAATTTTGTGTTTTTTTTAGAATTTTTTTATTTGGTGTGACCTTAGCTCGTTTTGCGTATGATACAGATGACATTATATTGTTATTTTTTGTAATTACAAAAACAATATAAAAATAACCTTTGGTACATGAAATATTATCAATAATTTCACACAAGTACACGTTGCTTAGACTTTTTTGATGTGCGTATATAGATAAAAATCCGATTCCTTTTTCACGCCAAAGTAACATGAGTACCTAACAGAGACCCCCTAGAGAATCTCACGATGGCAGGAGGTGAATACGTTACGTACGAAAGGGGACAGTACGGGGGATACACAAGCGATCCCACCGGCCAATGATGGATTTCAAACCCGCTCCTCAGGATTGGCTTATTAGTGTCTAGACCACTGCACCACGGAGACTGTCGACCGTCGATAAACTTTTGACTTACTAGCTACAGGGTTAATTTTAATAAGCGCATCATCTCTTGCGGGCAGCCTTTACTACATTTTACAAATCTTGATAATTGACATAAAAAAAGAAAAACAAAGAAATTTTTGGTCCCTCTGTTATTTTTTTACTCTGTATTTTGTAACAGAGACGAACAGTGCTTGCGGTGGGAACACAGTATTGTTCTCCCACGTGCCTTCTGTTCTCACTTAGTTTTTATAATTATAAATTTGATGAAGTATGAGTATTTGACTATTGATTGTGTTTAATTAATTTTCTATTTTAAATCTCATAATATTACTAAAAACAAAAGTCTGCGAAGCTTGTGTTTTCATTGCAGACATTTTTTTCCACCTCTTTTATTTTAATTTTGAAATTTAGCATCCAGCCTAAAATTCCGGTTTGACCGAAAGCAGAATTTCGGTGATACACGTGCCACTTGGACTGAAAATTTAAAATGCCTTTCGCGGTATTGTTTGCCATAGATAATGAAAATCATAACTTTTGCTGCATCAATCAATCGAGTCGACGTTTCATTTTGATACATTCCAAGTTTTGATGTGCTATTAAAACTTTGAATGATAGGTCTTGGAGAAAATTTGTGTACTTGAGGTTTCCCAAGTACCTTATTAATATAATAAATCACGTTAAGGCATGTTATAAGAAACGATGTTTTCCCACATGCAGTTTTAGTTTAAAAGTATATTAACTTGAACATTAGGTAGTTAGTTCTTTCTCATATTGTATCCGAAAAAAAATCTTGAAGTTATAGTTTCGGCTAAAAATGGCGACCAAATTTTGAGTTCACTTGGTGATAGGGCCATTAGGGGTCCATTTCACTACATGCTCCGCTTCATAAAGATTCTGCTACCATATAAAGTCACCGGCTTATAGAGATTTAGGGGATTTAGAATCATAGAGAATCCCACCAAAAATATAAATGTAGAAAAGGAGAGCCAAGTACAATAAAAAAAAATATGCTTGGCTGGGCTGCGACGCACAAACAATGGAGATCTAAATGAGTGTCAAGTTCTATGCAAAATTAATATACATATTTATAGGAATAAAATAACATTATGAACAAGTATTAAACTCAATTTCTTTGCTTTATTGGAAACCGCGCGCCGCCGACGTCACACCGTTGGCCGGTTGTTTAGCGCATATTAGAAGTTTTTTGTATCGGGACACCACTTATTTTTTTACTATTTTTATTTTTTAATTTGTCCCTAAGCTTCAACACAATTACCGAGCTGGATTTCAAATTTAATCTTTCAAAGTTTTCTGGAAATAGGTTAGCGGCTATATGTCGTTCAGTCAGTGCAAAAATTTGAGATTTTTTGACCTTCATATCCTTATAAGCATTTGAGCTAGCTTCATGAACATTGGGCTCCTTCATTTCCTTATGGATATAATTAACGTAGTTTTATGTGTTTACGTTTTGAGTGATAAAAGGGTCAAAAGTGGTACCAGGTGGTTTGTGTAATATTACACTCGGCGCTGGCTAGCCAGTTCCTTTGCTTGAACTTGACTTAACATGCTGCCGCATGTCTAGATAATAATAAGCATTGTTTAATTTAAGTTACTTTTATTATTAAAGTTTATACGATACTAACTACTAACAAACAATATCTACCAAAAACACTAATATCTAACGGACTGTATTAAAATAAATTTAAAAGCTTGTGAATATTTTGTAGAGTTTTTGTAATATAACCAAAGTATCTCAACATTAAACCTTTTGGTTCATGAATCTTTCATTTAAAATATTCTAATAATTTGTTAATTCAACTAATATAACAAAATCAATTTTGGTTTAAACAGGAAACTCAAGAGTTAGTGGACGATTCACACGAATTTTACTCACCCGAATCGGGCGGATTGTCCCCTTTAAAAATATATATTAAATAAAACTACTTTTTAACCGGATTAATCGCGTATAATTTATATTTTACATTTTAACTCGACGTTTCGTGACTGTCGCTCGTGACCACGGGGTCTGCAAAGACACCGAAACGTCGAGTTAAAATGTAAAATTTAAATTATACGCGATTAATCCGGTTAAAAAGTAGTTTTATTTAAATTATGAATCGTGAAAACTTAAGACAAATATATATTATTTTCTATAGGCAATTTGCCCAAACGCCATTTGTTCGCGGACAAATTGTCCTTTCAAAAATTTTGTAGTGGTCAACTCGCACGAATTTTGTAAGCGCATTGTGTTTCATTCAACACAGTGGTTAAGTAGAGTCAGCTACAAAAGTTGATTAACACAATGAAATTTTCAAAGTCGTTTTTCACCATATTGTGCCTAAATAACGACTTATATTGATTAACTTCGGTGTATAGTTGTAATAATAAAACATCAGGTGGCATGGAAGACAAAAGTCCTATACTTACAATATAAAAAAAAACGATAGATTTGGTTTTAATCACAATCATTTTTCATCACTATCACAATAACACAATAACCTCTACTATAAAATGTAATCATCAGACATAACAAGGCAAAAATAATTTGAATAAACAGTTGTACTCTTTCAGTACTTATACAAAAACTAACAGAAAAATGAATTAAAAGAGAATTTAAATATTATAAAATAAAAAATGAAAGGTAGTCCCTTCAATAGAAGCTTGCTCACGCGCCGCAGCCCAACGCACTCGCCTGCGCCCGTGCCCGCCTGCGCCGGCGCACCGCCCTTCGCCCCGCCAAGCCCTGTCCCGCCCAGCCTCCGGGGAGACGAACAAGTTGAATTGTTGTCCACGCCAGACATACAGAACTGGATGAAATCAATCGAGCAGTACCTCAATGAAGTGTGCACTATCGCAGAAGGTGGCAAATTAAATTCCGAGCACAAATTGAGAGTAAGTTCTCTTTACCGAAGAGTTGCGCATGGGACATTCCAGATGGCTGTGATATGCCAGTTTCTAAAGCAAAAGATGATTTCAGCCCATAACAATCTCCAAGCCCTTCAAGAAGAACGAGCTATTACAGGGCAGGTCCTATGAATCGCAACTTGAATGTACTAACTTAGCTAATAAAAATTTCTTAATGTTAGTATCGGGAAATCATTGGCTGAAAAAAATCTTAACCAATCGCCTACGCTCACGCCCCAAAATATATTATATGTTTGTACCCTGTTAAATTCATTCGTTTTATTGGATATTGATGAAGTAGAGGTAACTAGAATTATCAAAGGCCTGAAGGATGATTCAGCGATGGTTTGGGATAATATATCAAACAAAATACTAAAACGGTTTCATCATATTCTATGCACTCCACTAACCTTTATTTATCAAAAGTGCTTTAGGGACGGCATTTTTACAAATTCTTAGATAAAAACTGTCATTATTCCTATTTACAAAAATAATAAGAAACATCAAATTACTAATTATAGGCCAATATCGCTTTTAACAGCCATTTCTAAGATACTAAAAAAATATAAATAAAAGACTTGTTTAATACCTTGAAAAACAGTCCAGTGCCTGTCAAATGCACAATTCGGCTTTAGGCACAAGCTTTCAACAGCCGATGCAGTACTAAAGCTTACTAATTTCATAGCCTAGGAGCTTGACAAGGGAAATCGGACCTTAGGACTCTTTCTAGACCTCTCCAAAGCCTACGACACAATTTCTATTCCTATCCTTTTGCACAAGCTTGAAAACTTAGGTATAAGAGGAATCCAACTCAAATTACTTGCAGATTATTTACACAATCGTTTTCAATGTGTAAAAATAGGACATGTCCTAAGTTCTGACTTAGTTTTAGACACGGAATTTGGAATTCCTCAAGGAAGCATTCTAGAGTCCACCCTGTTCCTTATTTATATTAATGATGACTTGTGTAACCTTAAAATGAATGGTGGTAAAATCATATCATTCACCGATGACACCGCTCTATTGCAAAAGTCTATCTGCAAACTCAGACAGTGAACCATACGGGTACGCTCAGCGGGGCTTTAATGTAGCAAACAAGTGCTTCAGTGGCATTTACTGACCCTAAATTCAGACAAAACTCATATGATTCAATTTTCCATACGAAAGTCTACTACTGTTATTCCTAACCTATACGCGCACTTTTGTTGTGATCAAAATAATCAATCATGCTCGTGTCCGTATATTTCTCCTATCAAAACAATTAAATACCTAGGTATTATAATCGGTGACACTCTGTCCTTTTAAACAACACATAGATACGGTAAGTGACAGAATACGCAAGCTTATATTTGTTTTTGAAAAAATGCGCACTATAGGAGACCCTGAAATTATTAGGCAAGTATACTTTGCATTGTGTCAGTCGATACTAAATTATTGTATTACGTCATGGGGAGGGGCAGCTAAAACGCTTCTCATTAACATTGAAAGAGCACAAAGAGCAATTTTAAAAGTCTCGCATTTCCGACCTTTCCTTTACTCCACTGAGCTTCTCTATAAATACTCAAGTACTGAAAGTGAGGCAGTTATTTATAATTAACACAATTTTAAACTACCATTGCACCCTTATTTACAAATCACAAGCAACTAACAAAAGAAGGCTTGACATTGAACGCCCACTAAACACAAAAACTGCATTTTCTTCTAGATTTTACCTTTTTTTAGGACCACTGTTGTATGTTTAGATTAAACGCCAAACTAAACATATATTAAACTACAGCAAAACTAAACGGATATTATGAGAATCACTTTTAAACATGTCTTATGATGAAACAGAGAAATTTTTCACTGTCTTAAAATAAGATAAAATCTAACTTCGTTTTAAAAAGTTTTTAGTTGTTGATATAGATAAATGACTGTTGTATGTTTTGTAACCAGTTAGGTGTATAGTATAGTATTTTTTATTTTGAACATTATTATAAGTGTAATTTCCTTACTTACTTTATAAATTTCAGCTTACACATAACATAAAGTAGTTTTACACTTTTGCACATCAAATTAGAATTAATTTTGACTTAGCACAATCGATTCTATTGAATTACTTAGAAATTACTTAGTTTAGGTATCATGCTGTGTTACCCTAGGTCATGATAAACAGATGATATGACGTTTTATTGTATAGTATTTTTTGCTTATTTTTTGTAATTTAGTTAATATGAACTATGTTGTTTAAACTAGTATTAATTGAGGAATCTATGTTATTCTTAGGTATAAGTTTTTATCCGAAATAAATATATATTATTTACTTATAATTTTTTGCCACGCAATAAAATAACTTTAGGAACGGGTATAATATAAAATATTTCAAAATTGGTTTCCATCACAATCATTTTCTATTTAAAATAACAATCATAGTCATTAAAATCAATATTAAAAAAATACTACTAATGTTATAAAAATACAATTCAAAATATAAAGATAATTTAAATATTCATATCACATAACAAAAAAACTTACATTAATTTTTTGTCACACTATAAAAAATAAAATTATTTTTCTGAAATTTCTTCTCAAGCGAATATTTTACTATCTCCCTCATATTTTGGTTGACAAAATAACTTGGTTTAAAGAGCAATTATTACATATTTAATGCATTGTGATCCTAGTTGTAATTTTTATTTTTTTAGCTTCGCATAGTTCTTTATATTATTTACCATGAGATTCTCATGCACGACTGTACTTTTTTATGTTTTTTCACTTATATGAAATTCGGGCGAGTTGACTACTACAAAAATTATGAAGGGACAATTGTCCGTAAACAAATGGCATTCGGATGAATTGCCTGTAGAAAATAACATATTTTTTAAAGGGAACAATCCGCCCGATTCAGGCGAGTAAAATTCGGGTGAATCGTCCACTAGCACGAAACAACAAGTTGGCAATGAAAAAAAATATTGCGCTTGCTCAATTCTTAGGGTAAGTAATATATTATCTGTAATCATATTTTCTCCAAAAATATCCAAAATAATGCGGAAGAAAATCCTAGTAAAAATTTAAAAGTAACGTTTAACACAAAGTCCTAATTTATCCGGCTGAATATTCCAATAAGGGATTTCTGTAACTAATTTATAGTCTTACACTGCGAAGAAAGATAAAATCTGGTATTTATTTTCACCAACACAACTACTTACATCAAACCCCCTTTTATTCAGCATAGGCGTCTAAACCTCCCCCATGCAAACTTATAACAAACGTGCCAAGCATCCACAATATGCTTATTTTGATAACATATTTCTATAAAAATTTCGATATTTCAAATTCAATAACGTTGCTTTGGGTTCACACGACCACAAATCACAGTAGTGTTGCAAGTATGAAAATTTCAAATTTCACCAAAATATTTACGTCAACCCGCCCACAATAAATAACGTCTGTGCTGCCAGATTTTACATTTCACAAACAATCAAATTGCACCGAAGTGTGGAAACCTGGATTTTAAACTTGTCGATTCCGTTTTGTTTATTCTTTTCAATTTGCAATAATTTACATGGAAATTTAAATATATTTCTTTTGTCAGGTAACAATGTAGTGACATCGTATTCCGAAAGGCATCAACAAATTACTTTTGTATTTTCATTCGGATTGGCACAGATTTGATTTATTAGTTAAAATATTTTTTTTTTTTAAATTATGGATGGGACGTTTGCCTTCCATGCCACCTGATGTTAAGTGAACATGAAGACTAAGGTGGTACACGTCCATCCACGAGACTATACTGGTCAGGGAAAATAGAAGCAGGCAGTTCATTCCAAACCTTGGCGACCCGTATCAAAAGTCAAAGCGCTTAGTTCGACTTTTCGGAATATCTACCATAAACGGATGGAAGTTCTGTCTGCGTCTAGTAGTCCGATGGTAAAAGGGTGAGGGTTAAATTTGTTCAAACAGAGCACTGGCGCACTCACCAAAATGTATCCTGTAGTACACGGTTAGACACGCAACCTTACGACGATGCTCTAAGGTCTGCAGTTTTTTGGTTGTAAGGTTGACGTCATTAATTAGTTTACGGGCTCTTCGGTCAACGGAGTCCAGCGCTTCTAGTTGATATTTGGCTGAACCATCCCAAAGATGACTGCAGTACTCCATGCATGATCGCACTTGTGCTGTGTATAAGTTAAGAAGCTGTGCAGGGCCGAAGTACCGCCGTACCTTCGAGATGATTCCCAACTTTTTCGAAGCTACTTGAGCCATGGACGCAATTTGTTGACTGAAGTTTAAACTGGATGTTACAGTTACACCTAATAGCCCTAGATGGTCAGTGATGGGGACAGATACATTTTGAAAAGTGGGCGTAAATGTGAAGGTGCCCTTTTATGCGGAGAATAGACACGCCTGAGTTTTGGACGCGTTGAATTTGACCAAATTCGACTCACCCCAATCGGATACTTTTTGTAAGGTCAAATCAACGCGCTCAATCATTGACTTTCTTAAACTCTTTCTTAAAAAACTTTCACGGGGGCTCGCTCGCGCATTGGATACGTATCTCTCTACAACAATGCTGTCATCAGCATAACCAATAATGCCCGGTGTTAAAAGGTCATTAATGTGCAGCAAGAATAATGTTGCAGAGATAACAGATCCCTGTGGTACCCCGGCATTAATTGCCATTTGGTCGGAGGAGTAGCCATCTAAGACTACTCGAATTGACCGTTCCCTCAGAAAATAAGATATCCAGTCGCAGAGCCTAATCGGTATGCCATATGCTGGAAGCTTACTTAAGAGACCATCATGCCAGACCCTGTCAAAGGCCTTGGAAATGTCTAAGGATACAGCTATTGCTTCACCATGACCCTCCAAGGCCTCACTCCAGAAGTGAGTGGCATACACGAGAAGATCGCCGGTCGAGCGTCCGTTGCGGAAACCATATTGGCTATCGCTTAGGAGCTCGTTGGTCTCGAGGTATGCCAGGAGTCGATTATTCAACACACGTTCCATGACTTTGCAAAGTATGGAGGTTTTATTTACGACTTCTGTTAACAGAACAGATATTTAATATTATAATACTTTTCGTAGGTACACTGATTACAGAAAAAAAAAAACGAGCCAATTGATATAAAATCTAATAAAATCATTAAAAAGTATAAATCTTTGTCACAATTTTGTGTCAAGTCTTCAAACTTAAGAACATGTTTATACGGCAAGAGAGGGGGAAGATAAAATGCACCAAAAGCTTGTTCTACCTTGCTTACTTGCCACATTTCGTTTTTAGAGTCCCGTACAAAAAGGGTAAAACGGAAAAACCCCAATTCTTCGCTGTTTATTTGTCCTTATATCACCAGGTTGTGTCCTGTGAACTGTGATAGTGAGACCGTTGAATTTTTTTCAGATGATGCCACTATAATAAAAATACAAAAAAACAGAACAAATGAAGTAAATATTAAAGGGGCATCCAATACAATAGACACGCAGTTAATAGGCATTTTAATACCGCCCAAACTAGACGGTGCACTTTGTATATTGAATCGCGCCGGTAAAATTTGATTATTATAATCTCTGATACAATATTATCGTATCGCCATATTTACATAAATATCGCTCAGTGATAAAATAAAGATATGGCACAGTATGTACGCGGCATTTCATTGGGTACGTTTGATAATACTACGACGTAGTACTACAAGTACTTTGTAGTAGCGCAAAGCCATCTTTATTGTTAACGGTGTTCATTGATAATTTAGAATGATCATGCTTTGCTTAATATGTTAGCGAATATATAAAATTTCTAAATGATACTTATGGTGTGAAAAAATTGGCCGCTATCTAAATAATCAACGAATGAAAAGCATTACAAAAAACCGAGTTAGAATGTCATCCACGTAAACATTCTACGAAATCATACATGTTTTATCAAAATTTTTAAATTTTAAATAAAGTGACCAAACTAGGACCAACTATGAAGTACCTTCTATCATATGAAACAAGAATTTTCAAAATCCATTCAAAATTGTCCGAAATATCGTGTTACAAAAAAAAACATACAGACGAATAGAGAAAGTCGGTTGAACATAGCCTTGTATTAAATAAATTATTATTTTAATGACATTACCTTCGCCGAGTATGATTAGAACAAGATTAGAACTATAGTGTCTTAGTGGCCGGTGCGGAACCATTCAAACTCGGGCTCTACTCGCTCTTAGCCGGTTATTTTCCTGTCACGTTGTTCTAGCGCAGGTTCACGAAATGTAAGGAAAGCTTCGTCTTGTCTTTCTAAGCAATTTGGTCTATCTATGTTTAGGTTTTTTACCAATTTGCCCTATCATGTTAGTATTTTGTTTAGGTTACATTTTTGTCTGGTAAGATTGTTATAAAAATACTACTAATTGTTTATTCTTTTAACGTTTTTCTTAGTATCGCTTAGTCTTAAGCATAAATACCTATAGCGTCATAAATAATCAACGAATGCAGAGCATTAAAAAACCGAGTTCACGTCAAAACTTTGGCTGAATAAAAAAAAAATCATGAAATACTCAATAGACTTCAAAATCAGTTCACCCAGTCAAAAGATATGAGGTAACAAACAAAAAAAAAACATATAGCCAAATTGAGAACCTCCTCCTTTTTTTGAAGTCAGTTGAAAATCCGAAATTCATTAGTGGTTTTGAAAAGGCTTTCTTACTTTGTTCTACAGTAAACCATATCCATACTTGCCTATAGGACTACAATTCGTGTCTAAATCATTAAATTTTCACAAACGGCCGCCCTTTCGTTAACTAAAACCGCGTTGAAATTGATTAATCGGTAGATTATACACGTTATAATTAATAGCCGCGGGTCAAATCAACCTGTTTCAGCTTGATTAGCCTTTTCAATTTATTTGCTATGAATTTAAACTGATTGTAAATTAGAAGGGATAGAACGGTTATTGTTTGATTACAACACTGATTAAGGCTGTAAGTTCGATTTTTAAGAGAATATGTAAGAAAACTTATTTTTTAAATAAAATACGTTTAGAATCGGATTTCAACACGATAATTTATAAAAAGCGATGAACCCTCTGATTCTCTTGCGCAGTCTACGGGCATAACATATAATATAGGATATGAATAGAGACAGTTTTTTTTAAGTTAAAGGTCTTACAGTTTGTTGGATGTAGGAGTTTATACTTCATAAGGTTTTTTTTAAGTTATTGCATTTATAATGCCCAATTATTCTTAAATAACTTAAAAAAATGTGCGAAATAAAAATCCCGGGTTCGAGTCCTGATCGGGTGATTTATATTTAGCACATTTATTCAGTTATTTGAGTTTATACTTTTATAGTCGGAAACTCTGTTGCATATCCATTAAGTAATATTCTTAATTGGAACGAGGTTGGACTCTTATCCCCCAAGCTGGCGTAGTACCGGTTGGCGGACACCAAGATTTTCGGGGCGTGAACTACCTTCTGAAAAATCCTAATGATAACTGTACCTAAGTGTGCAGCAGCCATGACCTGCGTAACAGTCTCATCTGAAGAATGGAAGTCATCCTTAAGAATTAATGCTCGGTTGGCGGTCACCTATTCTTGACTGGGCATTGCCCAATTAAACAAATTGAATCATATACACAGTGGCTACTCGGCCACGACAACTTACTTTGTATGAAAAAACTTAGAGCTTATAATTTTCTTTCCAATTAGAGAATGTAATCGTTACATTGACGGTGACATTCATTAATAGAAATACCACCTGGTTCCTCAATTATTTACCCTTTCCACTCAGGATCTTTAGGGAAAAAGTTAAATTCTTAAAACTCCTTGAATGTCTAAACAATTTGCAGTCACCTGTTTAAACAAACACTTATTTTTTTTAGAATCTGCATACAAACTACTTAATGGCCAGTTATATGATAGTAACCGAATTATTCTTTAGTTTTTGATAACGCATCCGTGATTTCGAACGTGATTTTTCAAACATATTATTTTGTGGAATCCCCAAACCATATTATAAAATTGGAATGAAACGTGAGCAGTCACCAATAAAGTTTAAATACCATCAATGCCATCAATCAATGATTGTGAGAAATATATTCGACCATTTACAGTCAATTACTTCATGGCGTATAACTAAACTGTAAGAAATACAATACCTACATAATTTGTCAGGCCGCAAATAAAAAAAACACAAATTAAAATATCTTTAATTCCGTAAGTGGCCACTGAAAAATAGATAAGTGTTACATAAGTGTGTGGTTTGTTTATGTTACCACGTCATACTGTAACTGATATACCTACGTGTGTTACAGTTACAAACTTAGGGTTTTGACAATATGCCCCACCATTTGTTGCGCAATATACCTCAGCGGTTGTATTATGTCTTCTATTTTCTTATCCACCATACAGCACTCAGCCAGCTTCGCGGTTTATGGCTTAAATCTACACAGCACCCAGGGGGGAGACTCATGGCCCTGCAGTAGCCACATAACAAAAGGTTGTGATGATTTTCGTATTTTAGAAAATGTCTCGTAAATAACAATGTATGCGAAATGTTGCGATTGTCTTCGAGTGCTGAAAGTTTGAAAAAGGCTATGACGAATGTTTAAGATAAAAGACAAAAGAGAGATCAGTTGATAGTGATATCAAAAGGACAGCTTCATCGCTGGTGAGAGCATTTTGAGGAGGTTTTCCGAGATCTGAGCGACTTCCTTACCTAAACACCTGCTGCAAGCTAGCCCACGCAAAGCATCGATATTAACGTATCTCCCACAACTGGTAATTCTAAAAGCCGCTTTAAACACCACCACGAAGAAGCCCACACCGCTCTTGTAGAAGATGTGGTCAAGAGTTACCCAATGAACTGAAGTCAAGATATTCACATAACTTAGCTCTTGAAAATCCTCTGCAAGGTAATACAAGGTAGATATCGTGGACCGTTGAAGAAGAGGTCTTTGCAAGAGGCAGGTTTGTTTCCAACACAAACGATCATACATGGACCAGATGACAGAGACCAGAGAGACTTCGCGCACAATCCTCGAGCAGGCATTACTATTGCAGAGGAAAATGTACTTAATTTTTCGTTTACTTCGTGTTTATTTAAAGAGCCTTCGAAACTATGAGGTGGAGTTGCACCTGGGACTCCGGTTCCGTGAATTAGAGTCCCCAAAAAATCACCAATTTAGTTAAGGGCTTCTACAGAAGTACTCCTATAGAGTGACACACAATGGTTTCGTTTCGGAAGACATTCCTGTGCATGCAGGTGTATGACATGGGGTGTCTTCTTTTGCGTCTGTCATTTCTTTTATTTATTGAAGGCATCATGAAGAAAACGATGCGTATCAAACGAAGCGGTATTCTGGGTGTTTATTGGCCCGAATAAATCTCCAACATAGACTATGGGGTCGTTGTGGTGAGACTCTGATCGATTATCAGATCAAACGCTGCCAGTGGAACTGGACTGGCCACGCACTCCGAAAAGATGCTGAACATATTCCGAAGTAAGCCCTAGACTGGAGCGCCTAAGGAAAGCGTAAACATGACAGATCTAAACAGACCTGAAGCCGGAGAAACACCAACAATAAATATAGTAAAGACTTGGAACGAACTGAAACGCGAAGTTTAAGACCGAGTGGGATGGCGGATTACCGTGCCATAATATATCTAAGATTCCATAAAATATTATGCAATAATAAAAGAAATCAAATAAAGTTATTTTATATATTTAATGAAAGATTAAAAAAAGTAGGGCTTATTACCAAGTTTTATCCTATGATTTTAAATTCGTAAAAAATAACAAAAGGTAAGTTTGTACAAAGTAAAATTTATTATCGTTGCACATTCACGTTCAACATGTCCGCCTTTGTTTTGGATACATTTTCATATTATTTAGCGAATCCACGTTGATTATGCTGAGTTTCTATCCATTAATAGACGCAATTAGATTGGGCTCGTCGTATACGAGACTCTTCATGTGCCTCAACACATTAAAATCTATGGGGATTAGGTCCGGAATTCTGGCTGGCCAAGGTGAAGATCTTCCTCGTCCTATCCTGTTCTCTCACACTCAATTTCACCAAAGATTTAAATCCATACAAATTATCGAGTAGAGTGTAGGGTCTAATCAAATGATTGGAAATGATGTCCATCGACACTTTCACACTAAATTTTCGATGGGGCCTTCGTCTATTTTACTTTCCTGGGCTAAAAAATGGATTAGGCTCAATAAGCGTAATTATTTTTGTGTCCACTATTTATTTATTTATTTTACTATCGCTTTTGAACCAAAGATTTTTCCTATGAATTTAAAATGAAGCCTAAATTGTAATACCTTTTTCGTAGCTGTTTTTTTTTTTTTCCGCCACAGAAAATTTTGGCACCCCCTAAAACAAGCTTTAACCAGTAAAGCAAGCTTTAGCGGGAGGAGGATGAATCCTATTACGGACGAATGGGCATTCTATAAGCTGTTAACCCCAGTGGCTAACGGAAAATAGAATGCCCAGACAGTGTGGAGACTCACTCAGTGAAGCCGAGCATACCCACTAAACATCCCCCTTTACTGACTCACCTTGATTGAGGCCATTAGTCTTCATCGGAGCGACAGCCAATTGGAGAGAGAGGCTGCGCAGTGAGCGGCATCCAGACGGCTGCCACCAAAAGGAACTGAAAGTGAGAAAAATAAAGCTAAGATTAGCAGAAATGACAAAGCTGAAACTAAGATATTATCTAGAGTGATCAGACTCACTCTGAGATAGGAATGCTGGAAAGAAGGACTACGTTTAGAAACGTTGAGCTTGCTGGAGTTTCCTGATAAGGGGAGCGAACTTGGTTAGGACCGGAAGAGCACCGTTGAAACCCTCTGGGCTGGCGTCGAGAGCGGCGCCGAAAGCCAGGATCTCGTCGATGGGAGCGAGCTGGATCCAGAACGCCATGCGGTCTTGAGAACCTTTTGCGTTCTGGCACTGGGAAGCCGATTTGGCGGCCGGTTGCGATTGAGTCGCGACCCGGCTGCGCTGACCTGGAACGATAGAAGTAAAGGCCTTAGGGGCCTTTGAACTGACTGGAGGGGCGCCCGAGCTACGCTGCGGTCGCTCTCTCCAGTTCTCGATGGGCTTCACGGTAGCCCTGGCAGCACGCGGTGCCTTGGGGCAGCCGCGGAAGTTTGCTGTGTGGCCTGACTGGCCGCACAAGACGCAGGACGGAGCGGTGGGCGATTCGGGAGTGCGAGAGCACTCCTTAGTCCCATGCGGATCTAGGCACTTGACGCACCTAGGGGAAGCAAAACAGTTTGCCGCCGCATGACCATACAGTTGACAGCGGTGGCACTGACCTGGGAAGCCACGCTTGTGTGGAACTTCGACGCGGATGTTGGAGAGACCGCACACGGTGGGCTTGCCTCTGAAAATGGACTGCCCTTGCGGGCTCTTCGCTAGGATTACTAGCGCAAGTGGGAACTGCTTGCCTCGGCGACATTTTGCGGAGCAGGAACAGCGGCTGGAGCAGCTGAAACGGATGGAGATAAAGTCGAAGAAGAATCTTTCTTCTTCTTCTTGGACTTGGACTTTTTGCGAACCTCGGTGAACGGAGCAGGAGATTCTGGAATCAATGGAGCGGAGTCGGAATCACTGCCCGGTGGGGTAGTTTTCCGTTTGCATGCGGAAGAATCGACCGACATGAAATCTGACATAGTATCGACAGGCTCGACATCTGGGGACGCCGGAGAATCAGTTGGGAAACTAAGAGAAGGAGGAGTGGCCGGGAGGGACGCGATGGCCGGGAATGCTGCTGCGAGTTGCTGACTTAGTGACGCGATCATCTGATGTATTTGGAATTGGAATTGATGGAATTGATACATACTTACCGGTTCCTGGAGCTCATCGGGCCGAGCCCCGGATTCGGTGGGGGCCTCCATCGAACCCGGGGAGTCTGAATTATTCTGAAAGGAAGCCTATTCCTAACAAAAACTAACGTGCCGGTGAACGGCGAACTTGCTGCAAACTGCGCTGTAAGAAAAAAACGACCTAGTACGGACCTATTGCCGGTGAACGGCGGACGATCAGGCTTAGTTGTCACGGTTACGTATCCACCTGACCAGCGATGCTTCGGCCGGCAGCAGTCGGGTCCGCCCTGAAAAGGGCAGATGAATTAGCCCCGACACCACACAGCCTCCACAAGAGAAAACTTTCCGAAAGAGCTTAACTTGGCACCTGACCCGCACGAGTGCGGGGGAGGGAACAAGGGCAGCGCAATACGGGAGCGGCCGCAGACACGACCGTTCGGGAGCGAACGCAAACGGGAAGTGATTTCGTAGCTGACACAACGTTGATGTTTTGAAGCACATCTGCCGAACTTCTGTCAATAAAAAGTACTTTTGTAAAAAAAAATATAATTTGAACTTTCATTCGCTCTGAATTATGTATTTAGTAATCTTACGTAGAATTTTTGTTACTAACATCATAGAGCATCTTAATCTGCATGTGAGAAATCTATACTTAAAATAAATCTGTAGAAGTAAAAATTCTGTACATTGAAAATATCATGGGAGGAGGGGGAATAAATGGGGGGAGGATGTTATCAGACCGATACCAAACCTGTCTATCTGTTCAGGAACCTTTTTGTCTGTCTGTCTATTCAGGAATCACGCAAAAGCAAAACTTCCGCTTAAGTTTCGATTACGACGAAACTTAGTACAATTATTTTTTAATATCCTGGGCATCACACTGTACTTTTTATCCTAGAAAAGTATATAGGGTTGTCTGTAAGAGATCATCTTTCGATGGTAAGGCCGCTTATTTTGCTCTTTATCTATAAAGTTGTATTGTTAAAACATTCCTTATCTTTCGATATCTACAGTAATTCAACTTCACACAAACGGACGAAACGCGAGTTATACCTACGCGGCTCGATGAGCTTTAAGTTATTATGCGGATTGTTTATACTTTCAAATTTAATAATACATCTTTTTTAAGTTATCAGTAGCTTTTCAGTCATCAGTACAGTTTCCAATAGCTTTATGTTACGCTATGACAATAAATAAGGCACAAGGTTATACTCTAGGCATTGCTGGCGTCAATCTTAGCGTGAGTTGTTTTTCACATGGTCAGCATATGTTCATATTCTTGACGGGTTCACTGATAATGTCGTGTATGCTCTCAATTGATGTCGTACGGTGACTATCTGGCGTTTAGAACGCGAGCGACGCCGCCAGCAAAGATATCATATACAATCTTAATGACCGCTAACCAGACACTATTGTTTCTTATTGTAATTAGCCACAAAGAAAAAAGAAAAAAATCTATTATCTCGAAAACGGTTAGGTTTCGGGTAGAGTGCTTCATAGTGAAGTAATTTAGAAAAGAACACTACACGCCCTTAATGGATCAATTCAATTCAATTCTTTATTTGCATACTATGATGGTTTACAAGGTAGATAATATATAATTTTAGTTTCACATCATAGACCCCTTCGGGCACAAACAAAAGAGACATTAATCAAAAGAGAGGAAGAAGCTTTCAAATATTCTAGGTCGACGTAACCAGTAACCCTGCATAAAACCTCTACATTATCAAAATCACTCTACTATGCTCTTACTTACTAAAAGTTCGAAGTAGATACCTGAACTGAAACTGATCTTTTGAAAAAGTATTGCACAAAAATAATAATCTCCATAACAAAATTATTACTGAGGTTTCATTGGATTTAAAGATATTTTTACTAACTTACCTTTAATAAAATTTTCTTCAATATAGTATGAAGTTTTAAACCAATATTGCAAGCAATACTTCAAAATAAGTACGAAATCAATTTACAAATTAAACAGCAAATGAAAGCTCCTAACATTTTTGTTTTTAAATGTTCACAATGTTAAAAACACCACTGCCTAATAGAAAATAATCTGCAATTTCTCTGAGTTTTTTAATTGGAAACACCGGTTCGCTTTAATCGCAGTTGGATCTGTTGATGTAATTAAAAAAGTAGCAATTTTACTAATACAGTTGGTATTATTCTAGGCTATGTGGGCAATTGGTTTGTTCTCTATACGACGCTGTGCAAATTCTTGTTGTGTTTTAAATAATAAGTCAGCTTTCATAGTGGTGCCACTCTATTCACTTCTCGCACTTCTTGTCTTTGCTTTATAAAAATTACAAGAATGTTCTTAAAATTTATTGCATTAAAATCATCAAAGCAAGACCAGTAAATTAAAGCTAAAACAAAAAGATTTTAAATATGGAAATCGTAAATTTAAAAAGTTGATAAGCAGAGTATGTTTTTTAAAAATTTATGAAATAACTGTTTGTCATCGAGATTTGTAAAAGTCTCGCCCTAGATTGGTCCTATGAGTCAAAATAGAAATAAATGCGCTAGCTTCACTTAGCTAAAAGGCTTAGTTCATATTTGTTACTTTAAAAAGGTCTAAGTGAATTGTATTTGTTAGAAAAACCACGTATAATATGCATTCCGTCAAAAATACCTACTAGCTCGGGTGAAGTATTCTGTTTATATTTTATGAAGTTCCATTCGAAGTCTGTTTGTCGCATCTTTGAGCTCATTGGTATTTCTCTTCAGGTGTGATTAAGCCAACATGGGGGTTTGTTTATTTAATATAATAGGTTGGGGAAAAAGTCTTTTCGCATTATAGTATGTATAAACTTGTAATAAAATCTCTTAGGCTATAGTATTTGGCTGGTTTTGGTATCATTGAAAGTTAAAATTTTAAAGAACATAATTCCAAATTCAAATTAGGAAAATGTGTGATTTTCATTTGTTTTTTGTACTGTCAAGATGAGTGAATCTAATGAAGAAATTCGATACATTTTAAAATTTTACTACAAAAAAGGTAAAAATGCAACGCAAGTCGCGAAAAAAATTTGCGATGTTTATGGACCTAGTGCAGTGTCGATGAGAGTAGTACAAATTTGGTTTAAGCGTTTTCAATCCGGAAATTTTGATGTCAAAGATGCACCTCGCTCTGGTCGCTCTATTACGGATAACATGGATGCCATTTTTGAAAAAGTGGAGCAAGATCGACATATCAGTAGTTATGACGTAGCTGAAGAACTGGGAATTGACCACAAAACAGTTTTGGCGCATTTGAAAAATGCTGGGTACACAAAAAAGCTCGATATTTAGGTACCTCACGAGCTCACTGAAAGAAACCTAATGAACCGTGTACTCATTTGTGATTCTTTATTACTTTATTACGACGTTTCGTTAATCATTTTTGACGAAGCTGATAACTGGTGCCGAAAAGTGGATCACGTACGACAAGAACGTGCGAAAATGGTCGTGGTCAAAGGCCAGTCAGGCTTCACAGACTGTGGCGAAACCCGGGTTAACTCGCAATAAGGTGATGTTGTGTGTGTGGTGGGATTGGAAGGGCATTATTCATTATGAGCTGTTACCACCAGGCAGGACTATCGATTCTGAACTCTACTGCGAACAATTTATGAGATTAAAACAAGAAGTTGAGAGAAAGCGGCCGGAATTGATCAACAGAAGGGGTGTGGTGTTTCATCATGATAACGCTAGACCTCACACATCTAAAGCCACCCAGCAAAAATTAAGAATGTTTGGCTGGGAGGTGTTAATGCATCCGCCGTATAGTCCTGACCTTGCACCTTCAGATTTCCACCTGATTTGTTCTCTTCAGAATTCTTTTGGCAGTGTTAGGTTAACATCACGAGAGGACTGCCAAATCCACTTGTCGGGGTATTTTGATGAGAGGTCCCAAAATTTTTATAGCAATGGGATCATGTCCCTACCTACAAGATGGCAAAAGGTTATCGAACAAAATGGTACATACATACTTTAGTTAAATGTCAATAAACTATATTAAAGAATGTTTTGAATTTTCTTAAAAAATGCGAAGAAACTTTTTCCCCAACCCAATATTTTACAAAAAAGGTGTTTTTCTTTCTTATTATTCGTTAATAACTAATATCACAAAACAAAATAGAACTGCAAACAGCTTTTAAATAAGAATCAATATTATATTGTATGTTGTATTTATTGGTTAACTGTAGAATAAACCAGCCAATTTACTTTCAGATTTCACTAATTGGAACACAATGATTGTACTAGGCTTCTTGCTCAGTAGATACCTAATATTATGATTTATTTGTCTTAGCCCTAATTTGCAAGAGCGATTTTTTAACGTGCGTTAAAAAGGCGTTGGAATAGAACAAATGTACTTCTAAGTATTCGGTTCACACGGAAACATTTTAAATCACAGCGTTTTTTTTATCGCCCACTGTTCCATTTTCAACGCCTAGCGGTAAAATGTAACAGATCGTATGGAACAATAATATACCTTCATAAGCCTTTTTCATAAGAGAATTTCTGTGCAGATAACTGAGAATCTTAAACATTATTATAGGCATACACACAAATATAATTAGATCCGACGATAATAATTATGATATTGAAATAATTAAAAACTAAATTCAACTCAGTTGAAGATTATAATGAGCAGTTTAGAAATTGATTACATCTCTTCTTCAGCAAAGCTTTGGAGACTGAGTTTGATAGTTTATTAGATGTTACAAATGTGATTGATAGGTATCATTTCAGACGAGAATTCTCAGAACAGCTGAAAGTTTTAGATTT
This sequence comes from Stenoptilia bipunctidactyla, assembly GCA_944452665.1. Taxonomy (NCBI): domain Eukaryota; kingdom Metazoa; phylum Arthropoda; class Insecta; order Lepidoptera; family Pterophoridae; genus Stenoptilia; species Stenoptilia bipunctidactyla. The sequence continues at coordinate 15,087,153 of OX101734.1, read as the reverse complement.
GTTTGCTAGCAGTTAATCAAGCTGGGAGCTTCACCGATACTTTGAACAGACTGTATCTAAGACCGATCAGATCAAAGTGAAAGTGTTACCTTTTACAAACCATACATTTTAAAAAACCATACGATTTTTAACTCTTTGAGAATAATCCTTATGCGAAACCTTTTAGAAGGGAATAAGGTGATTGATTAAATAATTACAGAAACTCTTTAATAACCGCAAAATTAGAATACCATTGTGACAGTCTATATTATATTGGCCTATTCTTGGATTACCGTGCCCTAGAACTTCTAGAAGGCGACAGATCTGAGTAATAAGATCCTAAAACTATATACGGACTATTTCGAAAAAGATGTCTCTCGTTAAGATGCTTTGTTAGATAACAAAATTAAACTTCCATCTAGCAGTTGAAATGCAAAGTCGTTTATTATTCAGCTAAAACCAACGCCAAAACTCTAGACCAGACTGAGAATCTAGTTCGACTTAGGTTGACTTCGGAACAAAAATACACGGGTTTGTATAGTGTTTATCATATGAGCCAGTAAACATCACGATTCACCACTCAATTAAATTTCAATTAAATTAAATTTTAAAATTTTATTTATTTAAAGGTGTAGTTTCCGAATTGAATGGCGCACAAAAATGTAAAAGTTTAATGTAAATGACAACCATCATGCTAGATCATCCATACATTTTTCCATTTTTTTAGTTTCGTTTCTGTCAAAACTGTCATTGTCGTGTCATCTGCCTTTTCATTTGGTACAATCTGTTATATTAAATTAGGAGGAATAAAATGGCTATGTAGGAAATTAATCTTGTGTTTTTTTAATACGATGTTTATTTGACATTAAGTGATATTTAGTCTTTGTTTGTACGTAGATATATTCCCTTGTGCTCTCATTCTAGCCCCAGATACAAAGAAATGGAAACATCTCTTTTATAATTTTATCTCATTCAATTTTAATTTCATTGAGGGGTAAATCGTCATATTTACTGGCCCAAATGAATATTACCAACCGTGACTCCATCCCAATGACTTCAAAGGAAAAGTTGTGCAAAGAAGGTGAGTAGTAAATGAATATTTTCTGGAGAATAATGGAAAGCAATAAGATCTTTGGTTGAATACAAATGGGAAAAGATTATTTTAATTCAGTTTTTCCTACTCCTTTTCGGCAGTGTTCTGTATCTTCGTGTATATTCAAGAATATTTTAATGAAGACATGATATGTCTCTAATGAGCATATTGTACATACCTTAAATAAATAATAACAATATTTTTATTTTCTAAGGGATACTACACCGAACTATTGAACTGCTTCACATAAACAGAATTTGATCATAAAATCTTATTGCGTAATTATTATCGTAAAAAATAAAGAAAGCATTGAAAAAGGTTCTTTTTAAAACAAATTGCAAAAATATAAAAAACTGTGCAAACAAAATTGGATTGATCTTACAATTTTCTTATTTGTTTTGAGAATTGTAACAGATGCCATCTGAATTATTAATAACATGGTTGATATGAAATAAGATTCTTTTGTTGTCTGGCAAATTTATAGAAAATTTAAAAACATGTTACGATTAATGAAATCTTAATGTATAATAGGATCAAAGTCGTTGTGGTGCAGCAGTGACAAGTGTGCGTCACACGATCATAGTTCGGCGCGGTCGGTACTCGGGTATCATTAAATTTCTCACGACGATCCCTACTCTTCGGAGGGCACTACACCTACGCATTGAAATGCAAAGTCGTGAGAAATTTAATACTATTTAAATTACCGGTCTAAATACTTGTATACAGTATATCAGAACCGATTTCAGCGTCTTTAAAATTCATAAATCTAAAGGGTGATTAATGCATAATATTATACACTTTTCTGATTGTGCGACTCAGTAAAAATAAAATTGCTGAAACATAATCAAACTTAGAAATAACTTATGGGACCAATTTGTTTTCCATCTGTCAGAATGCGTGGAAGTATCAAGCTGAATTAAGTATCAAATACTCGAAAATCAGTCAAATTCAAGCAATGTAAAATGATTCTTTCGGCAAAGAACACGGCCGCACATACCCGTTAAACGCTCGTAAGTTGATCAAAATCTATATGGTACTTAGTGTATAAAATAAATAGTACAGTATATTTTGCAGTTGATTTCACTCAACATGACTGTAATTATATAAACCATATGCTTTTATCATTTAATAGAATCTTCAATGTGCAAGTCTGACACACACTTGACCAGACTTTTTCTTATCGATGATTGAAATACTAATACGAGCACACGGTTTAAAAAAATACTGGCTAGCGTTAATTCGTAGTCAAATAAAAATAAAATAAACGGCCAACACCGCTATATGTATAAAACGTTTCTAGAGACAACTGAATAATACATTTACCTTAAGGAGAGACAGGCATGAAGTTATGTATGTATATTTTCATGGTGCTCAGAAATAAAGAAAATAAAAGTTGCCATCTAAAAATCTGTATAAAAAAACAGCTAGCAGAAATATGTAATACAAGTAAACACTTTAATATTGTCTTAAGTTTTCACGATTCATAATTTGAATAAAACTAATTTTTAATTCGGATTAATTACGTGTAATTTATATTTTACATTTTGCACCACGGGGTCTGCAAAGACACCGAAACGTCGAGTTAAAATATAAAATATAAATTACACGCGATTAATCAGTAAAAAAGTAGTTAAAAAGTAGTTTTATTTAAAGTAAACACTTTGTTATCTCCTTCACCGTACCTCGCTTAGCAATAGAAATTAAGATAAAACGCTTGTTCGGTTACCTATAAAAAATATTTATTATGAATAACAAACACAAATACATCGTCCCTGAATTAGGGTGGTAGGATCCTGTAAGGGTCCGACTGGCCAGCGACCTTTCTTTCACATAAAATCTGCCACCAAATATTACCACTGCGGCTCGAGTGGTAATATGTTTCGGCTTCATACGCCAGTTCTTTCCTAAACCTGTGTCCATCCATCGTAGACTTCATCTTCATTTACCATCAAATGAGATAGAGGTCGAACATGGGCTATTATTTAAAAAAAAAACTGACAAATTACGAATAATAAACCCAATGTTCAGTTGATCCCCAACCCTAAGAAAATCTTCGAGCGGATTCTAGCCCGTATATTTCCGTATCTCCTACCTAGCATGTACTTAGATTGCAAACTAAGATAAGCAGCTAAGGATGTACCACTCAGTCTGCCGATAACAGAAATAGGTTACCATGGTTTTACCTGTTAAATGCAAAAGTTACCCTGATTAGGGTAAACTCGCTCGATTACAATCTTGTTATTACTTAGTCCTGGTTCACGAAGAAAGTTTGTTTAAAGAGGAAAGTCGCGTCTACAATGATGTAATTGGGCTGACTTTGGGAGAAAAAGTTTGGTAGCTTTTCAGAGAGCATGATTTGGTAAATTTAAGGATTATGAGCATCTTTTGCAGATCACTGAATTTAACGTTGCTGAGTGTTTAGTCAGTTATGATACATTTTAAGTGTTTATATTCAGTTTTAGACTGTAATTTTTGTCATCGGGTGAAATGGTTAATTTATATTCCTAAGTATAATCCGAGAGCATATTATAACGACTAAAATTATTATTGTAATGAAACCTTAACTTTAAAAAATCAAATATACGTAGGTCACACTAAAAGCTTTGCGTTACTTAAAAAAAAACGTGCTATAACCATGATATAATATTATGTTAATTGTTTTTTCTTTTCATGCGATCGAACCATTTTTTTTAAACAGGAGGACTACATATCAAAGGCCTGTTTTCTACGTGCTGATTGTACGCTATACTGCCTCTTCGGAGTTGGTCGAAGTGAAACCTCTCAGCAAATCTTTGATTTCGAGGAAATACAGCCTGTGCTAGATCGGGGTAATGTGTAGGATGGGCTGTATTTGTAGCTGTTCTTTTGCGGAAGCTAAAAATGATATTGTTTTATTAGCCGTGTACGAATGTAATAGAAATTTTTGGTCGTTTTCAACCACCTTTTTTTAAAACCTTGCGTAAAAAAATTATAGAATACCACTCGGCATTATAACTATTTTGATCTTCATGTGGAATTGTACAGGTGGGACCCGTCGTTAAGAAAAAAACGCGATAATTTTTTTACCAACGTTTCTCGCCTGCCTCTTTTTTGTTGGCCTGTTCTCAAACACCCCTTCGCAAGATTGCTATTTCTTTTCAGGTTCAAAACAATGAATCTCCGTTCTCTATCCGACTAACAATGTCATAAACAGCATTAGAATCTCCGTGGTCTTACTTCAGTAGTATCTGTGAGCACCATTCCACGCGAGCCAGCTTCTTCTCAGCCGTCAGATCATTAGATATCCAACTACAACAAAGTTTCCGAACTTGTAATTCTTCGTGTTAAATTTTCTATATTTGGCTCTATGAGCCAATCCAATAGCTCCAGTAGCTCGAATTGACTCATAGGTAATCCGCAAGTTTTCTTCAATTAACCGTAGCCATTATTATTTTTGAAGGACGCCCTTCACGAAATTCATCATGTAAAGAAAACTGACTTCTGTCAAATTCAGTGAACCATCGTGTCAAGGTGCCCAACAAAGTGCTTCTCTCCTAAAAGCATTTTGAAGATGAGCGGCACAGTTTTGCGGAGAGAGAGAGATAAATTTATAAATAATAAAAATCGTACTCTAAAATCTTTTTCTGACCTAAATCCATCTTCGTTGCGTACGTTGGCGTACGTAATTTTGATGTGTGATAAAAAAATTGACAAATGATTTCCCGCCACTTATCGTTTTATTTCCAAAAAGGTTGCAGAAAACATAACATTTGAAATTCAAATAGTTGCAATTAGCTAGAAGTGCAAAACATCTAGTGTGCCCCATGTACTGCTGGAAAAATAAGTAAAATCAAATATGTTCAGATATTGCAATTATTTTCGTTTCACATCCCTTTTCATAATCAGCCTACTGCAAGGCCGTAAGTCTTTCATCTACGTGACAATAAGGCCATTAAGCAATCAGCTGGCCCAGCGCCGGTTAGTGAATATCAGAATAATTTAGGGTTCTGAAAAATCCTAATCACCACTGTGTACATGTATACAGCACACTGCTGATATATTTCTGACCCTTCGAAGCATGGATGTCGTCATGAAAATAATACGAAAGGCGCGGCGGTCACACAACCTCGTAAAAATTTGGCAAAAAAGTTGATGAACTTTTCATACCGTACGATAAAATTGGAGCCAGTACGCCATAACAACTTGTATATTCTTAAACTGGGGTTTAAGAATATACAAATGAAGAAATTTCTAGTTGTTTCCTCACTAAGTTAATTTATATTTACTTTATTGCAAACATTATCTTTAACAACATTATGACGCTTAGTCTATCAAAGCTCTACAACACATTAAGTATCTACACTTTTAATTAAAACTATGAAATTCAGTATTTCAAAGTTCAGATTTCAATCAAAGCGCTTCGTCATTGAACAGTGCCACATGATTGAACTTATCTGAATTTCACAAATTAAATGGCAGCAAAATGAGCATAACACATGAACTACAGTAAGTTTACCCTTGTTTAAAAATGTATAAACTCGTAAAAGTTTTGAGGTTATAAAAATGTCAATCAAAACAATATACTTATGAATAAAATTCGAATAAACGTAAATAAACCTATTTTACTCCAAACATTTATTTTTTCAAGCAAAACAAGAAGACTATGTAAGCATATGTAACCTAAAAATCATGAGTGATTTTGATATGAATGATTAGTAATAATTTATCGAATTTCTTGTAGATATCGGATTCTGTGCTACTGTTTTTCCTTATACAGTCGTAGAAGTTTCCAGACAGGAGCACACAGAGGATGAAGACATGAGATATATCAATCACAATCGTTTGATTGATTTGGTTGTTTATTCTCTTATGAAACTCGTTATTTTGTGATTTGAATTTCGAAAAGTTTTAGAAAAAGAAAATATAAAGTGAATTTGCAATTCTATGAATGTTCTAGATTATCATTTGTTTACTTTGGATGTGATAAAAAATAAACAAACTTTGCTTTTTCTGCAACAAATATGTTTTTTTCCTAAAACGAAAAACATTTATTTTAACCACAAGTTTGGTTGAACTAGTTTTTTGGTATTTATATTAAGTTGACAAGAAATACTTTATAAATTGCTCAAGGTCATGATTGCCATGTCAGATATCACAGCCAACGATGATATTCAATGTAACTAAATATTTTATGAAAACAGTTTGAAATCGTTTTAATTTTTGTCTTTTATTTTCAAGATTCATTATACTTACCTACTAAGTAAAACACTTTTGCCTGCGTGGTCACGTCTTTCGTGACTATGGTGCCTGTAAAGCCATCAGAACATCGAGATTAAAACGTTATTAGACACTAAACGCAATGAAATCCGTTAAAAGTGTTTTATTTCGTATTAATTTTTGTCCATTATTAATTTTACTGTACAAAAATTAAATAAGCGAAGGATAACATTAGGTTTCCAACCCAAGTCTATTAATATAAATATTGTCAATAGAATAGATAGATGGCGCTGTCTGCTATATATAACGGCCGGCACCCATTCGATGAATGCTGTTGTAGTTTTGTTACTGTGACCGAGATGGCGCCACCGTTATATGGCCGTGAGAGGGTGAGTTTTCTTTGTCCCAAACTGTACAGTCTGGAATACCTCAGAGGCTACTTTATATCCTGACTTTCCTGCGGGATTCAAAATTGCGCGTGTAAAACCACGCGAAGCAGCTAGTATGATATAAAATTTGTATGATTTACGCGTTTTTACTAACAAGCAACTGAAAACGTGTCCTAGCACACGTAAAGTAAAAACGTAACAAAATAATTAATGGGAGACCTAAACCTTCTTCAGGAAATAATACGGAGCATTTTTTACTTAATCGTATCAGATACACGGAGTATTTGTTTTAGAATACGTGTAGTTACAGATAAACTAACAAATACTTTTTGCTTTTGGTGACAGAACCTGCTGTTGTCATCAATATCCAAAGACATTATACTAGTAACAAGACGGAGTACTGTAGGTATTTTTATATTGAATCAACTTTAGATCTTATTATGACTGTACAAAGTCGTTGATACTTTGAATCTCCACATAGCGAGTAAACGGTATTAGCAAAAGGTTTGATGTGGTTTTGTATCCTTGTCTAGAACTTTGCCATTCTATAATATTGGTATGTAAGTAGAAATCTACGAGAAATCTGTTTCAAATACAGGGACTTCCAAAAATAATCTACCAATAATATTTTAAAATCGTGTTGAGAATGATGTGTGGATTTAAATTACGAAGTGTTAGTACCTTGAATGTCTTTATCAATATCATATAATTATAACTGACAAAGAGTACGAAGATGAAGACACTGGTTGTTCATGAGGGTGTTGCCACACTAATCAATCGATGTCGATCGAAGTTCGACACATTCTACCATCGATCGACGCCGGTGATTGACGATCGCTCGATTGGTGTGGTAGCACCCTTATATTGGGTCGCCATATAATAGTCAATAATATAATAATAATAATAATATTTATAGCAGATTAAGACTGATGAGTGGGTCATAATTACGAAAAATAAAATATATTTTTTTATATATTTTTCATAAATTAAAGTTTAAAAATTTTTCTAAGTGAACAAAATTTAAGTTTGATCTGTAGTTTATGACTACACAACAAGTAATAAAAACGTCTCCATCTAATTGTGTATAGTCATAAAAATTAGATTAATCGCAAATTTTACACACAGAGAACAATTTGTAAATTTTAATTTATAAAAAATATTGAATTTTTTTTTTTTCGAAATTCAGACCCTCTCATCATACCTAATCTGCTATTAAAATATAATTGACTATTATATGGACCCTGTGTATGATTTGGTGACAGAGATAATAAAAGCACGGTAGTGAGTGGCTGTCATCTACCTCGGTGAAAAACTGAGTGTAGCAATCTGATTCTTACGTGACTGTACGCGGTGGTAATATACTGAACTAATTCTCATTTCAAAGGTTCTGGCCTTAGCTACTAGTATTTTATTGAAATATTGTGTACCACTGGCTTGGTTGTATTCTAGATTCAAAATTAACATGAACCTCAACATAATCATACAACCGATACTCAAGTTACCCTTTTTCATCGTTAAGTTATTGATTTATATAGCTATGGAAAAAAACTCATTTCTGATAACCCTGTAGAACTATTTACCAAAGTCCTTTTTCCTTATGTATTTTATTTATTAAAATTTGTGGCGTGGTCTTCAGTTTTCCTTTTTCTATCTAACAAAACAAGTAAGGGGAGAGGATAAATATTGGGTTTTGTGAGTCTTGGATGTTTCTGTTTTGTAAACATATTGAATGTAAAAGCTTTGTTGTTTACTTCACTGTTACCCAACAAATACATGTTTTTGGGAATTTTAAAGGAAAGAATAGCTTTTCATAACAATATAATGTGTACCCAAAGTTTTTTTTATTTATGAGTTATTTTTTTCTTAAAAAATGGTTTGTTTTGACCTCATCTATAACCTTGCAAAGAATATAGGTCAAATAAAAAGGAACCCTGTATATATAATGTGTTATAAATTCATTTATATAAAATATGTCTTCCATGCTGGACTGGTAGCGAAAGAAAACCATAGAATGTGCCAGCTGCTTCTCTTTCCGGGCATACTGTAAAAGTCAGTTAAGGGTCAGAGGTTTCATGGGCGTTTTTGTGGGCGATAGGATGACCCCCTGTCACTGCAATAGACTCTCTCCATCGTTATAATACCTCCAAAGTCAAACGTGACATCAGATGGTCTTATAACCTCTGATGCTCTGCCTACCCCATAAGGGATACAGGCGTGAAGTTACGTATGTATGTATTATTTAAAATATAATCAATTTGGCAGTCCTTGAAAACAGCTTATAGGTACACTATTGAAATTCTCTTCCTCAGTCACATTAAAACTTATCTACTTTTAATTTCTCACGAGACGGAACCTAATCTTTCAACAATTGTTGAGCGTCTTTCTCTGAATTACAGCTCTCCCTAAGTAAAATTAACCTTTTGCAACAAAGATCCAAATGTACTAAGTATTGAGAACGAATTATTAAAGCCGAACAATAAAATTATTGCAATGTAAATTGTACATCGGAAAATCTATGGTACACGGAAAATCAAAATAAACCAAAAAATGTTTCAAATAAACATACAATTTTATTACCAGTTCAAACAACAAATCTTGAATGCCTTTGATCGTGGTCAGTCGACCATGAAACTATAAAATCACAAATACCACGTAGACCAAGTTTTCAATACCCTACATATCTGAAAATAATGCCAGCCAAAAGTAATAAAAATATTTCCCAGTCAACTTCTGTCATAGATTTCAGTATAGCAATATATAGAAGTGTTATTACAGGAGCTAAGGTAAGTTATTGACGACCGCTTTGGCGATGGGGTAAACCTGTCTGCCTCAGACAACAGTGGTTGCGGGTTCGATTCTCGCACGGAACAAGACAAAAAAAAATGTTCCGTGTTGGGTGTATATCTATTTATGTATTTATATTCTAGTTTCCCCCCTAGTTCGCTACATGGTATGCCACACAAGCTATGCTTACTTTGGAGCCATGTAGTTGGTGTGATTGTCTGGGGATTTTATTTTATTTATTTATTGGGAATATGTATGTTCGTAGGGTTTGCTGAATTTAAATCCTTGGGGTTTGCAATCCAAACGTAATAATTAACGAATGCAGAGCATTATAAAACCGACTTCACGTCAAAACTTTGGCTAAAGTATAAGGTAGTCAAAAAAAACAAAAAAAAAATTACTAATTATTAATTAAAAGTACTAATTACTAAGTACCAAATCGATTTCGATGAAATTTATATGAGATGAAGTGGGAAATATCCTCTATCATATGAAATCGGTTCACCCAGTCAAAAGTTGTGAAGTAACAAACATAAAAAAAAACATACGCGATGAATTGAGTACCTACTTTAATTTTTGAAATCGGTTGAAAAGGGTGAAAGTTAACTAAGACTCTGCTGTCCGGCGGTCACAAGGCCCTTGAGAATGTTTTTCATGAACCGTTGATATAATGTTGAAAAACAGATGATGTTTTTTTGTTAGCGGCAAAGCAAAAAATACTGAAAATCAGAATGAAATAAATATTTAAGGGTGTTCCCGTATAACAAACGTGTTTTTTTTGCCGTTTGACATGGAATATGTAATGGTACGGAAGCCGTCGAGACCGAATCTATCATGGTCGATTTTTATTTTTTTAATTTTACTGTCTATACAAATCTGTGTTCTAATTTTTGTGTACACCTCTCCATATCGCGATGATATAATACATCGTTGTTTTTGTATTACAATGCAAACTTGTCAAATATTTGTTTAATTGTTGCACGTGCAGTGTAGCGCAAGTGAAAGTCGTTCGTTAGAGTTTTCCCATATGAAATGTATGAGCGTATTTCGACCACCGAGCGTTTCTAGTTTGTTTAGTTTGGAGTTGTTTTCATGCTGTTGGTTGTTTTTTTATGAAACATAGGCAAAATGTAAATTCTTTACATAGTATGGCCTAAAAAACTTTTGAAATCGGATTATCGTAGTAAATGCCAATACAGGGTTAATTTTAATAAGAGCATCGCCTCTTGCAGGCTGCCTTTCCACATAAATCCCAACAACATTTTATTCTACGAATTTTTACAAAACTTGATAAATAACAAAAAAAAAAGGAAATCAAACAAATTTTTGCTCCCTCTGTTATTTATTACTCTATATTTTGTAAGTCACCCTTCAACGCCATCCTGCTGCACGTGGACTGACGTAAGGTGCGTGGCATCAGTGTAAATAGAGTGACGCCAGTTTAGAGACAATACATATTTATTGTATGGGAAAACTCAAAACTTGTGCTCTCTCTGTTATTTATTATTCTATATTTTGTAAGTCACCATTCAACGCCACACTCCGCTGCACGTGGCGTGACGCAAGGTGCGTGGCATCAGTGTAAATAGAGTGACGCCAGTTTAGAGACAATAAATATTCATTGTATGGGAAAACTCAAAATTTATAAGTGATTAATTTTAAAAAGCCTTAGAGCAAATGTTGTTATAATTGATGTGGAGAGGCTGCCTTCAAGAAGCGATGCGCTTATGAAAATAACTTTGTATAATGAAATATGTATTTTTCTTAAATTTTACTTACGATGAAGTCAGACAGATATAAACTATATAGGAAAAGGCTATTGTATAACGATAGTCACTGATAAAAATAAATAAACAAGAAAATAAATTTTAACAGAATAAGTTTTGGTCATATTTTACACATAGGAAGAACAATGCAAACTTATCAAATAAAACTATAAGAGCCAAAATTACACAAATTTCAGAAAATAACGTTACGTTACATGCTCATTGTAAATTATATTACCTCGTGTAGCACTGGTGAATACCCTCTTTAAGAAAAGTTGTAATAACTTGAAGAAGCGTGATTGGTATAATTTAATTTTATAGAAAGAAGTAATAGGCTATTGCAAGGGGTTTTACGTTATTTTCATTCGAGTCAAAAATAAACATCGAATAAAATAGTGTAAATATAAGCTTCGCTCTATCATCTTAGTGGTTGCTTTTTTCTATCTGCAATAATTGATTCATGCATGGATCCAACTGGTTTTCAGACATTATGAACAAACTTTTTTTTCTTCCAATATCAAGGGTGCGGCAAGTGTGAAAAATTAGACGAAGATTAATATTAGGTTTTATATCATCACTTTCATTGTGCTTTCCATGCATTGAAAAGAAAATAGCGCAAAAAAATACTTTAGAGAAAAGCATTAAAAATTATACAGATTAATATTCAACCGCAAACTTGACATATTTTTTTTAATCTGACACTCACACAACATTATCTAGCCCAAATTAAGTTTCTTAAAGAACTTGTGCTATGGATACTAGATAACTGATATACTTAAGAAGTATATAAGTAAACAAGCAAATATTGGATAAATACATATTTTTTATTAGAATAAACTTAAATAAACATATAAACATCTACGATTTGACGACTAATATGTGTTCATAACACCGATATCCGCCGCCGTCGGGATTCGATCCCAGGACCTCTGGCATAGAAGGCAACATATGTTACCAGCCGGTCGTCAAATTAAAATAACCCAAACTGTCTGAGCATACAAAAACCAAAATTATTACAAACTTTAATTCTCAACAATTGCAATGAACCAAAATGTCTGTCCAGAATTTTATAAAAAGACACTTCTACCGCAGTTTATTCTTTACTCCATGCCACATTTTTCGTTTAGGGAAAACGACATTTCACCAGAAAAACGCGAGTCACGCACGTACCCGAGATACTGGGTAAAAGTGACGCGTCAGGTTTCCATGGAGCGATAACAGACACGTCCGACTTTATTATATGATGGCTGCTCATTTTTACAACACATTTCCAGTTTTTATAATTTTTGAGTGGCATTTAATGTACGAAGCTTTTTTATTAATACCTTTTTCCGTATATGATCAGAGGCTTTCGTGATACAACACGATATTCGATATGCTTTATGTAGAGAAGGTTCGTAGGAGCCGGTTTTGACCATTTTATAATTATCAACTTTATAACCGGTTTAAATATTATAACTACACGTTTTGATGTGTTTAAAAAAACGTTGATATGACTTTGGTGATATGTAGGTTTACAACGGAGGTATGAAAACATTTGATCAAAAACTGTTTTTCGCGCTTTGTTTAGCACTGTTGATGTAACTAATATTGAACAAGACTGGAATCAAATTAATGAAAAAATGTGTTTAATAAAATATCTAATAAAAATCACCCGACTAGGGCTCGAACCTGGGTCCTGTGATTCCTGGTCGGGTGATTTTTATTTAACACATTTTTTCATTTAGTTAAGGGTAATTAAGCATTTTAAACGCAAAAACTTTAAAATAAAATTAAGACTGGAATTTTAGACCCTATTACATTTGAAAGATCAAAGAACATTTCGTGGAAATGGATCTCAAATTAAAGATAGTGTGACCTTACCTAATGGACAGACGTGAGACATAGGTATCGTAACCTTTCTTAAGATGACACGAAGGAAAATCGTCATATCCATTTTTAGAAAACTTAAAGACTTCGAAAGATTAAAGATTGAGAAAGACTAAAATTCAAACTCAACTTTAATTTTAAGTGAACTATCAAAACGATACAAAACAACACATATCAGAATCATTTGCAGCCGTATAAAGAACACAAGATGTATACATCAATACTTCGCACAAAGGAAAGAATCTGAATAATTGGAATTCAAATTAAAAAGAGCCATTTAATTTGCAGGAATCCTCTTACTTTTCTGGAGAGAGTCAGAATGGTTATTTTTTTGTTTTAAGCCAGCTGAAATTAGATTCGTTTTTAATTTGATATGGTAAATATCTGCAAAGAAATTAGTTGAAACAGATGTCTGAAGAAAATTGCTATTGAATCTGAACCGCGTTTTTGCTATTATGGGAACTTGAAAGTCAAAGGTCTCTGATTTTGTATCTCCTTTGTTTCGGAGCCTTTCATAAAGTTTAGTTATTCAGCTGTTATTTGAAAGTTACAAAGTTATCCGAGCTATTCGCAACTGTTAATTGAAGGACACGGTAATCACTTAGAAATTATATCTGTCGAGATTTTTAGGTTTTGGATTTTAACACAAAAAATTGTAGTGATTCGATTTTTCTTTATAACTATATTACTTCTGTGACTGGTCACAAAATTTTAGATATTGAAGGAGAGCACTGCGCACTCGATTCTGATCATAATTATTTAATAAAAGAAGGTACTCCATTTTTCACCACAATTCCCTATAAATAAATAAAGAGACATAACTACACTTTTCCCGGCGCGCCGCGTCAGTCAATACGCACACAGTAGTGTTCCCACCACACCACCACCCACTAAGTATCTATTGTATTACGCTTATGTAACCATGCGTTGCGTTATGGATTCTTTAACTTTCGGTTAAATTTACTAAGTAAATAATTAATTCATATTCTTTGTCTCCTGTATCGCATTCTGTTCAATCCCATCATGCCAAGTTATTTTCAACAGCATTTTAAATATCGTCATGCTCAACATGAGGGTAACCTACGATCAACTAATAACTTTATGCTTAATACACCAATACATTCAACGGACTACTTACCTCCTTTATAGTTCGTGCAGTAAATCTATGGAATGCGCTGCCTCTTAATATTAAATTTCGTGAAACTTGATATTAGCCACAATCGTCGATGGCGCTTTGCCCTGCACTAGTCGCTCCGTGGGCAAATCGCCTTAAACTTCCGCTAGTTATTTCCACTTTGTGACATTGCACTTTATATATTGTGGCGCCCTTGAGAAGCATTGGAGTCTGTTTTAAATAGGTGTGACAAAGCGGTTATATGTAGTTTAATTCATGGGGCGGGGCAGCTAAAACGTTTCTCATTAACATTGAAAGAGCACAAAGAGCAATTTTAAAAGTTTCCCATTTCCGACCTTTCCTTTACCCCACTGAGCTTCTCTATAAAGACTGTAAAGTACTGACAGTCAGGCAGTTATTTACAATGAACACAATTTTAAAATACCATTGCACTCTTAACTACAGACCACAAGTAGCTAACAAAAGAAGTCTTGACATTGCACGACCACAAAACACAAAAACTGCATTCTCTTCTAAATTTTACATTTTTCTAGGACCACTACTTTATAAACGATTAAACTCCAAACTAAGCATATATCCCCTGACCTATAACAACACTAAACGGATAATACGATCATCACTTTTAAATATGTGTTATGTATGAAGATACAGAGAAACTGTTAATAGTCTTAAAATAACATTGACTTTAAATACATGCAGATTAGAATCTAGTTATAATTTTCACCTTCGTTTTAATAAAGGTTTAGTATGTTTTTAGTAGTACATATAGATTATTGTCTATTGTATGTTGTATTTGTATATCGAGTTATGTGTTTAGTACAGCTGTATTTCTCTATTAGAAAAAAAAATGTTACAATCCTTACTTACCTTATAAAAATGTGTTTATGTAGTATTAACACTAATTGTTATTGTGTCCATTTGTTGTAGAATTAATAGTAACTTAGCAATTTGTTATATTGAACCTTTTATACCTAAAAAACAAGTAATCATAATTACTTAGTTTAGGTATTATGCCTTTGTTAACCTAGTTCATGATAAAGTAATGAAATTAACATATTATTGTATAGCATCTATTGTTAAATTTAGTAATCTTATTACATACCTACGCATTATTTTGTTTAACCTAGTATAAATTTCTAAATTAATGTTATTCTTAGATATAAGTTTTTATCAGAAATAAATATCTTATCTTAATTCTTGCTCAGTTTAGTATCACTCAAATATTTTTGTTAGATATCTCGTAGCACAATAATTTTATTAATTCGTATTTGAAAAGCCACTGGCCTCTTCAGGCGGAAAGGACCTGACAGTACTGGGGGCTTAGACAAAGTAACATCGCTTCGTAGCGAAAAGATACCGAAATTCGCTATCGTCTCTGAGATAACGATAACAATTTCCTAGCCAATGTACTACCACTTTCGCGATCGTTGTGGCGAAATTGTTATTCGCTAAGAAAACGAATATTGGCTATGGTATTCGATACCATAGCCAATTTAGCTGTAACTGTCAGTGTCATGAAGTGTCAACTGAAGTCTGAACATTGTATGTACTGATTTAGCGAGTGGTGCTGCGATAGTGCGATATAATTTACTTATAAACCATATTTAATTTGATAGTGGTAAGTAAATGGAGTATTATTATATAAAGTGGCCTCCAAAATTTAATGGCATTCAAAATAGATTGACATTTGTGAATGGCGCAAGTTCAAATTAAAATGAAGTTCCATGTTAATTTTTAGTGATTAGAATGGATTCAAGAGTACGGGCAAGTCCTGAGCAGTTATCAACTCTGCTGGAGTATATGGAAACGTAAGTAAATGCAGGTTATATTCATTAATTAACATTTATTAATTCATATGCAGAAAACTTTGCTACCAGCAAGTTTCATATCTAATGTAAACAATGACGCGACCGTAACAATGGGACACTTTTAATGAATATAAGTTGGTTTATGTTACAGTCATGGTGACCTGTCTAGGCCTCTTGCAGGAGCACAAGGTCGAATTAGGTCGGACCGATTATGGAAGGAGCTCGTAAGTATGTTGAATGCTGTTGGTGGTGGGGTCAACAAGACGACAGATAAGTGGAAAAAAGTAAGAACCATGAATATTTGTGGAATGACTGATTGTATGAAACAGTGACGCAATACTTTCTATATTTAGCTTTAATTAAAGTAGTTCAAATCAGATAATGGATAATGAATTATGATAATGAATTATCCATTACACAACTAGCTCCAATGGAACTCAAACCCACGACCTTTCACTCTCCAGTGTGTCGATTCTGAAATAATGAAGCTATCATAGTAGTTCCACCATATTTTGGATCTACATTTCAAATATTTAGATCTGCATTTGTTATCTGAAAAAAAGAATATTGAAAAGACTAAATGAATACCTACTGATAGTAATGATATTTGATTACAAAATTTAAATTTACAGTAACCACTAATATGATCAACTGTCACAAAAAATGTAAAAATCAAAGGGTCACTTTAATTATAATATGAACCATTCTTTTAATATTTGTCTTTCTTGTGTTTTTTGAGGAAACCTTATTTATTTCAAATCTTCCTAGTGCTTACCAAATACTCATGACTGATCTATATTCAATATAGGTGTGGGCGGATTGGAAGTCAAAGACAAAAAAAAAAGGATTGGCTATAAGGCGACACACAGGAGGGACTGGAGGAGGGCCAGCAAGCCGGCAAACCTTGTCGCCTATGGAGGAGAGGCTGCTAGCTGTAATGGGGGTTTTAGCGGTGGAAGGACAAGCCTCCATAGAAGAACTTGGATTTAGTGTAAGTATCTTAGGGCTCCTTCTAAAAGCTGACCACTCTCCCATTTTTCTAGCATTTTGCCATTAAAATGTATTTTATAAAATAGTATGGAAGGAAAATGCAAACACATAAAAATTGTTTTAATTTGTCAATTGTTTTTTTAATCAACCTAGTTATGATGGCAAGAAAATATATATTTTTCAGAGATCACAAGCTCCTGCACAAATCGTCACTGTAGATGATACGGAGTACTCGGAAACTGTAGATGGTATGTCTTCTTTAGTGGATTAATTTTATTGTAATTATGTAGGTACATTGAATTCTGTAATTCTGTAATTTTAATTGAATTTATGCCTCCAGTTCTCTAAAATAGAACTGGCAACTTTTCAAAACAACTCTCCTTTTTTTGTTCTAGAACCTTCCACTTCACAGCCTTCGAATGAAACGCAAACACCGCCATTCCGTCTGCTCACGCGCGCTTCCAATTCGTCTCAGCCGGCTGCGCCATCCTCGGCGGCCCCTCCAGACCCGCCGGCTCCGTCTTCTCCACCGGCCCCACCACCTCCACCAGCCTCACCATCCCCAGCCAGGCCGGTAGTGCCGGTAGCGCCTGCTACCCCCCGGCGGCAGCGAACAGCTGCCCCCCGTGCGCCTACTACTCCCCCGTCCGCCAGACTTCGCGGGCGGCCGAGGTCGCCCGACACGCCGCAATCTGCGGGCTCGCCCAGCCGTTCGCGTCTGCGCGCCCGCCGCCGGAGGCAGGCACCGACCCCCTTTGACAGAGCGGCGACTGAGTTTGTGGCCGTCGAATCACGACGCCTGGCGATGGAGGAAACTCGCATGAGATTGCAACACGAGCGCGACTTGAGAGCCTTAGAAATAGATCACGAGCGAAACGAAGTTTTAAGGGCTGTCGTAAATATCGCGCAATCCTTTCTCGACTACTATCGCAGCAGGGACAACACGGAATCGCTGAATGTTGAATGAAAAATGAAAATTTTTATTTATTTCAGTTATTCCAAGTTACAATATTTAATTATTAATTACTCAATCTTACTTAGGTTCTGTAAATAAATTTTAAGCTTCTTAAACATATAAATTAGTGAAACTGTACATAATTCAAGTGACAATAACCCTGTGAAATCGTTTTAAAAAGTTAATAAGTGCTAAAATAGGCATAAAAGTCATAAAACACTTTTCTTTTTGTCTGCTACTGTTTTTGAAAACAACAACTAAGAACAGTTCATGCGAGTTTCCTCCATCGCCAGGCGTCGTGGACTACTATCGCAGCAGGGACAACACGGAATCGCTGAATGTTGAATGAAAAATGAAAAATTTTATTTATTTCAGTTATTCCAAGTTACAATATTTAATTATTAATTACTCAATCTTACTTAGGTTCTGTAAATAAATTTTAAGCTTCTTAAACATATAAATTAGTGAAACTGTACATAATTCAAGTGACAATAACCCTGTGAAATCGTTTTAAAAAGTTAATAAGTGCTAAAATAGGCATAAAAGTCATAAAACACTTTTCTTTTTGTCTGCTACTGTTTTTGAAAACAGCAACTAAGAACAGTTTTAACAAATTCTACAATAAAAGTTTTCTTCTATAAAAACTAAGTGAATCGCTGAAATATTGTGTTGAACTATCTAGATATATCTCAATCAATTTGAGTGCTTGATTAATTGTTCTGAAAGTATATTAAATTCTCCTCAGCCTGAGCCATGCCAGTCCCAGTCTCAGATGCCTTGTGTCATGGAAATTATGTAATACCTATACAACCAAACCCATCTTATTTATGTAATAATAAGTTAAGTCAACCACAAGTTATCATGTACAGCGATGAACTTGGTAAACAAATGGGTTTGCAACTAAATAAACATGTGAGACAGCCAATAATCAATAATTGCTTCCCTGGTGCCTCATATTGTAATATATTAAATAATTTTTTTTAAAAGATTTACCCTTTGATAGATTTAAGGATAAGTGTTATGTGAAAAGTTTTACTTTAAGATATCCGGATGCAAGAAGTTTGTATTCCCTGTAAATTGTTATTATGTATTTTTTTCTCTTATTTTTAAAAGATGATTGCTGTTGAGTTTCTTGCCACTTCTTCTCAACAGATAGACTTTCCGAAGTGGTGGTAGATTCAGTTCAATTTGTAAATTGTTTGACTTATTTCAAATGTATTTAAATAGGTACTTATGAAATAAAGAATTTTTGAGTTTGAGTTTGAATCTCAATTATGCGCAGCATTATTTAGACGTGGGTAAATGATCCAGTTTTATTGGATAATTTACCCACGTCTAAATAATTTATAAAGTTGACTGTTCATTAAAATATAAGTACTTACTAATAAAAAGAAGTTTTATTCAAATTCTTTATTCTGTCTGAAAAAGTATATTTTTTTAAATTCATTTATATATGAGTATCACATTCTTGTAACCAAAACATTGCGCATAGCCCTGCCTCGGATTAACTCATTTCCGTCGTCGTTTGCGGTGGTGCTTTGTTGCACAGAATGGTCTTCATTACCTTCAAGACCACTGGCTGGCATATCACTCGGAGGTGGTATTTTAGCAGCTACTGCGATGTTGTGTAGCACACAACATGCATTGGTGATTTTGCTAGCCATGTAAGGGTGGTAGTGAAGAACTCTGTGTCGAAGCAGACACCTCCAGCGTGCCTTAAGTAATCCGAAACAGCGTTCAATACGAGACCTAGCTTGGACATGACGCCGAGTGTACTCCTCTTCCTGGGATCCTGGTTCAGCATTTAATATAGGCGTCATTAGCCAGGGTCGTTGTGGATAGCCAGAATCTCCTAAAAAAATCAATTCTTAATTAATGGATAATTGAGTACCTACATACTTCAGTTCCAGGGTCAATTTCTTACCTAATAACCAGACCTGTTCCCCATTATTATGAAGCTCTTGCATATATGTCCCCACTTGACTTGCAGACCATATGTGAGAGTCATGTGTTGCTCCACCAAACTTTGAGTTTACATTTATAATTCGTAGGTCATAATCACATACCTGAAAATAAAATAAAACTAAGTAGATACATATAGCAATATTATTTGTTTTTCACAGACAACAGAATTGGATATTAGAGTTAATAATAAGTAGTGAGAAACAAAGTTACATAATTATATATTTACACTTTTTATATTCTTCATATGAGTAGAATTTTTCTAGCTACTTACCATTTGAACATTTAAGGAATGATATCCTTTTCTATTAAAAAAAATATGTTCTTCCTCATCTGGTCTGACAATTGCAATATGGGTACAGTCAATGCACCCTATCACTCCAGGCAGATTATGTTTTCTTTGAAATCTGTAAATCAGTTGACAATAAACAATAAATACCAACAAGTAACTAGATAGTAAGTATATACATAAGTAGGAACCTCCAGCTTCAGGAAAGCTTCCAATTATTTTTTTATATAAGTATATATTAATATTGTTACATACTTCTCTTTGATAAGGGATCTTTCTTGTGGTGTTTTTGGAAACACTATCCACCTGGTGACCATCCAATTATGGTTAAGGGCGTTGACAACTTCCCTAATACAACGACTTGTTGTCCGCTGTGTCAAGTGTTGGCCTATACCCACAATTCTTTGATAAGACCCTGTAGCTAAAAAGCTAAGGGCACACAAGACCTGAAAATTACAATAATACTTAAGTACTTACTACTTACTTAGTTTGGTAGTATTGTATACATTGTGGTAAGTATAATTAAGTACAACAATCAACAAAATTGTACTCACAAGCACCTAATTGCTTGCATTAAAACATTGTAAGATACCTACCTAATATAAAATATTTACCTTTATTTCCAGGGAAATTTCAGCGGATCCTTTTAATCTAGCATGATCTCTTAAGTCGTAACATAATTTTCTAAATGCGGCTTTGTTTAGCCTGAAATGTTGTATGAACAACAATTCTGGCATATCGTCGATTGTCTCCAATTCTCCTCGCAATGTTAATCGCCTTTGGCGCCTCTGCCATGTGTTCTCATTGTGTGCAGCCCATAATAAACGTAAAGAATGCATTTTTTTACTACCTATTTCAAGTTATTAAACACAAAATATAAGGATAAAACGCGTCTAGGTAAAATTACAGCTGACGAATGAAATCAATATGAGATATCTACAGCATCTTTGTATTCGCTTCGATATTTTTTTTGACAATCGCGATCGTAACGAAGGCGAACAAAAAAAGTGCTGCTTGTCTACGCATTTGTATGCTAACGACTGGGTTACGTTCGATAACAATTCGCTCATCTATGGTTTCTTAATGAATTTTAACATTGTCTACCAATTTGCGATAGCGATGTCGATTGACCACGTGATTTAGCGCGGCTTATGTCAATCCCATACATTTTGTTCTTTTCTAACTTCGCTATCGTTATTTAAATGTTACTTTGTCTAAGCCAGCTGACTCATCAGTAGGCGATCAGGAAAGGTGAGACATAAACCAGCAAACTATCGGGCTAGTGTCAAGCAAAAACGCTTTTTGTATGTGTTCTAGAAGCGAACCACCGACGAATCTCAGCCTTTCAGGTGTTCAACCAGTGTGGCTTATATCTTTTGCAAACATCACAACTGGAATCATTTCGGTGGACACGACTTCCCACATTTTTGTGGGAATAATTAAACGACATAAAATGTAAAAGGACCGATTCCAACTGATTTTCATTCTAGTTTTTCTCACGAATTGTACATTTCAATGAATGCTTAATTTATTTATCCTCCTATTCATTTATGGAAGATAAACTTAATTGAGTTAAAAGATTATAAGCGTTTGATTTTTAAGCAAATTCGGACGCTGCGCTATACCATTTTTTGGGTTCTTGCGCTGCTATAACGCACACTGATTTTTATTATATTAGTTTTATATTTAATGAATTTAATATTTTAGTGTTTAGTGTGTGATTTAAGTAAGTAATAATCGTTTTATCTATCTATCAATACAGAATCAAAACACCATATTAAGCATCTCTTAACTTAACTCGTTATTATGAACGAAGGGATCTTTAAACGTTTCACTCCGCTCGTGTATTTTGTACATGATGATTAGGTAAGAAAAACCTTACTTACAATTTGAAATTTATCATGAAGTTTATTGGTTAATTTATCAATCCATATTATATAATTCTGCCTTTACAGTTGCACATACCATAAGGAAAAGAGTAACAGGTCAGAATAAAATTAAAAAATTAAAATAATATTATTCTTTTATACTAGGTCAATCAAGTATCGTAAAAAGTCCTTTTTAAAAGCTTTTATTTGACGTAGGGTACAGTACATTGCCTTCTATGCCAGAGGTCCTGGTTTCGAATCCCGGCGGTGACGGATATTTGTGTGATGAACACAGATATTAGTCGTCAAGTCATGGACGTTTATATATTTATTTGAGTTTAATTTCGAATAAAATTTGGGCTTCTATATGTCTTTATGGATATAATTAAACACACGTTGTTTTGTGTGTTTACGTTAAAGAGGTTTTGAGTTATTGTAGGGTCAAAAGTGACACCAAGTGGTTCGTGTAATATGCTTGCGACAGCTTGCGAAAATATACTCATACAGCGGACATATTCTTATTATTTTAATTTGTTTAATAGTTTATTTAGATATAACTTCAAAAAAAAAAGCTTATCACCTAACAGTTAGGTACTATAAATAAAAGTTTAACTTTTACTCAGAACTCATTTTTAATCAACTTTGACCCACCATATCTTTGGAACCATTAACCCTATCAAAATTAATGTTGGGATTTATTTATAGGGAATTTATAAATAAATAATACACCCTTTGACAATTTAATCTGAAAATATAAATAAACTGAAAAACGGGACACATTTCAAGGGGGAGGGGGTGAAGCCGAATCGGGAGGGGGAGGGAGAGTTATATATTTTAATGTAATGAAAAAAGAATTTTTATTCGCTTTTTCTTAACTGGTTAGTAAATAAGAATATTTTATCCATTTTCAAAACTGGTTAAGAAAAGCAGTTAGGAAAAAAGAGAAAAAAATCTTATTTACTAACCGGTTAGGAAAGTGGAACAAAAAATCTTACTTCCTAACCAGTTACAAATTACGATAGAGTAAACAAAAAGTCCTTAATTATATTGCATAGCAAAACTATTATAAAACACCTACTTAGATACTGGTCACTATGATTCACACGTTATCAAATTTAAATGTCATACTAAAGTCATTTTGTGTCAAACTTCATTTCCCTTCAATAAAGTTGAATTGATTTTCAAAAAACTACATTTATTGATTTTGTTCAACAATTTGTGACAAAGATACAAACATGGATATAAACTGAAGAAAAACATTTCGATTTTATACCAACAAAACGAGGAGGCATAAAATTACTTTACGGAGGTCGTCAGTATCAAAATTCAAAAAAGTTCAGTAACGGAAACAAATATTGGCAATGTTATAATTTTAAGGGATGCAAGGGCAATATAACACTTAATAGTGATAATTGTTTTATTAAGGAAAATTCGCATAATGGCAGCTGTGTACCAAATACTTCCAAAATTAATATCATGGTTAAATGTAGCGATCTAAAAAAAAAAGTCTGTGCTAACACAAAACCTATACAGAAACAGTTTGAAGATATGATTTGTCAACTTCAGGATGATGGTGAGCATTTAGTTACTGACCTACCGAAATTTAATAACATAAAAAGTGGATTGTACAACGCGAGAAACACTAGCTTAGGTGTAACTAAGCTTAATTTTAAAGTGCCGACTGAAGTAATAATACCAGAAAAATTCAAAGCATTTCTATTAGCAGACTACAATGATATGGTTCAGGTGATGAGAATTCTGGTGTTTTGCAACACCGACAAAAAAAATATATATGATGATTTGGCGGAACTTGGGCGAAGGTTTCTTCAATAAAAGAGGTTCAGAAGGTAGAATGTGGAATGTATTTTTAGTAGTAAAATGTGCTATTTTTATACAAAATTATCAAGGTCATTTGAGTAAGACAACAACAAGTGTGTGAATAATAAAGCAACACAAATTAGGAGAAAACGCGCTTCAATACACGCGCGCTGCCGTGTCTCCCCGATTGTATAAAAGGAGCAGCGTCGCCGCCGCTCGTTCTATCCATCGGCGGCCGTCGCGTGAACAACACGTCGCGCTGGGAGCGCGCGCGTGGCTTGAAACATCCAAACGGCGGCGTGCGTGTGCCGGCGTGCGGAAACATTCGAACGCCGTGTGTGTGACCTGTGCTGCTTGCTGCTTGCTTCTAAACTAAAAGTTCTTTTCAGAACTACTTCATAATTATTCATTCAATATCTGTGCGTTTTATTTAAATCCTATACCAATTCTGTCGTGTGCCTTGCTGCCTTCTTAATTCATATGATAGTTCTTTTCAGAGCTGCTTCATTTTCATTAAATATCTGTGTTTGTTTTATTTAACTCCTATACCTATTCTGTCGGTAGCCACAGGACTCCCCTTCAAGTGAAACGTACAGGCAGTTTGATGTTACGCCCAGAACGTGTTGTTTGTGTTTTCAATTCTGATCGTGGCGTCACACTGACTTGTCTCGGGAGATCTGACGCTGGTAACTGTGGGTTTTCTTCTGAGGTTATGGTGGTACTTGTGTTAGAAGGTAACTGGTAAGCCGGCTTCAATCTATCTATTGAGATAGTGGTTTGACGATTCGGTAACTGGACTGTGAAAACTTTTTCTGATCGCTTGACAACTAGGTACGGCCCTTCGTATGGTGGTTGAAGTGGTTTCTTGACTGCGTCGGTCCTCACGAAGACATGACTACAATCAAGTAGGTCCTTGTGTACAAATACCGATTGTTTGTTGTGATGCGAGGTAACGAACTGTGGCTTGTTAGCTTGAATAATTTTACGTAATCTTTCAACGTAGGTATAATCCATAGCTGTAGGTATCTCTGTCGTTTCATCGAAAAAATCTCCGGGTAGTCGTAGGTTGTAGCCGTAGGTAAGTTCGGCTGCGCTGACGCCTGTGTCTGTGTGCAGGGCGGCTCGCAATCCGAGTAGCACGGTAGGTATTTCTTCGATCCACGAGTTAGAGTTCGTTAATCTTGCGCGAAGCGATGTTTTGAGTGATCGGTGCCAGCGTTCGACTATGCCATTGCTCTGCGGGTGATACGGCGTTGTTCTTGTTTTCTTTATACCCATAGTTTTCGTAAGTTGTTGAAATAATTGACTCTCGAACTGTCGACCTTGATCGCTCGTTAATGTCGTAGGGCATCCAAATCTCGCTATCCAGTGTTTATAAACGACGTCGGCAACCTTTTCTGCGGTTATATCGTCGGTAGGTATAGCTTCGGGCCATTTAGTAAGTCTGTCGATCATAGTGATAAGATAACGGTGACCTTGACTTGTAGTAGGCAGCGGTCCGACTATGTCTATGTGTAGATGTTGAAATCGGTCGGTTGGCGCGAAATTTGAAACTGAAGAAGTTGTGTGCCGCTGTATCTTGTTTTGTTGACAGGGAATACAGCTTTTACTCCATTTAGTGACGTCTGCGTTCATTGTAGGCCAAAAGTACTTGTTTGTAATCAGCTTGCGCGTCGTACGTGTTCCTGGGTGGCTTAAATTGTGCACGGTTTTGAATGTTTCGTAACGAAATTCTTCTGGTATATAAGGTCGAATATTGCTTGTAGAGGTTTCGCAGTAAATCTGAATATCGGAGTTCGGAATTATGTTTTTTTTTATTTTGAGATTTTCTTGTTTTTGAAGTTCTTTTAAAAGTGGATCTTGTAGCTGAGACTTAGCGATTTCTTCGTAGTTGATTGTTGATGGCGTTGTTATCGTTTCTATGCGGCTGAGTGCGTCGGCTACTATGTTTTGTTTACCGCTAACATGACGTATGTCGGTGGTAAACTCACTTATAAATAATAATTGTCTTGTACGCCTCGGTGTTTCGGTTGTAGACTGTGTTTTGCTCATGGCGTATATAAGTGGTTTGTGGTCCGTGAAGATGATGACTGGACGACCTTCAAACATTTTTCTGAAGTGTTTTACTGCCATGTACATAGCAAGTAACTCACGGTCGTAGGTTGAGTATTTCTGTTGGGCTTCATTGAACTTTTTTGAAAAATAACCGAGTGGTTGCCATTTCCCGCCAATATGTTGTTGTAGTACCGCGCCAGCTGCCTTATCGGACGCGTCGCATGATAACGCGTAGGTAGCGTTATGTGATGGGTAAGCGAGTAAAGTAGCGTGTATTATGCTAGCTTTACAATCTTCAAATGCTTGCGTTGCTAGGTCGGTCCATTCGATAACTGTTTTGTCTCGTTTCTTTACGTTGTGTAGGTAGGCATTCAGCGGTGCTTGGATTAATGCGGCGTTTGGTATGTGGTCGCGGTAGAAATTAATCATACCAAGGAATCGGCGTAATTCTTCGATGTTTGTTGGCCTTGGGTAGTTTTGTATGATTTCGGTTTTGTTAGAAGGTGGCTTGATCCCGTCTTTATTTACTGTATACCCAAGAAAGGTAACTTCTTTTTTGCCAAGGTTACATTTTGCTGGGTTGATTGTAATGCCGTGTTTTTCAAGTCTTGTGAGAACGGCGCGTAGGTTTTCACGATGCTGGTCTTCATCCTTTGATGCTATCAGCAGATCATCGACAAATGGGAATACGTAATCGAGCCTTCGGAGTACTTCGTGGATGAATCGTTGAAATGTTTGACTTCCGTTCTTCAGACCAGGACACATACGTGGGAACTCGAATAATCCCATCGGTGTAATGATTGCTGTCTTCTCTATATCTTCTTCCCTGACTTTTAACTGCTGGTAGGCTCGGTTGAGATCTAGGGTCGAAAATATGGTCATGCCGGTCAGGTGGTAGGTGAAATCCTTGATGCGTGGGACAGGATACCGGTCGGGCTTGGTGATTGTGTTTAGACGCCGGTAATCACCGACTACTCTAATGTCACCATTTTTCTTTGGTACGACGTGTAGTGGTGATGCCCAAGGACTCTTACTGGGTCGGCATAGACCTTGCTCGATCATTGTTTCGAATTCCTTTTTTATTTTGTCGTAGCGATGAGGAGGTACGGGTCTTGCTCGGCAGTGAACTGGTGGGCCTTCGGTTTCTATGTAATGTTGAACGTTGATACTGCTGTTAAGGTTCATCGAAGTCAGTCTCGTAGTGCCAGGAAATTCTGCTAGTATATCGTGGTATGACTGTTGAATATCGATACTACGAACGGTAGGTCTGTTGCTTGAACTGGTGCGTTGACTCGTAGGTTGGTTACGTTGTCTATTAGTTTTCGATTCTTGAGATCGACGATAAGCTGGTGATGCTTTAAAAAGTCGGCTCCCAATATTGGTTTAGAAACGTCGGCTACGATGAATTTCCACTTGTAGGGTCGGCGAAGTTGCAGATCGAGTTCTAGTGTTTTCTCGCCATAGGTAGGAATGACGGTGTTGTTAGCGGCGTAGAGCTTGAATGGTAGAGGAGTGGATATCTGGCCCTTTCTTCTTGGTAAAACGGAAATATTAGCACCCGTGTCTACCAAGAACGATAGACCAGTTTTCTTATCGGTCACGAATAGGCGGTATGCAAGACTGGGACCGTTGGCATCCGCCTCAGCCAACCTCCCATTTAGTTTTCCTTTTTTTTTTTTTTTTTGTTTTTCCGCCACAGAAAAATTGTTGGCACCCCCTAAAACTAGCTTTAACCAGTAAAGCTAGCTTTAGCGGGAGGAGGATGAATCCTATTACGGACGAATGGGCATTCTATAAGCTGTTAACCATAAGTGGCTAATGGCAAATAGAATGCCCAGACAGTGTGGAGACTCTCTCAGATAGGCTGAGCATACCCACTAAACATCCCCCTTTTGACTCACCTTGATTAAGGTCCTTAGTCATCGTCGGAACGACAGCCAATTGGAGCGAGAGGCTGCGTAGTGAGCGGCATCCAGACGGCTGCTACCAAAAGGAACTGAAAGTAAGAAAAACAAAGCTAAGATTAGCAGAAATGACAAAGCTGAAACTAAGATAATATCTTGAGTGATCAGACTCACTCAGAGATAGGAATGCTGGAAAGAAGGACTACGTTTAGAAACGTTGAGCTTGCTGGAGTTTCCTAATAAGGGGAGCGAACTTGGTTAGGACCGGAAGAGCACCGTTGAAACCCTCTGGGCTGGCGTCGAGAGCGGCGCCGAAAGCCAGGATCTCGTCGATGGGAGCGAGCTGGATCCAGAACGCCATGCGGTCTTGAGACCCTTTTGCGTTCTGGCACTGGGAAGCCGATTTGGCGGCCGGTTGCGATTGAGTCGCAACCCGGCTGCGCTGACCTGAAACGATAGGAGTAAAGGCCTTGGGGACCTTTGAACTGACTGGAGGAGCGTCCGAGCTAGGCTGCGGTCGTTCTCTCCAGTTCTCGATGGGCTTCACGGTAGCCCTGGCAGCACGCGGTGCTTTGGGGCAGCCGCGAAAGTTTGCTGTGTGGCCTGACTGGCCGCACAAGACGCAGGACGGAGCGGTGGGCGATTCGGGAGTACGAGAGCACTCCTTAGTCCCATGCGGATCTAGGCACTTGACGCACCTAGGGGAAGCATGACAATTTGCCGCCGCATGACCATACAATTGGCAGCGGTGGCACTGACCTGGGAAACCACGTTTGTGTGGAGCTTCGACTCGGATGTTGGAGAGACCGCACACGGTGAGCTTGCCTCTGAAAATGGACTGCCCTTGCGGGCTCTTCGCTAAGATTACTAGCGCAAGTGGGAACTGCTTGCCTCGGCGGCTGTGCATTTTGTGCACAGATTCGACGGGAAAGCCTTGAGAAGACAAGTCCTCTTGGATTTGCTCGTTCGAGAGCTCGAACGGCACGTTCCTGAGGACGGCACGAATCTTACGCTCCTCAGGGAGGGCGTAAGTGTGGTACTCGAGCTTCTTGTCAGCAAGAAGCCGAGTAAAATTCCTGAAATCAGAAATTGAGCAGACAACGACCTTAATAGAGTCACCCACATTGGATGCCTTACTATACTGGATCTTCGGGGAGTGCGTTCCGCAGAGAGCTGAGACCTCGGTCCAGCGGCTCTTGTCCCGTAGGAAGACGGGGGGCGGAGACTTGACTTTCGGCGGAGCCGAATCTGATTGCGACGCAGGCTGTGACGCCGGGATCGCTGAAACAAAAGGCGCAGGAGCAGACGCCGGTGCGACATTTTGCGGAGCAGGAACAGCGGCTGGAACAGCTGAAACGGATGGAAGTAAGACTGAAGAGGCATCTTGCTTCTTCTTCTTTGACTTTGACTTTTTGCGAACCTCTGTGAACGGAGCAGGAGATTCTGAAACTAACGGAGCGGAGTCGGAATCACTACCTGGCGGGGTAGTTTTCCGTTTGCATGCGGTGGAATCTACCGACATGCGATCTGAAAAAGGATCGACGAACTCAGATGGGTCTGGAGACGCCGGAGAATCGGTTTGGAACCCCTGAGAAATAGAGGCGACCTGGGAACGAGCTGACAATTGCTCTCGCATGGACTCGATTTGAGCGAGAAGAGCTTCCTTCTCGGCTTCCAGTGATTGTTTTTCGCTGGACAACTGACTGAATTCAGAGGATGACGGACGGGAGGATAATTCCCTTTCCATTTTAGACATCTCATATTGATAATCTTTAATCCTTTGCAATTCTTCACGATAAGCTTTATGAGCCTCTTGGTTCAGCTCATGAATACGACGGCGATTGATTTCGCATTGTTCCTCGGTACACTGGGTACGGTGACGAGGCATAATGCTGGGCTGAAAGAAAGTCTATCGAAGACAAACTGCGCTGAAAAAGAAAACGACCTAGTACGGACCTATTGCCGGTGAACGGCGGACGATCAGGCTTCGTTGGCACGGTTACGTATCCACCTGACCAGCGATGCTTCGGCCGGCAGCAGTCGGGTCCGCCCTGAAAAGGGCAGATGAATTAGCCCCGACACCACACAGCCTCCACAAGAGAAAACTTTCCGAAAGAGCTTAACTTGGCACCTGACCCGCACGAGTGCGGGGGAGGGAACAAGGGCAGCGCAATACGAACACTCGGGAGCGGCCGCAGACACGACCGTTCGGGAGCGAACGCAAACGGGAAGTGATGTTAGTTTTCCGTCTTCTCAATCGTAAATGTACACGGCGTTGTACATTTTCTTGCTTGAGCGCCAAAACGTCGGTGGTAAAAACAAAATGGCGACGGAGTTGCGGAACGCGAGTACGCGTGATTGTGCGAGCGAGACGGCGATCTTGAGTGGCCTTGTCGTGAGCGGGAACGATTCCACGGACGGCGATGATTTTCGTATCTATTATTATAGGTTTTCAACTCTGCGATCTCGATATGTAGTTTGCGGATTTCTTCAACCAGAAAGTGCAGATCACCTGGTGATGATGATGCTTGAACTTGTTGCGGTGGAGTAGAAATGGCTGCGACTTCTCTGTTTTGCTCCATCATCTTGTCTGCGAGTAAGGCGAGCTCTTCTAAAGCCGTTTGTTTACTAAACGACTCGCTTACGGCAAGCACGGAGCGGATGTGTGGCGGCAAGTGGTTCGTCCATAGGTGACGAAGCGTGGCGTCTGGGATACGATTTCGAGCGAGGTCACGCATTCGTCGTAACAATTGTGTAGGCTTCTGATCGCCGAGCTCCATCTCTGACAGTAGTTTTTGGAATTGGCGGCTGTCGGATTCTTCATAACTTGCGATTAATCGTTCCTTGATCGCAGTGTAGTAGTCTTGAGCAGGTGGGTTGTACAGTAGGTCGGTTATTTGTTCAATATCTTGTTTTTCCAGCTGTGCAATCACCATTTGCGCTAACTGTGCCTGTCCTTTTTTGGTGTCGTGGGTTGCTGCTTCGAAGCTGTAGAACCACAGTCTCGGTCGGTCTCTCCAGAATGGTGGGATGCGTAGCGTAAGTGAAATGTTGGAGACTTCACGGGCTTCCGGTTTGCAGGCTGGGTTTGAGCTTTCGTCGGGTACGGCGGTTTCTATATTCTGTTTTTCTGTCGACATTTTGATGTTTATTCGGTCTTCTGAGCGGTTTTCTAATCGGGCAGGGATTCCGTTGTTTTCTTGTAATTTTTTTTTTTTTTTTCAGTCGGGCAGGGATTCCTCTTCTTTTTTTTCTTGTATTTTTTTCTTTCTTCAGTCGGGCAGGGATTCCTCTTCTATATTGTTCTTCGGGGTCACCACTTTGGCGGAACTTAGGCGAAGGTTTCTTCAATAAAAGAGGTTCAGAAGGTAGAATGTGGAATGTATTTTTAGTAGTAAAATGTGCTATTTTTATACAAAATTATCAAGGTCATTTGAGTAAGACAACAACAAGTGTGTGAATAATAAAGCAACACAAATTAGGAGAAAACGCGCTTCAATACACGCGCGCTGCCGCGTCTCCCCGATTGTATAAAAGGAGCAGCGTCGCCGCCGCTCGTTCTGAGACTTCCCGTTTGCGTTCGCTCCCGAACGGTCGTGTCTGCGGCCGCTCCTGAGTGTTCGTATTGCGCTGCCCTTGTTCCCTCCCCCGCACTCGTGCGGGTCAGGTGCCAAGTTAAGCTCTTTCGGAAAGTTTTCTCTTGTGGAGGCTGTGTGGTGTCGGGGCTAATTCATCTGCCCTTTTCAGGGCGGACCCGACTGCTGCCGGCCGAAGCATCGCTGATCAGGTGGATACGTAACCGTGACAACTAAGCCTGATCGTCCGCCGTTCACCGGCAATAGGTCCGTACTAGGTCGTTTTCTTTTTCAGCGCAGATTGTGCAGCCGTGTCGCCGTCCAACGGCACTCAGGTCCTAGTCTAGGACAGTTCTTCTTACAGCTCACTCCATTTGCTGGTTCCGATGGATCCCTCCGAGCCTTCGGCGTCCCGATCCCTTCAAGAACAATTCTCGCAGTTGTTTAATATCCAAAACACTATGGGGATTCGTTTCGAACAGTTAATAACTGTGGTCCACACCTTGGCAGAAAAAGTCAATAGTATTTCCGCCGTCGTTTCAGCTCCGATTCCTCCGAGCTTCCCCACTGACTCTCCGGCGTCGCCAGACCCTTCTGAGCAAGCCGGTAGTATGTTGGTAGACTCCTCCGCATGCAAACGGAAAACTACCCCGCCGGGTAGTGATTCCGACTCCTCTCCTTTAGTTCCAGAATCTCCTGCTCCGTTCACCGAGGTTCGCAAAAAGTCCAAGTCTAAGAAGAAGAAGCAAGAGGCTTCTTCGACTTTATCTCCATCCGTTTCAGCTGCTCCAGCCACTGTTCCTGCTCCGCAAAATGTCGCACCGGCGTCTGCTCCTGCGCCTTTTGTTTCAGCGATCCCGGCGTCCCAGCCTGCGTCGCAATCAGATTCGGCTCCGCCGAAAGTCAAGTCTCCGCCGCCCGTCTTTTTACGGGACAAGAGCCGCTGGACCGAGGTCTCAGCTCTCTGCGGAACGCACTCCCCGAAGATCCAGTATAGTAAGGCATCCAATGTGGGTGACTCTATTAAGGTCGTTGTCTGTTCAATTTCTGATTTCAGGAATTTCACTCGGCTTCTTGCTGACAAGAAGCTCGAGTACCACACTTACGCCCTCCCTGAGGAGCGTAAGATTCGTGCAGTCCTCAGGAACGTGCCGTTCGAGCTCTCGAACGAGCAAATCCAAGAGGACTTGTCTTCTCAAGGCTTCCCCGTCGAATCTGTGCACAAAATGCACAGCCGCCGAGGCAAGCAGTTCCCACTTGCGCTAGTAATCCTAGCGAAGAGCCCGCAAGGGCAGTCCATTTTCAGAGGCAAGCTCACCGTGTGCGATCTCTCCAACATCCGAGTCGAAGCTCCACACAAACGTGGTTTCCCAGGTCAGTGCCACCGCTGCCAATTGTATGGTCATGCGGCGGCAAACTGTTTTGCTTCCCCTAGGTGCGTCAAGTGCCTAGAACCGCATGGGACAAAGGAGTGCTCTCGCACTCCCGAATCGCCCACCGCTCCGTCCTGCGTCTTGTGCGGCCAGTCAGGCCACACAGCAAACTTTCGCGGCTGCTCCAAGGCACCGCGTGCTGCCAGGGCTACCGTGAAGCCCATCGAGAACTGGAGAGAGCGACCGCAGCCTAGCTCGGACGCTCCCCCAGTCAGTTCAAAGGTCCCCAAGGCCTTTACTCCTATCGTTTCAGGTCAGCGCAGCCGGGTTGCGACTCAATCGCAACCGGCCGCCAAATCGGTTTCCCAGTGCCAGAACGCAAAAGGTTCTCAGGACCGCATGGCGTTCTGGATCCAGCTCGCTCCCATCGACGAGATCCTGGCTTTCGGCGCCGCACTCGACGCCAGCCCAGAGGGTCTCAACGGTGCTCTTCCGGTCTTAACCAAGTTCGCTCCCCTTATCAGGAAACTCCAGCAAGCTCAACGTTTCTAAACGTAGTCCTTCTTTCCAGCATTCCTATCTCAGAGTGAGTCTGATCACTCTAGATAATATCTTAGTTTCAGCTTTGTCATTTCTGCTAATCTTAGCTTTGTTTTTCTTACTTTCAGTTCCTTTTGGTGGCAGCCGTCTGGATGCCGCTCACTACGCAGCCTCTCGCTCCAATTGGCTGTCGTTCCGACGATGACTAAGGACCTTAATCAAGGTGAGTCAAAAGGGGGATGTTTAGTGGGTATGCTCAGCCTATCTGAGAGAGTCTCCACACTGTCTGGGCATTCTATTTGCCATTAGCCACTTTTGGTTAACAGCTTATAGAATGCCCATTCGTCCGTAATAGGATTCATCCTCCTCCCGCTAAAGCTAGCTTTACTGGTTAAAGCTGGTCTTAGTGGGTGCCAAACGACTTTTCTTGGCGGAAAAAAAAAAAAAAAAAAAGCCGCTCGTTCTTTCCATCGGCGGCCGTCGCGTGAACAACACGTCGCGCTGGGAGCGCGCGCGTGGCTTGAAACATCCAAACGGCGGCGTGCGTGTGCCGGCGTGCGGAAACATTC
Organism: Stenoptilia bipunctidactyla; assembly: GCA_944452665.1. NCBI lineage: Eukaryota > Metazoa > Arthropoda > Insecta > Lepidoptera > Pterophoridae > Stenoptilia > Stenoptilia bipunctidactyla. Next base: position 15,053,236 of record OX101734.1, on the reverse strand, counting down.
GAACGCCGTGTGTGTGACCTGTGCTGCTTGCTGCTTGCTTCTAAACTAAAAGTTCTTTTCAGAACTACTTCATAATTATTCATTCAATATTTGTGCGTTTTATTTAAATCCTATACCAATTCTGTCGTGTGCCTTGCTGCCTTCTTAATTCATATGATAGTTCTTTTCAGAGCTGCTTCATTTTCATTAAATATCTGTGTTTGTTTTATTTAACTCCTATACCTATTCTGTCGGTAGCCACAATGACTTTGATCACTTTTTATGTGATGGAACTTTCAAGTCCTGCCCGCTACCAAAAATTTAGAATGAATGGACTAGAATGAATATTAGCTTCACCTTCAAATCTTACAAGTTAAATTCGATCCAATAACCGGTCCCCGATTGAGCTTCAATTTGGCATGCATGTATAAATCGCATGACAATGCAATATTATTATGACATATATCTGATCTGATGATGCACCTGGGAGGTGGCCATAAGAACTCCGTAATTAATCGACGCAACCCCATCAAGTTTGGGCTCGTTTAATTTGTCTTGACAAGTACTTTGATCAGATGGTAACCGGGGTAAGATTTTATTTCATGTTAATTGTGTCAAATGTGAAATGAATTTTAGCGCATTTAAATAAAAGCTTGTTTTCAAAGAGTTTTTTTTTTTACTTTTAATTCATTTTTATGTGTAAATACCTTCTCCTATGAGTATCTTTATCTTTAGGCATTTTTTTTTCTTTTCATTTTTTTGTGTAATATAAGTAATAGGGATTTATCATTAATTTAAAATAGCATACGAACAGTGTATTTCTCAGTAATATTTTCATGTTTAGGTTATAGGTGCTGACTGAAAATCAGTGTTGTAGATTTTTTAGATCTGCAGCGGTTGCTGAGTCAGTTCCTTTTTCATGGCTGCGGGGGATTATTAAATCATACATTTTACTGTGAAATTACGTCCTTAAAATTTTATTTCTTTTGTATAGATTGTGTGTTGTCTTGTATATAGACCTGTGTATCCGTGGCTATGAAATAAATGTTCTTTCTTTCTTTCTTTCTTATGACAGCCTCGTACTACCGTTAAACCCGCGTTTGACCTCAATCTTACGATAAGTGAATATGAGGTAAAAGACGACAGCATTTCAAAAGCTAACAAAAACTGAATTTGAACTTTCAAAGTTTGGAATTAGAGAAAATTTTGCAATGTCATATTGGCCCAAAGAGAAATTTAACATAATAAAAGAAATATTACGTTCATTATTAGTTTAGTTGCCAAGGTAGTATTAGATATTCTTTGTTATTAACAACTTCTAAATGTACCCAAATCCCACTCAAGTAAATTTAAAACTTCGTTTTATCTCCAAGAGTATTACTATAAGATATTCAAACCTTGTCAAGGTGAAATATCATTTTATCATATAGAGTAAAATAATCTTCATTTTTCGTTTCGTACCTATTATTGTAAGTTTTTGCTAGGAGAATTTATTCAACAGCAATTCGTGTCACGTACTGTTGTGAGTTTTAGGTTTGATCTATTTTTTCAAGTTATTGTTGATTATGTATATAAAAATATTGGGAATGTCTAGATATTCGATTAGATATTTCGGCATATGAACCTATAGGCGTATACCGCTAAACAAATGCCGTAATCACTTTTAATTTTACTATTATTTGATTATAATTCACATAAAATAATCTTTAAGTTTACCGTTTCTTTTTAAATATTGTGGTGCTATGCCTCATTTTAATGGAGAAGATGGTTGAAAACTATCATCGACATAGGACCTGATTCTGCAAAACATTAAATCTTACAACCAACAAGCTGCACGACCTAAAACTCAAGACACTGAAAGGCCATTTTTTGTATATCCATAATGATAGCCTCGAAGACTCAGAAACAGAGGTGATGATGTATAACTTTCTCCACTATCAATCTAACGTCTGAAACCTCAGTCGCTCAGGACCATGGGCTCTGCAAAGACACCGAAACGTCGAGTTAAAATGTTAAAATAATATACGCAATAAATCCGATTAAAAAGTATATTGTTCAATATAATGAATCGCAAAAAACTTAAGGTTATATTATTGTTGTGCCATATCAGAAGTCGTTGTGGCGCCGTGGTTACTGTGTATATCAAACGATTTCGCAGGTCAAGCGGCCGGTATGAGGATGGGTGACCGCCGATCATTTATTCAATTCAATTCAATCATTTTATTTCGGATCATGTCCATATGTGTTAGTTACAAAAACCTATGTTAGTGTTACATCATATTAGGAGTTATATCACATTTATATCTCTCGACGACTTCCGTGCTTCGGAGGACACGTTAAGCAGTCAGTCCCGGGTGTGTATACTTGTATACAGGTAGTTGTTAGGGTTTGTCAGAAATGATTCGATAGTTCCATTTTGGTACGGATTGCCAAGGTGTGAAACGATCTGCATGGAAGACAAACGTCCTATCCTTAATATATAAAATGAAAATTCTGACATCCACCACCCAGCATTGGGCCAGCTTGGTGGATTATGGCCTATACCTTCTCGTCGTCCAGATGAGAGACTCATAGCCCTGCAGTGGGCTCATTACATCAGGATGATGAATTTTAAACTTTTGGAATCTTCTAATGTGATAAGTCCTTAGCTATCATTTTAGTATAATCCTTAAAAATAGGTTAACCCCTGATAAGCTATTACAGCTTTTCCCATCTCAGGTCATAAAATTTTAAAGATCGTTAGTAAGGATAAGGACCTGGAAAGTGTTCGGTCTTATGAACGGTGCAGAATGTCGTTATTCTATCGGAGCTGTAAAATACTTGTAAGAAGTGACCACTAAAAAGCACCAAAAGTCCAAGTTAAAACATACGATATAATTAAATTGAAACTAGTTAAAAAATTGTAGTAAATCGTAGAATTGTGAAATTTAAAAGAGTTTAAAATATGACCTAATAAAAGAAGTTTTTCGTATAAATTTCTTCACTCCTTGACTCTTTATTGCAACTGACTTCATATAAAGGGGCGACCAGTAAGAATGAAATGTTTTTGAATGCCTTCCTGCCGCATTAGTTGACTGTTTGCGGAATGTGATAAGTCGTGCGTTTCAGTCTCAGTCGACTTTGGGAGGTGAAATTTCCTTAGCTTCCTCGGGTTTCTGCGTCTATAAATAAATAAATAATAAAAATCTTTATTTCCTTTACAAAAAAATGAGGATACCATGCTCACAATAATAAAAAAATACAGGATTAATTAATTACATCACCTCTTGCAGGCTGCCTCTCAACATCAATCCCAACAACATTTGTTCTACGACTTTTAAACTTAATAATTAAAAAACATAGTTTTCCCTTACAAAAAATACTTATTGTCTCTAAACTTGCGTTACTCTATTTACACTAATGCCACACACCTTGCTTCACGCTACGTGACGCGGGGCGCGGGGTTGCGGGGTGAAGCTCAAAATACAGAGTTTGTTTTTCTTTTTGTATGTTATTTGTCAAGATATGTGACAAGTCGTACAACAAATGTTGTTGGGATTGATGCAGAGAGGATGCCTGCAAGAGGTGATGCGCTAATTAAAATAAATCTATACTAATATACGAGTATAAAGCTGAAGAGTTTGTTTTTTTGTTTGTTTGTTTGAACGCGCTAATCTCAGAAACTACAAGTGGGATTTGAAAAATTCTTTTTGCATTTGATAGCCCAACTCTTGAGGAAGATTATAGGCTATATTTATAGGATCAAAAGTTACGCGGGTAAAACCGCGCGCGGTGGCTAGTCCTGCAGGGCTAGCATGAAACCATCGATAAATAGTCGAATCGATAAGATAAATATTATTTTGTTATTTTATCCTATTATGTAAGCTAATAATCGCACCAAAATAGATTAGAGTGTGGAATTACACAGTATACCCGTGTTGAAGTAAAAAAAGATTTAATTACAAAATCATGCATAGACCATATATTTTTGAGAACTATTGAGTGTCGTGAGGTAAAAACAGCTGTTGTGCATGATAAGATCGCTGACCACTACATAACCGGTTCCGTGATTGTTTATAACTCCACAAATAATAGTAAACAGTATAGATATATCGATAGAATAGATGAGATAAAATTACAAAAAGAATTATGTGAAATTAACTGGGAACCGGCTTTAAAACTTAATAACCCTAGCGATATATTAAATTATATAACAGATCAATTTTATATTTCTTATGAGAAGTGTAAAACAAATGTCAAAATAAGTTGTAGTAAACGAAATGAATGCAATTGGGTAAACAAACGTGTAATAGATATGTGTAAAAAGAAAGAACAACTGTATAAAATATATAAAAGTGATGAAAATAACATAAACAACAGATTATTGTATAATAAATATAGAAATCTAACCAATAAGTATATAAATAAGACCAAAAACAATTATATTAAGTTGAATATTTATAAAAACTTTAAAGACTCCAAAAAAATATGGGGAATCATTAACAACATATGTGGCAAAGTGAGTAAATCTGTGGATGAAATAATAAGCAAATATTTTAAGGGTGACATTAAACAGATATGTAATAACTTTGCATATGGGTTTGAAAAAAATGTGAAAAATATTATTAGTAATTGTAACAGTAAATTATTAGGAAAATCGTATAGTAATCCAACATCAGTATCAATAAGACTTAGAAAGGCTACTAATGATGTTATATATAATATTATAAAATGTATGAATAAGAAAAAAAGTCCTGGAATCGATAAAATACGAATTAAAGATTTATTGTGTATAAATGAACAGATCACCCCTGTAATTACTCATTTAGTGAACGCATGTATATCCACGTCACTTTACCCTAGTCAACTTAAAGTAGGTATTATTCGACCGATTCATAAAAAAGGTTGTTCCAGTGACATCAATAACTTTAGGCCTATAACTATTTTATGCAGTATCGATAAAATTATCGAAAGATACTTGGGTACCGAGGTATCAAACTTCCTGGCAAATCATAATTTATTAAATGAGAACCAGTATGGATTTCAAAAGGGGCGCAGTACGAGTCAACTTCTGTGTAGGTTTGTCAATGAGGTCAACCGGCACCTGGACAATAAGGAACATGTGCTGGTAGTCTACATCGACTTCACGAAGGCTTTTGACGTTTTGAATTACAATACATTGTTTTCCAAACTGGAGGAGGTTGGTATACAGGGCCCAACACTAGACTTGATCCGCGACTTTCATAAATCGAGAAAAACTGTGGTGAGGGTAAATGACTGTTACAGTGATCCTATCCTCACCGAGCAGGGCTCGGCTCAAGGATCCATACTGGCTCCCATAGAATACCTGGCATATGTCAACAATATGTGCAATTTATTCACTGAGGGCACAGTGTATCAATTTGCCGACGATACGTGTATTCTTTCTCATAGTAAGGATATTCAAGAAGCTTCGACAATAATGCAACATAATTTTGATACATTGTGTAAATGGGCACATGATATGGGGTTGGTCATCAACGCAAGTAAAACAAAACTCATGCATATAAGATCACCCTATATAAAGTTTCCATATACCCCAACTATTACTGCTCACGAACACCAGTGCATGCACGACCATCGTAATACTTGCACCTGTGCACATTTAGAATTAGTTGACCAACATACCTACCTAGGACTTACAATTGATAAGCATTTAAATTGGAGGCCTCACATTGAACAAATATGTAATAAATTAAGATCGATACGTGCTAAGTTCGCAATATTAAAATTTAAAATCCCATATAATATCCTTAAACTATTATATATGTCACTAGGGGAATCAATAATAAGCTATGGATTGTCGTGTTATGGTCGGACCCATAAAACTAATACGAACCTTATATATAATTTACAAATTAGCATATTAAAAAATATAGTACCTACAAACATAAGAGAAAAATATAAAGGAGACGAAAGTGGTTTATTAAAATACTGTAAAATTATATCTGTGTTTAATAAAATAAATTATAATTTAATCCTCGACGAATATCATAATATACACAATCTCAAAAAGAAAAATAGACCTCAAAACTTACGTAAACTTAATTATACACCAACATATATACTACCTAAATATAATAACGAATATGGTAAACGGACGTGGAGATACATGCTTCCTAATATATTAAATACAATCCCCGAGGAACTAATTTTAAAGTTAACAAAAAATCATAAAACATGTAAACGTTTGCTCAATCACTATTATAAAATAGATATGTACAGTACTTAATGCGACTTACTCGCACTTAAATAAACCTTAATAGGTTTCAAGTGTGTAGATTTAAGAAAAAAAATGTAAATCTTATTATATATTGAATAAAGAAACTGAAAAAAAAAAGATAGAATTACTCGATTAGATACCATGATTAAGACCACAGAACCAAATATGTCATAATCTTAAAAATTGCATACACAAAATACCATATTCTAAGAAAGTATCGATAAAAGGCCCGATTTATCGTTGTCGACGGTAGCATGCTAGCCCCGCTGTATACAGTTGGCGTATCAATTTGGCTCATATATTATTTGACTTCTATGTTTTAATTATTAATCGCTATAAGCTCGGCGAAAATAGTACTTCACAGAAATGAAGAAAGAAGGATATAACTGGAACTAATAGGTTTACTCAGATTAGAGTAAATACCCTCAGGAAACACCTAAAGAAGTAAGTAATAATAACCTAATATTTGGTTTGTATTTCATGCCTAACATTTCGCAGAACTAACAAACTTAATACAAATTGAATTAGCAAATCGACTGTTTCAAGACACCGTAGTTAACGTCTTCAGAATTCATGCCCAATATTGTCAAGTTACACAAATGTTCTGAAACTTTGAAATAACAGAGATTCGCTGGTAATAAATCAGACAAGTTTCTGAACGTAACCCAAGCTGGGCACCCTTGTCAAACTAGCGTATTTTTATTGCGGTTCTGTGATTTGAATATTATTACAATTTGCGCGAGTTTCAGCCCTAGTGTGACATAGTTGTGTTTGCGTGGGTACACTGATTTATGAGTGAGCTATAGTCGTTTACAGATATGGCAAATTACTGGCCGTAAAAAGGGTCTTTGATACGTAGTTTTGCTTATTTTGAAGGTTTTCTTTCATTTATGGAAAAGGCTATAGATTTTTCTAGAAAATTAAACACTCGATTGTTTCAAAAGGTTTTTTTTTCTTAGATGGCGGCTAGACAGTGAAAAACACCAGCATTGTGAGGGTTGTTTACCTTATCAGACATGGGATAAACTTTTCTACACGTCATCATACGTATCTAGACACATCGATGTAACTAGTTGTGTGGAGTTAGACAGCCTATTCTGATGTTCTAACGTAGCATAGAAAATACAGCTGTACAATTATAAAAAATAACTTTAGTTATTAGTAGTCAGTTTTCAACCGACTTCCAAAAAAGGAGGAGGTTCTCAATTCGTCTGTATGTTTTTTTTGTCTTTGTTACACGATATTTCGGATAATTCTGAATCGATTTTTCGATCGAAAATTCTTGTTTCATATGATAGAGGATACTTCATAGTTGGTCCCATATAAATTCGATCAAAATCGGCTGAGTACTTCATTGAAATTTTCAAATTTTTGAAAAACATTTATGATTTTCGAGAATGTTTACGTTGATGACATTATAACTCAGCCAAAGTTTTGACGTGAAGTCGGTTTTTTTAATGCTCTGCATTCGTTGATGATATTGATAATATTTTATATCTTTTTATACCGATTCTTTGAATGAAAATATTTATTCCAAGTACTAGGTTTCAAATACTAGTACTAATCTAATCAAATAATAATACGTATAGGTAATCAACGAATGCAGAGCATTAAAAAAACCGACTTCAGGTCAAAGCTTAGGCTTAAGTATAAGGTCGTCATGGTACATATTCTCCGTACTAATAAATATTTTTTCAACAATTTAAAATTTTTCATAAAGTTCTAAATCGATTTCGACGAAATTTATATGGGACCACCTCTAAAGTATCCTCTATTATTCAAGGTGTTCGTGATGATTTCCCATAACTCTAGGGTATTAATGGGACCATATAATAGAATCAAATAACCATGAGAATAATTTTTCAATTTTAATTTTTCTTTGTGTTTATTTTTTATACAAAATAATTTAATTAAGTCAAAACATCTTATGTGAAATACCTTTATGCAAAGTATGACAACGTGGCATTTTCTATCCCTTTTTTACATTCTATGCACAGGTACAGTTCGCAACGCTTTGCGTTCTACATTATATGCAACGTTCCTAAACGTTTAAAATGTTTTGTTGTTTATTGTATGGCTTCAGTGACACGCGTCTATTGAATGAAAATTAAAGAGATTTTACAAGGATAATAATTTATGATCTCATTATATTAAGATTGAGGATATCTTGGAAAGTATGCACTTAGATCCACATATTCTTTGGAAAAAAGTATTGTTTTTTATTAAGGAACAAAAACTCAAAGTTATGGGAAATGATCAGGAACACCTTGTATATAACAAGAATCGATTAAATTCGATTCATAACTGTCCAAAAAAACGTACACACGAATTGAGAACCTCCGCCTTTTGGATGTCGGTTGAAAAGGTATTTATTACTGTTTTGTAAAAGGCCATTAAACAGCACTCTGTCAGTATACTTATAATCAAAATGGCCTTTTTGGGGCATTGTTCAAGTGTTTGCCTATGGTTCGAGTTTTTGACACGAAACATTCATAGAGAGAGTACTGTCAATGTACCTGTGTTTGTCTATGTATGTCTGTCTATGTATGAGTACTGTATATGTATGTTTCATGACAAAAACTAACTTTAGGGCTTTCACGTAGTGTATCAATTTAAATAATTTGATTGGTTATTAATCGATATATTTTTCATTCCGTGTACTGTCTGATCGTGTATTGTATATATTCATATATACAGGGTCCGCATATAATAATACCTAGTCAATTATATTTTAATAGCAGATTAGGTATGATGAGTGGGTCTGAATTTAGAAAAAAATAATTTTTTGTTCTATATTTTTCATAAATTGAAATTTCAAAAATTGTTCTCTGAGTTAAATTTAAGATTAATCTAGATTTTATTACTATACGCAATTAGATGGACACGTTTTCATTACTTGTTATGTAGTCATAAACTACAGATCAAACTTAAGTTTTGATCACTTAGAAGAATTTTGGAACTTTAATTTATGAAAAATATTACAAAATATATTTTATTTTTCGTAATCATGAATCACTCATCAGTCTTAATCTGTTATTAAAATATAATTGACTATTATATGGCGACCCTATATTTCTAAGATGAGAAAACTCTTTTCTTTTCTTTCGTGCTTCTGCGGCCTTATCTTCTATATGAATCTACATTAATTATTCGCGACAGTTTGCAAATTAATCGGGAAATTAGTCGGGAGAAGTAAGTAAATGAAGTAAATAAACAACAAAACGACGACAACCAAAGTTGCCTTTTAATCTCTACTGGAGTCTGGCTATCAATAGACACTGGGGGTTTTAGCAAACTGAGATTTTGAATTTTCGTATTTGAAAATGAATAAAAAAAAGAAAAATTTCGATAGTTTCATAATCAATGTAGGAAACAGCGATGCCAATGACTCTAACGATTCATTCCATATGGAATTGCTAGATTAAGATTTTGATTACAATGAATAAAAATAATTAACCTATTAAACCTGATTAATACTAGTTGCCTATCATTTTAATAATATACATCTCATCAAAAAGTAGGACAGTACCTACCTATATTGTTATTTTTTACGATAATTTTATAAAATAATTATTCATGTATCAAGTTTATTTAATCCATTTATTTACTATACCTTCCATGATCCTATTTTTATAATTCGCCAGGTTTTTCCAATCTCTACTTTCATTAGGCAGACTATGCTAATATTCCCAACGTTAATGATTATAATAGAATTAGGATTTATGTAAATTGGTATAACAGCCTGAAATGACCACGTGGACTGAGCTGACATGTCACACATAGAGCATGGCTATAGCACCTAAACATTTTGTAATAACATACATAATTTCAAGCCTCTATCCCTTATGGGGTAGGAGACCACCAGAGTAGCAGCTGTCACATTTAATTTTTTTTTCACTCCCAGTACAGCATGGAAGCATTCTGTATTCCTATTAAATAGATATATCAATTTTAATACAACGTTTTTCCGTTTTTTGAGGTGCCTAAAACTAATAACCAACTTGTATTTCACTACACTATGACCAACCAAAGCCTTCTGGTCGTCATCAATAAATCTCGAAACTTCCGCACAGGGGCGGACTATCAAACTGTGTTCTCTTGTCAAACTATAGAAATTTGGCTACGTCTGCCTGAGTAAGCGAATTGTGCGGAACGGAACGTCGGCGCTATGAGATAATTTGATATTGGGTCAGTATTGCGATTGTACAAAGTTTTTTGCTATGTTAATGACATTATTCTTACCAAACTTTGTCATATTTATTGTGTGGGTAGATAAACAAACTTGTGTTGAAAGAAAATGTAAATAAATGCCGTATTTTGCAGTTCTTTCCTCTAAACTTTAGTATTACAGTTTCTTTAGAAGTGAAGTACCTATCTAATAATTATGCAAATAAAAGGTAAAAGGAATTTTTCACCCTTAAAATGAAATTTGGAATCAACCGGAAATATAAGTAGTACCAAAAAAATAAAGACGCATTTAATAGAGTTTAACACAGTAATTTAACACGACCAAAATAAACTTGTGTCATTTCAAAGGAATAAGAAGTATATTTGATTTGACTTTTGGATATTAATAAGCGTTGTTTAATTGACAAATCATGAAGGACGGCTGACATTAAAAATACATACATACATACATAACTTCACGCCTGTATCCCGTATGGGGTAGGCAGAACACCAGAGGTAATAAAACCATCTGATGTCACGTTTGACAAATTTGGAGGCATTATAATAGTGAAGAGAGACTATTGCAGTGACAGGGGGTCAGCCTATCGCCCACTAAAAAGCCTCCCATAATACCTCGGTCCCTTAACTGACTTTTACAGTATGCCCAGGAAGAGAAGCAGCTGGCACATTCTATGTTTTTCTTTCGCTCCCAGTCCAGCATAAAAATAAACCAAGTAATATAATAAAAGTTGCGGAACGATGTACAAAACTTTTATTTAACACGTTAAATAGGTATTAACATATAACAAGCAAATAATTCTGAAATATTCAATTACAGGTATTATTACATCCGTCTTGGTGACTATTAAACGCCTTACGTACGCAATAACTTCCTTCACTGCGCCATGTTCAAATAAGTTATTAGAGTAAATAATCATTTCATAATGTAATTAATTCTTAAGTATAAGCTTTATAGCTTTAGCACGCGATTTCCTTATTTTCATGCTAATGTGTTTTGAAATACAAGAGACAAGGCGGGAATTTGAAGTTATGAGGGCGCACGAATACAATAGTCGCTCTTGTGAATTAGTCATATGCTTGATTGCATTTCATTCATCACATACTCGACGTGTCATAACTGTTGGATGATTTTTTGCCAAAATAGAGCAGTACCTACCTATGTGTATAAATATTTGACTTGTCCATAATTTTTTGGTGAAAACATTCTAAATAAAGAAAAAAATTGTTTGTGTTTTATTGTATTTAATTTACGCTTTGTATTTAACAGAAAGTTCAAGGGTTTCATTTTTATTAAATGATAGTATGAATAAAGTTAATTAGTCAATTAATTCATTAAATTGATTAAAAACCTTTATGATGATAAACTTCACAGCACTAGGTTAAATGGTGGTTTAAAATTAAATGATAAATAGAAAATAGAAATGTCTAACCACCGCAAACGCTAATTAAACAATGAAATTATAATTTAATCAACCCAGTAGCAAAGTTAAATGGCAGATGTTGAAGCCGTTAAAATTTGCACTCATCATCATCACAAAACTTTGTAATGAGCCCACTGCAGGGCATGAGTCTCTCCACTGGGTGAAGAGGAGGTTTTAGGCCATAATCCACCAAGCTGGCCCAGTGCTGGGTGGTGGATGCCAGAATTTTTAGGGCGCCTAGATGGCTTCTGACAAACCCTCACGATACTGTATACAAGTATACAGCACCCGGGACCGACTGCTTAACGTGCCCTCCGAAGCACGGAAGTCGTCGTGAGATATGAATGGTCGGCGGTCACCCATCCAAGTACCGACCGCGCTGAACGTTGCTTAACCTGTGATATCGTATGATACACACAGTAACCACGGCGCCACGTCGACTTCAAAATTTGCACTAAAACATTATAAATAAATAATTATTTTATTCTCTATTTTCAAACATAGTTATATAACTCGAGAGTTTATAACGGCCGCTGGCTGTAAATTTGAAGCATGTTTTAGGTTAGACTCCTAGACGGAACAATTAAGGAAAACAGACACACAGTTCAGGTGTACTATAATAAATCAAAGATTCTCTATGTACAGTCACGTGCAATAAGATGTATACATTTTCATTGGATTTGAACCTTACCACAACCGAATAAGTTGCGAAGTGTGTACGTCTTATTGCACGTGACTGTACCTACTATACAGGGTTATTTTAATTAGCGCATCACCTCTTGTAAGCAGCTTCTCCACATTAATCCCAACCACATTTTTTCTACGAAGTTTTTAAAATCATAGTTTTTAAAATTTTAGTTTTCCCATACAAAAAATATTGATTGTCTCTATTTACTATCGTAACTGCTTCCATGCTGGACTGGGAGCGAAAGAAAAACATAGAATGGGCCAGCTGCTTCTCTTCCCGGGCATACTATGAAAGTCAGTTAAGGGAAAGAGGTTTTGTTGGCGGTTTTGTGGGCGATAGGCTGACCTCCTGTCACTGCAATAGTCTCTCTCCATCTTAACAATATGATCTTAACAGATGGTCTTGTAACCTCTGGTGTTCTGCCTACACCATAAGGGATACAGGCGTGAAGTTATGTAAGTATGTAACTACATACATGGTAGGCAAAACACCAGAGGTTATAAAAGCATCTGAAGTAACGTTTGACAAACTTGAAGGTATTATAATGATGGAAAGAGACTAGTGCAGTGACAGGAGGTCAGCCTATCGCCCACAAAACCGCCAGCAAAACCTCTGTCCCTTAACTGATTTACACAGTATGCCCGGGAAGAGAAGCAGCTGGTACATTCTATGTTTTTCTATTGCTCCCAGCCCAGCATGGAAGGACTCTATATGTGTTTAATTAATCATTATTTATGTAGCATATACATATATTGCTTGTTTTCTTAACACAGACTTAACGTTACTTTGGAGCTTTATTTCTAGTAAGTGTGTGCTACATAAATTTAAATTAAGAGGCGTTTCTATATGTCATAATTTACATTCATATCCCAAAAGAATCTATTATTCTAGTCTCTTACAATGAGTTAAAACAAAGCTGCAGTTAGTTTGCAGGGGGTATCCTTTTGTGAATATTATAAGAAAAGTAATTTATAAAGTATAGGTACATGTATTATGATGGTAAGAAGCTTTTTAAATAAAAGAGTGACTACGAGGTCTGTAAAAATACGGGAACTTCGAGTTGAAATGGAACATAATGGGATCAAATCCTTTTAAAAAAGTTTATTTTTTATTTGTTGTGACTACAGATATTTCATATCAAATCCAATCAAATTTTGAATAATATTTGTTAAATAAAAATATTACTTCAAGATTTCGCGATTTATGAAAATACAAACGTTTTAACCTTAATATTGAAGTCTTCATTGCGTTTTATAACATTCTAGATTTTATGTTATTGAGTCAAATTCAAATTCAAAATCAACCCCTATTATTTCAAAATATGCGTATCTATCTTATCTTATCTTACATATTCAAGTCAAGATAACATGACCAAAATATGCAGTTAAAAATCCTTGCAAAAAAAACTGATTTGTTGAAGTGTACAAACGTTAAGTTTGCATTAACAATATACAGGTTAGGCCAAGCCTTCTCGCCTATTTTTCTCTCAAGTCTACCCCTGAAATCTTTGCGTAAAAATCTATTTCCCCTATGCTAGAGATTAAAACAATATGCCAGCTAAAGTTACCGTGTTTTTAATATTAAAATTAGGTGTTTATGAGATAGACTTGAAAAAATTTGTGCTATTTTTAATTGTCTGAAGCACTCCATCTAAATAAGGCAAATAAATGTATCTTATTTAGAGTCGATTTAATTACTGGAATGTAGCAAATAAAAATTAACTAAAAACTTGGAAAAAAGTTACAGTTTTATTTTTATTCAAGCCTAATGAGTACTCAAATTGATTTAAAAAAAATATCATATACATAACTAAATTAGTTACAAATGACCTGTACCATACTCCCTTATAAGTGTGTTCCCTAATTACTAGTCGCCCTGTATAACTGTTATAGATAGACAAGATTATGACGACCACTTTGGCGATGGGGTAAACCTATCTACCTCAGACGCCAGTGGTTGTGGGTTCGATTCCCGCACGGAATAAGAAAAAACAATGTTCCGTGTCTGGTGATTATCTATTTATGTATTTATATTCTAGGTTCCCCCCTAGTTCGCTACATGGTATCCCATGACACAAGCTATGCTTACTTTGGGGCCATGTAGTTGGTGTGATTGTCTGGGGATTTTATTTATTTATTATTCAAGGGAAAATTTAAGAACGCCGATGAAGAAATGTGCCTACAAATATAATGTTCCTATATAATATAATGCTATTCGTTCACTTTTACAACTGAAATAAAGGTAACCTTTTTTATTAAAGTTTCTTTCCTCAAAGAAAGTATTACAGCCTAAACCACAAAATGACCTAGATTTTCATCAGAATATTTAATGACCAACATGAATACAGAACTTCATGTGAGCGACCTAGTTTTATAATTTCACTGCCCCGAGCGCCGCCGTCGCCGACTTGAAGTCAGACAATCAATGCATCTGGATCACAGCTGATAGCCCGACATCTTGAATTCCAAAAGTTCTAGAAAATTCTTTAAAACTATGCGAGATTCTTGTTTTCCATTCACGGCTGCTATTTATGATAAAATACTTTGTATGCAAGTTTCTCCTTCAAAGTTTCGAGGGAATTTTCAAAAAGTGTGATGGAAAATGCAGACGTTAGACGTGAAGGATTTGACGTGCTTGGTTTTTCTTTATAACCGATAAAGATAGTATTGTACAAAAAACGCAACTAAAATAAATATGTACAATAGAATCAACTGAATCATGACCCATTTTGCTTATAATTAGTTTGAAACTATTAAACTTGTAAGGTCTATCGCGTATAATGCACTTAAGACATTTTAGATACTGTAGGAATTCTGTATACAGTAAATGTCAGTGTCGAATGAAATGATAACAAGTTCGTCACCAAGGAAGACGATTTACCAAAATGAGCTTATAGTGGGCCATGATTCAATTGGTTCGATAGTTCGATAGATACGTGATGTACCAGATTATCCACTTACTTAGCAAATTGTGTTGTAAAATGGTTAAATTGGAACAGCTTACTTTATTTGTACCGCTTACTTTAATGCCGGGTACTGAACCGTGAGGGTGTCGTTTTATTGAAGAATTAGGGTTGAAATACCTGTGATTGAACGAATATTACTTTAAATTTGTAGTTGCTGTATTTCTTGTCTTTTAACAACAGATATTTCACACATATTATAAACATAACCTTTAGTGCCCAATAATTTTAATACATTCTTGGAATACTAATACAAACTTGCTCAGAAATAGTACCTATTTGGATTGGGAACTCTAGCAGAGGGAAAATAGATTTTTAAGCAAAGATTTGAGCAAAGAAAAAGAAAAATAGGTGAGAAGGCTTGGCCTAACCTTTAATTTGTTCATGAAAACTTAACGTTTGTAGACTTCAACAAACCACTTTTATCTGTATTTTATTTTATTTTAGATTTTATTGCAAGGATTTTTAATTGCATATTTTGGTCATGTTATCTTGACCAAAATCTTGGATAGATAAGATAAGATAGATAAGAATATTTTGAAATAATAGGGTCGATTTTGACATACACATCCGTTATTGAGAAGGGTTGAGAAGGTAGGGGAAGGTTCGAAGAGGACCCCAAAGTACCAAAGTACTAGGGTGCGGAGATGTCTAGTTTTTTATGGATTTTTAAATCTTCTAAAACCTCAAAAATGGGGTAATGAATATTTATGAAAAAAATTTTTTTTCATAAATATTCATTTTATTTTCTTCTGTGCGCTTCGACGGCCGCTACCGCGGCACTATCATTTGCAACCTGTATGCATGTTCCAGTGCCGTTAACCTTTTGCCGCATAATATTTTTTATTATGTTATTTAGTGTATTATATTTATGTTATTTAATTTATGTTACACAACTTTATCCGTGCGTCAGAGCGTCGTGTCACTTTGTCAGAAAAGATGTCACAAAATGGCGGAAAATGCGTTTCGTTTTACCAAGAAAACATGTAAATTGAGTTTTGTATGTAAAATGACGTTCCGTTACAGGTAATTATAAACACTTATAATTTGGGTAGTATTCGAAAAGGGAGATCCACCGCTACATAAATAAACCCATTTCAAGCCCATTTCACGCCGGAAAAGTTTGTGGAGTGGACACCACACAGCTATGATATAAATTCTACTGAACTATGGACTTATAAAAAAAAGATCTATTTGAACGTTGTTATTAGTAAAGGTGGTCCATTGAATTTGGGCCAAACTACCTTGGTCACTAAAAACCTGAATGTGATAACAACTTTTAAAAATACAATGGAACCAAAGGACAAATTTTGTCGAGTTCCAACCATTTCTTAAAAAAATATTAAAACTATATACTTCTTCTTCAGATGCCTCTCTACTACTGGAGGTAGGCCTTCAGCTCGCTGAGCTGAACTACGCGAAATAGTCCTTGAACGCTTTTATATTGTTCCACTCCCTGATGTTTCTCAGCCATGACTTTTTCTTCCTTCCAGCGCGTCGCTTGCCCTCAATTTGTAAATTGCAAGTTTGAGAAGGTCATATTTCTCGTGTCGCAAGGCATTTATCAGATATAAAGAATATACATACAAGCTTCCATGCTGGACTGGGAGCGAAAGAAAAACGTAGAATGTGCCAGCTGCTTCTCTTCCCGGCCATACTGTAAAAGTCAGTTAAGGGACAGAGGTTTTAAAGGCGTTTTTGTGGGCAATAGGCTGACCCCCTGTCACTACTATAGTCTCTCGCCAGCTTTATAATACCTCCGAATTTGTCAAACGTGACATCAGATGGTCTTGTAACCTCTGGTGTTCTGCCTACCCCATAAGGGATACAGACTGACGTTATGTATGTATATGTATGTAAAGAATCATCATCATCATCACAACTTTTTGTAATGAGCCCACTGCAGGGCATAAGTATCTCCCCTGGGTGAAGAGGAGGTATAGGCCATAATCCACCAATCTGGCCCAGTGCTGGGAGGTGGATGCCAGAATTTTTAAGGTGCCTAGATGGCTTCTGACAAACCCTAACGACTACTGTATACAAGTATACAGCACCCGGGACTGACTGCTTAACGTGCCCTCCGAAGCACGGAAGTCGTCGTGAGATATGAATGGTCGGCGGTCACCCATCTAAGTACCGACCGCGCCGAACGTTGCTTAATCTGTGATATCGTATGATACACACAGTAACCACGGCGCCACGGCGATGTAAAGAATATACAAACGGAAATAAAGCTTACTTTTAGATATAAAACAGCAATTTTCACAAACAATAACGAACTAAGGTGTGTAAACCATGTGCTTAACCAGGCGGGATCGGGTTGGAACAGCTCTACCGCCTCTGGACAAGTGTCGTACCTAAGAGACGACTAATTCTAGTAAACGAAGCTTGGTGCTAGGACCCCTGAAATTAAGGTTAAATGCAGGTTTCATAATGTAATATCATAATTGAAAAAAAATATAAAAAAAATTGCAAGCATTATCTACCACAAATTACTTTAATAAAAATTCATTTGAGTGTAAGATTTCTAAAATTTGAACCTAAGACAACAGTTTTTTTTATAGAATAAAACTAATATAATTGAAGTTAGACATTGTAGACAAAATTATTACTACTAAACAATTTCCTCAACTTTTAACTGCTAAAATACATATGTCAAAAGTCATAATCGATTTATGGCGGGTTTCAATATTCAACTGACTACTATGCGTAATCGGTACAGGTACAAAATTGGTAGGAAAAAAGTAGCGTTTCACAATATCTACTAGCTACGGGCTGTAAGTTCTCAAATTTGGCATGGGCCCTCCTTGCGTGACGTTCTTCCAAGAAAATAGGTGATATGTGATTTATAGAATATCACGCATTCGCAAATTATTTGTATGATATTTGAACTAAAGAAATACATAAACTTATTCAATTTATGTTTGCTATGTTTTAGTATTCGATAAATATATTATAGTATGTTTTTAGGGCTTTTTATTAATAATTGCGTTTAACTGCTTACGTAAAACGAAACGCCAAACCTTCGACAAATTTTGCCATTGGTTGAATCACATTTTTATGACGTCAAAGTAAATATTTAAAAGAAAAATTATGTCATTCAATAATATTCGTCCCTTTTTTCAAAAACAGTTATAGATAAGTCAGAAAGAGAAAACTGGATTATTGATATGTTGACAGATATTTGATAGGATATTTCGTTAAATGAATAAATTGTTACGTCGTTGGCTGGATAAAATGATCTATTTTTTAATTGGTCATACGTAATGAAAAAATTACTCTTATTGGCCGCAGCAGACTGCCATGCTACCTTTACCTCATTGGTTTAAATTAATAACTTGTTACGTCGTCGTTGGCTAGATATAATGACTTATTTTGTAAATGGTCAAATGTAACCTAGCAACCCATTACAGTCAAACAGTTCGTAAGCAGTGGTTTAGATGTCAAGATTTTGAATATAGAAAGGCATTTTGGTAGTGATTTCTATTGTTCGTAGGCAAAACGAACAGTTTTCATAATATTGAAACCCGCCATTAAATAACTTCTATTTGGATCGAATTCAATCAGACTTCAACGATATCTGCGGAATAATCAAACCCGTAGCTACGTCTGCACTCCATTATCACTTAACCTAAGCTTATCGAGCCATTTGAGGTAGGCTATCAATAAATTCAGCCTTACCCCTAGCATGCATTCGCCTAGTTGTAAATTCTGCGAATCTTTTGTAAGATCTGGCCAAGTTGGCAACGCCCCAGGTTGTGTTTAAGGGTCGAGGGTTGTTTCCTTTATGACTCAATCGAAGGAATCTAAACAGGCTTTTATTAGACCGTGATGTGTTTGCTTGAAAACCTGTGAAGTCTGAGAATAAATATGTGAAAAATTTTGGATGTCTTTGAGAAAAATTTGGGATGTTTCGGTGTGAGCTGTTGCTTTGTATATCTTAATTTTGTATAAAATGTTCTGACTCTTTCTTAGATAGAAGAGCAAATATTTATCATGGAAGTTTATGTCAGAGAACTGGACTAAGTTCAGTAATGCATCATTGTAAAGCAACCCCTTCTATGGGAATGGATAGGAACAAAAGGCGTTTGATAAATGGTGAGCTAAACATGGGGGGGACTTTACAAATATAAACAAAGCAAAGTTTTTTGTTGGAAGGAAAAATTGTTTTGATTTTATTTTCACAAAAAATCTTTGAAATTTGTTTGCATAATATAAAACAATCTACATTCAGTTTTTATATATAAAAACTTACATTGTTTTAAGATGACATGGTTTTATACAGTAAGGGTTCAATGCTCCACCACGTCATGTACTTAACAAAGGTAAAATTAAAACGTACCTAGAATAATTTCTTTCAAGATTTTTCTTTCTTTTTTCTACACAAAACTTGTAAGAAATTTATTTTATGTATGAATGTACATAGAAATATGCATATAACCGTAATATTGTCTTAAGTTTTCGCGATTCATACTATTAAATAAAACACTTTTTAACCGGATTTATCGCGTATATTTACATTTTAAATTTTGACTCGACGTTTCGGTGTCTTTTCAGACCCCGTGGTCACGAGCGACTGAGGTGTCAAGCGTCGGATTGATAGATTGAAAAAAGTTATACATCATCATCTCCATCTGTTTCTCAGTCTTCGAGCGTAGCGTTCGGGATTGACACAAAACGAGCTGACAGTATCTTGAGTTACAGGTCGTGCAGCTTGCTGGATGTTAGATTTATACTATCCTGAAAAACATTAAATCTAACATCCAGCGATCATTATTGTCATGAGCCGAGAGACGCACACTTCTGGACGGAGGCCTTCCCTTGGATTCTTCATGTCTCCCGGACCCGCGCCGCTCTCATCCAGCGTTTGACTTTCACAAAGTGTAAAAATAAGCATAGGTATCTACTGTGAATAAAAAGTTTTCATTTTTAAATACTTCTCGAGGCTACTTTAGGAGGCTAGAGTGAGCCTTGAGAATAATTCTTAGGCTTGTGCAAGCTCCTTACAAACAGACACATCAAAATTCCCTTTTAAATATTTAGAGATCATGAAAATCGTCAAACGAGCTCCGGATCTATGATAGGAAGTGGCGCTAAGCCAATGAGGAATTAGTTTTTTTGTTTTTTTTAATGATTAAAGAGGTTTTTCTTTATTAGTGACTAAACCTGCGTTTGAACTGTATCTCACCTAATGGTAAGTAGCAGTGAGGTCAAATATTAGTCAAAGTCAAAAAAAAAAAAAATATTTCGTAGGCACTTACATACATTTGAAATACGTCAAATTATTTACAAATTGAACTGAATCTACCACTACTTCAGAAAGTCGTTCTGTTGAGAAGAAGTGGCAAGAAACCTTTTAAAAATACACAATAACAGTTTACAGCCAGGGAATCCCATCTTCTTGAATCCTGAGTCCTTTTCACACAACACTTGTTTAACCGTATCCGTAAATCTATCGAAGTTTAAATCTAAAATATTTTTGGAATTTTATTGAAAAAGATGACACATTACCCATGAACGAGTGACTTTGTGGAGTCTATGGGCTTACGAAGGGATTGGCTTTTGATTTTTACAATTGTACTCGTAATATTTAAAATACCCGTGTAAAATTTAATTACTAGTTTGCTATATTGAAACGACTTTGGTAAAATACAAAATGTTCACGATAAAACCCTAATTTCCACAGGTTTGTTAAATTAACGTCATTTAATACAATCTCAAATGATTAACGTATTGTTGGTAACCGCAATTAGAATCAATCAGTTGTGAATATGCGTGCTGGAAATTGTCCGATTTTATCTATTGCAGCGTTCAATTATTAACTAATGTATGTAATAAATGTAATTATTCATATTGTACAACCTAATTGTGTGTTTTAGTTAAAATCATTAAAATAAGTTATTTATTTTCTTGAAAATTTTTAGAGTACCTAATGATTTTGAAAATCATCGTGAATTTATAATTTATAAGATTTTTTAAGATCCTTAAAGGTAAACGTCCACAGGTCGATATCGTTAGCATCGTACGTATCGCAACAAACGGACTGTAGTATTATCTGTATAGAGAGTCATACAATTGCGTCCACTGATCCGCTCTGTACGGATCGCACATCGGCAATGCCGACACTGATGCTCCGAGAGGCAACTGTTGCGTTGCATGCCGATAACATTATACGGAATGCCGATCAGTGGACGCGCCTGTTGTATTCTGTCTTAGTAAACATAGTTTCAGGATGTCGACAAGAAAATTTACACTTCTGCTGACAAACAAGAAATAACGACTTTTTCTTCTTCGCTTTCCTCCATTCTCACAAACACTATTCGCACGATCACTACGAAATCTGTACATCATAGGTTGAGCATCGTACAAGTATGGGTGACAGCCGATTATGAATTCAATACAAAGACTTCGGTGCTTAGCATGACACGTTATTTAGCCCGTGATCTGTGATAACTCGACAACTCGACTTGTTGCTAATGTATTGTAACGTTTAATAGCCTATAGAAAATCAAATCTTAGTAATATAATAAACGTGAAAGTTTAGATGAATGGATGTTTGTTTCTCAATCACGGCAGAACGGCTCAAAGGATTTCAATGAAATTTGGCATAGTGATAGTGTAAAGCCCGGAATAGCACATAGGTTACGATATTCCCACGGGATACGACATTGCCCGCACAAAACAGCTAATATAAAATAAAAGAGTAGTTCACTCTTAGAGTGTTGCAAATTTTAGTCAGGTTTACACCAATTTGTTAAAATAACCCGAGCAAAGACAGAAGTTCCCTTTTATTAGATGTCGAGAAAAAAAAGATTTAAATATTTTATATTACCAAAATATTATGTCAAACTTAATTTCGATCTTATTGTGCATACTTAAAATTAAAGATTACATTGGGAGAAAGTTATATTCTTTACTAGCTGTGCCCGCGGCTCCGCTCGCGATAATTTCGGGATAAAAAGTATGTTACTTCTAGTACCTCTCATGATTCGTCGATTAGTTTTTGCGTGAAAGCTGAACAAATATACACGCTTTCATATTTATAATATTAGTAAGGATAACGATTGACATTATAATATTTGCCAATTAATTGTTTAGATCACTTTCACATGAGGCTTAAGTATCTATGGAACGAAAATACTTCAGCGCAAAGCTTCCGAGTAAACTATATTGAAAGTTGACCGGTCCGGCACGTGAACATGAAGATTTCTAGAACTGCTAACCCGGGAAAGAGCGACGTATAACTGACCATGCGAGAAACAACTGACACCGAGATCTACCCCAGCAACACGAAAAGTCTGCCCCTGAGCCTTATTAATTGTCATTGCAAAACACACCGATACTGGGAATTGCGTTCTTTTAAATTGGAAATCTAAGTGCCTGTTTAAACTAAAATATCCAAATAGAATTATACCCAGAAATATGTACAACTTACAACAGTAAAAGAAATGAAAATAAAGCTGAAACGCCTGTGCAATGCTATCTACCTATACCTACTTCACTGAAAAATAAATACCTATAACTACAATAATTAATAAAAGTACCTACGCTTTTACCTTAAAAATACAAAAAAAAAACTAAACATAAATTAGCCATAATTTGGAATTTGACCGAATATTTAAACACTACTAAAACAACTAATACCTATTTTATAAAATAACAACAAAAGAAATTCAAATAAACTATGAAAAGACTAAAAGTCGCCCTGATAAGCACGGTTTATAATATCAATTATTGTCTGTCAATAAAGTCGAACGCTCTTAAGGTGGGCTGGATCTACGGGTTGGGTGCTGGGGGAGCATTGTGAAGCAATGCTGTCAGCAAAGGTCTCAGCCTTTTCGTCATCCTCGAAGGCTATGGTGCCATCGGGACGGAAGAGGGGGGGAATGTGGGAGATGGCGTCGACTCTGAGTCTGCGCGCCATAGCATAATAAGCCACGTGAGACGGAGTTATGTTCTCCATAAGCTCAGTGGCTTGAAGATGTCTATGCTCGAATAGGGCTTTCTTTACCCTGCTTTGGAGGACTTTCGCTGCATCCCTACACTCGATAGTTGGGGCGTACCTGGCTCGACGAAGTGCTGCATTTTTCTGTTTAATTAGAAGAATAATATGACGGGGAAGTTTGGGCCGCGGAATTTTGACCGTTCGAGAGTTGGAACTGATGGCATTGAGGATGGCATCAGAGACAGTCGACTGCGCTGTCGATTCTCTCCGGGCTACTAAGGTAGTCAGGGGAGAATCCCAGCGGAGAGTCGGTGAATCCGGCCAGAGTGGCGAGGGACTTTTGGAACCCTTGCCAGTTGGTAAAGGTTTTAGAAGTGGGGGTAGGAGCTGAACGCTCGAAGCTTGCGCTCGCCTCCCGCCTTTTTATACCCTACCGCCCGCGAGCCGCGTCGAGCGCGGCAACCGTTACGCAAAAATAATCCTTATATCATTCAGTATTCACGCGCGATGGGTTATTCTTATTAGCGTATTTCATGTATAAGTTTGGTGTTTCTATACCGATTTCTATGATTCTTTTTTTATTGAATAGGTAATAATGTTATTTTTTTTAATAAGGGATGAGTGAGAGTATTATAAACGTAAGAGTAAACAAATATAATCAGAAAGCTCCGAACTGCTAAGCTATCGGGATTTACACGTGTTATTGTGAGTCAACCATAAAATATAGACATATACTGTTGTGGGATATTTTTTATATAATTTTATGAAGAATATTTCTGTCATACATGATTTCTATGTAGCTTTAACCATTAAGGCTGCACACGCGACGGAAGCTTAAAAAATGAAGTAACTTCTCCCGTTTTTCCAACATTTCTCTTCACTGCTCTGCTCCTATTGATTGTAGCGTGAAAATAAGTATACTATAACCTGCCCAGGAGTATGAAGAATAATTTTACCAAGTTTCGTTAAAATCCGTCGAGTAGTTTTTGTTTCTATAAGGAACATACAGACAGACAGACAGACAAAAATTTTACTGATTGCATTTTTGGCATCAGTATCGATCACTAATCACCCCCTGATAGTTATTTTGAAAATATATTCCATGTACAGAATTGACCTCTCTACAGATTTATTATAAGTATAGAAGATAGAAGATAATAGGTTCAAACTATAAAAAAGTAAATTAGGTTTTATATGATATACCTTCTGGATCGGAAAAACCTTTTATCGGCGGCCAAAACCTTTATTGGTACGTTTGTTCTTACAGGGGAATTGTATGTTAGTATGCGATAGAAATTAATTTAAGCTTATCACGTATTTTGAAACATACGTTCGTTTGAAGTTTCGTTAAAAAAAAAACATCAAATAGCTACCTTAGCTTTCTTCAAGTAAATTATTTCGTTCTCGAAGTACTTTCCTGCAATTTTTGAACATTTAGGTTATTTATAAACGCAGTAACAATGTTTTACATTTAGATGAGCATACTATAAGAACAGTTATAATTCATACTTAAAAAAATAAAAATATTTCTAGCGCATGTAAAATTAAACTACACACAATAAATTATCCAGCTCTAAACTTAAGATATTTACGGATATTTGATAAGCGACCGGTTTTAGTTGAACCTGCTTTTCTTTTGAAATTTCCGAGACACAACCCCATTTACGAGGGTCAGCGGTGATATTCGGTGGCGGACTGTACAATAAACTAGCCAGTCCTGTAGGGATCCTGTCATAGAGGTGGCTCGGATTAGCTGTTAATTAATGTATTTACGGGATTCTTACCACGATTTTCGATTTTATTAAACACCTATTGAGACCTCGTATATTTCAACCACCAAAAATATATGGGCTCCCTAAGGTCCACAAACAAAACGTTCCTCTACGACCTATTGTTAGCCAAATAGATTCGCCCACCTACGACCTCGCGAAGCACGTCTCAGGTATTTTACAAGCACTAGTTGGTCACACGTCATCATTTATTAAAGATTCTCGCCATTTTATTGAGATTATAAAAAACACTAAGGTCAAAAACGACGAAACAATGGTAAGCTATGACGTTGAATTATTGTTTACCAATGTGCCCCTACAAGAATGTCTCGACATTGTAAAAACCAAATTACAAGATAGTAAAATCTCGCTGCAATACATCAAGCTAATAGAACACTGCTTAACTTCAAGTTATTTCATCTACAAGGGCGAATTCTTTCTGCAGATTGATGGTGTAGCGATGGGAAGTCCAGTAGCCCCTGTAATCGCGAATCTGTGGATGGAACATATCGAGAACTTAGCCTTGAGTACATCTCCAGTTTGTGCTACCTTGTGGAAGAGATATGTTGATGAAATTTTTTGCATTATGAAAGGTGGGCCACCGGAAGTTGATTTGTTCTTGAACCATATAAATTGTGTACACCCTAAAATGCGCTTTACTGTAGAACTTGAAAATAAAAGATCTTTGGCGTTCTTGGATGTAAAACTAACGACCAAGAGTGATGGCTATTTAAACTACTCAGTATACAGGAAACCAACACACACTGACAGATACCTTCACGCATCCTCTCACCACCACCCCCGTCATCTCAATGCAGTAGTCTCGTCACTTACTAATCGCGCTTATGATCTTTGCGACAAGGACCATATTCAAAGCGAACTACAGCATGTGCAACAAGTCTTAATAAACAATGGCTACACTGTGAAGGTGTCAAATATAAAGAGAAGAACGAGAACCAAACCAAATACACCCAAGGTGAAGCGCCAGCCCTCCTTCATGCCATACTTAAAAGGAGTCACAGATAAAATAGGAAGGATATTAAATAAGTACTCTATCGACACGATTTTCACTCCCTACAAGATAATCAATCAGTGTCTGCGCTCACCAAAAGATCACATACCGCTTGAGACACCGGGTGTTTATAAAATTGACTGCAGTTGTGGCAGCTCTTACATTGGCCAAACGAAGAGAACTATTTCATGCCGTCTTAAGGAACACATCAAAGCCATAAAAAACTCAGACACAAACAAGTCAGCCATCGCCGAACATCTGTTAGAATCGGGCCCTAATCATTGGATTGAGTTCCATAATACTCGGATCTTATCTACGGAACGACACTACATACCGCGAATCGTTAAAGAAGCATTAGAAATAAAAAAGTGCGAAAATAACTTTAATCGAGAAGACGGTTTTAAACTGTCTAGTACGTGGAACCCAGTGGTTGGGACTTTTACTAAACTAAAAAACAGCGAAAGTGGTGTGTCCGGTCAAAAACCCAGTGATACTGTGAGCGTGTTTTGCAAAAGTGACATTCATGTGAGTTCCAGTAGTAGCAGATCAAAACGAACAAGAAAGGGGGTAGATCGATATATCTGCCTCTAACTGTCATCGCCACCTACCTACATCTGCCAGTCCGCGATCATGGTGCTTGTAACAGCATCGAAATATCGGACGTGCGAAAATAAAATCGAAAATCGTGGTAAGAATCCCGTAAATACATTCAATCATAGTGAAAATAACCGCGATAGTTTAAAACAATTATTAGCTGTTATTTGCTTCAAATTTGTCAATGGCACGGAGTCACCCAGACACTGCATTAAAATCAGATCTATGAATGAACTACAGGTGTAAATGGAGGTTCGATTGTGCTTTTCTTATTTAATTGATGACAAAAACACCTGGTTCTAGTTGTTTATTTAATTGCAAAGGTGTTCCATGCTTAGAAGTATTTAGAAACTAATAAATAAACAATAAAATAGTATCTTTTTCTTAATCTGATTTTATTTACTTAACTCCTAATTATAAAATTTATAAGAAACCTTTCCAAACTTCTTAAATAACTCGTAACAAGTTATCTCAGTTTAATGTTAAGTTTTGAAGAGTTAAATGTGTCTCAACTATTTCATGCCTCGGAACATATTCTGGTTACTCCATTTTCTACTTAATTGTCGCGAAGTAAATTTCAAAGCTCGTTTATTGTTTGGCGTTATACAATTTAATATTTTGCTACACACGCAGAGCTTTTGTAATATAAATTACTTGTGGCCATGGCCGTGTAGCTCTCGTCGTGTTTAATTTGAAGAATATTATAGAGGTGTGACTACTATATTCATAAAAATATGGTTTTCCAACTTTACAAGTAACGACAACGAGGCGGCATTATCGTTATAAGCGATTTTTTCCAGGCAACCTAATAAAAAATAAAATACAGTAACTTACACATACTTATAACTAAATAAATCTAAACAGGAAAAAAAAACATTTAAGAAAAAGAAAATGTAGTAAATGCAACAGAATACATATAAAAAAAAACCAAGGATGATTTTTGGACAAAGCATTTCAACAGACAACGTGAAAGACATTTTAATTTTACTAAAAAGCAGGATATTACACATATACGATTTAATAATATATTATTAGTCGTCGTGGCGCCGTGGTTACTGTGTGTATCTTACGATATCACAGGTTAAGCAACGTTCGGCGCGGTCGGTACTTGGATGGGTGACCGCCGACCGTTCGTTTCTCACGGCAACTTCCGTGCTTCGGAGGGCACGTTAAGCTGTCGGTCCCGGGTGCTGTATACTTGTATACAGTAGTCGTTAGGGCTTGTCAGAAGCCATATCGGCACCCTGAAAATTCTGACATCCAACACCCAGCACTGGGCCAGCTCGGTGGATTATGGCCTAAACCTCCTCGTCACCCAGAGGAGAGACTCATGCCCTGCAGTGGGCCCATTACACGGAGTTGTGATGATGATGATGATGAATATATTATTTGTGTATTACAGCATTTTAATAACATACATTTAAAGCGGTGATTAAACCCGCCTCTGACCGCTGTCCATACTAACTCTGAAGGGGTCCTACACGCCGAACAAACAACACGGCAAAAAAAAATATACATATCATAATATAAATAAATAAATAATAATAAATATTTCTGATACTCACACAACATTATCTAGCCTAAATTAAGTTTCTTAAAGAACTTGTGTTATGGATACTAGACAACTGATTTTCTTTAGAAATATATGAACATAAATATTGAATAAAATACAATATAAACTTAAATAAAAATATAGACATCCATGACTTGACGAATAACATCTGTGTTCATCACACAAATATCCGCCGCCGCCGGGATTCCAACCCAGGACCTCTGGCATAGAAGGCAATGTATGTTACCCCTAGACCAGCCGGTCGTCAATATAACTATATAAATATGAAAAAATAATTAAAAATAAATAAATATCATTTGCGTAAATAAAATAATTTCAAATTTAATTTGAATGCATTGAAAGCAAATTAGAAGTTAAAGAATTCCATAAGCTTACTGCGTTAACGGAGAACGATCTATGGAATATTTCAGACGTGTGATGGGGAGTAGATAGCATCATGTTGTTGGAAGAAACCTGAAAATCTTCATGTCAAAACCTAAAACACTTTTTCAAATATTGACGGACGCATGCGTAGAAGAATAGTGTCTTGTAAAGAAGAGCTAAAATGTGAGTATTCTTCGATGACGAATTGGAAGCCACTTCAGCTTATCGCGCTTAATTCTGAGATATGGTCATACTTTCGTAATGAGAATATGAATCGTATACATAAGTTTTGAAGGCGCTCAAGTTTATCAAGTTGCTCCTCGGACAAATTTGGATAGCTGACACCTGCGTAATCAAGTATTGGGAGGAGGAGTGACTGTGCTAAGGCAATCTCTGTTGGTATGGGTAAAAAGTTTTGTTGGCGTATTAATGACTCTCATTTAAAAACATGCAGTTAAAAACTCCAAGGTTTTTAACTGCACTACTATAGGGGATATATACGCCGTCGAATTCAACAGGAGGTATCAAATTAATATTTACCTTTGCTAACATTTTAGGACTACCTATAAGAATGTTTTGGGTCTTTGGTGGAATCATTTTGATGCCGTAACTTTGACTACATTTAGATATTTTACATAGATCGCAGTTCATTACCAGTATTGCTTCATGTATACCGTCAGGATGAGCTTGAGTGTATATCTGAAGATCATCTTCATATTAGCCATACATAACAGTTACGAACATTTCTTTATTATGTTATTCAATAACAGTCAAATAACAGTGAGCGACGTTGCATGCAGTCATCAAAGCGCGCGATAATCATTATGTTATAATATAATAGAATGAATAAAGTACATTTTACGAACTAGATCAGAAACTCTCACTGTTATTTGACTGTTACCCAGTAACAGTTATGACACCATGTTATCGATAAAGCGTTATATTAGTTAACAGGCATATGAAAATTCGATCCTAATATAACATCTCTAGAATATTATGCCTTATACCGTGTAATGCCGGCGAATACCGTATGCTCTGGAGGAGCGTGTCGTAAGAGGGGACTTATCCGAGTGGCCCCCACTTGGAGGTAGGACCCCTTCAGAGTCCGCCTGCCTAACGACCTTCCTTTATGTAAAGTCAGTCGCCAAATATCGCGCTCCGACAGTGATGTGTTACGGCAATGTTTTATAAATTAATAAATAATAAATATAAATATTTCTGACACTCACACATCATTATCTAGCCCAAATTAAGTTTCTTAAAGAACTTGTGTTATGGATACTAGATAACTGATATACTTAAGTAATATATACACCTACATATTGAATAAATACATATTTTTTATTAGAATTAACATATAAACATCCATGACTTTGTAACGAAGCGTAACTTACTTAATTAAAAATAGAATATACTGTATTAATAAATCTAAATGTACAAACGTACAATCATTTAGTTTTTTATATTAGTTAGTGAAGCAAGCGCGCTCGGCTAGTCGCGCGCCCTGCCTATTGTTCTCGCGCGGGCAGCAACTGCGTTCATGCCGCCCTCTACCTCCTCCCCGCAGATGCCAGCGCGCTCCGGCCCAACCGTCGCTTGAGACGTACTTCTCAGACCGACTTGACGGCAAAGCTACGTTTAAGTTTGAGACGCACGTCAATATTTTAAAAACGTGATCTTTATAAAATTAGATATTGTTATTGGTGTTTGTGTTCCCGTACTGGGAACTTCCCCGGGATATTATAATTGGATGTCCTACCTCCTTGTTGGACTAATATCTACCTATTATATAAAGAGGAATTGAAGGAAAGGCGAGAGAAAGGCGTGACGGCCACACCCTATACCTACCTGTCACACGAAGACCCTTCGAGAATAAGGAGAGACTGAGGAGAGTGGGGTATTTCTGGGCCTGATAATAGTATGCGATTTTTTGACCATGGCTTACTTAACCTCGGCCCTTGCTCGTAATTAACTTATAAATAAAAGTCTTGATTTTTTTTTAAAGCCGCATATTTTTTTTTTACCTTTAAATTAATAAATGCGACAGTGGCGCCCGTATACGTGGTTCAAGGTCAGAATTCGTATCTCTGCTCAGGTTTACTACTTTTAGTTTAGTAACTTGGTATTGGGTTGCTTGGTGTGCTGTGCTTTGTAAAAACGATTGTGATAATCAACTTATGTGTTCAATTTAAATTGTCTACTTTTGTAAAATTATGTAAGTACTTTCTTTAAAATAATAATGGTTCATTGTTAATTATCTAAATTATAGGAATTAGAATTGTAAATTCTAATATTTTATGAACACATTAGTTGAAGCAATTTGCCTTACGGTAAGTACCTATACTATTAATGCACTTGGTTTTACCTGCTTTTTATTTTTTTAATTTTATTTGCATCACACAATCGTTCTGTAGTAAAACAATATTGTTGTAACAGAGCTGTCTAGTGCTGAGCTTATATCTAAGTTTTTTTTTTTAATTTTTATTATTATTATTTAGGATTTTTTTTTCCTGTTCAATTTTTTGGAGGATTTTTTATTTTTATTTTTTTTTGTGTTTTGATTTTTTTGTTTGATTTTGATTTTTTTCTGTCGTTATTTGCACAATTTACATTTTTGTTAAATCGGTTAATATGTCTCGACCAATAAAATATTTGCTATTACAAAAGTCGGAACTGAGTTATGAAGTTGCTATTCGAGGAGAGACACCTTTAGATAGTGTCGAAGGGTTGCGTAGACAGGTTACTAAATTAACTCAGTTGTACAGTGCTGACGATATTCTTGACTCTGTGTTTGAATTTTCTGACGATATCGAGGGTTGTTGCGCAACATTAGAAAAAATTAAAACCAATCTTGATTCTCTTATTGCCAATTATAGCGAATCGCTTATTAGTAGAACAAAATCTTTAGTTAATCACTTACATTTTAGAATACAGAGGATCGAGAAGCCTATTAATGCAGAGAATATTGCTAGTTTAGATAAGGTTACGCGAACCTTTGAAAATTATAATGCCATATTAAAAAACTTCTCTTCGCCTGGTACTTGTGAATCTAAACCTTCAAATCCTTCAACCGTCACTGATGAGGTCAATACTGATAAGGTGAATCCTTCCGGCTTGAATATTTCGGTTACTTGTGACCGTAGTAGTAGTGACTTAGCAAAAGTAAAATATGACGGAAAAACTTGTGTCCGCGCGTTCATAGAAAAAATAGAGGAATTCCGTATTTCTAGGGGTCATTCTGAAAGTAAGATGCTACTTTCTGCGATTGACATATTTACAGGTGATGCGTTACATTGGTATCGTAGTTTAAAAAGTGAATTTAAGGATTGGAAAACTTTAAAAAGCCGACTTAAGGAGGATTTTGATGTTCCAGATTTTGATTACCGTATGTTAGCTGAGATACGAGATAGGACCCAGGGAACTGGTGAAAGTATAGTAGTGTACCTATCTATTATGGATGGCATGTTTTCGCGACTAAGTAAATCTATATCAAATGAGGATAAGCTAGATATTATACTTCATAATATACACCCTTATTACTCTACAATCATAGCAGCAAGTTCCCATATAGAAACTGTGGATGACCTGCGAACGGTTTGTAAGAACTATGAGTGCATTAAAGTTCGTTCTGAAAATTATAGGGAGCCACCCGCCGCTACCTCTAGGCTTTTAGCTCCTGAATTTTGTTATCAGTCACAAAGGCGTAAGGAAAGCGGTAGAAATTACTACAATATTTCAAATCCTTCTAGTGCTTTAAAAGTGGAAGATCAGACGACTCCGATTAACGCTATTTCTAATCGTTATTGTGCTAGGTGTCGAGTAAACACACACTCAATGAGGGAGTGCACGGCTGAACGAACTATACTCTGTTTTGGATGCGGAGAAAACGGTGTCCGAAGGCCTGATTGTCCAAAGTGTAGTAAAAAAAAAGTTGCATCTAATATTCCTTCAAAAAACTAGTTACTAAAAATTGTGGAAACGCACTAAAAAGTAATTTTAATATCTCGGATTGGAATAACTGGCTAGTGTTTGTTAAAAATTTTCTTTCTACATACTGTACTTCTGTTTCTACAATTTTTAACTCAAAACCGAGAAATGATCCTAGACCTTATATAAAGATATTAATTGCTAAGGATATCATAGCTTTCGGATTACTTGATTCCGGATCTGCTGTAACAATCTTAGGTAATAATTTTCATAACAACTTAATACAGTGCGATCTGACATTATGTACTGACGAGAGAATTACTGTCACTGCAGCTGGGGGACAGAAAATATTCTCTATTGGATACATACTCCTGCCAGTCACACTCGAGGATAAGTTCTCTATTATAAAGGCGCATGTTATTCCGGAGATAGAATCTTGCTTAATTTTGGGTATTGATTTTTGGAATGTTTTTAATATTTGCCCAAAATATCTAGAAAATCCTAACAACTTGTTTGAAAGTGATCCCTTATTATCTGAAATATCAAATGCTAAAGATCTACATTTACATACTTATGAAGTTCTTGAAGATTCCCAAAAATTGGTTGCTGACGACATTGTTGACAAGTTTCGTAAGATTTCATTTACTGAAAGGGGACTTGGGAGGACACATCTCATCCAACATCACATAGAGACTGGTGATGCACTACCAATTAGGCAACGTTACTATCGCATGTCTCCTGAAAAACAGCGTATCATCACTGAGCAAGTTGATGAAATGCTTGATCTGGATGTGATAGAGCCTTGTGAAAGCCCTTGGTCCTCGCCAGTTCTGGTAGTAGGTAAAAAAGATGGAAGCCTCGAATTTGCCTAGATAGTAGAAGGTTGAACTCAGTGACTAAAAAGGATGCTTATAATTTACCTTACGTCTCTGAGATTTTGGACAATCTTAGGGATGCTAAATATCTGTCTAGCATTGATTTGTCTAAATCTTTTTGGCAAATATTAATCAGGGAGCAGGATAGAGAAAAGACTGCATTTTATGTACCCGGACGTGGCACTTTTAGATTCAAAGTAACTCCGTTTGGACTTACAAATGCCCCAGCAACCCAGCAAAGATTAGTAGATCGCCTTTTCGGACCTGAATTCGAGTGTAAAGTATTCGCTTACCTTGATGACGTAATAATTATAAGCAAAACGTTTGAAGAACATGTGTCACTCCTTCAACGAGTATACGATAAGCTGCAGGTGGCAAACTTGACGATTAACTCTGACAAAAGTCAATTTTTCAGAAATAGCCTCCGTTACCTCGGTTACGTCGTAGATGCTAAGGGACTTCGCACTGATCCCGATAAGGTCAAAAGTATTCTGAATTATCCGACACCTAGTAATAAAAAAGAGTTGAAGCGGTTTCTTGGTACAGCATCTTGGTATAGACGCTTTATACCACAGTTTAGTACAGTCGCAGGTCCGTTAAATAGGCTCACATCTACTAAAAAGAATACACCGGGGTTCACCTGGTCCCCAGAGGCTGAACAGGCTTTCCTTGAGTTGAAGTCTCGTCTGGTTGAAGCACCCGTATTAGCTTGTCCAAATTATGAACACCCATTTGAGGTACATACTGACGCTAGCAACTTTGGTGTTGGCGCTATGCTTTCGCAAACAATTGATGGCATTGAACACCCCATTGCATATATGAGTCGCTCTCTATCAAAGCAAGAGCGAAATTATAGTACGACAGAGCGAGAAGCTCTTGCTGTGTTAAGCGCTCTTGAGCATTGGCGGTGTTATCTCGAAAATGGTAAAACATTTAAAGTGTACACCGACCATTCGTCTTTAAAATGGTTCTTGTCACTCTCTAATCCAACTGGACGATTGGCTAGATGGGGCGTCCGACTATCGGCATTCAATTTTGAATTAGAACATCGAAGAGGCAGGGACAACGTTGTCCCAGATGCGCTTTCTAGAAGCGTGCCAATCAGTGCAATTGATGGAAACGCTTATGGGGTTAATACCCAAGATCAGTGGTACTTAAAAATTTTGAATGGTTGCCAAGAGTCTTCAGGTAGTTTCCCTAATTACAAATTGGAAAATGGTACTCTCTTCAGATATATGAAGAGTCATAATGTTCTTACCGCAGAGTTTGCTTGGAAGGAAGTTATTGCATCGGAATACCGAGAACAGATTATTAAGCAATGTCACTCAGAACCAACTGCTGGGCATTTTGGTGTGTTCAAAACATATAAACGTTTGACACTTCGATTCTACTGGCCTGGTATGTACTCTGATGTGGCAAGGTTTGTATCGCAGTGTGACATTTGTCTCGCATATAAGCTGCCTTCTCACGGGATTTTGGGCAAAATGGGTAGGCCGAAAGAGGTTTCTCGCCCCTTCCAGGCCCTTTCTATTGACTTGGTTGGTCCTTTACCCAACAGTAGGAAGCAGAACCAGTATATATTGGTTGCTACGTGCTGTTTCTCCAAGTACTCCTTTTTGTTCCCTCTTCGTAGAGCTACAGCGGATCTGATCAGTAGACATTTGGAAAATGACATTTTCCTCGTACACGGTATCCCTCAAACTATTATTCTAGATAATGGTAGTCAGTTTATTAGCCGAGAATTAGATAAACTCTTCAAAAAGTATAAAATACCCAATATCCATTTTACACCTAAGTACGCCCCTCAAATTAATACTGTCGAAAGATATAACAAAACGGTGATTACGGCTGTATCTACATTTGTAAAAGATGATCACAGGACTTGGGATTTAAACTTACCACAAATACAGTTTGCTATTAATAACTCCGTTAATGAAAACACTAAATATACACCTTCCTTTTTGGTTCATGGTAGGGAACTTGTAACCTGTGGCTCGCATTATCTGGACAATGACGATTCCGGTGAACTGATATTTCTGCCACGGGAACCTTACGCTGAAAATTTAGGTTATTTGGCTCATATATTTGATAAAGTTCAAGCTTCACTTTGGCATGCACATGCGAAAAATAGTCAGCGTTATGATTTGCGCCGTAAAGAGTTTGAGTTTAATGTAGGGGACGTAGTATGGAAGCGATGCTACTTCCAAAGCGACAAAGACGCTCATTTTAGTAAAAAATTGGCACCTAAGTACCAGAAATGTCAAGTTAAGGAGAAGCGTTCTCCTTTAGTCTATGTGTTGGAGGATTTGAATGGCCGCTGCCTCGGTGTTTGGCATATCAAAGATCTAAAGGTAGTTAGTGGTTACTCTAGAGATTTGTATTGAATTTATTAGGTATTTCGGATTTTGATTAGGTCAAAATCCTCTTCCACGAGAGGGGGTACTGTAACGAAGCGTAACTTACTTAATTAAAAATAGAATATACTGTATTAATAAATCTAAATGTACAAACGTACAATCATTTAGTTTTTTATATTAGTTAGTGAAGCAAGCGCGCTCGGCTAGTCGCGCGCCCTGCCTATTGTTCTCGCGCGGGCAGCAACTGCGTTCATGCCGCCCTCTACCTCCTCCCCGCAGATGCCAGCGCGCTCCGGCCCAACCGTCGCTTGAGACGTACTTCTCAGACCGACTTGACGGCAAAGCTACGTTTAAGTTTGAGACGCACGTCAATATTTTAAAAACGTGATCTTTATAAAATTAGATATTGTTATTGGTGTTTGTGTTCCCGTACTGGGAACTTCCCCGGGATATTATAATTGGATGTCCTACCTCCTTGTTGGACTAATATCTACCTATTATATAAAGAGGAATTGAAGGAAAGGCGAGAGAAAGGCGTGACGGCCACACCCTATACCTACCTGTCACACGAAGACCCTTCGAGAATAAGGAGAGACTGAGGAGAGTGGGGTATTTCTGGGCCTGATAATAGTATGCGATTTTTTGACCATGGCTTACTTAACCTCGGCCCTTGCTCGTAATTAACTTATAAATAAAAGTCTTGATTTTTTTTTAAAGCCGCATATTTTTTTTTTACCTTTAAATTAATAAATGCGACAACTTGACGACTAATATCTGTGTTCATCACACAAATATCCGCCGCCGCCGGGATTCGGACCCAGGACCTCTGGCATAGAAGGCAATGTATGTTACCGCTACACCAGCCGGTCGTCAATTATGAAGATCCAATCCTAAAATAAACCCGTGTGTTGTCATCTTCGACCTCATGTTCCTACCATCAGGTTAAATGGAGATCAATCTACGACAAATACGATTTATAGAATTAAGCATGTTCTTATTTTATGATTAAAAATAAAAACTATTTAGTTAGATATTTTAATAAAAAGAAATATAAAAAAAAAAAAAAATTTCAAGACGCAATGAAAAAATATCTGTAAAATCCACAGCCAAGTTCTAATTTCCCTTAGCTATTTGAACTTAACTAAGATTCTGTAAATTTCATCTTGAAAAAAATTCTCGCATAAATTGATTCTCATCCGCAATTTATCTTGAAAAGCGACGTAACGGTTTTATTAAAGAGACTACCAGCTACGGACCACTCCAGTATACCTATATATAACATTTTATCTCGGGTTACAAACGGTGGGCTTACTATTTGATTTGCTAGCTGATTTACTGTATCCCTAGGGAACAGTTACTTTGCCAAATATAATTTGGAAGAAATCTAAGGATAAAGTTTTCTTTTTGGTATTGAGTGAATTTTTAAGTTATTTTTTATCGTGAAAATGGGTTTAACAATTAAAATACGGAATATCAAATTTACATTTAATTTTAAATTTGGCATTATATCTAAATAAAGACTTGTATTTAAATAAAACAATAGTCTGCAAAAACAGTTTGTTGGCTTGTAGTCAAAAAATTTTTATTTTTTTCACCTAATAAAATTTGCTAGTCTCAGGCAATTAATTTTCAGAAAAATCCGGCCGTTGGCAATGACTTTTAAAACTTTTTTTTAGTGTAATTAGAATGAAATATTATTAATTATAATTATATAACATGTATATTTACGTTTGGGCCAGTGGCTTCTGTGTATAAAGATGGGTGACCGTCGCGGGCGCTGGTCATAATTTAACGTCTTCGGACGGCAAGTTAATTAACTATGGTCCCGAGTGGGATGTAAACAGCCATTTCGGTGCCCTTAAAATTCTGTCATCCTGTCTGAATGGAAGGAAGCTAAAGTAAATACAAAAGAATACTTTTCAGTATTAAACTAAAAACTAAAATAAAAACTAGTTTTATATAAAAAGAGCCCTAAACATCTCGTAACGTCTACATACACGCAACCTCTTCGTTATACTTGAATTCAACAACATCGCTGTAGGTCTTCGCATTAGTTATTTACTTAAAGAATGGTAAACAAACGACTTGAATTCCAATATGTGAAGTAAACCACGTAGAAAAGCTAACTCCTAAGACCTAAGTTAGAATGGTACACCCGCTAAGTTAGAGTTGCTTGTCTTAAGGAGTTCAAACTAATTACGCACTAAATATAAGTTACTCTTGAGTTTTCTTCGGGGAAACTGTTTCTGGTCTTTTCTTTGAAATCGTTTTAAATTTATTCCTAATTTCTATTGAGTATAAGTTTTTAGATTAATTTAGTTTTCAGTATACGATTTTACCACGTAATTCACTTCGAATACGTATTTATTTAATTCGAAAATTAGTGTAATCACAGAATTGTTGTGTTATGGCAGTGGCATACAATTAAATCGAACGAACTAAAATTTGAGGAAAAAAATAACATGGTTAATTTTTGTCTTAAATATTGAATTAAATAATATGGGACACTTGCATCATTGCATCTCAAAGACGATAATCGACAATTAACTAGACGCCCGGCATCTCGTTAAAGGCACGTCAAAACGTCTTGAGTCAAAGTGAAGGGATGTGCTGCATTTAACGAACGAAAGGTTGGTTAGTTAAATCATTGGAGCAATAGGTTTTTCCAGTGTCTTAGGCCGTGGAACAGCAACGCATTTTTAATCTTATAACTGATGATGTTCAGTGACCCGGATGTACCATGGGGTGGGTCCAGCAATCATCAACCGATTTTCTTAAAAAAACACAGTCAACTGGCATGCTAGATTTATTCATTTAATAGAATAGAATAGAATTATTTATCTATTCGATGAATATGGTTCAAAAAGATCTTAAAGCTAGATCTTAAATCATACTCAACCGCTGGGAGCGGCGTGCAAATTTTCACAAAATCAATTTAAATGACAACATACAAAATTATCAATTGCACAACAATTTAATAAATTAAGATTTTAACACAAATGAATAAAATTAAATAAAACAATCCCGCTAAACTAAAATAATGTCGAAAAAAAATTAATAAGTGAATACAGAGTGTCAATAATTTAAGAATACAATTTGAAATGTCAATTTTACAAATTCCTTCGAACGTCATAAAAATAATACATCAACATAAAAATTAATTTAAACTATAATAATTATATTCTAATAAATAGTTAAAGAGCTCTACTTTAAATTTATTAAATGTCATGTTTTGTAAATATTGAGGAAGTTTATTAAATATCCCAATAGCCATGCAAAATATATTTTTGGAGTAAAGATTGGGATCTCTGTGTGGGTGGGTATATATAATTTAAATTTAACTAAATTTTGTCGACACAATAACTTCTGATGGTAAGGCTTATGAAGCGTATTGGTTTTCATAGCTTGTTTATATTATATTGCATTAAGATCTATTTATTTACCTGTATACGCGTTGAGGCCTTTTCAATCGCACAACAGTTAATTAAAAGGCACATTAATTGATTACTGGAACTGGAAATGCGCCGCTAATTCTCGTGAAGTCTCAGCTGTGCTAGGGTGGTTGTGAATATTAGATTATCTACATATTGGTTAGCCCTGAATAACATATTTAATACATTTTAAAATTAAACTTTATGTGGCGTCCTCAGATGCGACCCAAAGAGAATGAACAATATTACTATCTATTAATTAAACGTGCTTGATAAAAGCAAGTTCAAAATATGATTGAATATTTGTTACGTTAATGGCTACACGTATATTATAGTATATAAGCTATTTCCTTTTGTACATCAATTGTCACTCAACATGTAATTGTGTCGTGCTTTATAACCCTTTTCCTGGTCTTAAAACTTAAGATAAAAATACCCATTTTTCATTACAGATTGATTATTAGAGACGATATTCTGCTTGAATATCCATTTAAAATATTATCATAATCATATTTTTCCACGCATTTTCTGCTATAACTTAAAAAGCAATATTTATGAAAACAAAAGAATATCAAATGATCTGGAAAATGGAATATTTTAATTTCAAAAATGCTAATAACAGTCTAAGTGAATCTTGGAAAAATGCCAACGCAAGCGCAAATAAAGAAAACTATTTTAATAAAATAGACATCGGAACCATTCCAAAGTTTAATTTCAGGGAACTACGATTACTCTACAATCATAGCAGCAAGTTCCCATATAGAAACTGTGGATGACCTGCGAACGGTTTGTAAGAACTATGAGTGCATTAAAGTTCGTTCTGAAAATTATAGGGAGCCACCCGCCGCTACCTCTAGGCTTTTAGCTCCTGAATTTTGTTATCAGTCACAAAGGCGTAAGGAAAGCGGTAGAAATTACTACAATATTTCAAATCCTTCTAGTGCTTTAAAAGTGGAAGATCAGACGACTCCGATTAACGCTATTTCTAATCGTTATTGTGCTAGGTGTCGAGTAAACACACACTCAATGAGGGAGTGCACGGCTGAACGAACTATACTCTGTTTTGGATGCGGAGAAAACGGTGTCCGAAGGCCTGATTGTCCAAAGTGTAGTAAAAAAAAAGTTGCATCTAATATTCCTTCAAAAAACTAGTTACTAAAAATTGTGGAAACGCACTAAAAAGTAATTTTAATATCTCGGATTGGAATAACTGGCTAGTGTTTGTTAAAAATTTTCTTTCTACATACTGTACTTCTGTTTCTACAATTTTTAACTCAAAACCGAGAAATGATCCTAGACCTTATATAAAGATATTAATTGCTAAGGATATCATAGCTTTCGGATTACTTGATTCCGGATCTGCTGTAACAATCTTAGGTAATAATTTTCATAACAACTTAATACAGTGCGATCTGACATTATGTACTGACGAGAGAATTACTGTCACTGCAGCTGGGGGACAGAAAATATTCTCTATTGGATACATACTCCTGCCAGTCACACTCGAGGATAAGTTCTCTATTATAAAGGCGCATGTTATTCCGGAGATAGAATCTTGCTTAATTTTGGGTATTGATTTTTGGAATGTTTTTAATATTTGCCCAAAATATCTAGAAAATCCTAACAACTTGTTTGAAAGTGATCCCTTATTATCTGAAATATCAAATGCTAAAGATCTACATTTACATACTTATGAAGTTCTTGAAGATTCCCAAAAATTGGTTGCTGACGACATTGTTGACAAGTTTCGTAAGATTTCATTTACTGAAAGGGGACTTGGGAGGACACATCTCATCCAACATCACATAGAGACTGGTGATGCACTACCAATTAGGCAACGTTACTATCGCATGTCTCCTGAAAAACAGCGTATCATCACTGAGCAAGTTGATGAAATGCTTGATCTGGATGTGATAGAGCCTTGTGAAAGCCCTTGGTCCTCGCCAGTTCTGGTAGTAGGTAAAAAAGATGGAAGCCTCGAATTTGCCTAGATAGTAGAAGGTTGAACTCAGTGACTAAAAAGGATGCTTATAATTTACCTTACGTCTCTGAGATTTTGGACAATCTTAGGGATGCTAAATATCTGTCTAGCATTGATTTGTCTAAATCTTTTTGGCAAATATTAATCAGGGAGCAGGATAGAGAAAAGACTGCATTTTATGTACCCGGACGTGGCACTTTTAGATTCAAAGTAACTCCGTTTGGACTTACAAATGCCCCAGCAACCCAGCAAAGATTAGTAGATCGCCTTTTCGGACCTGAATTCGAGTGTAAAGTATTCGCTTACCTTGATGACGTAATAATTATAAGCAAAACGTTTGAAGAACATGTGTCACTCCTTCAACGAGTATACGATAAGCTGCAGGTGGCAAACTTGACGATTAACTCTGACAAAAGTCAATTTTTCAGAAATAGCCTCCGTTACCTCGGTTACGTCGTAGATGCTAAGGGACTTCGCACTGATCCCGATAAGGTCAAAAGTATTCTGAATTATCCGACACCTAGTAATAAAAAAGAGTTGAAGCGGTTTCTTGGTACAGCATCTTGGTATAGACGCTTTATACCACAGTTTAGTACAGTCGCAGGTCCGTTAAATAGGCTCACATCTACTAAAAAGAATACACCGGGGTTCACCTGGTCCCCAGAGGCTGAACAGGCTTTCCTTGAGTTGAAGTCTCGTCTGGTTGAAGCACCCGTATTAGCTTGTCCAAATTATGAACACCCATTTGAGGTACATACTGACGCTAGCAACTTTGGTGTTGGCGCTATGCTTTCGCAAACAATTGATGGCATTGAACACCCCATTGCATATATGAGTCGCTCTCTATCAAAGCAAGAGCGAAATTATAGTACGACAGAGCGAGAAGCTCTTGCTGTGTTAAGCGCTCTTGAGCATTGGCGGTGTTATCTCGAAAATGGTAAAACATTTAAAGTGTACACCGACCATTCGTCTTTAAAATGGTTCTTGTCACTCTCTAATCCAACTGGACGATTGGCTAGATGGGGCGTCCGACTATCGGCATTCAATTTTGAATTAGAACATCGAAGAGGCAGGGACTACGTTGTCCCAGATGCGCTTTCTAGAAGCGTGCCAATCAGTGCAATTGATGGAAACGCTTATGGGGTTAATACCCAAGATCAGTGGTACTTAAAAATTTTGAATGGTTGCCAAGAGTCTTCAGGTAGTTTCCCTAATTACAAATTGGAAAATGGTACTCTCTTCAGATATATGAAGAGTCATAATGTTCTTACCGCAGAGTTTGCTTGGAAGGAAGTTATTGCATCGGAATACCGAGAACAGATTATTAAGCAATGTCACTCAGAACCAACTGCTGGGCATTTTGGTGTGTTCAAAACATATAAACGTTTGACACTTCGATTCTACTGGCCTGGTATGTACTCTGATGTGGCAAGGTTTGTATCGCAGTGTGACATTTGTCTCGCATATAAGCTGCCTTCTCACGGGATTTTGGGCAAAATGGGTAGGCCGAAAGAGGTTTCTCGCCCCTTCCAGGCCCTTTCTATTGACTTGGTTGGT
This sequence comes from Stenoptilia bipunctidactyla, assembly GCA_944452665.1. NCBI lineage: Eukaryota > Metazoa > Arthropoda > Insecta > Lepidoptera > Pterophoridae > Stenoptilia > Stenoptilia bipunctidactyla. The sequence goes on along the minus strand of OX101734.1, from coordinate 15,010,373 downwards.
CCTTTACCCAACAGTAGGAAGCAGAACCAGTATATATTGGTTGCTACGTGCTGTTTCTCCAAGTACTCCTTTTTGTTCCCTCTTCGTAGAGCTACAGCGGATCTGATCAGTAGACATTTGGAAAATGACATTTTCCTCGTACACGGTATCCCTCAAACTATTATTCTAGATAATGGTAGTCAGTTTATTAGCCGAGAATTAGATAAACTCTTCAAAAAGTATAAAATACCCAATATCCATTTTACACCTAAGTACGCCCCTCAAATTAATACTGTCGAAAGATATAACAAAACGGTGATTACGGCTGTATCTACATTTGTAAAAGATGATCACAGGACTTGGGATTTAAACTTACCACAAATACAGTTTGCTATTAATAACTCCGTTAATGAAAACACTAAATATACACCTTCCTTTTTGGTTCATGGTAGGGAACTTGTAACCTGTGGCTCGCATTATCTGGACAATGACGATTCCGGTGAACTGATATTTCTGCCACGGGAACCTTACGCTGAAAATTTAGGTTATTTGGCTCATATATTTGATAAAGTTCAAGCTTCACTTTGGCATGCACATGCGAAAAATAGTCAGCGTTATGATTTGCGCCGTAAAGAGTTTGAGTTTAATGTAGGGGACGTAGTATGGAAGCGATGCTACTTCCAAAGCGACAAAGACGCTCATTTTAGTAAAAAATTGGCACCTAAGTACCAGAAATGTCAAGTTAAGGAGAAGCGTTCTCCTTTAGTCTATGTGTTGGAGGATTTGAATGGCCGCTGCCTCGGTGTTTGGCATATCAAAGATCTAAAGGTAGTTAGTGGTTACTCTAGAGATTTGTATTGAATTTATTAGGTATTTCGGATTTTGATTAGGTCAAAATCCTCTTCCACGAGAGGGGGTACTGTAACGAAGCGTAACTTACTTAATTAAAAATAGAATATACTGTATTAATAAATCTAAATGTACAAACGTACAATCATTTAGTTTTTTATATTAGTTAGTGAAGCAAGCGCGCTCGGCTAGTCGCGCGCCCTGCCTATTGTTCTCGCGCGGGCAGCAACTGCGTTCATGCCGCCCTCTACCTCCTCCCCGCAGATGCCAGCGCGCTCCGGCCCAACCGTCGCTTGAGACGTACTTCTCAGACCGACTTGACGGCAAAGCTACGTTTAAGTTTGAGACGCACGTCAATATTTTAAAAACGTGATCTTTATAAAATTAGATATTGTTATTGGTGTTTGTGTTCCCGTACTGGGAACTTCCCCGGGATATTATAATTGGATGTCCTACCTCCTTGTTGGACTAATATCTACCTATTATATAAAGAGGAATTGAAGGAAAGGCGAGAGAAAGGCGTGACGGCCACACCCTATACCTACCTGTCACACGAAGACCCTTCGAGAATAAGGAGAGACTGAGGAGAGTGGGGTATTTCTGGGCCTGATAATAGTATGCGATTTTTTGACCATGGCTTACTTAACCTCGGCCCTTGCTCGTAATTAACTTATAAATAAAAGTCTTGATTTTTTTTTAAAGCCGCATATTTTTTTTTTACCTTTAAATTAATAAATGCGACAACTTGACGACTAATATCTGTGTTCATCACACAAATATCCGCCGCCGCCGGGATTCGGACCCAGGACCTCTGGCATAGAAGGCAATGTATGTTACCGCTACACCAGCCGGTCGTCAATTATGAAGATCCAATCCTAAAATAAACCCGTGTGTTGTCATCTTCGACCTCATGTTCCTACCATCAGGTTAAATGGAGATCAATCTACGACAAATACGATTTATAGAATTAAGCATGTTCTTATTTTATGATTAAAAATAAAAACTATTTAGTTAGATATTTTAATAAAAAGAAATATAAAAAAAAAAAAAAATTTCAAGACGCAATGAAAAAATATCTGTAAAATCCACAGCCAAGTTCTAATTTCCCTTAGCTATTTGAACTTAACTAAGATTCTGTAAATTTCATCTTGAAAAAAATTCTCGCATAAATTGATTCTCATCCGCAATTTATCTTGAAAAGCGACGTAACGGTTTTATTAAAGAGACTACCAGCTACGGACCACTCCAGTATACCTATATATAACATTTTATCTCGGGTTACAAACGGTGGGCTTACTATTTAATTTGCTAGCTGATTTACTGTATCCCTAGGGAACAGTTACTTTGCCAAATATAATTTGGAAGAAATCTAAGGATAAAGTTTTCTTTTTGGTATTGAGTGAATTTTTAAGTTATTTTTTATCGTGAAAATGGGTTTAACAATTAAAATACGGAATATCAAATTTACATTTAATTTTAAATTTGGCATTATATCTAAATAAAGACTTGTATTTAAATAAAACAATAGTCTGCAAAAACAGTTTGTTGGCTTGTAGTCAAAAAATTTTTATTTTTTTCACCTAATAAAATTTGCTAGTCTCAGGCAATTAATTTTCAGAAAAATCCGGCCGTTGGCAATGACTTTTAAAACTTTTTTTTAGTGTAATTAGAATGAAATATTATTAATTATAATTATATAACATGTATATTTACGTTTGGGCCAGTGGCTTCTGTGTATAAAGATGGGTGACCGTCGCGGGCGCTGGTCATAATTTAACGTCTTCGGACGGCAAGTTAATTAACTATGGTCCCGAGTGGGATGTAAACAGCCATTTCGGTGCCCTTAAAATTCTGTCATCCTGTCTGAATGGAAGGAAGCTAAAGTAAATACAAAAGAATACTTTTCAGTATTAAACTAAAAACTAAAATAAAAACTAGTTTTATATAAAAAGAGCCCTAAACATCTCGTAACGTCTACATACACGCAACCTCTTCGTTATACTTGAATTCAACAACATCGCTGTAGGTCTTCGCATTAGTTATTTACTTAAAGAATGGTAAACAAACGACTTGAATTCCAATATGTGAAGTAAACCACGTAGAAAAGCTAACTCCTAAGACCTAAGTTAGAATGGTACACCCGCTAAGTTAGAGTTGCTTGTCTTAAGGAGTTCAAACTAATTACGCACTAAATATAAGTTACTCTTGAGTTTTCTTCGGGGAAACTGTTTCTGGTCTTTTCTTTGAAATCGTTTTAAATTTATTCCTAATTTCTATTGAGTATAAGTTTTTAGATTAATTTAGTTTTCAGTATACGATTTTACCACGTAATTCACTTCGAATACGTATTTATTTAATTCGAAAATTAGTGTAATCACAGAATTGTTGTGTTATGGCAGTGGCATACAATTAAATCGAACGAACTAAAATTTGAGGAAAAAAATAACATGGTTAATTTTTGTCTTAAATATTGAATTAAATAATATGGGACACTTGCATCATTGCATCTCAAAGACGATAATCGACAATTAACTAGACGCCCGGCATCTCGTTAAAGGCACGTCAAAACGTCTTGAGTCAAAGTGAAGGGATGTGCTGCATTTAACGAACGAAAGGTTGGTTAGTTAAATCATTGGAGCAATAGGTTTTTCCAGTGTCTTAGGCCGTGGAACAGCAACGCATTTTTAATCTTATAACTGATGATGTTCAGTGACCCGGATGTACCATGGGGTGGGTCCAGCAATCATCAACCGATTTTCTTAAAAAAACACAGTCAACTGGCATGCTAGATTTATTCATTTAATAGAATAGAATAGAATTATTTATCTATTCGATGAATATGGTTCAAAAAGATCTTAAAGCTAGATCTTAAATCATACTCAACCGCTGGGAGCGGCGTGCAAATTTTCACAAAATCAATTTAAATGACAACATACAAAATTATCAATTGCACAACAATTTAATAAATTAAGATTTTAACACAAATGAATAAAATTAAATAAAACAATCCCGCTAAACTAAAATAATGTCGAAAAAAAATTAATAAGTGAATACAGAGTGTCAATAATTTAAGAATACAATTTGAAATGTCAATTTTACAAATTCCTTCGAACGTCATAAAAATAATACATCAACATAAAAATTAATTTAAACTATAATAATTATATTCTAATAAATAGTTAAAGAGCTCTACTTTAAATTTATTAAATGTCATGTTTTGTAAATATTGAGGAAGTTTATTAAATATCCCAATAGCCATGCAAAATATATTTTTGGAGTAAAGATTGGGATCTCTGTGTGGGTGGGTATATATAATTTAAATTTAACTAAATTTTGTCGACACAATAACTTCTGATGGTAAGGCTTATGAAGCGTATTGGTTTTCATAGCTTGTTTATATTATATTGCATTAAGATCTATTTATTTACCTGTATACGCGTTGAGGCCTTTTCAATCGCACAACAGTTAATTAAAAGGCACATTAATTGATTACTGGAACTGGAAATGCGCCGCTAATTCTCGTGAAGTCTCAGCTGTGCTAGGGTGGTTGTGAATATTAGATTATCTACATATTGGTTAGCCCTGAATAACATATTTAATACATTTTAAAATTAAACTTTATGTGGCGTCCTCAGATGCGACCCAAAGAGAATGAACAATATTACTATCTATTAATTAAACGTGCTTGATAAAAGCAAGTTCAAAATATGATTGAATATTTGTTACGTTAATGGCTACACGTATATTATAGTATATAAGCTATTTCCTTTTGTACATCAATTGTCACTCAACATGTAATTGTGTCGTGCTTTATAACCCTTTTCCTGGTCTTAAAACTTAAGATAAAAATACCCATTTTTCATTACAGATTGATTATTAGAGACGATATTCTGCTTGAATATCCATTTAAAATATTATCATAATCATATTTTTCCACGCATTTTCTGCTATAACTTAAAAAGCAATATTTATGAAAACAAAAGAATATCAAATGATCTGGAAAATGGAATATTTTAATTTCAAAAATGCTAATAACAGTCTAAGTGAATCTTGGAAAAATGCCAACGCAAGCGCAAATAAAGAAAACTATTTTAATAAAATAGACATCGGAACCATTCCAAAGTTTAATTTCAGGGAACTACGATTATTTGTTCCTTTAGTTCTGACCAGAAAGTGTTTGTGTGGTAGTTGATTAAACCTGTTTTGACAGGTCTAATGAGATCTTTGTTCAAGTTGTTGATTATATTTCGTTGTTTCATCCTTCAGATATGATAAACAAAGGTAGTGCTTCCAGCCTACAAGGTAACTTCGCATTTTTTAGTATATTATAGTATAGTAAGTCAGTTGACTATTGGAGTCGTTGTCACCGGCCTCTGGAACTAGATTCATTCTTCTTTCTTCTTTCTTGCGAGGTAACGAACGCACCGTTTCATTACATTTAACCTTAACAATTTTTTTTCCCATAAGCATATATTGTAAAATTAAAATAAATTTTAACAGTGCTCAAAAGAAATAATGAAGTGATAATTTTACGTCATAAAAAGAAGCTTAATAAATTGTAGCAAAACACAGTAAAGCGACGACGTCTGATTATCGAATCTGAGTCAGACCATCCAGGCTGGATAGTTTTAATACCAATGTCAGGGGTGGCCGAGAGTCACTCTATGACAAAGTTCACTTGATTTTGACCGAGAGTCAATTATCAAGAAGTTATCTTGTATGTTTTCCGAGAGCCAAACTCATGGATATTATGTGGTATTATGTACAAAACATCTTTTGCAATCTACTGTCATCTTATAAAAGCATAGAAATGAAAAATGCCATAATAACGAAACCATTTTCACAAATGGAATTATCAAGCAAGCAGGTATATAATATGCTCTTATGTTGGCCGAGAGTCACACTATGACAAATTCACTTGATTTTGACCGAGAGTCAAATATCAAGAAGTTATCTTTGTATGTTGACCGAGGGTCAAACTCATGGATATGTCTAATATAATGTATAAACCATCAATTCACTTGATTTTGACCGAGAGTCAATAATCAAGAAGGTATCTTTGTATATTGACCGAGAGTCAAACTCATGGAAATTATCTGATTTAATGTACATTAGAGCTTTGCAACCTACCATCATCTAATAAGTGCATTATACTTACTAAAGTCTTAGAAATTAATAACGACATAATTACTGAACCATTTTTACAATAGAAACCACACGATTTTGATATGCCATATTATCCAACGGAGCCTTCATTTACCGATCAAGATTCTCGAAGGTCTGGGGGATTCGATCAACGAATTTCCAAATTACGGTGATGTGATCCACCCGAAAGACGTAATAGAAAAACTAGTATGTGAATATTCACAACCTAGTAAGTGTAATTTGATAAAGGCGCCTTCTTCAAACTTAATTAGGTGCAGCAATAAGTGCAATAAACAAGGCTATGAAACTGCTGCTGACCAAGGACTAAATTACGTCAGTACTGTCAAGATTTTATCGAATGCGACACGAATTCTTAGCCAAACAGGAGAGGTGGGCATAACATCACGTTACCCGATGGGGTCCCAGAGTCAGACGAGCGCTGGAAAAGGCCATACTCGCAGAAACAACATGCTCCACAGCGCCGTTAGTACAGGTACCAAGGTTGAACCTATTTTTATAGTTGTTGGCAAAAAATTACCAATAAACATGTGGTACTCAATTGAAAAAAATGGTGTGAATAATAAATATCAATAACTAACATCAATAGTGACTCAAGCTGTTTACACTGGATTACCAGTGATAGGAAATACCTTTGATTTAATATTACAGACATGCACTCTAATACGCATATCTATGAGTTTATAGGCATAAGTATATTGATGGCACCACAAACATTTACCAAAATAATGAAAGAATTTGTTGTTCATATAAGAAAAGCGGGCTTTTTTCTGTAATATATTTGGACGATTATTTTTGTATAGAAAATAATTGATGATTGTTTACGTTTCAATTGCTTACGTACCTAAGTTTCAAATCACTTTTAGAACCTTAGAATGAGTTGAATTTAAAATAAACTCTGCCAAAGTAATTTGCAGGTAAGCAGGAATACAGATTCCTAACACTGACTTTTGTATTTCCGGAAGACAAACGAAACAATATTACGCAATTAGTCCATTTTTTTTTATCTACCCGCATGTGCCATAACACGAGTGTTCGCTTAATTCATAGGTACATTGACATCAGCCTGTCCGGCTGTAATATATGATTAGATATAAGTGTACGATAACTTTGAAGGGCAAAAATACTAAGATTAAAGAAATTTAAAATATAAAGTAAATTATCTTTTAATATTGTAGCCGAGTTGTTGTGGTGGAAACATAATATTTCTACCGCAAGAAGATCGATTACTATTTAAATTATGAATTAGAAATATTTACAGACACAACAAAAACTGGTTGTGGCGTTTTTTGTAATAAAAATAGGGCTAGGGGTCAGGGGTCAGTGAAATTACAACATACAAATTTAAAAACTTCTTGTATTTTTAGGCCTTAAATGTTTTTTATTAGTGAGTGGTATTATTACGAGTGGACAATACGACCGCAATAAGTTACATTAATTGAACAGGAGTTAATACTAAGCTCATTTGAATAATAAACCAAACAAATATGGCAATTCAAGATGCGAAACTTGTGATGACTTATATAGAGAGCTAAGAAAATAATGAAGCCGAGGAGATCCTGAAGTCGAATCCCGACACAGAATTTGAGTTATCGAATACTGCTTTTAAATCAACTGTTTCCAACTTGGGCAAGCCACAAATAGATCTTTTCGTTTCTCGTTCCAATACCGAATGTAACTTGTATATGTCGCAGGTTGTATATGTTGTAATCTCACTAGGGAAATTATAATTGCACGGTATATTTTCATCAGTTGAATTATAATCAACCTAACATAACCTACGTTAGATATGTTATAAACTAACTGGTTTTACGATTTCACTGCGACATAATATATATAATGGAAACAAGATTCAGATACGTTTAATATAGACGCGTTTACATTAATTGTCTAACTTACTATTTTTATGCATTCCCACCATTTCCACTCATTTTGAAATACCTTAAGAAAATTATTACCTAAAGATAAAGCGACAGTCGCAACCATAGTTTCCGTTGTTAAATAATTTATTGAGATCGGATATTCTTATTTTTAATGACAATAAGTAGGTACTTATACATTTTGTAGATAGAACGAAGCCTGCAACCCTGGGAGCCGCCATTATCTCCACAGTGTTATGTACAAATAATGGTGGCTTTTTGGTATTAAGAATGATATAAATCCATTTAATGGTTCAATAGAGACTGTTATTTCTTTTTCGCTCGACCAATATAGGTAATAGAGGACATTCCTATGGATCTCTAAATAAATATTGTTCCGCTGTCGCTCTACTGCTGGGTAATAATATATGCCCAGACGCTCGTGTCTCCAGGTTAATTGAAGGTGCTAAAATTAAAAAGACTTACGAAAAAAAAAATGTCACTTTATTGGCACTCAGTATCATATAAAACCTACCTCTAATAAAGACAAATAATATAGGTTTATATAATCACGAGATTCGTATTTTGATAAACGATAATATCAAAACCTCTGCGGCCGTTAGAAGTCCGCCATTGTTAAACATTCCTTGTATAAATCCCTCGATTTACCGGCACAGAAAACACTTGAGTTTGTTTTAAGATTAGTTATGACATGTAAAAAACAACGCTGCGACAGCGCATATCATAGGGCGCTGGGTTTTGGCGGTGATGCGAGTCAGCGTGGTGGACGTGGCGGCATTCGGCGCTCACAGCAAAGGCGCACAGGGCGATACGCCTCCACCTCCGCCGCGCGCGCCGCCGGCGGCGTCTCTACCGAAGTCATCCGTAAAACCGAGGGATGGACGGGGAACTCCCAAATGTTTACTACGTGCTACTAGCGCCCAATTTCGAGGTCCGTGTTTGAACAAAATTCCGTATAATGTGTTAATAAGGCTGGTTTAAATTATATTATTGTTAGTCTCCAATAAACACATGATATTATGAAACATATTAAGTAATCGCAAAACTTCATCTCTAAACATCTACCTTTGTTTATTATATCTGAAGGATGAAACAGCGAAATATAATAAATAGGTAATCAAACGAACTTACCTTAAGTGAAGTTCGATTATGATTATATGAGTTGTTTCATCCGAAGATATAATAAACAAGTTCGTTTGATTATTTATTATTCAAATTTGTATTGAGAAACTTTTTTCTATTCGTTGACTGTTGGCATATTTATTTGCCCAGCATGGAGCTTTTTTCTTTGAATAAATTGAAGATTTATTTGGTCACTTTGATCTAGTGACCAGTTTAAAACTGCCCACTACAAGATGGGACAGCTATTTAAAAAACCACGAATTGACTGTACAAAAATTTCAAGAACAAAAATATACAATTTTAGCCTAGTAGCCTGAGATCAAAGCTACCAAACTGCAGCAACAATTGTCTAGTGTCATTTTTGATTATTCCTAAGATTTTAAAATTTTTAGACCCTTAAATAATTAGAATTATCAAATTAAAATATTCATCATGACTACGCAACCTAATTAGTCATAAATTGTTATACAGTAATTACGTCATTCATTTTGTCGTTCTTCATAAGATTTGTTGTACATTAAACACCAATTTATCACCGGTCTTTAATTATACAACGTGAATTTGTCTACTTCTTTGGAAGGACAACACAAAGTAGGTGGAGACAAAATGTTAAAATGGACCTATGGCATAATAACCGCTTGCGCGTGTGGTAGTTTTTCTGAAACCATGATACATCTTTTGTTACCTTATTATTATCCTGTTACCCTTTTGTTGCCCTGGACTACGCACGCGAGAACTTGTGTAATGCTATGGAAAATGTTTTGCTTATACGTAGCAGCATATTGGTCGCAAATTCAAACGCTTACTTCGACACGATAAAAATTAACATAACCGCAAATTTACATAATTACAGAACACAAGCAGTGCCGCGCAGTCTTACCCTCTCTTTGGCTCCTGGAAGTTTCTGGATAAATTAAGCCTTCGCCAAAAATTAGGCTATCATATGCAAAAATATTTTTTAAATCATACTTGTACTTAGTCCGGACATAAGTGCGTTGAACCATACAATCAAACTCTCTTTATGAAAAATCGTCATGGCATCACGACTCCTGTCATTCGATATAGCAACATTCGGCTGGGTCGAAAGAAGGATGGGTGACCGATAATCTATACTAATATATAAAGCTGAAGAGTTTGTTTTTTTGGTTGCTTAAACGCGCTAATCTCAGAAACTACAAGTGGGATTTGAAAAATTATTTTTGCATTTGATAGCCCAACTCTTAAGGAAGGTTATAGGCTAAGATTAGTTTTATCCCGAAATTCCCACGAGATCAAAAGTTACGCGGGTAAAACCGCGCGCGGTGGCTAGTTATTTAAATTATTTAATGACAACTTTTCCATGCTGTCGTTACGTTTCGATCGCGGATCGTACGTTGCTTGTATACCTCACCGTTAAGGTATGTCACTTTAAAATCCACCACTAACTTGCTATTAGGTTGACTGAAAGAGAGTGCCAAGAGTTTATTTCCGCTGGCTTTTTTGCCTCTTGGTCTACTGTAATATCTTATTCAATTACTATCAACACCTTGTTAAAGCCGAAGTACACAATTGTGACGCTTATGATGAATAAAATTTTTCAACCGTTTCGACATCCAGGAGAAATAATGAAAAAATAGGCTGTGATGAAGCTTTTTATTAATAGTCAAAGTGTAAAATCCAAAACAATTCAGAAAGATTTTCTGAAAAAAAAAGTAGTAGATACTTGATTATTACACATATTCATTTAACGTCTATATTACCTGTAATGAAATCGTGAACAGCGTAAATAACATCGGTTGATTTTAGACAGCGATGAAAAATAAAAAGAACAATTTTTTTTCTACACAGTAACTATTCTACCCTTAATTTTGAGGTAAGTATGAGACAGAATATTCAACTTTTTCTTAACTTAAGTGGAATTCTCAACTTGTTAGCAGGAACAAGTTCCTTAGATCTTAACTTGTCGAAACTTAGAGCTGAGTTACGCGGCATCTATACTAGATATGCCAGGTCAACTCCTGCTAGGGAGGTACGTTTGTGTGATGAACTAGCTTTAGTAACTGGCTCCACTAAGAAGTAGTTTGGCTGTTCTTAGTGTCTTTTCTAATAGATATTTTACTAACTTCTTTGAAAAAATAGTGACCACTGACAAAAATCCCCACAAAAGCTGTTCAGTTGATTACCTCGAACATACAGTTGAGTTTTATACGGTTGATGTTGAGTTTCTTGCCACTTTTTCTCAACAGATCGACTTGCCGAAGTAGTGGTAGATTTAGTTCAATTTGTAAATAGTTTGACTATTTTTCAAGTGTATTTAAATACCTACAAAATAAAGATCTTTTGACTTTGAGAGATGGAAGCTTATAATTAGATTAAGAGAATTACAGTTTAACAGGTTTCATGAATTTAAGTGTAAATATTTCAATTTATTTTTCATATTTCTACCTTAATTTTATTTGAATAAATTTATCTGTCTTTTTTCTGGCTTGATCATGTGAGAAAATTTTATATTTATTGTCACCTTAAGAAAAACAAAATGAAAGTATTTTGCTACTTAACCAAAGTTAAAGCTATTAGGTATGCAGTTCCTTACTCAGACTATTTGCCAATTAATGTGGGTCTTCAGCCCTTAGGGACAAAGGGCCTTGCCGCAGAACCATTATCATACAGTAAAACGTTTTGCTGTTAGGCAGTTAAATAAATTAAACGAAAACTACTTTGCACACCATCTAAATATTTCAAAGTTCTCGTCCTAATTAGGCCTTTTCCGTATTAAATTTATACATTTGAGTAATGATTTTGTTTATACTAATAAGATTTAATGAGATTACGCTGATTACGTGATAATACTAGATCAATTTTATTTGCATTAGATAAAACTGTTACGATAGTTGCATACAGGGAAGCAAAAATCTAAAAAAGACTCGCTTGTTTTAATCGAACATTATTTTGTTGATAAGATTGATTACGAACCAACCAACATTAAAATAACATACATTACAGATATCTAAAGTAACAGAATTCAACCGTTATTTAAGGATTGATTTGAAAATTTAATCTGAGGTTAGAGTGGTCGGAGAAATCACTGAAAAAAAAACACAGTTTATTGAATCGCGAAAATGGAGACTATATTATGCTTAAGTTTTGTAATTAAAATCAGAAATTCAATTTAAAGAGTACTGTATTACTTAAACAGTAAACAAGAGTTCGATCCAGTGTCTCGTTCAAACAGAGGTTAAAGTAAGAATAAATTTATAAAAGTGCCGTGAGGAAATTTCACTAGAATACACGTTCCTGTTGCCGATATAAAAATCTAGATGAGCTTTTCATATAATAAAATAGCAACTATATCTGGATTCACCTGCGTAGCTTCTGATGTTGTAAAATATTTGTCCGTCCGGTCTTATGAATACGGTCAATAATGGAATCATTGCCCACTTTGTACACCAAATCACAAGCCACAAGCATTGCTTTTTAGATACATTGGTGATATAGATATTCCGATTGTCTGGTGTTTTTCTTTATTTATTCTTGAAAGAATTTTTCATAGCGGTTCAGTTGTTTATCACATTAAATCTTCTTATTTATGATATTGGTTAAGGTAATAATAATTACTTATTGGAGTAACATTCGCATAGATTTAAATATGTTTTTTTTTAAATCTTTATTTAGAAAGCTATACACATATAAGGTTAAGACAGCTTTTTTAAAAAAATTGACAATAGAACAAAATTAGGTAGACATCATTTGTTTCCTTAACTCTAGAGATTGTATATAAAAATAAATAACTTGTTGGCTATTCTCATTCGTGAATTTGGAACTAAATATACAGTGAAACATAAACATAATATCTTGTTTATGACATTGTGTATCTACTAACAATTTATTTCGTAATGACTCATTATTTTTGCATTCTATTAAAACATGGAAAAGATCCTCTTTTGTATGACAAAAAGCACAATTGGGACTTTCAGTTTTGCGCATTAGGTAACCAAAATTGTTCAATATGGTTGACAGGAAGAGATTATCTTTTGATGATAAGGCCGACATATGTGATCTGTCACTGTATCCTATCGTTATAATCTCTAAATCATGTTTACTGTATCCTATCGTTATAATCTCTACATAATTAATAATCTCTTAATAAGTTAATCAGTTTGATACGCTTGGACAACAGATTTAGAAAACATTTTTATATTTTTTTGGTACATGAAATACACCAATGCAAACAAACAAGTTCATGCAGGTAAACATTTGCATTGCACGTGGATAAAACCTGCTTTCTTTTTTTTTTTTTATTTGCATTCCACGGACACAGTTTAAAGTTGTATAATGTGAACTAGAGTAAAAATTTAAAATTTAATAATTATAAACCTTAATAAGGTTAGGTTTCAAAGTCGCAAAAACAAAAGAAATTGAAGGACTTTAGTGAGAACCTCGTTACAAATCAAATCGCTCCACCTCGCAGGATTTGTTCAATAATAAGTACCTAGTAGTTGCATGCAAAGCGCAGGATCGAATGGAGATCCTTAAGAGTGTCCTTAGTTTTTCTGTAGAACTAATCCTTTATATTTTACATTCGAAGACCGAATCTTGAAAAGAGTTATATTTCTAGGCTATATTTTCTTAAAAAATCTTAAACGTTAACTTAAACCGCACAAAGTTGGCAGTACTTTATAAAGGAAACTGAGTAAGCCTGGGCCACAGGGTTAACAGGTTGACTTTGGTCTAAAAAAATAGCTTATTTTATCCTTATTCAAAATACATAAAACCCCTAAAAATGTAGTGAGGGGGAAACAAGTTAATTCAAGATATGGAAATCGCTGTCATGGGTTTTTAGTATGGATGAATAACTCATAATATAATTGAAAATTCGCTGAGTAAAATTGAAGAAATATTAAATGAGAATCATTTTAAAGTAAAATGAATGTAAACTAACCGGGTTAGTTTTATTTTAAATAATTATTTTGTAATTAAAATAGGCGAAATTCTTTATTAGATTTGGCAATACTGAGTGAATGAAGAACGAAACTATGGTAATTGACTCGTTCAGTAAGTCAATCGATCTATTTGTTCACTCGTTTGTTTGGTTTCTTTCCTTGCGCTTGAGTATTTTCATAATTTTTTCTATTTTTAAGATAGCCCTAAGAAAAGTGAAAGTTTTAAGTATGAATTTATTAGTTTGAATAGTTGTTTTTTTTTTTTATATAAAATATGGATGGGACGTTTGTCTTCCATGACACCTGATGTTAAGTGAACATGAAGACTAAGGTGGAACACGTCCATCCACGAGAAACCTATTCACTCGACGCTTAAAAGTACTAGGACTATACTGGTTAAAACTATTACTAATAACTAAGTAAGTATAGGTAATATCTTATAATGTTATCTAGTATGCTATCTAAGTAAAATGTGCTACTATTTATTTTTAAGTATAAACCCTCTAAATAATTCAAAATACAATAATTCATTTATAGATCTCAACAATAAGAAAAAGAATAGCTTTCGAAAGTGATTCTAAGCTCACTTAACTTCTGTGTATACCTATAGACAAAATTATGGATAGCTCAATTCCTCAACACTGGTTTATCTTGAAAATTTCGGTGATGAAACATGATTATATTTTAAATAAAAAAAAGCAATTTATGTCAAGTTGTTAACACCGTGGCCCAGAAATGTATGGAGCAGGTTCTGTCTCCTTTAAGAAATCGTCTTTGATCATTTTGTCGACTACTACCTTAACACAATTTTATTTTACTTATGTGTTTGTATCAAATATATTTTTGTTTGTGGGCAATATTGCAACTAATGGCTACTCGTGCTGTGTGGTCTTTAAAATAAAAGATATTGAAAGCTTTATATGGGGACACGCATTTTATTAATACAATGCATAATATGTCAAGTATTGTGCATAGTTGCAGTATTATCATGGCGAAATCGGTTAGTAAAAATACGTTGTACGTGGTAAATACGAGTATTTCGTCTCTATCGATAAATCAAATGGTAGTGTAGTGATAAGATAAAGTAAATATGTAGGTAAAAAATATGTTGGTACATTTTGTCTGTGATTTGTTTTCTTTTGTTTGTTTGTTTTGGTTGGGATTTAAATGGATACTACTTGATTGTTGGAAGTTCCGGGTTTGTTTAACCATAATTTTTTTACACAATAAGTATATTTTATACAAACGATATTTGCAAAAAAAAATGAATATTTTTTTTTCAAGGAAATTAATATATTCGATTACATATTGAGCAAAGCATGGTCATTCTAAATTAAGAATGTACAGGGTGACTGGTGGGTCACTTAAAAAATTCTAGGACGTGATAGAAGGAGATCATAAACGAAGAAATAAATTATAATTATAATTACAATTAAATATTAATTATTTACTGAGTAAACTTTACCGAAAGCTACAAATTTATTTATTTATTTATAACAAAATCCACAGCTCTTAAGTATACAAATGCTTTTAATGATATACAGTCACCCTGTATATCCTCAAGGATGAAAGTTTCAAAATCAGACCGATTGATACAAATAGAACCACGTCCAACCAAACAAACTCTTCAGCTTTATAATATTAGTGTTGATTATATTTCAAAACATTTCTCTAAATATCTCGTCAATCTGTTACTATATTCTTGAAAAATGTGGTCACATACGACTTCGGCGATTCCATTCGGACGGTAAAAAAACTGCAAGATTTATAATACGGAGGCTCATCCAGTAAATGTATTTTAGTGGACACAACCTAATAATGTTTCTTGTGGTGACGATAGATCACCGGGTAGTGACAAATAAAGATGGATTATGTGGCTATTTCACGCCCTAGATAAACTTGTTCTACGAACGCCTGTTTTTGTAGTTCACGATTTTTAACAACAGCTTCAATAGTTGTTTGTGTGAAAAAGATGGATTGAGGTAGTTTTGTATCAGTAGGAAACATTTAGATAAGAAAAGCTGATGAACGATGGGGATGAAGTAATTTAGACAATTTTTGGCTGGTATCTTCTGATGTTTTTTTATTCGTGACTAAACCAGGGTTTGCCTTCAAGTAAGAGAAGATGAGGTCGAAGATGACACACAAGGGCTAAGGAGGCCCTAGCTCTTCATAAAATATTGCCGGAACACGTCATTGCACGGAGCGATTACATTTTAGCCTGAACTAAAGTGTGATTATTATTTTTCTTTTTATGGCTATTTCGATGTTAAAAATATTTGACATTTTCACTTCGCAAAAGAAACAGGTAAAGATAATTACTTAAATAGTTCCCTCGGCTAATTTATTTAATAGTCAATGGAATGGATTTTAGGGTAAGTAATAATTTTTGTTATATCTCTTAAATTGTCAAAACGTGATATTTTTTCGTGTTTATCTTTCGTTTTCGATATCTTGTGTTGATTATGATATGCGTGACAAAAACAGCTTCAAAATTAAATTTTTTCGATGGAATTAATAGAGTCTTGCATTAAACATTTTAACTCCTTCCGTACTTTTTATCTTTGTAAGGCTATAGCACCCTTTATTTACACGAAATATCTCAAAAGTTAAAACGCCTCGTCACGTGATTACCCACCATCAAAGGTAAGGAAGCTTTAAAACCATTTTTTTATTAGGAGCACGTTCCATTTCAGAAAAAAAACTAATTTCCTTCCTTCAAATAGAGTTTTACTTTTGAAAATGGAAACCAATTTTGTATAAAATGTAGTTTATAAATGAGTAATTCTTTTATATTAACGCTTAGATGAACGTAACCAATATTTAATTATTCAATCTATTTTTTATAGTAAAAAAAACCTACACAAACTCATAACATACATAAGTGCAATTTATTTATAATCTCATTTACTTGTTACTTCACTTATGTATATTAAAGATTGTTGCACTGCTGGTAGATTCATTAGAAAATACGATGTTTTAAGTTGATAATATTCGAAGATCCACGTGAAGAGCTACCAAACCGAAAATTAGGGCTCCTAGTCCGCAAGTTATAATGATGTAATAATATACTGAACCTTTACAAGTTATAAGTGTGTTTATTCTGATCTTTTGCCAAATACTATTATAGTTGATGGACATGAGCCGCTATCTTTTAATCGTAAAGCTGTATAATTTTTTTTAACCAACTGATTCAAAGTAATCGAATGGAAAATTACGGGAACATAACTGATACAATCAATTGAGGTAGAACTGTCACGAATATCATTTCAACTATCTCAAAAATTTTACTTTAACTATGAGGTCCTTACATATGAAATTGGCGTTTTGTATGGAAGGAATAAAAGTCGTTTATTTTTTTAATATATTTATTTTTATTTATTTATTTATTTACACTTCAGTATACAGTACAGATAGTAAATGATAAAAAAAAAGAACAGTGTGTTGTGTAAGTACTACTAGGCGGTCTTATCGCTGACGAGCGATTTCTTACAGACAACCATGCTTGTGGAAACAATATAAAAATAATGTATTAACAAATTCTTAATACTTAAAAAAAATACAAATCACACAAACATTTCAAAAAAAAAAAAAACATAACGAGTAAAACGAAAAAAGAAATGCTAATTATTGCATTATACCTAATTAAACATAAAACCTTAATATATTAAATTATCATACATACATACTAATATAATAAATATAATACATAGATTAATAAACGATGTAATAAACATAATGAATATAATTAACATACTACATAAATATTACAATAGGTACTTCTTTATGGTTGTATTTGACTCAGATAATGACTTTTTAATTTAATTTTAAAAGAATTTAAAGATGAAGCAGATTTAATAGCAATGGGAAGATGATTCCAAAGTGATACTGCTCGAACCGCAAAAGATTGGTTGTAACAATGCGTTAAATGTGAAGGGGTGGAGAGCATCAAGTTGTCGGTGGAGCGTAGGTGTCTCTCGTGATTCTCGTGTCGGTATCGGAAGTGGTCACCAAGGTAGCTCGGAACTACAGGATTAAACAGCACCCGGTACAGTAAAGAAAGAACATGAGTATCCCGGCGAAGACGAATCGGAAGCAACTTGAGTTTAGCACGGAATTCGGAGATATGATCATATTTACGTAGACCAAATATGAAACGTATACATAGATTTTGAAGCCGTTCAAGTTTATTTAAGAGTTATTCTGTAAGATCAAGATAGCTGACATCGGCGTAATCGAGAATGGAAAGTAAGACGGTATGTGCTAATGATATTTTGGTAGGTATTGGCAAAAGATTGCGCAAGCGTTTAAGTGAGTGATTGACAGCAAACATCTTCCTACTCACTGTGTCAATTTGTGGTTTCCAGGATAAGGTCTTGTCGAATGTTATGCCCAAATTTTTCACGGTGTCACTGTACGGAATTTTCACACCATCAAATATAATAGGTGGAATAGCTCTGTTAGTTATTTTGTTAATCATGCCCGTGCTACCAATTATGATGGCTTGTGATTTTGCTGGGTTAACTGTAAGCCCATGAGAGGAACTCCAATGTGAAATTCGAGCTAAATCATCATTGATTTGCTGTACAGCAACAGTCATTTCGTCGAGAGAACTATGAGTATATATCTGCAAATCGTCTGCATACATGTGGTAGGAAGAAGTTAAATTCTGTGATATTGAGTTTATAAAAATTGAAAAGAGGAGAGGAGACAACACGCCACCCTGCGGGACACCAGTTTCGAGTTGGATCCAAGATGAAGAAGCATCGTCCATGTTAATACGTTGCCGGCGTCCATGCAGGTAAGTATGAAACCACTCAATTCCTGATGGAGATATGTTAAGAGAGCGCAAAATTACCAGTAAAATATCAAAGTCGACAGTATTAAATGCATTACTAAAGTCTAGTAAAGTTAATAGCGTGATTTGTTTGAGTTCTTTAGCTTTGCGAATGTCTTCTGATATTCTAACTAGGGCTATAACAGTACTATGACCAAGTCGAAAACCAGATTGGAGGGGATTAAGAATATTATTTTTATTTAAAAATAATGATAACTGTTGATGGATAAGACGCTCAAGTACTTTGGACAGAAATGGTAATATAGAAATAGGTCGGAAATCGCTATAGGTCTGAGGAGAGGCTTTTTTAGGGAGAAGAATTACATGAGCGTCTTTCCATAATTTTGGGAAAGTGTTGGTGGTGACAGATTTGTTGAAAATTGCAGTAATAAAGGGAAGCAGGAAATCAAGAAGGAGGACAATCATTTTTCGACTTATACCGTCACAGCCTACTGCATTTGAGTTAATGGAGTTTATTGCTTTCCTAACATCACATTCAGAGAATTTTAATAAAGAAAAAGGAATATAACTGGGTGTAGGCGAAGATGAAATGTGATTTAATGTAGAAGACTTAATCTGGGCGTTCATAAGACCAGCAGAAGAGAAATGGCTATTTAAAAGGTTTATATCAATATGTTTTGGGACCTCGTTATTTTTAGCCTTTCCTACACCCAAAGTCTTTAAGAATCTCCAGACTTTAGCTGGGTTCTCATTTGTGACTGATTCGTGAATATGGCGTCGTTGTGCATCCCTACACATAGTATTGCAGCGATTTCGCAGTTCTCGATATTTGTCACAGTTAGTTTGACTGGGTTCCTTTTTATACCGCAAACGTGCTCGATTTCGTTTCTTCATGAGCAATTTGATTTCATCCGAAAGCCAGGGAGCAGGAAGATGTTTGATTTTCACAGGTCTTATGGGGGCATGGCGGTCATAAAGTTGAGTCAGTAAAGAATTAAAAACATCCAACATTGTATCTACAGTCTCAGCATTTACAACTTCGTGCCAGTCCATTTTGTAAGCATCCTCTAACAAATTATTTACATCAATACCACCAAAATTTCGTTGCAGAAGGATTCTCGGCTTGGCTTTAGGGGGGCGAATCTTGTAAGATAGGAAAAGTAAATCATGATAAGAAAAGGCGTCAGCATCTAGTTGTCCATATTTATGAACATGGTCCTTGGAAGAGACTACGATAAGGTCTAGAAGAGATGGGATAGAGTTAGGAAAATGGTGTGTTGCATTCAAAGGCAAAATATTTAGATTACAGGAGTTTATGACTGAATGTAGTTTATCTGCCCGGTTATTGTTTTTTAATAAGCAGGTATTAAAGTCTCCCATGATAATTGTGTGCGCAAATTGGGGTACCAGCTGTTCAAATAAATTTTCTAGACTAGAAAATTAGTTACGTGTGGATGGAGGGGAGTAAACGACACCTAGTAGTACCTTTGTAAGACCGAGCGAAATTTCAATAAGGAGATATTCGGCTTCCTCAGAGTTAACTGACTTGTGTGACGATGCCTTGACCACCTTGTACGGGATATGAGAACGTAGATAAATTGCAGTCCCTCCTCCAGTTCGACCAAGGCGATCGTTGCGTATCAGTTGGAAACCGGGCAGGGAAAAAGATGCTGACGGGAGACAGGGTTTCAGCCATGACTCAGAAATTAGTATGGCATGAACTCCCTTACAGTCGAAAGATGCCAGCAAGTCAGGATAGTGTGCTGGGATACTTTGCGCATTTAAGTGAATGACGTTAAAATTTTTCAGTAAGCCTGAGAAATGAGATTCAATTTGGGAGGAAAGAGGAATTGATGAACTGTAATAACTTCCGGAGCTGTCTAAATCTGTAGATGAGCACGAGACAAAATCAGGAAAAGTATCAACACCAAAAGAAGTATTCATGATAAATAAGTATATAAAAAATTAAATATATATAAATACGAATAAAACTAAAAAATAATGATATTAAAAATAATTATAAATATAAATAATAAAATTGAACCAAATCTTTGGGAGCAACCCACCAGCATTAAAATTATTGTAGAAAATAAATCTTAATGGACTATTTAACAATGAAAAGAAATTAAAAAAAAACATGTAAAACTAAACGATAGCGTATCAAATACATAATTTTAGCCAACCAAAAATTGTGAAAAAAAAAAACAAGACTGCTTAAGTCAACGTCACGCTCAATCCCTATTGTCAGTGTCATTTAGAAATGACAATCGATGATTGGAATGCATAATACAGGCAGATAAAAATATGGCGGACCACTTATGTGCAAACAATGAAATTTACATAAAAGTATACACTATTATAATAATTAATTGGAACCATCATACCGGCTAACCAGATTATTTACGAACTGGACGTCTTCTGGTTCCGATCGCAGTTTTCTCCGATCCAGGCTTAATATTTTGTGTTGGTGAGCGAGTTGGCGCAACTTCTTGTTCGGGGATTCGGTGCAAGTCCGATTCAACAATCACCCTATATCGAATGCCATCATAGCCCAATAATATATTTATTTACTCAAAGTATGATCCATTGCTATCTAATCACTTCTGCCATCTCATAGGTAGTTCATTTACGCCTTTCTAAAAAAAACATTAGGACGGGAATCGATAAAATCTTTGAAGGCGGTTTAGACTGCCTCATCGGAGTTGAATTTCTTCCCCTGCAAAAAGTTATCTAAATTTCTAAAAAAATGGTAGTCTATTGGAGCAAGAGTACGGTGCATGTCTTAAACATTCCAATTGAATTGAAGCTCCTTTAATTTGGTAGCAGCATGTTCTGCAGTGTGTGGTCTTGCGTTGTCCTGAAGCAGCAGTGGCCTTGTGCGATTGACCAGTCTCGGTTGTTTAGCAGCTAGTTTATCCATCATTATTTGGATCTGAATACACCTTGAACTTGTTATCAAAATATTTTAAATAGTTACCAAAAAAATTTACATTTGGCGGAAGGTGAGCTAGCTATCTATACACGATTGCTGTGATTAGCCCCTGTTTCATCACAAGAAGATGCACTGGGATTGAAGTAATTGACAAGCTAGTGAATAAATAAATCAGTTTTGTAAAAAAAACACACTGATATTTTATTCTGTAAGCAAATTAGTGTTATAATTAATTTGTAATAAACATTTGCACGCTGAGTCTCAGCAGAAATTGTTGATCCACACAACATATTTAACCAACTTTTGTACACACTTTCATTCAAATAAATATGATTTGATTTGAGTGTGCACCAAAGAATTGATTTTTTTTTTTTATAAGTGACTAAACCCGCGTTTGACCTCAATCTCACCTGATGGTAAGTGACGATGAGGTCGAAGATGAAAGCACACGGGTTTAGGAAGGAACTGGCTCTTTATACAATATTGCCGGAACACATTACCGCCGGAGCGGTAACATTTGGCGGCAGACTTTATATAAAGGGTGGTCGCTAGCCAGGCGGACCCAGAAGGGATTCTACCACCAAGCAAACCTAATTATAAAGTCTAGATCAAACGTACAGTGACGATACGGATCTTTGTAAACTACTAGTACTAGCATGAATGTCAAAGTCGTGTTTCTGGTGTCGCTGTTGTCAATCAAACGGTTGTTGGTGGTTTTGGATATTGACATTTTGGAATTTTCGTATTTGAAAATAAATAAAAAAATTAAAATTATGGAATTTTCATAATCAATGTAGGAAACAGCGATACCAGTGACTGACGATTCATTCCATATAGAGTTACTGGATTCAGATTTTGATTACAATGAATAAAGATAATTATTTTTTTTGTTGTTTTATTTTTAAACCTGATTATATTTAAACCTATCATTTTAATAATATATTTCTCAGCAAAAAGTAGGACAGTACTAATTTTGTTATTGTATATGATACTTATAAAAAAATTAATCAAGTACCAAGTTTTTTTAATCCATGAATTTCGCACTATTATCGGGGTTACCATGATGATTTTACTAATTGAAATTATTGAGTACATCAATAATTTCAAGGAGTATGTGAATTATTTATTATGTCGAGATTTTGGTTTACATCGAATCCGCAAGCGGTTTTCAATATTTGTCTCTCCTTTAGACTGATTATAAACACGATTTTCATTTTTGAGAAATTTGTCGACAACACGATCCACGACTTTTGGAATTTCTCGAAAATTCAGATTAGACTAACTATAGATTCGCGTGCAGTCTGAAATTCAAATATAATTTATTTTAAAGTCATGTTACTACATTGGTTGAAAAGTTCGCGGCCTGGCCATTAAAAAAAAACTTTTGTTATTTTTTCTGCCGTCATTTTGAACTGTCATTATTCAATTGTCAGCCCGCGAATTTTCAATTTGATATCTTGTTTAAATAAAATTTTACGAACAATATAAATACATGTGTAGAACAAATATTCACTAATGGAGAAATTTGAACAACGTGCTGTGATTAAATATTTGTTTAAAAAAAGATTAACACCAAAGGAGATCCATGATGACATGCAAACAACATTAGGGGAATCTGCCCCGTCTTATACCACTGTGAAAAAATGGGTTGCAGAATTTAAACGTGGACGAGAGAACATCGAAGATGACCCTCGCTCCGGCAGGCCAATGACGTCTACGACCGAAGAAAACATCAATAAAGTGTGTGATCTCATATTGAAAGACCGTAGATTGACTACAGAGAAATTGCAGACACTATAGGCATCTCATATGAACGAACGCAAAACATCATTGTCCATGAACTCGGCTTTTCTAAGGTTTCGGCTAGGTGGGTCCCCAGATTGCTTTCAGTAGAGCAAAAGCGAATTCGACTCACGATTTCTCGCGACTGTTTGGAGATGTTCGAGGCTGATCCACAAGGTTTTCTTGACAGATTTGTGACAATGGATGAAACCTGGGTTCACCACTATACCCGAGAATCAAAACAACAATCTAAACAATGGAAAAAATCAGGTGAACCAACTCCGAAAAAAGCAAAGGCAATTCTGTCGGCTGGCAAGGTGATGGCATCGGTTTTTTGGGATGCTAAGGGTTTCATTATGGTGGACTACCTTCCAAGGGCGAAACAATAAACTCTGCGTACTATAGCACCCTTCCGCCGTTTACGTGAAGAAATTAAACAGAAACGCCCAGGATTACTGAGAAAGAAAGTGTTGTTTCACCAGGACAACGCCCGAGTCCACACGTCTGTCGAGTCTATGGCTCAAATTCGTGATTGTGGTTTCGAATTGTTGCCACATCCAGCTTATTCTCCTGATTTGGCACCTTCGGACTTTCATCTGTTTCCAAACCTTAAAAAAAAACACCTCGGTGGGCAGAAATTTTTAACGAATGAAGAGGTCGAAGCTGCTGTTAACCTGTATTTTGAAGACCTTGAGGAATCTTTTTTTAAAACAGGTATGGAAGCTCTGTAAAGCAGATGGAAGAAGTGCATAGAGCTAAATGGAGATTACGTCGAAAAATATAAATATTTTTGTATGTACTTTATTCTGTTTTCTTGACTAGGCCGCGAACTTTTCAATCCACCCTCGTATTTTAAAATATATTTTTTTGAGAGTCGTTCTTATCATCATCCAACCAAAATAAAACAAAACATTTCAAAAACACCACTATCGTACAACACTGAATTTGCAACCCATTATTAATTTCACATTCAAAACCCACTCAACAGAACAGTAAGTTAATTTCAGCTACCACTGCTCATTATTTAATTTTCAAAGTCCCGTCGTCATCTAGCTTTCGTAACAGTAATTACACAACTAATTGCAAGAAGTGCAGTCTGCTGGAAACCTGTGATAACCGAGCGAAATGACAGGGCTCGTTGACCAAGGAATTCCGGGGTAAATGTTACTCCTAATTAGGGGGGGATAGCTTTGTGATAAGTTACTTTGAAAGTTTTAAAACTGGAATACAAGAAAGCGAATTTGGTTTTTGAAGGGCATTACCAGCAGGGCTATTCTCCTAAACAACGAGTCGAGTTTATCGATGCAACAGCGATGCATCATCTTTACGACCGGCTGGTGTAGTGGTAACATACATTGCCTTCTATGCCAGAGGTCCTGGGTTCGAATCCCGGCGACGGCGGATATTTGAGTGATGAACACAGATGTTGGCCGTCAAGTCATGGATGTTTATATTTTTATTTAAGTTTATTCTAATAAAAAATATGTATTCAATATGTATGTTTATATATTTCTTAAGTATAACAGTTATCTAGTATCCATAACACAAGTTCTTTGTGGGACACTCACACAAGTTGTGTGAGTGTCAGAAATATTTATTTATTATTATTTATTTATAGGTTTTGGTATTCTGCTAAATGTAACATATGTGAGCTTGACGACGAAGTGTTTGCTATCAGATTACATAAAGTGGAGCCATGTATGAACCACCGTGTATTTAAAGACAACGAAACATCGAGATAAAGTCCAATTAAAATATGTTTTATTTCAGGTAGTATACTTCAAATGTGCAAAGGGAGCCATTCTTTATGGTTCTTTGCAAGTTTAGTTATCTACCTCATAATTATAACATCATGCCTGTATACCTTATGGGGTAGGCAGAACACCAGAGGTTATAAGACCATCTGGTGTGACGTTTGACGTGTGACTGTACAACATTATCAAATTGTGTATTTGATATAAAATCATTTGTACGTTAATAAATAATGTTAATTTAATGTAAGCATAAATATATTAAATTTAGGGGTTGGTAATTGAATAGAACCCTCTGTAATTCACCCTGCCTGCCTTTATAGACGGGCATGTAAAGAAATGTGGTCCCAAGATTCACGTGATTAACAAACGGACAAACAATCCTAAACCATTAAAAAAAAAACAATTCAGTAATAAAACTTCGTAAAAATAAAAAAGACAATATAACATCTGTAAAAAAGTTTATAGTTTTCAATCATAGCCCATCCGTATTCACGACAGAGCCTCAAATAAAGTCCAATTGAGAAATATAAGTTTGAATCCCAATTTAATTTGAAGTGTCTACATCATTTGAATTGCGTGACTATTCTGGTTTTGATGGCATTCGGCAGTGAGTGAGCAATTTGCTCGGACCCTCATTGGTATAGATTTGACGTGAGTACCTATCGCCGTTTGGGGATTCATTCCACTTTGATCTTAATTATTTTACTTGTGATTTAGTTGTAACGCCAGGAGGGCCTTGATCTTCTCACAATATCAATTTGAGCAGAAATATAATGAAACAACTAAGAATATTTCTAATTTAAGCGATCCGTCGAAAACTACGGTGCGCTGGTCACTCTCGTCAACAACAAGATAGCTCCCCGCTCCCATAGACACGACGTTCCGCCAGAGCGACTGACCAATCAAAACCATCAGTCACTCTATTTTATCTCTATGATTTATCTTATCTATGGCTTTCTCTATGAACGCGCCGACACGGCCAGACTGACATGCGACCGTCCTCGGGCGCTAAAAGTTGGTAATCTGCAACAAACAGTTCAGAATCCTCTATACGCTCGTTCATCCTGACATATCGATAGCATCTAGTCAGAACTTGTGAAGCCAAACCAAATGGATGTCACATTCTGAACTAGGATCGACTTCTCAAACCATCTAGTGAGGGCCGATGAATCCGCACATATGGATGTCATCTCCTCCACTAGGATAAACCACATAAAACCATCTAGTGTAGCCTGATGAATCCGACACTATGGATGTCATCTCCTCCACTAGGATAAAGTTGCTATATCAAACGCAATTTAAAAGTAACATTAAGCGTTGACGGACAAGCCAATCCTCAGTAGGATGTGACCCGGACGACGCATTTTCGTCTTACCGACATCGACATCAAAGACAAGCCACTCCTTGACTTGGACGACATTACGTCTGATGCCCCATAGACAAGCAAGCCCTGCGGAAGGGTCTAACTCGGACGACAACTTACGTCTAAACCACATTGACAAGCCAACTCAGTTCGACTCGGACGACAAAATTCGTCTTACCATCATCTGCAAAACATCTAGAACAAGTCAGTCAACTTACAGGACTCTGACTCGGACAACGTCATTCGTCTTACCATCATCTGCAAAACATCCAGAACAAGTCAGTCAACTTAAAGGACTCTGACTCGGACGACATCATTCGTCTTACCATCATTGACAAGCTATCACTAGTAGACGTAATGTTACTGTCGTACAACTATAACTGTCTCAGAATCAAAAAGCGTGTGTCCTTTCGACCACTCATGAACCGGACGACACCTTTTTTAATCACTTAACAAACAATGCAGTCTTTATCGGCATGTCCTATCTTTAGAATCACACATCATCAATTTGGATCGGACGGGTGAGTCCTTTCGACCAGCCACACGTGCATGGCCAGGACGACACTGTCCTTTCGACCAAATGAACAATTAAGGTTGGACCGGATGAATGTGTCCCTTCAACCAGCCGCTATCAGCTGCATGGCCCAGACGACATTATCCCTTCGACCACCTTCCACACACGACATTACCCGATGACTCTTCTCACTCAATGTGCCAACATAGTTTAATAGACTTCATGCAAACAATGCTTACAGATAACACCTACCTATAATAACAGGGTCCGCAAGGCAAGAGCCTGGTACTACATGAAATGTCAAGAGTTTTATAAAATTTCCAAGATTAACCTCACTCGAAATCTGTGACGTAGATTTTATTTCATCACCGCCAATGCCCGTAAGATACACAATATCATTGTGCACAGTACCTGGGAACTTACTAGAAAAGCTCTCTTTTATCAACGAGCAAGACGACCAGCTATCAAACAAAATGGAACAGACTCACCGGAAGACGTTTCCATAGCGCCCCTGGAAGGGCGGTGCTCGCAATGATGAACCTCCCTGACCGTAGCCCCGTCTACTGCATTCCCTCTCTATGGGCAGCTAATTGCGACATGCCCCCTTTATCCACACGAACAACAGGATACAGACGATCCACTCTCCGTTGCACGTGATGAACTCGGCCAAGTGTCTTGCATTTTAAATCCCGATTCGTCTCGACGCTTCCAGCATTCGGCGAAACGACGTCCCGTGATACCATAGAAGTTACATCTGCCACCAAATCTTTCATCATTCCGGAATCGCTTGGATTCAGGTTTATTGCTCTCAGCACTGTCTGACCGGCGTTTAAGAGAAACACGTCCCAGTATTTGAAATATTTGGATACGAGTCGTGATGTTATGAGCACTGAGTTCGCGACTGCTTCCTCAGGCATAAAATCTAAGGGCAGCTTCCGATGCAGATTCTTTGCCAAGTTGAAATCGTAAAATTTCATCAAAACAATCTTGGAATAATTTTGGTTTCGAAAACTTTGCTAGAAGTGCTTGCTTAACAACGCTCGAATTCATTTAAGTTTAATTTAGTGATACACGCAGCAGCTCGACCTTTTAAAGTACTGGTAAGAGCCATGAGTAGGTCTATTCAATCCAAATATTTCTTCTCTATGATAGCTTCGGTTATTTTGCACCAACGCTCTATATCAGCGTCTGGATCAAACGGTAGCGATTGCGTAGTATGACTAATACTCCCGGTTGGTGTGGGCTGTGCCGCAAGGATTCGAGACAATAGCTTCTCCATATTGCTGAATAATTTTTTGGGCGTCTGTTTCTATGGTTTGGTTCTCGTTTTGTGCTCCAGGTAATCCCACTTCTGATGTAACGCCAGGAGGGCCTTGATCTTCTCACAATATCAATTTGAGCAGAAATATAATGAAACAACTAAGAATATTTCTAATTTAAGCGATCCGTCGGAAACTACGGTGCGCTGGTCACTCTCGTCAACAACAAGATAGCTCCCCGCTCCCATAGACACGACGTTCCGCCAGAGCGACTGACCAATCAAAACCATCAGTCACTCTATTTTATCTCTATGATTTATCTTATCTATGGCTTTCTCTATGAACGCGCCGACATAGTAATTATGCAGAATGCAATATTTGTTTGTTTTGGTTTTACTTTCACGTTTGATTGAGAAACGATGGTATTTTTCAACCAGCCGACTTCCAAAAGGAGGAGGTACTCAATTCGTGTGTATGTTTTTTTTTGTCCTTGTGACACAATTGTTTGGTCAATTATGAATCGGTTTTAATATTCTTGTTTCGTATAGTAGGGGATATTTCAGAAATAGTCCTATGTACAGAAGGCAGCACATCAAGCGTTACAAATCTGTCACAAAAAATTACTTGAATCTGATCTCTATGCTCTCGACATTAAGTTGAAATTGGTTGGAGCATATGGACAGGTAATGTAACGCTTGATCTGCACCTTCTGTACATTTTACCGAAATCGATGGATGAAATCGATTCATGAAAATTTTTAAATTAAAAAAGAAAATGTATGATTACGGAGAATAGACAGCCTTATACCTACTTCAGACAAAGTTTTGGACGTGAAGTCAGTTTTCAAATGCTCTGCATTCGTTGATGATTATGTAGAATGCGTTTTAAAAAAGGTTTAGAAAAGCACTGGCTTTTCATAGAACATTACCGGAACACATCACCACCAAAGTGTTGATATCTAGTTTCCGATATTTTATGAATTGGGTTCTCTAAATAGACATTGCCCGGAATAGTTGCCTTTTCATCAACATTATCAACAGCCGTAGAAGTCTACTGCTGGACAAGGTTCTCCACGTCGCTCGGTCCCGCGCCGCCCTCATCCATCGTTTTACGTTGCCTCTTACGATTTACTTATCAAGGGTAAGTAAGGCTTTATCAAGACGATCTTAAGCGGGCAACACTATATCAATTCCAAAGTTACCATAATCCAAATATGTCATAATTCCTGTAGAATTTACTAAGTGGTCTGTTTCTATTAATAAACGAGTCGTAAGAGCCAAGAATGGGAACATAACCTTCGCACAGTGAAATTAATCTTTTCCAGATAGTGAAACCTATTTATATTAAGTCAATAGCATATTAGCACTATTAATGGTTACATATGGTAATATCGAATTTTCGTATTACGAATTTCACTATCCCGAAAAAGTTTTGCCACTATTTGACATATTGCTGTTTCAAAAATTCAAAAATCCTTTTTTCAAATTCTATGTTTTGAAATCTTAATCAAAAGTTAAAAAATATATTAATGAATTACTGATAGACGTTTCCTTTATTATAAAACACAAATATTACAATATTTCAAAAAGAAACAAAGTAATTTTAGATCATTATTCTTCATGGTATCAATTTATAAATGAAACGTCTCCGGCGCTTCGGTTAAGTTTTCCACTGACACGACTTTGAGTCACGAATTGAGCCACGTGTGCCGTACGCGCGTACCATACGGACGTACGGTGCGCACATCGACACGCGTGACGCAGCGTTGACTCTATGGACCTCAAAAGTACAAAATGAATATATAAACAAGAAGATAAATTACCAGGTTAGCTACTCAAGTGCTAATTTCTAAAGATGTTATCAATATACTAAGCTCTATTACCAAGCTTAGTAACAACGGAACAAAGTTTTATAATTCAATTTGCTGACAGGATCAAACAAACTTCTACAAATTTAATCTAGTATCAGAAACGTTTCAATAATCCTTTAAACATCCTTGCAATTATACCCAAAGGCCTATTTTTGCTATTTATCATCCGCTGAACCATGTTTTCGTATCTGTTTCAAAACATTAGAAGGATCTCTAATCGTTTTCAGATAACAGTACTAAAATGTCCAATCGTCGAATTTTCCGCCTTCTCAACTAAAATTCTATTGCTGACCAAACTGTGGAAATACCTTACTACTATAAGAAGTTTATCCAACTAACAACGGTCCGCTGCGTTTGGATATTCTCGAGGTGATTGACCCTGGAGTTAATGTACTCCGGTTCCTTACAGTTCAATAGACAGTACATTTTATATTTTCCCCAAAATATTTACCGAAGGAAAGAAAGAAAATTAAATTTGCTGTTGTAAGCAAAGCGTATTTTTTGTACATTCAGTTTCATTATATTTTTCTGTTTATAATCTTTTGTATTCTGGAATTGGAGAAAGCAGCTTTAGAATACTTTTTGTTATTTATGTTACAAGTTGTAATATGATTTGTTTATAATTTGAGGCTAATTTAACGCTGCCCTATCCAGTATTTTCTAGGGACTCACGTGAAGCCTACGCGCGGGGTGCGGGAGGGGTAAGCGGTGGGTTATGGCCAATCATAGCCAAACAGGCGATGGCATTAGTCACCTAGTAGCGAGTAGTAAAAACCGGTTGAAACATAAGGAAATATTGAAATATATGAAATATTCACATGATCATCAAAAAAGTTCAGCTATACTTTACTAGGTGGCTCTAGTTTTTTAACGAAATTTCATACGTTCCAAATCTGTCAGAAAAAACCGCGAAATAAAAGTATTTCTACTTGACGCTAGATAGCGCAACCTTTTTTCACGGCATAAATATCACCTAGGCAACAAATAACAATCTGGAATTTTGGACATAAATAATTGGAAAACAAACAATTTGTAAAAAATAATTATGAATGAAATTATCTTCGTGGTAAGTTAATTTTATTTGGATTGTCAATGTAATTCCTTTATAAAAGTATAGAAAACTAAATTTTACATCCAGAAACAATGGAGGATTTAATTTTTTTTTAATATCTACGCGTGTAAATACTTCACAGAAGTCAGCGACGAACTGACGCCAGTGCCTCTAGCGAGGAATAGCTTGGACTAAAGGCTGTGACGTCAGGACAACCCTAATTGAAGCTGTGCAACTTTGCTTACAGCAGCTCTACTGTGTATCTGCTTTGTGAATTTAACACATATGTACCTACATACATAACCTCACGTTTGTCTCCCTTGGGCGTAGGCAGAGACAAGGGAACACCTTTCTTTTCACACTCTTTTGCTTCTTCCACGTTCATTAATCTTTTCGTAATTGACCGCCGGGTACGGAAGCTTTTCAATAGCCCTTTCTTAAATGTGCATTCACTCATCCTTTCCAAATATCCGATCCACCGTAGCATATTCTTTTCAATCTTATTCTCATCTTATCATCTTTTGGATTTAACAAATCAATATTCTTAAGGCGGGTAAATTACATAATTAGTTTACTTAAGCGTATTAGTACACAGTGTTTAACAATGTGTATCCTATATATGGAACACATTGTTAAACACTTCTTTCTGGATTTGTTTCAGTTTAGATATTTTCCAAAATATGACAACGTGTATATATTATTGCTCATGACTGATTGCAAAACATAGGCTAATTTTTATCTCAAAGAAAAAAGATTGAACGATTTTATTTATCCGCAAAGTTTTAGATATTTAGTTTTATTAGTATAAAAACCTCTTCAGCTTCATTCTACTCGTATTATTATAGATTTAAGCTCAACACGTTTCGATGCCTACACAGACTTCATGAACATATGAATTAATTTTCATACAGCTACATAACGCGTTACCGTTATGACTTATTATAAATACCGAAATATACCAGTATTTCATGAGCACAAACAAAACGCAACAAGCTAGTGCATGATTCAGGGAGCGCAGCTCTATTCGCTCCTCTTTACAATAGTTTTGGTATCCATGCTACATCAAGCAAAACTGAATTACTTCGTATCCAATAGCTTCCCTTTCCCCGTACTGCAATCGGTAACAAATTGTATTTAATTACATCTAGAAATCTTTATAATTAGGTAAAACCTACATTTCCGTAGGCTTTTAATTCGGTAGCCGAAACAAACCATAACCTATTCTTTATTTTGACTGAGGCTCGATTTTTCAATGGTTAGATTATGAAAGTTATCTAATGAATAACCCTTTCCCGACGTCTTTAAAGTTATTGTCATTCTATGTTATTTTCATACAATTTTTAAACAATTACTTATTTTTATAAACTCGTAGATACCTTTTATCAGACTATTTAAAAATCGGTCCTTAAGCAATTATTTTCTAAAAAAAATTATCAAGAATCTCTCATATGTCATTCTGAACTTGTTCTGTATTGATCCTGAAAACTACGCTTGGCACAATGTACACGGAGCCGTAGCTTCATAGACGCGTATTCGTCATTATACGCTTGGTGTACACCTGCTTGCAGCTTTCATACAAAACTATGATACTCTGTCCACGGAGCGGCGGCGACGCGCTCGCGGCGCGGCGCATGTCATACGCCGGGGCGTACATCGAATGCATGCGCGTGTTACATAGAAAAATACCAGGAACGACTGCTCCATTCTCAAAACTGATTGAAAAGGTACGCTTCCGATACGCCTCGTGGACATATTTCAGTACGCTGGGCTGCTTCCGTATTTTGAAGCGTCTATGAAGCTACGCCTCCGTGGACAGTGTGTCTTAGGGCACGTTTGAGGACAGACGGCGCGTCGCGCGGGGCTTCCTGGGTTTTTAATACATCGCCGACTTTACAAAGGAACTCTCCGCTGGCTTAGAGTAAAGCCGGCGATGCAGC
Organism: Stenoptilia bipunctidactyla; assembly: GCA_944452665.1. Taxonomy (NCBI): domain Eukaryota; kingdom Metazoa; phylum Arthropoda; class Insecta; order Lepidoptera; family Pterophoridae; genus Stenoptilia; species Stenoptilia bipunctidactyla. Next base: position 14,977,201 of record OX101734.1, on the reverse strand, counting down.
GATGTAAAGAAAACCCGCTCGACGCTCCGCCTCTACTTAAACGTGCCCTTAACGAGATTAAACAAAATTCTTAATGATAAAGCTTCGTCTCGCCAAAATTACCTGTTATCACATCATGTATAGTTTAATATATTTAATGCGATAAAGCTGCCCACTGTTGGAAAAAGGACTATGTGAGCAGCATCATTTCCTTTTATTTACAAAAATTGAGTTATTTTATGAGTGACCACCATTTTTTGGCCCCTTTGACTTCTAAGACTTGCAATATTTGACCCGAATACTTACTTTTGTGATAACAAAGACGTCAGAAAATATCGAGAAATCAAATGACTAAAAAACACGTGAAATTAGGTAACCGCAGCTAGAGAGATTCGGTCTTACTTTATTAAATTCTACACATATTTAAAACTAGCTGTTGCGCGCGGTTTTGGCCGCGCAATTTTTGATCCGGGAGAATATTATCGGGATAAAAAAGTACAAACCCTCTCTGCTATTCCAGATTACCTATTCATCCAAATCCGTTGAGCCGTTCTGCCGTAATTGAGGAACAATCATTCATCCATTCCTCCAAACTTTCACATTTATAATGGGTATTTATCATTTATAATATGATGAAACATTAGTAATATAACCTCACCCAAAAATATAAAACATTGATTACTTTAAAATAATGTAGTACCTAATTGCTATCATATCTACCCTTGCTAGGAGTTGAATCCAGGAATCCTTTCATATAAAAAGGCAGCGTTTTTAAATCTAAACTAAGAAGGCTATCAAACTAAATTAATTCGAAAGCAATTATCGAAAAAAAATCTCATTAAATAGATATTATACGCAAGCCTAAGTAGAATCAACCTGTCCTGTGCGAGGTTATTAATTAATTTTCCACCCTATGAGTATAGTACTTCATTTAATTCCATAACTGTAATTCATTACCTTCACGTGTTATATGTAGGGCTTAAGTTAAATAAATAACGACGTTCATTTTTAGTTCAGTTAAAATTTTATCAAGTAGTACTTTACAAAAATTAATTAAGTATGACAGGAAAGGCGAAAAAGACCCCCCGTCTTCCAGCAAAAAGAATGAAAAATTTTAAGTAAGTTCATACCTACTTGTTGTGACATCTAGCCAATACATTAACTGAAGAGTCTGTAACCACCTATCGCTAACAGTATCATGTAATGAAAAAATATAGTTTGGTTAGTGTCATAAGATGAGCTTAAAGTTAACGTTTTTGACACCAGTTATTTGAATAACCTAACTTTCAATTTTGTGTAAGAGTGTTACCAGACTAATCGGTCGAATTCGGAGTTTAAATAATCAATCGATCAATTCCATCTGTAGAAGCTGATAGATCATAGGTCTGATAGCTTTAAATGATCGACGGATACCGTTAAATTAACCAATCGATTGTCGTTATCCCGACTGACTATATTCCATCAGTTTCTCTCGAAATGTATCCAGAAGAGGACCTTTTTGAGGAGTTTGGCCTGCAGTCGTCGGCGCGGCGGCGCGGCGGCGCGGCGGCGCGTCTAATCAAACAGCTCGATTGACGACGAATAATCCATTCCACCATCGATCTATGTACTCGATCGACGATCGAACAATCGGTCTGGCAACACCCTAAAGGCACAATAACTAAAAGCAATAATGTGAAAGACCTAATTACAACGATTTTAAGCGTCAGTCACGTCATGGCAGTTTAGTTGGAAGAGCACATGCCCGGAATTTAACCAGACGTGGTTCCTGTTCATGTCAGGCAATTTGAGTTTGTGCTTTTCGTCTTTGAAAAGATATTTAAAAGAAAAGAAAATCCGTATTTGTTCTGATCTCGATAGGATATCAGGATAAAAATGTTACATAGTAGGTATGGTTTAGTATATGTACCTATAATGTGTTGCTTCAGACTTATTCCTTGATCGATATCTGTATAACTTTTAATTTATCCAAAAGGTTAATCTTCAAAGTATTGAATATAAAGTATAGAAATATTTTTGTGATTAAGTTCTCTAAAGAATTAAAGAACTTAATCACAAAAATATTTGTAAACAATTTTATAGAATCTTCTTATCAGACACTACAAATAAGTAAGAATAAATACCTATACTATTTGCTTATATAAAAACACAATACAGCCCAAAGTTTTTACATTATTACAGCAAACATACTTACAGCAATATGATTGTATCCTAAAGTAAACGAAACTTCTCAAATCACTTTATTTGCGTATCTTATTTGTGCCAGCCCTACATGTCATTATTTATTCCAGCTCGTATACATTAATTTAGGCACAGACGGTTTGGATTTGTCCTATATTTGATTCAATTTGTCCTAAATGAGAATAAGTAGTAAGTTCTGTACGTGGTTGGAAAAAGGCTAAGTATTGGAACGCTTTATTATGAATTTGGTATTCGGGTTCGGGTTCGGTTCTTTATTGTGAAATAATCTTTGTATTTTCATGGTTATATCTTTATTGGTAATATTCTGTAGAAATAAAAATAGTGAACATAAATATTTGTGGGCGTAGGAAGAATTTCCCAAAATTTCCACGGGAACAGGAAATATGACTTTTTAATTACTATGAAAAATCTCATTCCTTGAGTTCACTGATGTGAAGCTTGGTAAAAAGGTTATTTAATATGTGTCTGGTTGTTCGTAGTCAATATAAACTAAAATAAAAATTAAACTTAAATTTATGGAAACACACAAGAAATATTTTTTCAACCCTATTTAATTACTATCAAATTAAACAGAGAAAGTAGAGAACAGCTATAGATTAAGGTAGCCGTACAAACAAGCTCGAGCCAGATCCAGTTTGTTTTCGTAACTGGGTATAGAATCAAACACAGTATCTAAATTGAATCGTCTAAACTTTTATTTGAACTAAAATAGTTACTGTTAATGAAAAAACGAAACCCGAAATCGTGTCTTTTCTTAACAATGAAACCTAAGCTAGACAATCAAATAAAAGATGACGAGCGACACCAAAAGGACGTATTAAATCGTGTTTTATAATACGACGCTCTAAAAACGGTTAAAAAGGTTAACTATTTTATTTTAGAGGAACCTTAAAAGGAGTAATTAAAAGGATTTTGTGGAGCAAAGTTTCGAGTTTCTGAATTCACAGCAATGATCTTTTAAGAAGAGTTTTTTGTTTACTGTCCAAACATTTTGTGATAACGGGCTTGATTGTGAATATTTGTAGCTAAATTTCGCTTTCATTATTGACTATCTGACCTTGCGAACTTCGTTCCGCCTTATAGTCGATTGTTAATTTTTTCTGTTTTTTTTTTTATTATGATACCTACTTGATTTAATTTTATTTTCAATTATTCCAAATTAGGTTATATTTTTATTTACAATAACAAGTCGTGGCGCCGTGGTTACTGTGTGTAATCATATGATATCGCAGGTTAAGCAACGTTCGGCGCGGTCGGTACTTGGATGGGTGACCAACGACCATTCATTTTTCACGGCGACTTCCGTGCTTCGGAGGGCACGTTAAGCAGTCAGTCCCGGGTGCTGTATTTTTGTATACAGTAGTCGTTAGGGTTTGTCAGAAGCCGTATCGGCACCCTGAAAATTCTGACATCCACCACCCAGCACTGGGCCAGCTTGGTGGATTATGGCCTAAAAAACCTACTCGTCACCCAGGGGAGAGACTCATACCCTGCAGTGGGCTCATTACAAAGAGTTGTGATGATTACAATAGCTGTATCCGCGATTTGTACCTGTTATGCGCGTGAGCTGCGTAGCTAATGTCCCTTTCCAATCCCCAAACTATCTCTATATGAAAAATAATTTAATTTAAGCACTCCGTTGCGACGTTAAAGACGGTCAAATAAACATACAAACAAACAGACTTTCACAATCATAATAAATGAATTAATAATAGTAGAATTCTACTTTAAATTTAAATACCAATCCAGTATTAGCTTACTACAGTATTTCGGTATGTACAACATTTTTTACCAGTTTACCAAAATTACCAATCGAGCAAGCCACATAAAGCTGACCGTGAGAAACCCCAGCAACAGAGCTCCCTTTTCTTGAATCTATTCCGGCGAATTTTAAAGTCGGATCCTGTGATTTGTTGATGGTCATGGCAAAGCAGACATTAGCAGGGAACTTCTTTTTTAATAAATAAATAAATAAATCTTTATTTCAGACCAGAGTCCATTTTGTTTTAGTTAAGCACTTCTTAACCTATTATTAGTTTTACAAATTCATTTCGATTCACTTTAAACTTGAATGCAGTGCACTTGGGATCACGGGAATGCGAGGTAGGTACAATAACCGTTTCTCTTTTGGAACATTCAGCATATTCTGATGTAAAACATTTATTTGAAATCTGTTGTTTTTTTCCGCCAAAGAACCTTTGACTCCCAACGGAGATGCCCCTAATGGAATCTAAAGATAGGAGGAGATGACTACTCAAAAGTACGACAGGGCTCTGCACGGTGGACACATAAGTGTACTCTTACCCACTAAACACCCCTTGCCAAACTTTTGTCTTACTAGGGACAATCGATCGAGAATATGAAATTGGTCATAAATGCTACGCTGGTTTGTTATCTGATCTCATTGGTGGTTTTAAATGACCTATGTTTTAAGTTGACATAACTGGTGTGCCAACTTTCAAGGTTAGTTTGTGACATGGAAGACCTGAGTGCTTAAGTGAAATCAAGTAAGAATTGAACAGGGTCATGGCCTGCGTCAACTACATTAAATACAGAGATGTACACATAATAGAACTGTACACCACCTCATCTCTTGGAGAAGATTTCCGCAATAGCTCATTTTTAACCGCTGCTTGGTAATTTCTTAGAGTGATAATGGTACCTACGCTCATAAAACCAAGACACTATTTTAGAATCGAATAACAATCAAACAATCGGTATAACTTTTTAGAATCTACACGTACTAGACAAGTTTTTAAGATTATGGTCAGCTCCATACTTTTTTTGTCACAACAGATGATCAAAGGTGACACTATAAAAAAAATTGCCTTAAAACGACAATTTTGAAAATGTTAAACATTAGGAACACCTAAAACTATATAAAAGTTAAGTAAAACTATTTTTTAGGAATATAATGCAGTAGGGATTAAACAAAAATACTTTAATTTCTTATTTCTAAAGTTAAGTAAAACTATTTTTTAGGAATATAATGCAGTAGGGATTAAACAAAAATTCTTAAATTTCATGAAATGGCAGCTAAATGAATGAAAGAATTCGGAAAATTTAAGCCTCTACCATTTTTATATGGCTGAGTATTTCGCCAAAAATATACGATTTTCTTACAGTCGTACATCCGGGCCAACTCCAGATAACGGGTTATCCATTCATTACGACAGACCCTGTATGTATATAGATGATATACCCGCAATATTGGAAATAATAAATAAAATAACTAATAAATAAACTACCCAAACTAACACACCAATTATGTAAACCAAAAGTAGGCTTTGCAAAATAATAATCAACGAATGCAGAGCATTTCAAAAACCAACTTCACGTCAAAACTTTGGCTGAAGTAGAAGGTCTTCAAGGTAATTATCGCAGAGTTCATAAATATTTAAAAAAAAACATGAATACTAAATCGATTGCGATGAAATTTATATGGGACCAATTGTCTTCAAACATATGAAACAAAAATCATTTCACCCAGTCAAAAGTTACGAGGCAACAAATATTAAAAAAAAAACATACATGACGAATTTAGAACCTCCTCCTTTTTTTGAATAATAAATAATAAATAAATAAAATCCCCAGACAATCACACCAACTATATGGCCCCAAAGTAAGCATAGCTTGTGTTATGGGATACCATATAGCGAACTAGTGGGGAACCTAGAATATAAATACATAAATAGATAAACACCCAGACACGCAACATTTTTTTTTCTTGTTCCGTGCGGGGATCGAACCCGCAACCACTGGCGTCTGAGGCAGATAGGTTTACCCCATCGCCAAAGTGGTCGTCAAAAGTTGAAGTTTGTTGATAAGCTTGTGTTAAGAGACCACACAGTAAAACTAAGAGGTATTCTAGTATAATATTTGAATGCAACCATGCACTATGCTTGCTAAAAACACCGGTTGAAATTCCAAAAAAATATTTTCCATTTGATAAATTTACTCTCAAGGAAAATTAAACTTTAATGATAGTCTATTAAGGGATCAAAAATCAGCCACATAAAAGCAGGTTCTCAATCTATAGGAATTTTTATTTAGTATCTAGGTAAATCCGAGCTGCTTCTGTTGAAAGTAAACATTAACTGTGAGAATTAGTTTTGTTGAAAGCTCTTTAATATCCGGTTCCCATCCGTTTTTAATGAAAAAGACCGAGTAGTGAACAGACTTAGTACGGAAATGTTTCAATATTGCTAATGGTGCTTTATTATAACATTGTAACTGAATATAAACACCTGATTTTGTACAGCTTTTGACTAAAAAATTATAACAAATAACGAGTTTGAATTAGCGGCATTTTTTATCTCATAATCATCATCATCATTACAACTCTTTGTAATGAGCCCACTGCAGGGCATGAGTCTCTCCCTGGGTGAGGAGGAGGTATAAGCTATTATCCACCTAGCTCGCCCAGTGCTGGGTGGTGGATGTCAGAATTTTCAGGGCGCTGGAATGGCTTCTGACAAGCCCTAACGACTACTGTATACAAGTATACAGCACCCGGGACCGACTGCTTAACGTGCCTTCCAAAGCAAGGGAGTCGTTGTGAGAAATGAATGTCGGCGGTCACCCATCCAAGTACCGACCGCTTCAAATGTTGAATAACCTGTGATATTGTGTGAAACACACAGTAACCACGGCGCCATGACGACGGCTTGAATCTCATAATGAAAGGCCAAAATAATAAGTGAATTAGGCAGGTTTTTTATTAATATTAGTAGGCACTTTTATAACTCGTTTCAAATATAGAGCAATATTCTTTTTCACTTCAATGTATGTGTGGTTTAACAAAAAGTGTCCTGTAAATGTTTTCATGTTATTTTAGTTAAACTTTTTTCACCTTTGATAAATAAATCTTATTATGCAATGAAACAGAAGTTGAGTATTATTATTATTAGTATAGTTTATTATTCGTGCAGCCTGTGAGTCAGGTACACGTGGAAGGCCTTCAGCGCACTGCGCGTCCAGTACAATAATGCTCTGAGGATCCTGCTGGGACTGCCACGGTTTTGTAGCGCCTCGGCAATGTTTGCAGAAGCTAGAGTTGACGATTTCTATGCCATAATACGGAAGCGTGTTGCGTCTATGTTGCGGCGAGTCCATGGTAGTTCCAACAGCATCCTTATTAATCTCAGTGCAAAAATTGATGGACCTTTCAACATTGGACCGATTTGCTTGTACGCAGAGGCGTGCATATTATAAATTAATAAAATAAAGTAATTAATCTTATATAATTGATTTTAATAATGTATAGTTATAAAATTACCATAAATTCAATAATTAGAATAATACCTACTAACACTAGGTTAAGAAATTGTATTACTAACACACTATGGATCTGGTCCGACGTAAAGATTTATTATTATAAATAAAGATAAAAATAATAATTATTATAAGAGCCACCCGTATTATAAAAACCTCTGAATATGAATACATGGACAACAAAAGCCCATAGTTGTATACTTTAAAAAAAAATATCATAGCTCTGCTTCTTGTCTATGAAATATAGAATACTCTGACTTCAACTGAATGATTCAGTTGAATGATTATACATATGCTTTTAAAAGCAAACGAGAAACAGTACTTTTAAATGTTTCAAGTCGAAGTCATATCACTTAACAAATTTTTCAACGTATTATTATTATTACTCCTTATTACATTACTAGCCACCGCGCGCGGTTTTACCCGCGTAACTTTTGATCCCGTGGGAATTTCGGGATAAAATATAGCCTATAACCTTCCTCAAGAGTTGGGCTATCAAATGCAAAAATATTTTTTCAAATCCCACTTGTAGTTTCTGAGATTAGCGCGTTCAAACAAACAAACTCTTCAGCTTTATATATTAGTACAGATTGATTCCCTTTCTCGACTTACGTCGGTTTAATAAATACCTCGTCCTGTAACCCACAGGAAAAAAGGTATCTGTATATATTACTCCGGATATATTAGTATCGTCATATAATACTAATATATCCGTATTATATTAGTATTATATGACTCCCTGTCACTGCAATAGTCTCTCTCCATCATTATAATACCTCGAAAGTCGAACGTGACATCAGATGGTTTGATGACCTCTGGCGTTCTGCCTACCCCATAAGGGATACAGGCGTGAAGTTATATATGTATGTATGTATATTAGGTACTAATAATATCTACATACAAAATGATTTCACACTTTGTTCAAGCATATAACTTCAGTACTTATTCAAATGGGGGTAACAACCCCTCTCAAAATATACAGGGTGACTGGTGGATCAATTTTAAAATTCAAGGACGTGATAGTTTGAGATCATAAAAAATAAATATTAATTATTTACTGAGTGAACTTAACCGAAAGTTAAAGAATTGATAAAACAACGCATGGTTACATTAGCGTTAGCAGCGATCCGCGTGCCAGGTCACGTGCCGCGATCGACTCAGTTGTATGTGAAGTAAATAGTAATAAAGTATTTATTTATAGGGAATTCTAGTGAAAAATTAAGTACCTAGTTTCATTATGTGGCGTCCTCAGACGTGACCCACAGAGATTGAATATATTAATATCTAATAAACGTGCTTGTAATAATAAAAATTAAGATAAAAGTATGATTAAATATTTGTGACGTGAATGAGTACACGCATATTTTACTATATAAACTATTTTTATTTGTTAATAAATTGTCACTCAAGATGTAATCGTGTCTTGCTTTAAAACCCTTTTCCTGGTCGTAATAATTACATAATTATGATCAGAATCGAGTACAGAGTGCTCTCCCTCAGTATCTAAAATTTGTCACCAGTCACCCTGTATACACGCGCTTTACTACTCTATAAGACAATCGAATTAAGTTGTGAGGGTCAACAAAGAAGAAAAATCTGCCAAGTTGTCCAATATATCGTACAATTTCCATACAAATCTAAGCAACAAGACTCAATTTCATTTAAGTGTATATAGAATACACAAACAGGAAAATTAAGACAAAACATAGAAAAGTTGCCAATTATTGTAGGTTTTCATTTATATCTCGGTAAATTAGTGATTTGCATTCAGCCTGTGAATCCTGCCGAGTTTTATTGTATAGATAAGTTGCTATCTACGCCAAGACTAAGTGATTTATACTCTCAGTAAGGACTAATGAGTTTGATGCTATTCATTTAAAAAGATTTAGTTCTCTGATATCTTGACATATATTTTTTTAATTAATAAGTAGAAATTTTTCCACATGAGACGGGTATTGCTCATTACAACTAATGTAATGAGCCCACTGCTGGGCTATCAGTCTCTCTCCTGGCTGAAGAGGAGGTTTGAGGCCATAATCCACCAAGCTGGCCCAGTGCTACTTGGTGTATTTCAGCATTTACAGCCCAGGTGTTTTCATACAAACCCTAACGACTACTGTATACAAGTATACCAAGTATACAGCACTCGAGAACGCTTGCCTAACATGCCATCTGAAGCACGGAAGTCGTCATGAGAGATTAATGATCGGCAGTCACTTCTCCTAATACCGACCGCGCCCGTGATATCGTAATACGCACGGAGCCATTACGCCACAACGACTTCCAAAATTTAATTTATAGATAATGATTTTTTTCATGTAGTTAATAATGAGTAAAAGAATGCAACACTATAAACCTGTCCTTCTTGAAATTTCAGTAACAACAATTTTCTGTCCAAAAATTGGCATGATAAAGCCTATGCAAAATGTCAATTACATATTTTATCTCCAAGTTGTCCAAATGTCAATTACATTAATACACGTAAAGAGCGGTTTAAGAGGCCTTAAATTCAGTCTCATCGGGCCAATATGCAAACGAACTTAGGTACTTATCTAAACGATCTTTTTATGTTTTATATTAGGTATATACTTATCTAAGTTAGCTCAGGTCTGGGTCTATCTCAGTAAATAATTTATTTATATTTTGTTTTATTTCATTACTAAAAAGCATAATACTGTATAATTTAATGTAAATATAATGAAAATAAAATACAACATCGGAAAAAAACATCAAATCTTTCGCCCCAAATGAGGTTGTAGGCGTAAAAAACGCTAGCGTCTCACAGCAATGATACAGATTATACAAAAAATATGGGATCCATTCGCCAGTGCTAAGTATCTTTATTTATTCTGTGATAATACGGACACTGTCATGATAAAGTGAAGAGTCTAATGAATTTTCCGCAATGCGAGCTCATAAATTGTCGTCGTCTCCTTGTAATGAAATTGTAGGGAAATTGACCTATTTTATATAAACATGACGGGTTTTGCTGCATCATTTAATATTCTTTTAAATAAATTTGGTTTGTTTGTTCTTGAATTGTAAAACGTTTTTTTGTCATTATAGAAGATGTCCTTAATTTTAGTTGCATTTCATAAATTCGTTATTTTTTTTTCTAGCTTCGGGTTTGCTAGAAAGTTGCTTTAGAAATCCTTTGTGCATTGTTGTCGATTTGACTGTTTCTTTGTTTAAGTTTCATAAATTAAGTTTTTTAGCACAAAATTGCAGCTTATTCTTGACTAGTTCCGCATATATAAAAGGCTTTCTTTACCTTTGTTTGCTATAGTAAAGCAAAAAAAAAAAAGAAACACTGTTGTAAAATAAAAAAAACATTTGTTGTGAAATAATTGCTTAATTAGTTTTTAGTTGTTTATTAATTATCTTTAATATTTTTGAAATATTTAAGGAAGTAACAAAAAATATAAACAAATATAATAAAGATGAATAGTATAGGGTCTTTCAATAGAGCCTTCCGAACTTTGAAAGTTGAAAGCAGTTAGACGACCGGCTGGTGTAGCGGTAACATACATTGCCTTGTATGCCAGAGGGCTCGAATCCCGGCGGCGGCGGCGGATATTTGTGTGATGAACACAGATATTAGTCGTCAAGTCATGGATGTTTATATGTTTATTTAAGTTTATTCTAGTATTCAATATGTATGTTTATATATTTCTCAAGTATATCAGTTATCTAGTATCCATAACACAAGTTCTTTAAGAAACTTAATTTGGGCTAGATAATGTTGTGTGAGTGTCAGAAATATTTATATTTATTTATATTTATATTTATTTAGCTAGCTACAAGATAGGATTAGATTAAATTTAAAGATAAGAAGCTCTTAAGACCCTACAATATTTGATATTTTATGCAATATGGAAGTTGATTTCTGAATTACGGGTGACCTTTAGGAGCACTCAATCTCAATGAAATAGTTGACAAGTTAGAACTGTATTGCAACGATGATGTGCTTCGAATCCAAATAATTTTTTTTTGGCAGAGTGAGTTTGGAATTTGCTGATCTTCTACAAGGTCATTATCCAACCTTGCCATTTCCTTTGGCTTCTGAAAACTTTTATCCCTCTTCTTCATGAACTTGGTAATAGGGATCTTAGAGCAACTGGTACCATTCGTGAAATCAGGAAGTCTAAATGTCCTGTCCAGGCCTACAAAGATTTCAAAAAGACTGTAAGAGGCTTATTTGCATACAAATCTAGTTTGCTAACAATATTTTAGTTTACAGACGAAATTAAAAAAACAGTGTCGTCACTATTGTTTCAAATACTGTAACTCTTGAGCCCTTGCATAAATTTAAGAGGTTTTCGCAAGAACATAAAAGATTTATGCATACTAACCAACCCTCAGCTTGGTGGGTGACAATTTGGAGGGAGGAGACGATTTCAATGGGAGGAATCCATTGATTGGATCAGAACATAGTGTTGAACTGAACTTCTATTTGTGACAAGAAACGGTATTTTTGCCTGTTTTTTCACACCTTAGACATTGGTTTGGCATTATGCATGGCAGCTAATAGAAGCGAGGTGGCGGAGGTGGCCTCTTTTCGTAGACCACTGGCAAAGGGTGTTTTCGTAAGCTACAAAAAGAGCGACAAGAGGGGATAAAATCATTGTTTTTCTTTGTCAAAAGTGTAAATTTCGTTTACATCCTTCTCATTGAATATCGCAAGTAAAACTCAGGAATGTTCGCAAAATAATATAATGTGTGATAATAATTCATTCATTCATTTAGTTAAAATCTCTTTGCAATACAATTTATTTTATTTTTAGTCTTTCAAATACATGTGAACAACCCCCATATTACGACAGGCCTTTTAAAGGGCCAGCTTTTCCTAGCTTTCCCGGACACCTTTTTAACTCTTATATCCAAAATTCACCAAAATCGAGAGTAAAAATTAGTTTCAGTAACATCTGGGATAATGGATTTTTTTACTGTTATCTGAAAATCAAATATCACATAGAATATGATACTAAACAAAATCTCGCATTTAAATCTTGCAATCGAAAAAATCCATATTCTAATCATAATATGGACAGGTTCGTGCTTTGACTACTTTCTAATTAATAAATTTTTATTTATCACATTTTTCATTTATTTAAGAATAATTGGGCATTTTAAAAGCAAAAACTTAAAAAAAATATTAAAACAATATTATTTTACTAAACACTAAATGTCTCAAATTAAATCAAATCAGACTAAATGTACAGTCCCAGTATTAGATTAGTAGCCAAGGGCTGTAAGGCATCAATTGCAGCCCCAAGATATTTATATTATTAGATACTAGCCACTGCGCGCAGTTTTACCCGCGTAACTTTTGATCCCGTGGGAGTTTCGAGATAAAATATAGCCTATAACCTTCCTCAAGAGTTGAGCTATCAAATGCAAAAAGAATTTTTCAAATCCCACTTGTAGTTTCTGAGATTAGCGCGTTCAAACAAACAAAAAATCAAACACCAGCTTTATATATTAGTATAGATAGAGTTACCCTTTTTCTACCCTTTTTTTTTGGATTGAATTCGCCTGCGTGTTTTGAAACCTGTATGAATGAGTAAGCTACAATAGGATTTTCGCATAGGGTTAGTGTTTAGCCGATGTAACTCTAATCATATGGTAAGCCTTAAGTTAGACTAAGTCAACGATATGTTTACCAAATTGATAGGGTTTTTTTCGAAAACAAGTCCATGAAATACGAAATCAAATACCTGTTTAAGGGTAAACGGCTCCAGTCCAGCGATAAGCTTTTTTTGACGTCATAATGAGATGTGATTTTATATCGTGATTACGGTATTAATTGAACATTACAACATAATCAATCATATAGATAACGAATTCAATAAGGCAAAAACAATTTTATATAGTGTATTGGTTAATAACTTTAGGGTTTAAGCGATTACTAATCTGAAGACGGCACGGATCAGGGTGATCTTGACTTTGAGAATAGTACGAAGTACCCTGAGTTTGGATGATAATGCGAGCGACCTGTATTGCTACTATAGTTGAATTCTTTTCAAGTGGTTTTTCAAATCCCACTTGTAGTTTCTGAGATTAGCGCGTTCAAACAAACAAACTCTTCAGCTTTATATATTAGTATAGATTTATAGTTCGAGGGTGCAATTGTTGCTTATACCCGAGCTAACTATTCTGCTTTACATCTCGATTGTGAGGTAAGTAGAAAAAACCGGCATTACAAGAATAACACATTTTATTTGTTGAAATTTATAGTGAAAAAAGAACAATTTTCAAAGAAGAATGCGGGATGGTGTATCGCCTGTTTAAGTCAACGTTTTGGCACAAAACTTACACTATTGAATAAGAAGATTATTATCTTCATTTTTCAGCAATTAGATCATTTTTAAAAGTCCGGAGAAAAGAAAAATCGCAATTTGAATAGTTTTTGTTTTTCATAGACAAATTCAATAACGAAACGTAAATGTAGACAATAAACTAAACGAAAACTTTTATTGTGTCAAATCTGACAACTCAAATATCATACTACGTCACCCACCTTCATCTTCATTCAATCAAAATCAATCAATAGCGCTTTGGAGTTCATCTGTGTAAAAGCTTTTCGTACGTGTTTTTATTAACTTCGTCGAAGCATTTTACAGCAGTACAACCATTTTATAGTAGTACAATTTAGTTTCATTTCAACAAAAACAGTAACAGCCATTTTAGTAATATATACTTTTGTGACATCTAGTTATGACATTGACAAACGTTTTTTATCCCAAGCTCACGTTCACGTTCAAAAGTTGTGTTCAGGCTTTCTAACAATACGATGCCAATATTTAAAATGCGAATAACTTTTAAATCCCAACTTCTGAAAATCTGAAAACTTTTGCCATGATTAACCATACCTGGTATTTATAAAATATACATGTTTGACATAAAATTGTGAAGTTCCAGAAAGCGATACAGAGTTCTCATACACGCCTGCCATACTTCTTTAAGGTCAGGTTTTTTTTTTAAGTTTTTAATTCTCGCCTTTTTTCATTAAAAAGAATCAAGTAAGTAAAAGCTTTTTATTTTTTTTTCAAGATCCAATTTAGCTTCGCCCTTCGATATTTAAAATTGATGACTACTTTACTCACACGAAGACAAGGCTGAATAGCAAAGCGACCTCTTTGGTCATTGGGCTGAATTGCCAGTATGATTGATGTTTTTTTTTATTACTTACCGCCCTAGGGCTTTTCTAGCCAGATTATTACCCTAGAGCGCTAATTAGTCACCTACAAGCCCCATTTGGAGATAATAAGAACCTACTTACCGAACATGAGAGATGTAAAATAAATACATACATACATACATAACTTCACGCCTGTATCCCTTATGGGGTAGGCAGAACACCAGAGGTCATCAAACCACTGATGTCACGTTTGACAAATTTCGAGGTATTAGATGGAGAGAGACTATTGCAGTGACAGGGAGTCAGCCTATCGCCCGCAAAATAACGCCAATAAAACCTCTGTCCCTTAACTGACTTTTACAGTATGCCCGGGAAGAGAAGCAGCTGGCACATTCTATGTTTTTCTTTCGCTCCCAGTCCAGCATGGAAGCATGTAAAATAAACTTTAATAATTTTGTGGTATGGAAACTAGCAGTATATCTGATCAACTGAATTCCTAGAAATTATAATCCTTATAATAATTATAATTACTTTAAAAAGTTGTTTACCGTAAAACTAATTCAAAGTATCTTTGTTTGTATTGAACAAACTTATCAATTGATTTACAAAATAATGTAATGATTTGAAAGCTGTATTATCCCGGAGTTACTAGGCAGAGCAAAGGTAATTTTGAAGTATATAATTACTAATTCAGGACCTTTTCTGATAAAACAGCTTTAAACTTCTATTATAAAATATTGCTTGTTCTTTGGATGTAAATCAATATTTTTTTAAGCTATTGCATAGCTTCCCACCGAATCCAGAAATTCCGTAACGAAAAAAACCTGAGCTTACATGCGGGCTTTAATAAACAATCAGCGCCATCTACTAAAAAGGAACTTGTAGTTCGAGAGGCATCCATTCTAGGCAACATGACAATTTTTAGAGTTGACAGGTAAATAAACAATAGTTGGCTTTCATAACAAATCCTTTATTTCGCTGAACTGAGTAAATCGATGAGTGGTCGAGTGGTAACGTCAAAAGATTCCCGATCGAGTTCAAGCCCTGATAATCGCATTGACATGAATTCTTTTTTATGTTTTTCTTTTCTCCTTTTAAAATTATAAATACATTTTTTTAAGTTTTTTTAAGTTTTTTATATTGGAAGCTTACTTTGTTTTAAGAGGATTAAATAAAAGAAAAGGCAGTTACAAACAAATTGATTGATTGACTAAGTTAAACAGAAATGATGACACCAAAAAACGACATTAAAAAAATTGACAAATGTAAAAAGAAATGAAAAGAAATGGAAATGGAGAATATTATAATTGAAAACATTGGCTTAAAAAAAGAAGTTAGTCAATTATCTCCACAAGTGCACTTACTCAAAAATATGTGCACCAAAACGCTTGAAACTAAAAACTCTACGAAACAAAACAAAAAAAGACAAAAAATTTTCGTCGGTAGACAATAGCTAATACACACAATGAAAACGTAGAAAAATTACAATCATTGCCACCATCACCATCGTACTTACTATCATCACCATTGAAGGAGAGTAACAAGGATTGTCTACGAGTGGAACCGGAGTCCTCACTACTAAAAACAAAAAAAAATCTCCAGGCAGTGGAAGAGGATAAGGTATTGGTGACATCTAAGAAAAATAGCCATGAAGAACACAGAATCTTTGTAATTGGTGGACAGCAATGTAAAGGTCTTCGTAACAGATTAGTAAGATCAAGATTTAATAATCCTTACAAAAATATGAAGTTATATCTTTTACTAAACCTTACGCAAGCACTGAAGAAATATTGACGATGCTTAAGTGGTTTGATCCAAAAGAAGAGGACAAAATAATAATCTGCGTAGGTGAACACGACACAAACCCGACAAATGTGTTGTTAGAAACATGTTTAATTTTAAATAAATATATTAATTGCAATATTATACTTCTGAGCGTAATTAAAAATAGATTTCTTAACGAAAATAAGTTGAATGACATGATACATAATTTAAGTAAAAACTTTTTAAATAGTAAATTCGTACGATTACAAGACAGCGTTTGCTACACATGTTTTGCTATATGTAAGAAAATAAATTTAATAATTGATGAACGTGATTATAGAAAAAAAATCTTGTCATTTACTAAGTATCATATTAAGAATAAACATTCAAAGGTTAAAAATATACATTCAAGTGCAGATTATAAATATAATTCAACTACAACTCAGGGTGTAACTAAAAAGGGAACAATTCCGTACTACTTTTTAAAAATGACTGAAAATAAAATAGACGTAAAAATTGGACATTCAAATGCAAACTATAAATCTCATCCGAATACTACTCTGGATATAATTAAAAATGGGACGATTTACGTACTACTTTCTTAAAAAGACAAAAAATAACTTGGAAAATAACGAATTAAATTTTTTTCGTAAATAAAGTAAATTTTAATAATAATAATGATAGCCACTCAAATCAACTAAAAATATTTCATCAAAATATTGCGGGTCTTTTGTCTAAAACTAACTTGTTGGAAAAATGCTATGCAATAGCTTTTCCGCGGCAGTCTCCGAGTGCCACACGTCTTTTTTTGGTTATATATTAATGTGTGAAATTTATTGATGTATATTATATCAATAAATTTCACTTGAATTTTAAAAAAGGATATATAATAGATTTTATTATTATAGTTTGTGCTTTTTTATGACATAAGGATGAGACGTTTGTCTTCCATGATACATGGTGTTAAGTTATCATGAAGCTTTTATACTAATATATGATTTCATATGATGCCCTATTTCTAGCGTATCTGAACTAGCTAGCGTACGGCGTACCTAAGGGAAGATGAAGTGTTTATAAGTATTTGTTAATTAAAACAAAATAATTAAATTTAACTCTTGTATCACTTTCATAATTATATTTTCAACACACTTGCTCGTAAAGTGAGCGTTATTCTATTGAATTTAGAACTATAAACTGGGCTATAAGTCACGCGTGCAATAATATATTATACCCTAGTGCATAATATAATGAATCCTACAAAGTTGAATTGTACCTTTGTGCAAATTACATGCGAGTAAACAGAGCATATTTTATTGGTCCGGGTTATACATTAAATATTTTCAGAAACAACAAAGAGGTTTTATACCACTTCAAATCCATATACATTTTTAGATGTTTGCGCCTTATATTAGTAAAACAAATTTGTATATCAAACAAATTATTCACAATTTACAATAATTTGTTATAAAATATTAAAATATTTGCATTTACCACTCGAAATTAAACATTTTCACTTAAAATAGGCTGTATATGCTATACAGACATTGACACATTTGGCAGAAAAAAAAACCTACGCGCATGCGCGAGGTTCGGCGCCATTTTTCAATCACAATTCACAGCTTTGTTATCAAATGTATTTGTTATTTTATGACCACGTATGTCTGTCTTTTACTCACAAGTGTGTTGAAAAACGTCGTATGTAACTCGTGAGCGTTGCTAATTACAGTCTCGGCTCATTATTAAGCCCTCGCCTGCGGCTCGGGCTCAAATCACAGCCTCGACTGTAATTAGCAACTTCGCTCACTTGTTACATAATATACTATTATTTTACTGTTACAACTCTTATGTGCAACTCCGAATTAAATAACTTTTTATGCAGTCTTCATACAGGGTTACTTTTTATTGAACCATATAATAATTGAGAGGTTAAAGAGTAGGACAAAACAAATCATTTTCACTTAAGCACCACCACTCCAAATATTTACCATTTTTGAGCCTTTTCACGTTTTAGGATTTAACAGAAGAAACTGTTACCTTTCAAATGAAGAAAAAAGTACTTAACCTATACTACTGCCAGTTTGTTTTACGCATAAAATAAAGTACCTTGTAAACTAATTAATTAGATTATATATGAAGGTAAGCTTAGCTAAGTTCTTCCAATTTAATTAAATCAAACCCGCGTGTTGATTGAATAAAGCGTGCACATGACGAAATATAATTCAGAAATGCTCTATTTCTCATTACTGGAATATTCAACGAGCTATTATTTGAGTGTGAATAACCTTGATTAACTGATCCAGATTATCATTTTGATATTTATATTCAAAAGACTGCTTTGTAAGGTTTTTAGATATTTGATAACAAATTCTTGTTTTTGTTATGTATAACAATGGGGGTCTATTAAAACTGCCACTTCAAAAAGTGCTTGCCTTATCATTTGCCTGCAGTTGGTTAACAAAATATTCCAGACTTTTCAATGTTTTGACACGTAGACACACGGGATTGAATTGTGTAAAACCTTTGATGCATTTCAATGAGATGAAAACAGATTCAACAACCTTAGCATCGTTCCATCAAAAGATTTTCTTGACGATACCAAGAAAAAGGTTTTCGATTGTCTGATTTAATTTCTTTTTTGTTATTTGGGTAAAACGTGATTTGATTATATGAATATTTAATTTGGCAACCTTGCTCGACTTATGTCCACAAATTATTTTGGTTTTTTGAAATGTACATAATATTATCTGATTTATATCATATTGATAGTTTTGTTTGAATAGCAAAGTTTGCTTTTAATTAATATTGATTATTTAGTTTGATATAATATAATCCCCGCCAGCTAGCCCCTTCAACAGACAAGTCCCTCGTGACTATGGGGTCTATAAAGACACTGAAATGGCGAGTTAAAATATAATCACCTACCTTTTTTCGTGGTTAAATTGAGTGGCAATTCAGATATTTTATTTCTCATCAAAATGACATTGGGATATATCATACATATCTTCTACCTATGTGTCAAAATGGTATTAACACTTTTCAGAATTTAGATTAGTGTTTTGTCAATTCAAAATAGCATTGCGATATTGTCAAGTTTTGTTTTCGCTGTCAAAAAATTACATGAATTGGATTTGGTTAATAGTCCATTGAAATGTTACATTTTTTAGGCCTAACCTTGCGTTTTTCAGAGGACGCAATTTTATGTTTTTGATGTGTAGGGGGGGTCAGTGTAAAGCTAAAACCAAGTTTGTGGGGTCGCTGCCCTTGTCCTACGGCCGCCATCTTGAAAATAGGGGTTGAAATGGTTTTTACGATATATCTCTTAAGCTATTTATCTAATAAAAAAAATTATAAACATTTTTTGTTGGAAATTAAATCCTCTACAACTTTGGTCAAGTAACTTTTTGTCGTAGAACAATAAATAAAAAAGTTATAAGCGAAAATGTTTAGAAATTCGAGAAAATAATTTATATTTTTTGATATCACTTTTTTTATCATTTTACGAAAAAATTATATCAGATGATTTTTGTAGATCGTTTTTTGAGAAACAACTTTTATAAGCAACATTTTTTCATTAAGTCAATAGTTAAGGTTTTACAGCGCTCCGAAATGACTACTATTTTTCAGTACTCTTAACTAGACTTATATTATACGTGTGTACTAATAATGTGTCATCAGTAATTGTTTTTTTTTGTTTTTATTTTGTTATTATAATTTTTTTAATTATTAATAATTAATTATTGACTCTTTTCCACTCTATTGCAGAATTTGACAATTATTGATTTTTAAAATAATTGTAATCTGATGGCCGTTACCGAGAATACTGTCCAGGTAGAAAATACTTTGCTCCAACTTCTACTAAGCTGGGAATATTAGCTATGCATACATACATATACATAATACATAACTTCACACCTGTATCCCTAATGGGGTAGGCAGAACACCAGAGGCTATAAAACCATGTGATGTCACGTTTGACAAATTTGGAGGTACTTTTATGATGGAGAGAGAGTATTGCAGTGACAGGGGGTCAGCCCATCGCCCATAAAAACGCCAATAAAACCTCCGCCTCTGAAGTGACTCTTATAGTTTGCTCGGGAAAAGAAGCAGCTGGTACATTCTATGTTTTTCTTTCGCTCCCAGTCCAGCACAAAAGAAAGTTAAAAAATTAGCTATGCGATTAGTAATATTCATTGCAACGTCCATAATACTTGTTTTTGTACTCTCATTACGTACAACACAAACCCGCGCTTGTCGGCTTGTACGCGAATTACTTGGATCCTGAACTGCTTTGGCACAGATGAAACAATTGTTCGCAAAATCGAAGTCCGGCTCTGGAGTTTCTGAAACTGACGATAAACTACTGGAGCTGCTGCTGCGACGACGAACAACATTATCGGTTCGATTTTCCACGTAATAACAATAACACGCAATATGTATAGTAACTTCCGAAACAGTTCGTAAAAATTGTAAAGCGCTGTAAAACCTTAACTATTGACTTAATGAAAAAATGTTGCTTATAAAAGTTGCTCCTCAAAAAACGATCTACAAAAATGGTCTGATATCATTTTTTCGCAAAATGCAAAAAAAAAGTTATATCAAAAATATAAATTATTTTCTCGAATTTCAAAACATTTTCACTTATAACTTTTTTATTTATAGTTCTAATACAAAAAATTACTTGACCAAAGTTGTAGAGGATTTAATTTTCAACATAAAATGATTGTACATTTTTTTATCAGATAAATAGTTTAAGAGATATATCGCAAAAACCATTTCAACCCCTTTTTTCAAGATGGCGGCCGTAGGACAAGGGTGGCGACCCCACAAACTTGGTTTTAGCTTTACACTGACCCCCCCTACACTTCAAAAAAATAAAATTGCGTCCTCTGAAAAACGCAACCCCAAATGTAACTTTTCAATGGACTATGAACTTATCTTTAAAACCTTATTATTATTTGGACAACATGTTTTTCTAACTATCCACATTACAATCTCTAATTTTAAGTTTCTCTAATGTCAAACTCAGCAGTTTCAAAATCGGTTTTTGTTAGCTACTATTGAATTTGAAGACTCCTAATTTGACATAAGAGAGACTTCATCATCAACATCTCATCATCATCACAACTCTTTGTAATGAGCTCACTGCCGGGCTTGAGTCTCTCTTCTGGGTGACGAGGAGGTATAGGCCGTAATCCACCAAGCTGGCCTAGTGCTGTATGGTAGATGTCAGAATTTTCAGGGCGCCGAAATGGCTGCTGGAAATCCTAACGACTACTGTATACAAGAGTACAGCACAAGGGACCGACAGTTAACGTGCCCTCCGAAGCACGGAAGTCGCCGTGAGAAAGGAATGGTCAGCGGTCACCCATCCAAGTACCGGCCACGCCGAACGTTGCTTAACCTGTGATATCGTTTGATACACACAGTAACCACGGCGTCACGACTACTTTTTTTTACTTTAGAGACTTAAAATTAACGAATCTAATGTTGAATTGAGCCCATTGTGATTCGTCATCATCTATCAGCTCCCTTCTGGATGAATGCCTCCCCTAAGTTCTCTACGTGTTCAGTCCTGCGTTGTCCACATTCAGCGTTCACTAGCGATCTTGAAGAAATGGTCAGTCCATTCCGCGGATGGTCTATCTACGCTGCTCTTCCCATTGAGGTCGCCATTCGAAAACTTTACTATCATAGCGGCCATGTACACCTAGATATTATCTGAATAGGTATACATATCTTTATTTTATGAAAATTGGCTAACAAATTTAATTCAATGGTAAGAGCCACCCGGGCTTATAGATTAGTCATGCTTTATTGTATATCGATAAGGATATTAGGATTTTTACTGATCCAAGGTGAACCTTGAACTGGAAAAGCCGTCTTGCATCAAGTCAAATACAGGCTTTAAGTATAGTAATCTCGGCACTTAAATTGGAAAGAACTTAGATTCCATATACACCTTTGAAAATTAGATGTTCTTACGGGTTTATAACATCAATTTAGATAATGAATGATATTCAAGAAAATAAACATAAAAATAATGTATTACTTTAAATAATAACAGTCAATATGAAACTTTTTTGATCAGTAGGTATTCGTTGTAAGAGTATGCCGGGGGTGGCTCAAAGATATTACGTACACAAAAAGAGTTAAATAGAACACAAAACTATATTTGTGCCAAAATTCATTTAAATTAGTTTAGCGGTTTACATTTCTGATAAATACTTTATTCCCTGTTTCAATCCTTTAGGGATTGATTTTTGAACAAAAAAAATACCCTTCATGAGAGCCTGGGGTTATAAAAACTTGCGGTGGTTTAGTCGTAAAAGCGTAACGGACAGACAGATTTTCGCATTTATTGGGGATGATGAACTGTGAACAACAATGCCAATATTTGACGTTCTCCTTGGTGCAGTGGTATAGAAGCTACTACGCCAATCGGAGGTCACGGGTTCGATTCCGGCACGGAACGAGAAAATAATGTTTCGTGTTTGGGCGTTTATCCATATGTGTGTTAATATTCTAGTTCCCCTAGTTCCCTACATTATATCTCATAACACAAGCTTCGCTTACTTTGAAGCCATGCAGTTGGTGTGATTGTCTGGGGATTTTATTTATTTTATTTTAATATTAACTATGAGTCTATTTATATACCGAGCAGACATATTAGTCTGTGTAATTTATATTTATACATGAAAGGCCATTTATCAAACTTGTCTCGTTATTAAAGTTTCATTCAACAGAGTCAGGAGAGGGAATGTGAATAGGTCACGCTTAGTGTCATTACTTACATACATACATACATAACTTCACGCCTGTATCCCTTATGGGGTAGGCAGAACACCAGAGGCCATCAAACCATCTGATGCCACGTTTGACAAATTTCGAGGTATCATAATGATGGAGAGAGACTATTGCAGTGACAGGGAGTCAGCCTATCGTCCGCAAAAAACACCAATAAAACCTCTGTCCCTTAACTGACTTTTATAGTATGCCCGGAAAGAGAAGCAGCTGGATTCTGATCATAATTATGTAATAAAAGTACGCACTTAATTTTTCACTAGAATTCCCTATAAATAAATGCTACTATGTTATTATTTATTTTCATACTACTGAGTCGCGGTACGTGACCTACCTAGCATACGGATCGCTGCCAACGCTAGCGTAACCATGCGTTGCGTAATCAATTCTTTAACTTTCGGTTAAGTTTACTCAGTAAATAATAAATATTAATTTTTTTATTATATTTTTTCTTTTCATGTATGATCAAACTATCACGTCCTTGAATTTCAAAAGTGACCCACCAGTCACCCTGTATAACACGAAATACTGGTGCTATCTATTTATATATTACACTAATATCTTATATCTAGTAAATCCAATGTTTGTGTTTCTTCATAGACACGATCACAAGAAGAAGATCAATAACATTTTTTTCTTTTAATATTGATTCAGAGGGTTGAAGCAGTTGGGTCCAACGCTGTACTCGTATACAGTGTGTCCGGTCACGACCTAGCGATAATTTAAAGTTACAAAATATACCTAATTTTATCGACAAAATCGATGAAATTAGGTATATTTTGTAACCTTAAATTATCGCTACGTTGTGACCGGACACACGTATCTATATATCTCATTTAAATTATCTTGTAAATTGGTCACTTATGCTTAAAGTGACGATATCAAACCTCGTGATATCGTGATATTTATTATTCTTGTTTATTTATTATTGCAATGCGGCAAAACAATGCGGCAAAACTTGGAAAATATCAACGTAAAACAAAACAAATTGAAATACGTTCAAAAAATAGAAGAATATACCAAATATTGTACATCATGTAAGTTGGTAGAACGCTATCTTTGATCTTGTGCCGTATAATGCCTGGTTATATCGTCTTTTGCTCTGAAGACTACAGCGAAACTTAATATTTGAACCTCGACCAAGTTAAAAGAAAAAAACAAAATTCAAGTTTTTGTTCACTGTAGGTTTTTAAAATGGACCGGGCGACGACGTGAAGAATCTTGGGGGAGGCCTCTGTCCAGCAGTGTGCGTCTCTCGGCTCACGAAGATGGTGGTCACCCAATATCCTTCAATATAGCTTCTTCTTCGACTTTAAAAAAACAAAAACAAATTAAAACCCTGGGAAAAAATTCGGCTCTTAAAAGGCATTGGTGTCTCCGCTAGGCTAGGAGGAAGCTTAGCCATTAATTATTAAGCAGGCCAAGCGCTGGTTGATGAATGTTGAACTTTAGGGACGCCAAAATGGATTCTGACAAATCCTGAGGTATACTATAAACACGTATACAACACCCGGAACCGACTGCTTGGCGTAGTCTCCGAAGCATGCAACACGTGAGAAATTAATGAACGGCGCACAGTCACTACAATGAATTCGTCGTGACGCAGTGGCCTGTGGCTTCGTAGCGCATTGCACTTCATTCAAATTTAATGCTCTAGGATTTTTTACAAATACGTATGGTACAAATCCGCGGTCCAAATAGCGTGGGAAAATAAATGAGCATCAACGTATTGCTTCCATGCTGGACTGGGAGCGAAAGAAAAACGTAGAATGTACCAGCTGCTTCTCTTCCCGGGCATACTGTAAAAGTCAGTTAAGGGACAGAGGTTTTAAAGGCGTTTTTGTGGGTGATAGGCTGACCCCTGTCATTACAATAGTCTCTCTCCATCTTTATAATACCTCCAAAGAAGGTCATTACAGGTGGCCCATTTTGGTACCGAGGTACACTCCGCGGTTTATAACACCGTACTAACCACTGAGTACAACTGCATTTAGAGTTTCGGTCAAAGATGAAGTTTGAGCCAAGAAAAAAATATTTTTGTGGGCTTCACGCGCAAGCCATGTTCTCTCTAATATGTTATCCTTAACTGTCAAGTCGAACTGTCAACTTCGTGTTCATCAACTCGACTCGACTTTTACTTTGTTTATTTTTGTTGTTGCTTTGTTATTATTAATTATTCGTTAAGTATATATTAAAAAGATTATAGATTTCATCTTTTTAATAAATAAATCAGGAAAACACAGCATAGCAATCTAAAAGAGTGCACCCCGGAACGCAGAAACGAACGGAATAAACATTTCTTTGAATAACCGATAGCCGCCATTTTGATATTTGCCAACAGAAGGACAACACGTCAGTGTCAAAACCGTTTTTTCTAAGCTGTGTTCATGTTCACCGTGATTGTTTCCTTAGTTTGTTAAAACTTTCAATAATTTATTTCATAAAGTTAATCCTCTCTTTTGCAAATATTTGCATATTTACGAGTTCCTTTTGTCTTCCCCTACAATTTGGTGCCCATGTACCTCACGGTACTAAAATGGGCCAGCTTGTACGACGGCAAATTGACCTCCTTTGTCAAACGTGACATCAGATGGTCTTGTAACCTCTGGTGTTCTGCCTACCCCACAAGGGATACAGGCGTGATGTTATGTATGTATGCAACGTATTGTTAAGTTCAATAAAAAAAAATGTTATTACGGTGTATCAAAAAACATATAAGTATCGAAGTATCACAAAATCAAGAAAAACCTATTATGTTTGTTTTTTGTAAACTACGTTTTAGAATCAGCTTAAGTTCAAAGTCACCGTGGACTAACTGTAACAAGTTTATGAGTGTCACGCTGGGAATTCGTTATGACATCGTTTAGTTTCATGAAATAATTATACTGAACCCTTTCAAACGGAGTTTCTCTGCGAAGGAACGCTGAAAATGTCATTTAGTACTTATTTGTTCCCAAGAAAATTCGTGATTTTGTTGGATGTTCTGGATATTTTTGAAACAGTTGGAAACAAAGGTAAGTTTTGAAGACATATGAAATTTCATATGAAACAAAAATATTTTAATTTGAATTTAAAAAATTACTAAACTTAAATAAATAAATATAAATAAATATGTCTGACACTCACACAACATTATCTAGCCCAAATTAAGTTTTTTAAAGAACTTGTGTTATGGATACTAGATAACTGATATACTTCAGAAATATATAAACACATACATATTGAATAAATACATATTTTTTATTAGAATAAACTTAAATAAACATATAAACATCCATGACTTGACGGCTAATATCTGTGTTCATCACACCGATATCCGCCGCCGCCGGGATTCGAACCCAGGACCTCTGGCATAGAAGGCAATGTATGTTACCACTACACCAGCCGGTCGTCTTAAAGTCAAAGTATTCTTATTTTCGTAGGCGCTGACTGTACCCAACGAAATAAAAAAAATCATAAAAGTTGACTTTTGTTTTTACAAATTTAACATATCCCATCACCCCTTTAGAAAGTCGATCTTTTGTGAAGAAGTGGTAAGCAACTCAACAGCAACAACTTTAAAAAAAAAAAACAGTATAAATTCACGGAGCTGTATCTTCTATGTATTTAGTAATTTGAAAGAAACCCTTTATACATAACTTTTGTTTCTCATTTTGAATTTATGTAACCTTGAATATTTTTTAGAACATTATGATATAAGCGTTATTTTTAGTCTACTGTGAAGACCAGCTAGTTTAAATTTATTTCTAGTCTGAAAATTAAGCGCATGAAATTTTTTTTGGGGTTATAATTAAATCATACCTGGACAAATGTTGAGTAAGATCTTCTATCTTTTATTTAATATAGGCAGCTTAGCAAGTTGTAATAGCGATAATATTTGGTAAACATACCCTAGGAGCGGGGCTATTAAATGCAAAGAAAATTAGAAAAAATAAGTAATTTCAATTACATAAATTTAAACAAAGTATTGTCGGGGATGCCCTATAGGTTTTTTTTTTCAATTTATTATTGTTTAAAAAAATATACAGGATTAAATAGCTTAGCATTGAAAAATCACGCAGGTTCGAATAGGAATGCTAAGTAGATCGATAACTGAGACAACGATAAATTACATAGATAAATTACATATTTTGATTACTTAAAGTAAATTTTCTAAATAAATATTCACAATAGTTACACTTTCACATTTGATATTTAAACGCACATAATATTTTTAATATTTTTCATATGGAGATGGAAGATATCTCCAACAAACATCATGAGTAAATAAGCCGCTTGATAAATAAAATTTATGAATAGCTTATTTACTATGTAGGATTTATGATCCACATTTTGTATACAGATTTACGTTATTCCATCGTTTCTACCCCTAAGATAAGTCTTCAAAATAAATTTTCCTGGCTCATAATTTCTTTTGAGTAGGTACACATATTTAATTTGTTTTTTTTTTTTTCAACGCGGATTATGGATTTTAAAGAACATTGTTTAAATTCTCAATTATAAAGTTATTAAAAAAACTCAGAACAAACTTTGTAACTCATACATTACAAGTGTCAATTTTGAATAAAAACTTTTCATTATGATAAGTTTGCCGTTAAAAGTCCATAATCACAAGCTTGTATATGAGAAGGCATAATATTCCACATCAGAATATTCATTTCAATTAATTCTATTGTCACATGTCCTAAATTCAGCAGCCATTGTAAACTTTATACATAATAGCACACTGCTTTATGTATTATGTATTATATTTGAATTTTATGTGTATATTATTCAAATTACAAGTCAAAATGAGTGCCAGGAAATCCGTTTTACAGAGCAAACTTTGAAGCTCTGATCTTTGTAAAGATTTACGCACCATATTGTATAATGCGGTTGAAGCATATAATAAACAGGGTGTCCGGAATCTCAACATGAATAAATCTGGAATCTAATGTCAACAAGCTAGAAAGGAACTGTTGGCTAGATGGTATTAGTTCTGGAAAATCTAATTAAAATACTTTAAAGTACAACTAAAAATTTACAAAATTAAGACATCATCACCAATGCTTAGTAAACCATGTCTATATTACATGATGAGAAAATGGATTTCGATTCAAAATGTTTATTTTTTTCTTCTTTTATAAAGATAGGTCGTTTATCTATCATGCCACTGGTGGAAAGTGCGAATGAAGACTGTGGTTGTACACTTAAAAGTACCATGACTTCTTATTATTTTTATCAGAG
The DNA here is from genome assembly GCA_944452665.1 of Stenoptilia bipunctidactyla. NCBI lineage: Eukaryota > Metazoa > Arthropoda > Insecta > Lepidoptera > Pterophoridae > Stenoptilia > Stenoptilia bipunctidactyla. The sequence continues at coordinate 14,948,814 of OX101734.1, read as the reverse complement.
TTTTTATCTTCCCCTCTTTTTTATATCGTTGCTTAACGTCAAGTTTCAAGCCACCCCGTATAAGAAGTATAAACTGTATTCTCTAAGACTTATTTCGCTACCTAGAATCGCGTATTTATTCTAAGTACGAGTATCTCAAAGCTTGAAAGCCCTTTACAAAGTTTAAGCAACGTTTTGACTGAGCATTTTATATTCTATCAATCAATATAAATAAAACTGTTCCGTTACTGACTGAGTTACTGAGTGACTGACAGACAACGTACAGCCGTAACTACTGGGCGTAGAGAGCTGAAATTTGGAACACACATTATTTAGAGGATGCAAGGGTGCATTAAGGAAGGAATTCCCGAAGTTACCACGGGAACGGGAATTATTCGACTTTTTAGTTTGTATGAAAAATCTTATTCCTTGAGTGCACGAATATGATACTTGGCATAAACGTTTTTGAAAAAGAGACTGGTTTTGTTATGAAAGGAATTCCCAAAATTCCCACGGGAATGGGAAGTAAATGATGTTTTAGTTTGTGTGATAAAATCTTATTATTTGAGTCCACGGATGCGATACTTGGTATAAAGGTTTTTCAATAAGTTTCTGTTTGTATTATGTAAGGAATTCCCGAAATTCCCACGGGAACGAGAATAATTGGACTTTTTAGTTGGTATGAAAAATCTTATTCCTTGAGTGCACGGTTGTGATACTTGGCATGAAGTTTCTTCAAAGAGTGACTGGTTGTGCTATGAAAGGAATTCGCGAAGTTCCCACGCGAACGGGAAATATATGATTTATAGTTTGTATGAAAAAATCTTATTCCTTGACTGCATGGATGTGGTACTTGGCATAAAGGTTCTTCAATAAGTGACTGTGTTAAATATAAACAATGTTAATGCGCGTACGAAGTTGCGGGCAAAAGCTAGTACTAAATAAATAAATAATCATTCTAAAATAGAACGTTTAACAAAACAATGCAAAGATAAATTTTAATTTTGATAATAATTACTTGATAAGAACTTAATCAGGCGGTTACCTTATAATAAACAAGGAAATCATTAATCCGCTATCGTGGTTCTTTCAACATCATCGAACGCGCAAAACAAAAATCCAAAATTGTGTTGTAGTCATTATATCATTAAACTGTAGTGAAAATAACAGCGATGGTTTAAAACAGATAAGTAAAAGTCCCAAATACGACTTTATTACAAATGTGTTTACGGTTATATTTACGGCAACGTCTATAGAAGTCCATTTCGAGATAGTATACTTTGTGCTGGTTCCGCTGCAAGCTATTTAATGTTGAAACTATTTAATGTTTAATGAAGTCTCTATCACATGGCAAGAGTCAATTGGATCACGTGACCTAGCACGCGGATCGCTGCCAACGCTAGTGTAACCATGCGTTGCGTAATATTTTTTTTTAATTTTCGGTAAAGTTTACTCGCAAAATAATTAATATTTATTTTTTATTATATTTTTTATCTTCATGTATGAACTCAAGTATGAACTGAAGTCGTCGTGGCGCCGTGATTACTGTGTGTATCATACAATATCACAGGTTAAGCAACGTACGGCGCGGTCGGTACTTGGATGGGTGACCGCCGACCATTCATATCTCACGACGACTTCCGTGCTTCGGAGGGCACGTTAAGCAGTCGGTCCCGGGTGCTGTATACTTGTATACAGTAGTCGTCAGGGTTTGTCAGAAGCCATCTAGGCGCCCTAAAAATTCTGGCATCCACCACCCAGCACTGGGCCAGCTTGGTGGATTATGGCCTATACCTCCTCTTCACCCAGGGGAGAGACTCATGCCCTGCAGTGGGCTCATTACAAAGAGTTGTGATGATGATGATGATGAACTCAAACTATCACGTCCTCGAATTTCAAAAGTGACCGTGTATATCCGACTCGGTTTAATAAAGCTGAGTCGGATATGAAAAAAGGTTTTTGCATTGCAAGTGACCATACTTTTGAAGGTTGTAATTATATACTTTGTGTACAAAAAACCTGCTGATTTCTTTAACATTTTATGGTGATAAAGAGGTGTCTTTTCCTTCTTGATGTGTACTTAAAACTAATGTTACTTTTGAGGTATTACAATTTTAAATTGTCATTGGGCATATCTATGAAAAGCTAACATAGTATTGTCTTAAGTTTTCACGATTCATAATTTAAATAAAACTACTTTTTAACCGGATTAATCGCGTATAATTTATATTTTACCCTATATGGGACCCTATTCTCAAAGATATTAAGTCAAACATCCAGCAAGCAGCACGACCTGAAACTCGAGACACTGTCAGCTCATTTTGTGTTAACCCTGAACGCTACGCTCGAAGACTAAGAAATAGATGGAGATGATGTATAACTTTTTCCACTATCAATCTGACGCCTGACACCTCAGTCGCTCGTGACCACGGGGTCTGCAAAGACACCGAAACGTCGAGTTAAAATGTAAAATATAAATTATACGCGATTAATCCGGTTAAAAAGTAGTTTTATTTAAAAGCTAACATATTGTACTGTTGTAACATAAATAGAAAATGCCTCTCAGATGCGCTTTTAAGTCATCTGTAGGTGATAAAGCTGTTGGTGCTGAAGAAAATAAATGAATATACCTAACATGAGAAAATTAATTAAGCAGAAACAGTAATAAATAAGCAATTGTGAGAACTACGTCCAGAGAATCCTTATTGTGTAACTTAATTAAAAACTTCAGTACCCGTTGAATATAGCATAATTACCATGGAACGAAAAACAACTTCTGATGTAGTCTAGACTTATGCTGAATGTTTCATAAAGTGCTTTTCCTCCGCGGTATAAACCTGCCGGGAAAGACTTCAGTAATGAGACATGGCGTTTCGTAACCGCCTTACAAAACATTATCAAGCTAAGGAATAGTAGTAGTTGTAATGTAGGTTCTAGAGATTTTTGAGTTATAAGGAATGAATGGGAATAGATGTGCAAATATAATGCGATAGTTTCATTCTACACTTTTAAGATTCCTTTATTTCTTACTACATTGGCAGTTATTGATAATCAACGAATGCAGAGCATTTAAAAAACCGACTTCACGTCAAAACTTTGGCTGAGTTGAGAATTTCATCAACGTAAACATTCTCCGAAATCATACATATTTTTTCAAAAGTGAAATTTTCAATGAAGTACTCAACCGATTTCGATGATATTTAAATGGGACCAACTATAAGGTATCCTCTATCATATTAAACAACAATTTTCAAAATCAATTTATGGTTGTCTGGAATATCGTGTAACAAAGACACACACAAAAAACATACAGACGAATTTAGAACCTCCTCCTTTTTGGAAGTCGTTTGAAAATATTAAGATTTATATGTTTAAACAGATCGCCGGCCAAGTTCCACTTATTTATGTTAATTTATATTTATGTTGTCTTGTATTTTTTTATTTTTTTTTTATGTATCTGGCAATAAAAATACAAATGAAGATATTTGAATTAAATTGGAATAATTTTATCACTTTAAATTTTACTATACAGAAGCACCCCAACAACTTTTGTTGTCGTAAGAATTTCTAGATAAAATAAAACCTAAGAGCTAGGCTGTCGAAAATAAATAAACTGTAGTGTTACCTTAAGTAAAAGCCTAAGTAACCTACTATTTAAAGGAAGATGTTAAGAGAAAATAAAAAAAATAAAGTTAAAGTTTATATATTTACAAATAAAGACTTACAAATATTGTATAGAAAAGCACTATTTTCACTTAAAGTCCACTAGGAATTTGTATAAACACTGAGATTTTTTGCATTCTGCAGCATACAGATAAAGTGCGGCCGGTGGGAGTTTGCGTTCCTGACAGCTGTCAAAATAGCTATTTTAACTTTCGAATCTGAAATAAACTTTATTCAGTGGACATAAGGAGCTGTCAGGAACGCATTTTCGCAACGGCCGCACTCTAGTATTTGAGATAAGCCTGTTTAAACGTACTTACCTTTCAGCTTTCTTACATTAGTATGTATTGTTACTTGACGTTTAACCTTTTTCTTTTCACTTTTCCTGTATCTGGCGTTAAGAAAGCGATCAATCACCTTCATCTGAATAAAAATAAATATAATAAATCAAAATAACAACGCATTTTATTCAATGATCCTAATTTAACAAGAAAAAAAATTGAATTGGGGGCCGCACTTATGGATTTGGGTGGAAACTCAGCCAACGCAAGTGAAGCTATTAACTTTTTTTTAAATTTCTAAAATCCAGTATTTTTATCTTGACTATGCAGTATTTTTCATCAAAAAAGTAAGTAAGAAAAACTCCCTTCATCAACTCATCACCACAGCTTTGACCCCATCGACGCTAACCATTTCAGGTAAGTTTCTGGGCACGGTTGATTTAAATCAATCTATACTAATATTATAAAGAGGAAACCTTTGTATTTTTGTATGTTTGTATTCAATAGGCTCAAAAACTACTGGACCGATTTCAAAATTTCTTTTACCATTACTTAGAGGGATTCTTCCGAATCCGTATAGGCTACTTTTTATCCCGAAAATCCCACGGGAATCGAAATTGCGCGGGTAACACCGCGCGCAACAGCAAGTTTCATTATAAAATTTTGACGAGAGTTTCAAATAGAAACTAATTTCAAACTGTGATTTCGATCGAAAATTGATATGTTAAATTTTGAACATGTAATTGGACGTAAACATACTTAGATAATTATGTGAAAGCGTATTGGTACTTTGAGTTATTTTCAGGAGAAGGGTTGAATTGGGAAAATTACGTCCGATCTGATATAAACCCTATGATATATCGTCTTGCTTAGCCAAGTAGATAAGCAATGACTAGCCACGGTCAGTCAAATAGCGTTTACACACTACATCTGGTTTTATATATAGCCGTTTTCTATGGTTCCTACCTTACGCACTACATCTGACATCCGTCTTGTCATTTCATACAAGATTTTTAGATTATTATTTGCTTCCATGCTGGACTGGGAGCGAAAGAAAAACGTAGAATGTGCCAGCTGCTTCTCTTCCCGGGCATACTGTAAAAGTCAGTTAAGGGACGGCGGTTTTAAGGGCGTTTTAGTGGGCGATAGGCTGACCCCCTGTCACTACAATAGTCTCTCTCCATCTTTATAATAACTCCAAATTTTGTCAAACGTGACATCAGATGGTCTTGTAACCTCTGGTGTTCTGCCTACCCCATAAAGGGATACAGGCGTGACGTTATGTATATGTATGTATTTTCTCGGATTCGGATCGGATAAGAATCAGATGTACAGCGTAAGCACTCTTAGATTCCGAAATCTCCTTATACTAAATGGTTAAGTACTAAATACCTACATATTCTTGCATATGTACTTCTAACGATCCAACTTATTCGCTGACTCTCCCAAAATGGAACACACTTAAACCGCCGCAGTACAAACTTTGCTACCAAGCTGATAAACGAATAGTTTTGTTCTACTTCTGCATACTTAACCGACTCTGGAAGGTTTTCAAGTTTATTTAGTTCCAGCGGTATTTAATAAAATTACTGATATTTAAATGAACTTCTTCGTGGATAAAATTATTTTATACTGGAACTTTGTAGAAGCAGATTAGGGGACGATGCTGAAACTTCATATACCAGCTCTTTTGTTTAAAAACTTAATTTAGTTTGCATCCTAAAGATTATGTTAGTAAGTGGAAACTCAGCAAACTTCAACGTTAGTTTTGGAGCTATTTGCATATTGTTTTAATAAATTACTTAAATATGTATGGCAGTAATCAGTGATGTTGGAACTGCTATCAAGTTTGTTTCAGAAATCTAATGAAACGCATGACAGTCAGTTTGTGGCTTTAGATCAAAATATTTCAAGGAAGGCAGGGGTCTACGGGTCGTTATAGACCAGTAATTACATCAAATAGACATATTAAGTAATAGACTCTTTAAACCTTGAAAAGTCGAAACAAACAAGGGATTTGAATACTACTTGAGGACTGAAAGGGTAGGATCATAGATGGGTCTATTTACTTTTGTGATGGAGACCATTCGTAGTAGGGTAAGTTAGCAATGACTAAGAATTATCATATAAAAAATCAGAAATAAATGTTGAATTTTGAAGTCAAGAAATGTTTTGAATTCCATGCTGGCCTGGGACCGAAGAAATAGCATAGAGTATGCCAACTGCTTCTCTTCCCAGGCATACTGTAAAAGTCAGTTAAGGGACAGAGGTTTTATTGGAGGTTTTTATATGAGCGATAGGCTGACCCCCTGTCACTGCAATAGAGACTATTTATAATGCCTCCAAATTTGTCAAACGTGATATCAGATGGTTTTATGAGGGATAAAAGCGTGAACTATGTATGTATGAAATGTTTTGAAAAATAGTATTTGTAAATTTACATACGACAACATGTCTTTGCAAGTTGTACCAGCGTTATTGCGGTTTGAGTAGGTACCATCAAATTAGCTACCAAGTGTCGCACGGACGCAGCGCGGCTAATTTTACAGGCGCCCTTTGTGTTGATGGACTCATCATTATAACTCATTGTAATGAGCCCACTATGGGCTATGAGTCTCTCCCCTGGGTGGCGAGGAGGTTTAGGCCATTATCCACTAAGCTGGTCCGGTGCTAGATATATGTCAGAATTTCCAGGGCTCCGAAATGGCTTGTGACAAACCCTAACGACTACTGTATACAAGTATACAGCACCCGTGACCGATTGCTTAACGTGCCCTCCGAAGCACGGTTGATGGATTGACGGATGCTAGTTCTTCTTACTCGTCGAATGGCTCGAAGGATGTAGGTAAAATTTTCAACCTGATTTTATAATCTGATATAACACAAAGATGTGATATCTTAAACCTATAAGACGATATTAGAAAACCGTGGTCTACCTTGTACTGAAACAATTGAAACTTTGAAAATATATATTTAAAAAAAAAATTACAAAACCCATGTTCGATTTTTATCTCAAATTGTGACTAAAGAAAGTGACAATGAAATCATCAATGTGAAATAAGAGTTCTAGGTAGTTTTAGCTCTTCAAAAAGTTCTGTTGAACGTATTTACATAAATATCGTTGGCTGGATGAGAAGCCAGTAGTGGAGCGATAATTTAAAAATCCACAAATCTAAAAAAGCATAAAACTAACAAACTGTGAAATCACATAAAGCCAATTAGGATTTACATTTTCTAGATTAAAATCCTAGCGTGAACTGGAAGTCAATCGGATCAGTTGCTATCAAATGGGAAAAAATATGGCAATGCAAATGAAACACCCTACAAAAGCCTGTAGAGCGAAATTGATATTACATTCTATTTTGAAAGTGGTTTTAGACGTCCTTAAGTAGATTAATGCTGCGTTTCTATATAAAGAATACAGTATAATTTGCTACAGTAAAATGCGTTTCAGTAATCAACATCTTGTTATTTAAAGTACTTTAAACTATTTTTTACCTTATATTAGTTAATCGTAGGTATAAATTACTCATAACAGTCCGTTGGATATTGAAACCCGGCAATAGTGATTTATGATTATTACCGTCCATTGACATATACTTATAATGTTGCTGAATTATAATGCTAAAACATCATACATGTAAAAACTTTGAACAAATAAAAAAGAGCATTTACGCTATTCTGCATTATTTCTTTAAAAATAGGAGATAGCAACCGAATATTCAGAACATTGAACAATGAAATATAAGTGTTCCTGAAAACTCTGAAAAATAGTGACAGCTCTGCATAGGAATCTCGCAAAAATCCACACATCAATATTTTATGAAATATCAACGACTCGACTGTCAACCTGAAATCACAGCGAGAACTTTTGAATAATACATGAGAGAAGACCATTGACTTCTAGTACCTAGTCGATATCACTAAATTGACAAGAAATAATTGCAAGTTATTTGTCAGCTATTTCCATTTTTATTTACATGTTTCGTTTGATTGTCACGGTGTTGCGATATTTATAACACAATTAATAGTTTATTGAGTAAGTTTATAAACAGTGTCATGAGTATCTTGAATGTCAAAAAATGTAATTAATCTCCTCATTTTATTTCGTTTGTTTACCGTCATAGTCATAAACAAATTGGTCATAACACTGTTTCTTACAACTGCATAATATGCATTACAGAGTTTATTTATTTAATTAAGGCAAGCCAACACGCTACACAAAACATTTTATAATAACATACATTAGGTATAATTTCTGGGGAGCATATTAATGACAGGATTGCACAGCAATATTCTATTACTAGGTCCTTATGTAAAGATGAAATAATTGATTCTCTAACAATACAAAGTACCTCAAAAAATCTAATCATGAAACAAAAAATAAGTGAAAGAGCTTTAAAAAAATAGTAAATAGGGATTAATTATAATTAAGAAATATATAAATTAATTGGCACCCCAATAGGGCTCAAGAATAAATCGCCTAAATTTTGGGAGGCTATCGCAGAGTTAATTTAATACCTTACTAAAAAGTAAAATGAAACGTATTTAATACATTTGGTGACCTTTATGTTGTTCTCGTGTCAATAATTTTGTATGTCAGTTCTTCTTTATTGGTTAATTTCTAATATAATAATAAATATACTTTATTGCCATCAAAACAAATACAAAAAGAAAAAAAAAACAATAATATAGGACAATTTGGGCGGCATTATCGCTTTAAGCTATTTCGACCAGGCCATATATTTCATATAAATATCGCAAAGCAGTTTAGCGTCACATGTGAAATCCAGTATTATTGCATTTAAATATATATTTCCAGTACAATCTGAATATATTCTACTGAATAGTTTTAATCCCTTACCTCAAAATACTATCTTTTTTCACGATTTATATTCTCAAATAATACACTTTATAGCGAGCGGCAACACTGCTCAGGTTCTATATTTAAATAAGTAAGAGAGTCTATTGTCGCTGTCTGCTATGTATGACATAGTTGTGTTGTTTTAGTTTTAAGATTCTGTTTTCTTTGATTTTTAATGTAAATTTGTGTTTTTACCACAAGAATAAACTTGATTTGAATGTTTTGAATGTTTTCACTACATTACCAAACCCACACCTTATAACTTCATTTTTAAAAGAAAGAAGTCTCTCATAACTAGGTACCGAAACTGTAGATACCGAAACATTGAGTTATTATGTTATATAGGTATATTTATTATTTAAAAATGTCTTTGTAAAAATGTGTTGTTAAAAATGTGTTTTATTTAAGATCTCTGACCTCTCTATTTGTTGAATAATATTTTAAAGTTTTTGCACTTAAAATGCTTAATTACTCTTAATAAACTGAAAAAATGTATTAAATAAAAATCACCCGACCAGGACTCGAACCTCCGACCTCTGGTTTGCCGGACGAGTACATTTCCACTGAGCTACCGGGGCCTGGCAGTATGCCTCAAATTTTCGTAGCACATTTTTGATTTTACGTTTTATTGCTAACGTAGCTCCATCTAATGGTATAGCTTTGCAGCTAAGACCGCCCGAGACCGATTTCTTTACAGAAATTGTGAATCTCAGTTAAAGTGAAGCATTGCAATGTTTAATAATACTTTAAAGTTTTTGCACTTAAAACGCTTAATTATTCTTAAATAACTGAAAAAATGTTTTAAATAAAAATCACCCGACCATGACTCGAACCTGGGACCTCTCGTTTGCCGGACGGGTGCTCTTCCACTGAGCTACCGGGGCGCGAATATACAAAGGCTATACTATTTGAGTCACGAGTCAGACTCTAATAGAGGAGCTTTTGTATATGCATATTACTCGACAATACCTAATCGAACTCAGTAAAAAAAATTACTGAAATGGATTAGCTTTTGCTCTTGTAATTTTCAAAGAAATGCAAAGACAAAACCTAGTACTGTATAATACATATTCACTCAAATAGATAAGCTTTTGTCAAGAAGAAAAGTAGGTATATCTTTGTTTGATATACATTGCGCTGAAAGAGATAAGCTACGAGAAGGGCTCCCGCATCGGAAGTCGGAGACGGTACGGTTAGGTGCGACGACGAGCGCAGCGAGGAGGAGCATGTTAGGTTGCATATAGTTACACACGTGCGCGAGCCGAGCGAGCAATGCGAGCGGTGCCGCGGTAGCGGCCGGCGAAGCGCCATAAACCTGTTCAGCTATTACAGTCCCTGGACAATCCCGACATGGTCCAAAGTCAAACGTTAAGTCATCAAAATAACGATGGTCATAATGCATGCACATTTTATTCCTATCTTTAAAATCAGAACGATTGCCATTTAAGTATCAAATTGGAGTTAAAGATCGGTAAATATCGGTATCAAATGGTATAGCATTTGTTGCTGCAATGTTACATTGAAGTAATCTCACAAAGTCTATACGACTTCGGTCAATTTCTGTACTAGAATAGATTAGGGTTTCGGCAAGTTTTTGTCATACAAAAGCTAATCCAGTTCAGTTCGCACTTTCACTCTAATGGTATAGACTTTGTAAATACGCTACCGGGGCCTGGCGTTACGCCTCAAATTTGCTTAACAAATTTTTGATTTTACGTTATATTGCTAATGTAGCTCCATATAATGGTATAGCTTTGCAGCTAAGACCGCCCGAGGCCAATTTCCTTACAGAAATTGTGAATCGCAGTTTTATTTAAAACATTTTCTCTATTTGTTGACCTTTCTCGCTAAACACTTGAAGGAAACCTGAAGCGACTTTAAGACGCTACTCGGCACTCTGTCACCTTTTTGTGAGATCAACGTCGTTTATAAGTCTACGAGCTCTTCGTGTAACTAAACCCAAGGCTTCAAGTTGATACTTAATCATTATAAAATACCTCGACTAACTGCAACCTGGCTATAGGTAAGTGACAATAATCCTTTTATCGTTTACATTATTATTAATGTATTTTACAGCAAAAACTTATTTACGATATTGAGTTATTTTCATATTTTATCAGAAGTTTTTTCTATGTCAAAAGCTTTGACATTTTATGATAAAGCTTTAGATTATTAGGTTGCTTGGCTTCAATTTTCGAGACAATGGTATGAAGATACACGAAATTTTGAATATAACATTTACAAGATAAGTAGACATTATACTTTTACGAATATTAGTCTGAACGGAATTGGAGCAAAATATACTACATGCTACAGAGCTTGGTATCATGAATTCGTTTTACGAATAATCAACGAATGCAGAGCATTAAAAAAACCGACTTCACGTCAACACTTAGTCCGATTAATCGTGTCATACCTACACGTAAACATTTGCCGAAATCATACATATTGTTTCAAAAATTTGAAATTTTCAATGAACTACCCAACCGATTTCGATAAACTATAAAGTATCTACGAAGTATCTTCTATCATATGAATTAAGCATTTTTAAAATCGATTCGTAATTGTCTGAAATATCGTGTAACAAGACACAAAAAAAAGAAAACATACAGATGAATTGAACCTCCTCCTTTTTTGAAAGTTGGTTGAAAATTAAACACAAATTTTAATTTAATTACATCCATAACAACAGTATTGTATTAGATGGAGTTTGTTTTATTTGACACTACAAAGAAAAAGAAGTAGAAATAATAAATTCCAGTTATAACGCGTTACGGTCTGTTAGAATTTAAGATTTTTTTGTTACACGTCATATAGGTTACTGAATACAATGAACCCAGATAGTCGGTAGGCTACATCTAATTAAAGTAAGTACATACTCAAACTATGAACTTCGCGTTCAAAGCTGTTGCTAAATAAATATCTATGTAAGCACATTATTCTTAGAACTATCTCCAAAACGTGAAACCACGTATGTAAAACAAAGTAAACGCTCGCACACACCACACACGTAAACTTAAGTGGAACTTAATAATTAAACAGCTGAACAAACGAAGTACAAGTTACCCAAATAGCAATACAGTTTGTAGGTAAATTTTCAGTTAAGTTTATTTTCCACCAGGTCTGGTTAAAGTTTTTACTTAAGGTGCTAGAACAATAGCATATTTTCAATTTTAGAATGCTTAAATTGCCTAAATTGTTAAAAATGTAATAACTAAAAAGTAAGCTAAAGGGTTTTGTTTCATATTATAATCGCGCCAATATTCGAAACTGGCAACTGCGATCAAAAGTAACGAGCTTAAGACCGCCCCAGACAATCACACCAACTAGTAGCTCAAAGGTCTCAAAGTTAGCTAAGCTTCTGTTATGAGATACCATGTAACGAACTAGGAACCTATAATAGAAAATAAATATAAATATAAACGCTCAGACCCGATTTTTTTCTTGTTCCGTGCGGGAATCGAACCAGCAACCACTGGGGTTTGAGGCTGTTACGTTTACCCCATTGCAATAATGTCAGAAATCCAGGGCTTGATTACCAGTATTACCAGTTCTAAAATTCAGATATGATGCTCCTTTTCCGATTATACAAGGTGTTCCGCTTGGTATCCCATAACTATAGGGTATTAATGGGACCATGTAATAGAATCAAATGACATGTAAATAATTTTTAAATTTCAATTAAAATTTTTTTGTTTGTATTTTTCATAAAAAATAATTCAATTAAGTCAATACATCTTATGTAAAACACCTTTAAGCGAAGTATTTTTTTTTTTTTATAAGTGACTAAACCCGCGTTTGACCTCAATCTCACCTGATGGTAAGTGACGATGAGGTCGAAGATGAAAGCACACGGGTTTAGGAAGGAACTGGCTCTTTATACAATATTGCCGGAACACATTACCGCCGGAGCGGTAACATTTGGCGGCAGACTTTATATATGGCAACTTGGCATTTTCTATCCCTTTTTTATCACTATGCACAGGTACAGTTCGCAACGTATTGCGTTGTACATTTTATGCAACATTCGTTAACGTTTAAAATGTTTTTGTTGTTTATGGTATGGCTTTAGTGACACGCGTGTATTGAATGAATGTTAAAGAGATTTTACAAGGGTGATAATTTATGAACTCATTATATTAAGATTGATGATATCTTGGGAAGTATGCACTTTTGAGCCATAAATTCTTTGGAAAAAAGTATTATTTTTTAGTAAGGAACAATACCTCAAACTTAGACATCCAAAAGAACACCTTGTATTCAGGTAAACGAGACTATCTGCTGTACGATCTCTTCAGTACAAGCTCATTAAAAGTTTACTTTGGGGCAACAAAGTCTCTACATATATCACTGTAGGTATGTTGTTTATAAATTAATACGGATGATAAAATATTGGAACCTAATTTAGTCTTAAACATTAAACCTAGTTTAATTTAATCCAATTTTGGTTCAAGATAAAGGAAAAAAAATATGAATTAAGAAGTTAAATGATTTACAAATTTTACCTATCGCATAAAGTTGTTAAACGGCTCATGGATCGGTAACCACTGCCTTCACCCATTCAAATAAAAAAAACAAATACCTACCTATTTTGTACATAAATTTAATTTTAAAACGTAATTTTAAATTATTTATTTGAATAAGTTAACCTATACCTAGGTAACACTGAAAATGTTTAGAAAATGAAAAACGGCTTAATGTAGAAAGTTGACAATACTTTTATTGTTTTTCGAAGTTTCTCTAGGGGTCTCTCCTATGCGTACGCTTTCACCGCATCTTCAGGGCTTGCAAAGCGAATACCTCGAATTTTATCTTTAGTTCTTGAGAAAATGAAATGAAAGTCGCAGGATGCCAGGTCAGGACTGTATGGCGGATGACTCATTATCTCGACACCTGCCATAGTCAAATATTCAACAGTCCGTTTTGTTATCTTCAGTAGTCGCTGTTGAAGAACGTCACGCGTCCCTCGCGCGGATCATCACTGAGATTGCTACGTCCACTCATTAAACCAATTGTAAATAGTCGCACAAGATGGGGCTTCATTAAGAAATACTAATCGCAGCCTATCGTAGCTTTGTTGTTCAGTAAGCCCAGAACGAAAGTCATAATAAATCATTCACCAAAAATTTTCTTGCGTTAGGTTCATTTTCACGAGAGTTTTAGATTTGCCGCCTATTCACAAAAACAAATAACAAATGAACGCAATTTACTACATTAGAGTTCTTAAATTGAAATTAAAAAAAAAGCTTTCATTAGCAATGTTTCTAACTGGCCAGTTTTAAACATTTTCAGTGCTACCCAAGTACTATGAACTTTGAATATAATGTTTTCAATAGACAAAGAAATGTCAAATGGCTTATAATATAAGCAATAATAACCTTGAAAAAAAAAAAGGGGTGAATGGTAAATCGTTGTAACCTTTAACCCATAAACGAAGCCTTTTGAAGGCTATTAATTTAAAACCTTATTTATTTTTCTCAGATTTTAGACTCCTTCTTTAACGAAAACAGTAATCACGTTCATATCCGGTCATGGTCCGAATTAAAATAATTGATTTAATAAGTGTTTTTCCATACAAAGGTTCTAGAAGAAAATGTAGGAGAAATTTACGTTTCCTTGTGAAAAAGAAAACATTGCCTTCTATAAAAAAATTGATATATCAGATTATGGCATTACACATATTGTTGAAGAAACTGAATTTGAAAGTGATATATTGGTGTCTTTGTTAGAAATGTCTATTTAATTTAAGTGTTCGATAGTTACATTGTCTATGCAAGGTATGTATAAAGATCGTTTAATTTCCACTAAAAGAATTAAAGGCTTCTTAAGTATTAGAAAAAAATAAATATAACTTTGTAGTAGTAATTATTTTTGTAAAAATAATTGGTTATTAAAATTTATTTAAATAAACTAGGATTTTTTTAATAAATACTCACCTTTAGATCCTTATTGTGACTACATTTCTAAAATCAACTTACCTTTTGCCCGAAAATACAACTTTCAAAGCAATTCCTTGGCAAACACAGCAGTTTTAGAATTTAGTCTACTAAGCCCGAGCTAAGTCATAGCGTCGACCCACCAAAATTCAATTAACTGTCCAAAGCGAGGTTCCTTCGAAAGCCTGAAACTTAATACTGGTGATGAATAGCCTCCTTACTTATATGGCCCGGGAAACTTGGTTCCAGAAACTAATCTTGAGATACCCTTGTATATTGTTGTATAATAAGATTGAGAAGTTTTTTGCTCGATCATTGCTTTGGAGGTATATGTGAATTGAAAAAGCTAATACGTATCTAATTGCTGATAACGATGGTTATAATTTGAACCTTGTTGTAAATTTCAATGTCTAGAAAACTAATTCAAAATTGGTACACCAATATCTTTGCCAACTGTACATACAATATAGTAAGTTATATGGCGAAACAGCAGTTATGTTCTAACTAAAGTTTAATGTATAATTCTAAGTCTAGATCGTAGCTGAAATTAAGTGAACTCTGATATTGGTACGTAACCGAATTAAGGCCCCGGGTTACGATATTGGTACAAAGTTTCAAACATTGAGCAGATTCAGTTATTTCGACCCGGGTGAACCTCTCTAAAGATGTGTTAGATTTTGTGCTTGTTCAAAATAATTTAGCAAGATATTGTTGAGATTGTATAAAACAATTCTATAATAAATTAAATAAGGTAGTGTCGCTGAAGAAGGCCCGGCTACTAAAATGGCCCACTTAAAAAAATGCAGTTATGATAATGCGGAACATTTGAAATTTCGCGGAGTCATGCTACTGTTACAATAGAAAATTAGTGCAACTGTGTTTCATCATCGGCGCATCGCCATTTTGAACCCACATAACAATTTGCTTTGTCGTGTCAAGACGATACACATTTTATAAGCTCCACTATTTCAATCCTTTTGAAAATGAACAAATTAAAAGCAAGTGAAATTTTTTTTAGCTCTCAACTGTGAGCATTCTTATTTAATCTATTTATTAGCGAATAAAAGTGAATGTTATTATTTCATTTCCTTTTTTGCATTTTTACGAGATCATACTGAACCCGGATGTAAATCTTATCGTGGCCCATACTATAACTCCCTATGTTCCTAATTACCTTAACACAAAAACATTTTAGAAAAAATAACTGATTTATTTAAATTTTCGATAAGTTAATATCAAAGTTAGTTTCTTAGTTAAATTTAATTTAATTTAGTTATTTGTTTTTATTTTATAGTTGAATTTTATTTTGATAGATTTATGTGGGCCATAAAAGATTTTGGGTAGTTTATTACCCCTTATGAATATTTTTATGAAAAAGCTGTGATTTTTTTTGATATTTCATGTTAAAAGTTTTAAAGTGTGTATAATGCATATATTTAGAATAAATTTTTTCGGGCCATCTTTGGCGACCAGTTTCCCAATATGTCCCAATACTAAGTTTCTAAAAAGTATTAAAATTTGTGTGAAAATGCCAAAAACAGTACTACTTTTTTAGGTATCTTGTTTCTGAAATAAATATATTACAACTTCCATTATGTTTTTCTTTACGGTTAAATTTGACAAGGTTTTGAAATTAAGTGGGCCTTCATTTATCTATCGCACATAATCATAATATTAACTTTTAATCGACGTCTGCCTGCATCTATTTTCCCTGACCAGTATTGTCCTAGTACTTTTAAGCGTCGAGTGAATAGGTTTCTCGTGGATGGACGTGTGCCACCTTAGTCTTCATGTTCACTTAACATCAGGTGTCATGGAAGACAAACGTCCCATCCATATTTTATAAAAAAAAAAAACGTTTCAGTGTCTGAACAGATACCGCAATAAAATCCGTTGAAGTGCGAGCAAAACTTACGCAGTGAGCGTTACGTACCAATTTTCTGTGATCTAACTATTAATTATCAAGTTTTTCATAATTCTCAATTCTTGAAAAAAATGATTTAGGTTTACTTATAAGCCAAATAAGCGCTATCATTTATTTCAGAAAGTATCCATATTAAAGGTTAGTAACAATGCGAAGTTAAATACTAATGTTAGTCATTCAAATCAATTTTATCATTATTTAGTCATCATAAATTCAAATTTAAAAACAATGTCAACACTTTAAAAATTAATGTGAAAATTATAAATATTCAAGATAAACATAATCATAATTTCAAAATATATGTCACATTCGTAAATATTATTTTATTTTATTGCGTGCAGTCTTATCCATCGAGCGACCATAGGAGAGTCCCAGCGATCTGCTATAGCATCCAGGAGGCTATATCAAAATCTTTTGGGCGATTCTTTCACAAAAAGAAATTAGTATTCCCAAGAAACCTCAAACGTGATGTAAATATTATATTCCAAACTCCTCTTATTCTCCGTGACTATATAAAATGCATGTTTAATTCTATGTCTAGATATTATCTTTAGCTGTTGACGTTAGGAGATGATTATTTTTTAATTTTCATCCTTGTTATAAATTCCACAAAATAATATCTTTGCCCGAAGAAGTAACTTAAACGGTGTCGCTTTCTTTATCAACCTTAAGTACAAAATCCCCACTTTGTTTGTAGTTTACTTAAGTATCGGATACTTTTCCGCAGTAATTTAAGTTAGTCATAGCTTAGATTTCCTTACTCCTCTACCTCTCTGGTTTATTTTATTTTATTTTACAAATTGTTGGAAACCTTACAGCTAAATATATATTACAATATAATAGTTACAATTGAATCTGACGGCCATTTAAAAGCTTCCACAGATAAGCTGGAAGATTATTATATTAGGTTAATATTAGGTTAGTTGATTATTATCATTATTTGGGTTACGGGACTATGTGAGCAGTCTTGTCCGCTCTTCACACTGCGACCTAGAAGTTCTATTGTATGAGTCCTCATCTACAAAACGCCATACACTTCTATGGAGTCCAGGCAGTTTAAGATTAGTTGATTAGTTGATACTTAGTTTCTAACAATTCTTCCAATGTTACCAATCATGTTGTCTTTCAGAAACTCCTTGGCTGCGTTAGTGTGGCTTAGAATGGTTTTAACATCCATAATAAGCTTGTCGTAAAAGGTGACTAAACCGAGTCTTAATGGTAGGACCCCTTCAGACCCCTTTAGGACCCCTTCTGAGCAATGTTTTATAATTGCCTGTTACGTCCTGAACCGGTGTGCTATCATTATTGGCCTCATCTGCATTTAACATCAGGTGAGATGGAAGTCAGATGCCAAGTGTGTAACCAATAAAGCAATGGTTTACGAGCAAAATACGTAAAATCTACGATCTTTAGAGAAATTTTTATTTTTTGTATTTTAAAAATAGGTATTTCTAAAATATTCAGAATTCAATTAAGTTACTAACACAAATCTGAAATTTATTTTAGAAAGTGCATTTACGATGGGTTTTATTAATTTTGAGTTATCAATATTTAGACACTGTACGACCGTTTGATAGTTCATGATAGTATAAAAAATAAGTTTCAACACTGGTTGAAAAACATCATTGAATTTTCTGTTGTTTTCTTTTTCAAAACTAAGTCCCACTATTTGTGCTCATTGGCCTATTAGCCCAGTCATTTTAGGTTTTATTTGCGGAAAAATTTCCTATTGAGCTGAATTCTTGTATAGGTACACCTTTATTACGGCGTTATAGCGAAGATGTGAAAAATCGTCATTGATATCATGCCGGCTAAAAAATGGTTACAGAGGTTAGAAGGTCGCCAAAATCAGTTATTTAACAGTTGGTATATACAAATTTAACAATAGATGCTATACAATAACACGTCATTTCATTAGTTTATCATGACCTAGAGTAACAGGCATAATACCTAAAGAAAGTAATTATGATGACATGTTTTTTATGTATAATAATTCCTTGATCTTCCAAGAAAATCTGCCACACAGAGAAATAACGAGAACTTTTTGTTTGCAAAAAGTAACGCATATCCATTTTAATACTAGTATGAGGTATGATTAACATGCCAACTAAAAAACATAGTCCTGTTTGCAATTTCAATGCTTCTTTACTGAAATGGTTTCACGATTCTTTTTTCAAAAAGTGTTGACGTCGACGAGGCGATTATTGGAACGTAAAATTCATTGCAATAACTGTCCTAACTCCAGAAATCACCCTGCCGCCTCTAGCTAGTTACCGGGATAGGTTTTTAAGCTGTTTTGAGATTTTTATTGGTATTTGAGAGTTTTACAGCGATGCTTGCTGGCTCTGAGTTTTAAATTAAAGTGTATTTCTAGGAATCGCTACTTAAGAGAAGTTGAAGGAATGTCTCATGAAATAAATTACGTGTAGAAAAATCTGGACTGAGGCTCCTTATGGTAAGCCCATGCTTATAAAGGTGACCTTTCAGGTGCGGAAATTAAGTACAGCTGTTTCTGTAGTTACTGATATTGGAATATAAATTCTTGATTATTTATATTAATTTTTGACAATTGAAGCAAAATATGTTAGTTTTTTTATAAAATACGTGTTCCGTTTTTATGTTCATGCTGTATGGATTAGATTATGTTTCAGTGTCATCTGTCAAATGAACGCGAGAGAGTGCGCGGTTTGTGAAAATCATTATTCATTTGTTTTATTCTTTTGTTTTTATTCATTGTCATAACTCGGTCTGCATGTAATGTGTAAAAAATATAGACTACAAACTAAACAAATGTTTTAATCCGCTGTTTTAATAAAAATAAAGATAAAATAGCTGCAACTGCAATAAGGTGCCACATAACTGGACCTTCTTCGCCAAATCTTTGTGAATTTGAGCAACGCGCAGCCAAATCTCAGAACCGTTGGAGTGACCTGTGGACAATCGCAGCTCATCAGCAGCCTTCACGCAGCAGCAACTATCTTAAAACGCAACTGAGATCAAGATAATAAGAAAACCGAGACGCCGCTATAAGAAAACCGATTGCTGACTACTTTCTGTGAGCCGCTACAAGACGTTTGACGCCACCGCTGCCGCCCGCGTAGCCGCATTTGCCGCCTTTGCCGCCGTCACCGCCTGTATCTACACGAAGACGCAACCCGTCGACGGTGCCTGGTTATTGCTCGTGAGTACCTTCAGTTTTCTAAAGCCACTACAATGCCTTTAATGAGGGGTGACGGAGAAAGTAATAGGCCCCGCGACAAGTCTCCATATAAAAATATTACTGATGAAAAGACTGAGCAGATCATTCGTGACCTAATTAGAAAACGCGGTATCATAAAATGTAGGCTAACTAAGTTCTTAAATCATCTCAATATTATTAGTGCATCTACGTTCAGTGATCAGAGTAATATTGACCTAAAATTACGCATTAAAGGTGCGAGTAGCTTATTCTCAGAATTTAATGATATTCAGTCTAAAATAGAACAAATAGTACCCGATAGTGATATCGACGAACAACTAGATCAGCGCCAACAGTTCGAAGATAGTTATTACAGTACTTTAGCTCAAGCTGAATCAATTCTAATAAAAGGTGGTGAAAGTGCTTCTACTTCTAGGTCTTGTTCACACGCGCATCAAACTACATCGATCAAGTTACCTACCATATCTTTACCTACCTTCAACGGCCTATATGAACATTGGTTAGAATTCAGAGATACTTTCTTGTCATTAGTTCATAATTCCCCAGATATAAGCGATATACAGAAGTTTCATTACCTAAAATCTTCACTCAAAGGTAGTGCAGAGCTTGTAATTAGTTCATTGGAAATATCAGCTGTTAATTACTCGGTCGCCTGGGAATTATTACTAAATAGGTATAACAACACACGACTTTTAATACAAAGTCATGTTAAGGCGTTGTTTTATATTCAAGAGTTACCTAAAGAGTCATCTAATTTAATAAGAAGCCTAATAGATACTATTTTAAATAATTTACGTGCATTAAAAATCTTAGGTGAACCCATAGAACACTGGGACACATTAATCATTTACATAATTACTTCCAAATTAGATAAATTAACTGAACGCGAATGGGAACAACACAAAGGTACTTTATTAACTACAAATTCAGATGTTAACTTTAAACTTAAATTCGAACACTTGCTTACATTCTTAAAAAACCGGGCTGATTTATTAGAAACACTAGGTTTATCGCAAAAAACGGACACACAAATTAACTTTCAACATAAGAAAACTACTTGGCCTTTAAAATCTCATACGCACTGCAATATCACAAGTAAAACGCAACCTACTAACACCGTACATAAATCCTGTCCTATGTGTAAAGAGAAGCACGCACTATATACTTGTTATAAATTCATTAACACTGACTTGCACACAAAATTAAAAATTGTTAAAGATAATAACCTTTGCCAAAATTGTTTACGATCCGGGCACACTGTAGAGGTTTGTCGGTTTGGGGCTTGCCGTCAGTGTAACAAAAAACATAATTCGTTGTTGCATCCTCATTCTAATCTAACAAGTAATTGTAATACGATACTATCTCAATCTACAGTGGAGCCGCCGGCGGCGCTTGCACATACTAGCCCTTCGCTCGGCTTATCTCCGCTTAATGACGATCGGTCTAGCGGCGAGGGCCGCAGTGACATGCAATTTGTGCAAGTAAGCAATGCGTATACGCATTCTCACGCACATTCGAACGTTGAGTCTGTCTTGTTATCTACAGCGCTTGTTGAGGTTTGCGATGACAAAAATAATTATCATTTAGCGCGCGCATTATTAGACAGCGGCAGTCAAAGCTCATTTGTAACTAGTAAATTTTGTAAATTATTAAAACAACAATTAATACAGTCCACTATCGAAATTCGCGGAGTTGGCAATTCTGTGTCGCAATCAACTCAAACGTGTGAGATAGAAATGCGATCTCGAATCAACTCATACTCTACGCGCTTCAAATGTTATGTTCTCCCGCGCATAATACCTAAACTATCGGGCGTTCACGTTGAGCGCGCGCAGTTTAAAATACCGCAGCATTTACAATTAGCAAACGAACAGTTTAATGAATCGCATGAAATAGATATTTTGATAGGCGCGGATCAGTTTTGGAATATTCTAATTGATGGTAAAATGCGCTTAAATAATGGTCCGTACCTTCAAAATACAAAGCTCGGTTGGATAGTTTCGGGCCCTGTTAATTTAAATACGCACAATAAGGGCCACATACAATGCAACTTTTCACAAACTATAGACGCTCAGCTCAGGCGGTTCTGGGAACTCGAGGAACTGCAACCACAAGACGCAATGAGTGACGATGAACGGGCTTGTGAGCAATCCTTCGCCACCACTACTACGCGCAGCATCAGTGGTAGGTTTTGCGTTCACATCCCATTCAAAGAGACCCCGACAGTCCTCGAGGAATCCCGACCCCAATCCGAGCGAAAGTTTTATAGTTTAGAAAAGCGTTTATTATATTCTCCTAACAAACAATTATACATTGATTTTATGCGTGAATACATACATTTAGGCCATATGACTAAAATAAATACCTACCAGAGTCCGCACTACTTCATGCCACATCATGGTGTCTTCCGCGAACACAGCACCACTACTAAATTACGCGTGGTCTTTGATGCTAGTGCTGAAACCAGCAGTGGCAAGTCGTTAAATAATAATTTGTCATGGCTTAGTAAAATCAATATACCACGTCACGTTTTTCAGATTAATGCGTTAAACAAACAACTTGACATCTTTACCGACGCTTCGCAATCTGCATATGGCGCGTGCGCTTATGTACGTAGTGCGTGCAACGGTCGTGTTAAAGTAAGGCTGATTTTTTCTAAGAGTAAAGTAGCCCCCCTCGAACTTGTCACCATATCTAAATTAGAGTTGTGCGGAGCTTTACTAGGCGCAAAGCTTTATTATAAAATACGTAGTGTGCTCACGCGCAAGTTCGACGACGTTGTGTTTTGGACAGACTCGACTATCGTGTTGGGATGGCTTCGCATGCCACCATCACTTCTTAAAACCTTCGTTCAGAATCGAGTCGCTGAAATACAAGCATTGTCAAAAGATTGTACATGGCGACACGTCCGCGGCACAGAAAACCCCGCCGATTTATTGTCACGAGGTATCACCTTCGCAGAACTAGCGAGCTCTAAAGTGTGGTGGGAAGGCCCTTCGTTTCTACATGACTTTGACGTTTCTGACAGCGCAAATATTCCATTTGACTCAACTTCAAATTATTTATTTCAAGAGTTGCCTGAAATTAAATCTAGTACAGTAAATTTACTCTCTGTAGAACGATCCAACTTAAACGACAATAATTGGTTTCCTTTTAATAGTTTCTCGCAATATAACCGTATGATTCACACTGCAGCCTATGTATTAAGATTTATATATCATACGCGCAACAAAATAGATAGGCTAACTGGTGCGCTTGGGATCGACGAACTTTTAGAAGCTAAAATAACCCTGGCAAGATACTCTCAAATACAGTCATTTCCACACAAATATAATATTTTGTTGCAGGGTGGGAGTTTACCTATAAAACATAAGCTATCAAAATTGTATTTATTTTTAGATAACAAAAAATTACTTCGCGTAGGAGGTAGAATCGAAGCTTCGCCTCACATCGATTACGATCAAAAACATCCCATATTATTGACAAGTAAACACACATTTACAAATCTACTGTTTCTCTATGAACATTTACAGTCCATGCATGCCGGTCCACAAGCTTTACTCTACAAGGTGCGCGGCGAGTGGTGGCCAGTCGCAGGTCGTAATCTTGCTAGGAAGGTTTCTCATCAGTGTGTCGTATGTACTCGCATGAGAGGGAAAACTTTTAATCCTTTGATGGGCAACTTGCCGAAGGAACGAGTGACAATAACTCATCCTTTTTATAACGTAGGCGTTGACTACGCAGGACCAATGTGCATATTAAACCGTAGAGGTAGAGGAGCGCGTACTATAAAATGTTATATTTGTTTATTTATATGTTTTACCACGCGCGCTGTTCATCTAGAATTAGTAAGCGACCTTACCACCGATGCCTATCTTCTTGCTTTAAAGCGCTTTATATCGAGAAGAGGAAAGCCCGCACAGATATTTTCTGATAATGGTAGAAATTTTGTAGGGCTCATGAATGATTTCGCTCAGTTCTTATCACAATGTCGTTCGACCATCATACAATATGCCAATAGTCAAAACATTAAATTTAAATTCATACCTCCGTATTCTCCGCATTTTGGTGGCTTGTGGGAAGCTGGGGTCAAAGCTTGCAAATACCATCTGCGCCGCGTCGTGGGTACCGCACACCTGACTTTCGAGGAGTTCACCACCGTGCTGACGCAAAAAGAGGCGATATTAAACTCTCGCCCGCTGATGCCACTATCATCAGACTCTAGAGACCTGCTTCCTCTGAGCCCTGGTCACTTCCTGATTGGCCGTCCACTTACTGCTCCGGTTTGTGAAGACGACTTGCACGATGTCCCTGTGCACCGGCTTACTCGCTACCAGAGGCTGGAACAAATTCGACAGCACTTCTGGGCTCGCTGGACTAAGGAGTATGTTTCGGAGCTACAAACCAGAGTTAAATGGACTGAGAGAACGCGCGAGCTGGAGCCTGGAACTCTGGTTATAATTAAGGAAGACAATCTTCCCCCGCTGAAATGGGCACTCGGCCGTATTTTAAAATCCATCCCCGGAAAAGACGGCATTACCAGAGTCGCCGTTATAAAAACAGTGTCGGGTGAGGTGAGACGACCCTACGCAAAGATCTGTCCGCTGTGGATGAAAGATGAAGAATAAAAACTAAAGGAAAACTATATATATATATACATTGAAAGCTGACTCTTTCAAGGCCGCGGGCATGTTCCGTTTTTATGTTCATGCTGTATGGATTAGATTATGTTTCAGTGTCATCTGTCAAATGAACGCGAGAGAGTGCGCGGTTTGTGAAAATCATTATTCATTTGTTTTATTCTTTTGTTTTTATTCATTGTCATAACTCGGTCTGCATGTAATGTGTAAAAAATATAGACTACAAACTAAACAAATGTTTTAATCCACTGTTTTAATAAAAATAAAGATAAAATAGCTGCAACTGCAATAAGCTGCCACAATACGGTTGAGACGTTTGTCTTCATTGACACCTGTTGTTAAGTGAACATAAAAACTAAGGTGGTACACGTCTTTTTTTTTTTTATAAGTGACTAAACCCGCGTTTGACCTCAATCTCACCTGATGGTAAGTGACGATGAGGTCGAAGATGAAAGCACACGGGTTTAGGAGGGAACTGGCTCTTTATACAATATTGCCGGAACACATTACCGCCGGAGCGGTAACATTTGGCGGCAGACTTTATATAAAGGGTGGTGGCTAGCCAGGCGGACCCAGAAGGGATCCTACCACCAAGCAAAAAACCAAGCTTACTAATTTAATACCTGATTTCTACTTAAGTATCTAAATATAAAAAAAAATTTAATGGCAGTTTCCGCTCTTGAATATCTCAGATTCTGTTGATAAATATACAGTAATTAGTTTAAAAATTCAGACGTACTTTTCATATCTGCTAAAACTTATCGTTACATTTCCGACTGGTTACCAAAATATCGTGTTTTCAATGATGTCACAGCTCCTTCAATAGGGCGGATTTTGCGTTTTTCAACTTGTCTAGACGTTTTGTTAAATGGCTGTTTTCTGTCTCCAACTCTTCGACGCGATTCAGTGCTTCCCGTGCCTCCCGCTGCAGCTGGCGGCGCGCGTGCTGCAGCCTGGCCTCGTGCTCGTCCTGCTGCGCGGCGTGCGCGCGCTGGCGGGCGAGCTGCGCGGCGAGGCGCGCGGACGTGGCGCTGGCCAGCGCGGCCTCGGACTCGGCGCGCGCGAGGCGCCCCTTCGCCTCCGCGCACGCCTTGCGCAGCTGCTCCACTTCCTCATCGTATTCATGGTTAGCGACGCCATTTTGCTTCGCCGCTCGCTCTTCGTTCAACTGAAGCTTCAGTTTGCGCACTTCCGATTCTAGAGCTTGCTTCGAAGACAATAGGGCTTGCAATCGGACATCTAGCGTCCCTGGGCCACATTCGTTCAAGGCATGCTCCGCATCGGCCGTGACCAGGGCCAGCGACGGCGCCGCGGGATCCTCCGCCGAGGGCTCCGCCGCGACGAACACGAGGCCCGCCGCCGCCGCCGCGGCATCGCGCGCGAGCACGGCGGCGCGGGCCGCGTCTAGTTCCCGCTCCAGGGACAAGTGCTCGCGCTTCAGACGCTCGTGTGCGGAGCATTTCTCTTTGTGCTCGCGCTGTAGCTGCGCGTATTCCTCCGTCAGCTCCTCGATCCGGTCCCGCAGCAGCTCGAGCTGGTAGCGGAACGAGGCCTTGTCGTTGTCCAGCTGAGCGTTCACGATCATGGCCTTGCGGAACTTCTCCTCCACTTCTTTGAGCTCGTGCCGCATCTCCTTGAGCGACAGGGGCTCGTCGCCCGAGTCCTCGGAGCAGCGGCGCGGCGGTGCGCGCCCAGCACCGCCAGCCGCGGCGGCACCGACGTGCGGCGACCCACCGTCTCTGTATACATGTCATAGGCCTTGTCGGCATGGTCCTCCTGTTCCCGCTGCTGTCGCTCGAGCTCCCGCATTCGAATCTCGCGCGCCTCCGCCCGCGCCGCCCGCCGCGCCGCCAGACGCTGTTCCGCCTCCTTAGCTATCTGGTCGAGCGCCTGCTCCTCCGCCGTGACCTTCGTCTGGGTGCGCTGACGCCGCGACGGATCCATGTCCGGGAGTAGTTATGATATTCACACGATTATAGAAGTAAGTACATTACTACATGCACCACAATTTGAATTAACAGCTTAGACGATATCAACAATGTTCACAAGAATAATAGAAAAGTAATTAAAAATGAGATTGAAGACACCAATTCACTACCTACACAAAACACTTTGTAACATCTATTCACTCACTCAGATAATAACAGAAGAGGTATTACTTAGTTTGTAAATAATCTGTACACTATATTACTTTAATGATATTTATTCAAACGGTGGATATTTTTTTTATTTTTTGATAATTTAGCCGTGAAACCACAAGAAACCACAAGAAACCTATTCACTCGACGCTTAAAAGTACTAGGACTATGCTTTTTTATATAAACCTATCATAGGCACCAGACTCTCACACACAGGATAAATATTGTAAATTCGGAGTTTAGCCATAGGTTATAATTGTTTCATATTGTGAAGAAATAAATAAATGATTGATTATCTAATATACTTTAAGGTTGTTTACAATACAAACTGTTTTCTGTATTCAATCAAAATTAAGTTTGATAATGTATTTATACGTGGGAAACCTATAGCCTCTCGCAGTATCCTATTATATTATATATTATATATATATATATATTTTATAGTTATAAAAAAGTGCTGGTATTAATGCCTAAGCTTCCGTTCCGTTGTGGCGTCAAAAAGTTGGGTGGAAAATTTTCCGTTGCATGAAATCTTCACTAGAGATAACTGGCGTTCGGAAAATATATTTAAACAATTTTATTGTTAAGAAGTAAGAATGTCAAAAAATCAAACTCTTGTTCCAAGTCTATTTAATGCAGTGGATGAAATATATTTTATATTTCAATTTAATTTAAACTAATCATAGTTTTTGTTAGCAACTGTTGCTTATCCCTGTGTATTTGAAAGGTAATTAATATTACATTACTGAAAATGGTTTAATAGGTTATTTTTATTTACATCTCGCTGGCATTGTAAAACAATATCACAAGTCAATTTATTTTAGGCTTATTAACTTTTATTCATTATTCACATTGTCGTCACCACCACACCAGGCGATATCAAACACGTCTCTCAAGTATTATTAGGCTTCAAATTAACGGTCAAGTTATTGAATACTAACTAACCTAAAATTAAAACGTAAATTAAATCACTTACCTTAATTTGAAGCCTAATAATTTTTAATTCTGCCTGGTTACACAACGACTTCAATGAGTCAAAATTCTAACGCAATCAGCGTAGTTGCTACCTGTGTGGTGGTGGGGAAATGAAAGAGAAGGCAATAGAGTAGGTATATGAAGGCTACAAATTAAGGTAAGTGATTTAATTTATGTTTTAATTTTAGGTAAAACGTTAGTATTTTACTGAATATTTGTATACTTGCGGCATTTTTATCATCTAATTCACGCTTAATTTTGACCAAAACGCTCGCATAGACAATGGTAAGATAAGTCGAGTGAATATTTGCTACGCTACCTTTCTCGTAGCTCAATAATTTAGTAATTTGCAGTCCAATAATTTAGACGAATAGGGGTTGGCCGTTTTCCCAAATCGGGTAATCTCCAAAGTAAGGACTATTGTTATAATTTTCGCTTCAAGGACATTGAAGTAAGTTGCGAATTCAGCCATTTATCAAAACTTTATCAAGTTTGGCAACGTAAAAAAAGCTCTTTTAAGAAGTTGATACAACAAGTTTTGCCAAGTTAACATTAAACATTGATTTCATTTGAAATTATTCACGTTCAGTTTTGTGCAATTTGAATTAAGATATTGGTCATGTTTTCAATAATGCCGTATTCAAGAACGACATAATTATACGCTATCTGAGTAAATAGGTACTAAATTGACAGCGATTATGGCTTTTCCAAAATCTTCGAATTGTATTGTTAGTTGATAGTAAATACACATAGTTGATAGTAAAATCAAAAAGCTACAAATCTACATTTGTAAAATATTACAATTCAAGTAATATCTATTGTAAAAGGTTTATCTGTAAAAAATATAATTAGGGAGTATAACTTCGTATCAATAAAGCTATTAAGATTTATAAAGCTATGGTAGCAAATATAAAAACAAATCGTTAAAACTAAGAGATAAAATAAGTCAAAGAACCACTAACATTGCCTATATCTTCCTGATAGTTTAAGGTCGGAGCTTAATCAAATTAGCACCATTTAAGTTCCAAGTTAATGCCGTCAATAAGTGCTAAAATCGCAATAGTGTTTTATAGTTGTTAGTGTATGTTATTGTCATAGTGATACAAAATGGTACGCGAGAAGAAAATCCTATGATAACAACTGATAGTTTACAAGTTAATAGTACCGCACATACATTGATTCCTGCAAAGTGTATAGTTGTGATTATTATTTCAACAAAATATTATTAAGTACCTTATTTAACCATTACCTTATTTAAGTAAAATACAAAGAAATGTTTTTATATTAAAAATGCTCAATCATTCTTAAGTAAATAACTGTTTTTTATTATTTATCACACACCTTATTATTTTGCAACTCACGGTAACCGTGAGTTGCGTAATCAATTCTTTAGCTACGGTTAAGTTTACTCAGTAAATAATTAATATTTATTTTTTATCATATTTTTTCTCTTCATGTATGATCTCAAACTATCACCTCCTCAAATTTCAAAAGGGACTCACCAGTCACCCTGTATATGTTTTGATCAAAAGCAAAAAGATTCTAACCGATAATTAAAAATTTTCCCCAATACCAATTATACAGACACAATTGTGGAAAAGCTTTGAAAATGGATTTCATCGTTATTTTAAAGCGAATTTATGATTATTACGATTGTAGGATGAGGAAAAAGAATAATAGATAGAAACAGGTTTACTCTTATTAATGCCACATTTTCCGAATAATTTTGGTTTCAAAATTGAAAAAAAAAAAAATAGTCAAATATGTCAAAATGATAAAGCTAACTGAAATTAAAGAATGTTAATATATAGCCACAATTTATTTGCAAAGATTTGTACATTCAGACTTATTTCAATAGCTCAGCAACGTTTTGATAAAAACGTCAAAAAGGGTAAAGGTTTAATGTATTATCTAAATAAAACTCAAAGGATAAGGGAATAATTCTTTGTTGAGTTTCAGTGAAATTTTTCCTTTAGGTTTTATTAAAGAGTGAAAAAAGGAGCGCAGCTCGTTTGAAACGCCTTCTTAAAATTGGATTTGTTTCATTCTTTTTTTATTCATTGCGTTTGAAAATTTAGTGCTTATTGGTGATAGATTTCGCATCTTTATGATAGTCCTTCTGAGTATTCCTTTGAGTCTATCAAAGAATACTCAGAAGGTTTTCGTTTGTCTAAGCTCATGAATTAACCAACAATTTTGGAATGCCTTTTTGAATTTCATACTTACTTTACCCTTTGGGCAGAAAAAAAAAACCAAATTTGTTTTTCATTAAATTTTTCCAGCCTCAGGCTTATTGGTTCTATTCAACAAATAAGTTTTACTTTATACATAGTTATCGGTTTTTATTCATAAAATTTAAGCAAGATATTAGTAATATTTAAGCCTGTAACACTTTTTTGTGTATCTTTTATTCTAGTTTGATTGATAGTTTAATACTGTACTGTAAGCCTTATGTTGGTCTTTTTTGTCTATGGTTCTCATGACCAGCGTTTCGTTTTGAAAAACTCTATGCTCGTAAGAGGTCAGCCGGGAGTTCGGATTTCGGCTACAGCCTCAAGGAGGGCTACAGAGGCCTATGCAACTCTAGTGTCAATGAAATTGAATTCTGCACCATCTAGGATATGACGTACTACAACTTTTGGTAAGTTATTTCTCCTGTTATTAACTAGGTAGCGCTGGGATAGCCGATTTATTAATATCTCGTCAGGAACCGGAAAAGATGTTGACTTTGACAGACTAATCAACAGACTATTATAATCACGGAGGAAATATATAGAGGAGCTGCCCTATCCGGTTTTTTCTAGGGACTCAAGTGAAGCCTACGCGCGGGGTGCGGGAGGGGTAAGCGGTGGGTTATGGCCAATCATAGCCAAACAGGCGATGGCTTTAGTCACCTAGTAGCGCGAGTAGTAAAAACCGGTTGAAACTTAAGGTTAAAATATTCACATGATCATCAAAAAAGTTCAGCTATACTTTACTAGGTGGCTCTAGTTTTTTAACGAAATTTCATACGTTCCAAATCTGTCAGAAAAAACCGCGAAATAAAAGTATTTCTACTTGACGGCAGATAGCCCAACCTTTTTTCGCGGCATAAAAATCACCTAGGCAACAAATAACAATCTGAAATTTTGGACACAAATAATTGGAAAACAAAAAATTTGTAAAAAATAATTATGAATGAAATTATCTTTGTGGTAAGTTAATTTTATTTGGATTGTCAAAGTAATTATTTTATAAAAGTATAGAAAACTAAATTTTACATCAAGAAACAAATGGAGGATTTAATTTTTTTTTATATCTACGAGTGTACAACTGTACATACTTCACAGAAGTCAGCGCCGAACTGACGCCAGTGCCTCTAGCGAGGAATAGCTTGAACTAAAGGCTGTGACGTCAGGACAACCCAAATTGAAGCTGTGCAACTTTGCTTACAGCAGCTCTACTATGTATCTGCTTTGTGATTATAATAGTCTATGAATAATCGTGTGCATGTGCGTCTGTTGCGTGTTGTGTTTTCTCCGCCATTTCATTTAAGACTTAGATTATTTTAACAAATTCGCTGTGAATTTGGCCGTGAAGTTACTTGTGTGACTTACTAACAACTTAAAATATTTCAGAAACAAAAGTGCGGGAAAGCGAAAACAGTGTAAAAATTGTGTAAAATATTGTGTAAATATACAGTGATTGTGCATGTGATTTAAGTATGATTTGCTGTAAGTCATAAGGTTAATTTCATAAAAAAAATGTCAATGAAAATGTTGATTCACAGTTGCAGTAATGGGGTGAACCGAATAATAAATGGACAATTGACAAAATTTTATGAGACAGATGGAGCGAAGAAAAAGGCTTTTAAATATTCCACGAAAAGAAAAAAAAACAATAAATAACCTAAAAAAAAATTGAGATTTTCGTTTTTTTTTATTTTTGACCACATATGAAAGAAATAACTCCACATGTATCATTTCAATTACAATTTATTCAATTTAAAGGATGATCGTACAAATACAGTAGTAATATATTAAATTATAGTAGGCACATCTTACCTTAATTACAAAGCACTCGAGTACACAACAATTCAGTACTTATTTTACACTTGATAATTTTCACTTTATTATTATTTTACACTCTTTATTACACTATATTTATTCTAATATCAGAACCGTTCTTGAGGACTCGCTAATACAGATTGCCCCGCTTGCGCGGCTAGAGTTGCCTTCTACCCCAAATCAATTCCCGCCTTTTTGGTATGGCGTGATATGAACGCTTTCTGATTGGCTAACCCCGGCGGTCATGATATGACGTGATGCGAATGCACTCTGATTGGTTATTATTTTTATATGATCAAATGCGGAAGTGTCAAATTAGTTACTCTTTAATGTGTTTTTTGTGGAATAACGCTAACAGCTCGGCCATCCTGCAAGAGCGAGTCCCTTCGCGAAACAGCTCAAATTTAAAAACAAGAGTAAACAACATATGGTTATGTAATATACCTGAGAATCAAATGAAATTGGAAACTCAACATTAATAATATTAAATATTTTCCTAAAAGAATTACATTTATTGAAACTAAATTGAAATACGATTGTTTACATTAAACATTTAAAATAAGTTAATATAATCGAGTTTATAATTAACCAACATTACAATACTTTCATTAATTAATTATTTATCTTGGATGCAATAATTAACATAACATAACATAATAATTAATTAATTAATTAATTAACATAATAATTAACATTTTCCTAAGTAAGTAAATAATTTTAGTGACTTATGCATTGTACAATTTTATTAGAGTTCTTATATAATATTTATTTTATTTTTACTTAATTACATTTAAGAGCTTAAGTTACTATTGGTTTAGAGACTTGAATTATCAGATTCAGATTCCGAGGTTTCACAGCCTCTATTAAATACAAGCCATGGTTTAAGTTTGTCAATAGCAACAATGTTCTCATACCGACGTTGGCCACGCTTGCGAGTAAGCGGTGTGCTTTCAATTAAATAACGATAAAATAAATAATAAAAATACCACCATCCACCATCGCTAGGCACCTCTCTTTTAACGCTTACTAAATCACCGACATCATGTGTTTGTGTCGTGATGCGCTTAGAATCGTAACGAGTTTTAGTTTTAGCTTGCTGTTCAACGATACGTTTTCCAGTATCGATTCGTACCTGATTTAAGTTATCTGTTACAGTTACTCGAGTGTCATCTAAGATTCCGTTCAAGATGTTTTCTGAATTACTGTTTATATTGAAACCAAAAAGAAGTTCTGATGGACTTTTACCAGTCGTTTTATGAATGGTAGTGTTAATGCCAATCTGTATGTCAGGAATATAGTCGTCCCAATTTTTGTCATCTTTGCTATCAGCTTTAGCAGTTAACGCACTGAGGATTGTTCTATTGTACCGCTCGCACTGTCCGTTCGCCCTTGGCGTTGCAACTGCGTTAAGGATGTGTTTGACTCCTATCGTTTTAATAAATGCGTTAAAACTGTGACTAGTAAAAGATGTCCCACGATCGGTAATTAGCCTACAAGGTGCTCCAAAACAAGCTATGTGTTCCCTCATCGCCTTAATTGAAGTAGAGCTTTTAGTGTCCCTAACTGGTTTAATGTTCACGTATTTTGTAAAACCGTCAACGATAACTAAGAGATAGCAGTTACCTTTTTTGCTGCGGACAAATGGACCCAAGTGGTCAACGTGTATCGTATGGAAAGGAATTTCTGGTTTGGGAATTGGATGCAACTCGCCTTGTTGTTTCCCTGACACTTCTTTACTTCGCGCACACTCAAGACAAGATTGTACGTATTTTTTGACAAATTTTCTCATTTTAGGGAACCAGTATGTTTGCCTTATGCGCGCTAGTGTTTTATCGAATCCGAAGTGACCTATATCGTCATGATTAAATTTTGTTATTTGCCACCTAACACCCCTTGGTACGACCCACCGAATATCATTATCCCCCTTACCAGTAATGCGATATACTTTGTTACTTTTCAGTTTGTAATTATTCGCGATATCGACCGTTTTTGCTAAATTAGGATCGTTTAATATTTCTTTTATGTGCGCTATCTCGTCGTCACTGTCTTGAACGGTAGTAATCCATTCCTCAGTTCCTATCGTGAGTACATCTAGTAAGTGATGCTCTTCCCTAGCCTCTCCTACTGGGTTTCTGCTTAGTGCATCCGCGTGGCACATGCTCGAACCGGGACGATATTCAATTTCACAGTTAAATTCTTGGAATTGAACCCACCAACGAGCGATACGGGGTATGAGGTCCCTTTTAGAAAGGGTTGTCCGGAGAGCATTGCAGTCGGTTAGAATTTTAAAAGGTATTCCTAATAAATAGACTCTAAATCTGTTAAGGGCTGCTATTACTGCTAGGGTTTCGAGCTCAAAGGAGTGCAACTTCTGTTCGTCGGGAGTAGTTTTCCTGCTATAATACGACACGGGTCTAAATAATCCGGCATCATCCTTTTGGAGTAAAATCCCGCCTACCCCATGTTTACTAGCATCAGTGTGTACTTGGGTCTCCCTCTTGGGATCATAGAGTGCAAGTAGTGGTCTTTGAACCAACACGGTCTTAATGGTTTCAAAAGCTTTGTTCTCTTCCGGACCCCACCGCCAATCAGCATCCTTCCTGAGAAGATTCGTGAGGGGCCTGGCTATAGTGGCAAAGCCCAGAACGAACCTCCTAAAGAAGTTTGCCAGACCAAGAAATTGCTGTAATTCGCGTTGGCTTTTGGGAACGGGGAATTTTGAAACAGCTTCGGTCTTTCTCTCACCCGGTTTTATACCATCACAGTTAATTTCAAATCCCAAAAAATCAATGTTACTCATAAAAAAGTTACATTTAGATAGTTTAAGTGTAAGTCCTCCTTGTCTCAAGAGGGAGAGCACTTCCTCCAATCTACACATGCCTTCTTCAAAAGAACGTGCCGGTATAAGAATATCATCCATGTATACTAGTGCGTATTTAATTTTTGCGTCCGAGAGTATCTTATTAATAGTACGT
This sequence comes from Stenoptilia bipunctidactyla, assembly GCA_944452665.1. Lineage (NCBI taxonomy): Eukaryota > Metazoa > Arthropoda > Insecta > Lepidoptera > Pterophoridae > Stenoptilia > Stenoptilia bipunctidactyla. The sequence goes on along the minus strand of OX101734.1, from coordinate 14,914,194 downwards.
TGGAACACCGAAGGAGCGTTCACTAAGCCAAAAGGCATACGAGTAAACTCGAATAGGCCGTCGGGCGTAATAAAAGCAGTTTTGTCTTGGGAGTTCTTTTTTATGGGAATCTGATAATAACCAGACGCCAAATCTAACGATATGAATAGTTTATTACCTGCAAGTCGATCGAGCTGGTCATCAATAAGAGGGAGAGGATAGTGATCCTTTTTGGTGCGCTTATTTAAGGCCCTGTAATCTACACACAAACGTTTATCTCCCGTCTTTTTTCTGACCAACACGATAGGGCTAGCGTAAGACGAAGATGACTCTCGTACTATCCCTGCATCTATCATTTCTTGGACCATATCCCGCACCATGGACCTTTCACCGTGCGACATACGATATGGTCGATATACCACCGGTTCGGTATCATTAACTTCAATAGAAATTTCACCTGCTGTTGTAAAACCTATGTCCTTTAACCCGGATGAGAAACAGTCTTTAAATCTTGAAAGCAAACGTTGGAGTTTAAGTTTTTGGTCGGTAGTGATATCACCACCACATCGTACACTATCGTCTGGGGAACTTTCATCAAATGATACCAAGTTTACGCCTAACGTTTGAGTAATTGGGATTGAACGCGTTAGGAGGGACCCATCTTTAAATACGACGGGATTATTGCAAACATTTTGCACAAGTAAGTGACCCAAACCGTCCTGTAGTTTGTACTCACCGGGGAGTAAATAATGCTCTTTATTTGTTATGCTCCTTATCGTGCCATTTACGTATATTAGTCCCGAATATTTAGAATGCGTTCTTACCGGAATTGAGGTCAATTGATTGGGTGGTACTGTTATGTCATTTTGAACCATTAAGAATAGTTTATTATTATTATTTTTTTCAAATACGACTTGATCAGAGGTCTTAGTTATAATAATATTGGGCTTCTCCGTAAATGAATGGCCTAGTAGGATAGGATATTTTATAACGCTGTCATGTACAACCAAGGCCTCAACATTATCTTCTATACCCTGTACCATTATGTTAACGTTACATTTACCAAGAGGTTGTACTTGATGCCCACCTATGCCTCGCAGTATTGGCAATTCCTCCGTAACTAAGCTCAAATTCAAGCGTTTGGCTACAGAATCCCGTATTAGAGTACACTGACTACCTAGGTCTACGAGACACATAACCGGTTTATCATTGACCTTTATTTCAAAAGTATATTTACGATTGCTATTCTCGGCTTGATCCAATATTGCTACCTGCATTTCAGGTTTTAGAATATTGTCAACTGAATCAACGCGACTTCTATTACTTTGATCGGTGTTTCTTAATTTCGTTCGACAATACTGAACTAGATGCCCCATTTTATTGCAGAAATCGCATTTGGTTTGAGGTTTACTACATTTAAAGCTTTTATGTCCATCCTCATTACAATTATGACATTTAAAGTTTAAAGTTTTCTTATAGTGATCCAAACGCGGTATAACATTAGATTGCGTGGATTTTCTTTCGCGCCCCGTCTTTTCGCCTTCCCTAGAGTTTCCGGATCGGACAGTTTTAAAATACTTTAGTACGTCTTCCGGTTCACGGAACCGGGCGGCTTGTGCCCCGACTCTAATTGCGCGATCCTCTACCCCATTTAGTAAACAATCTACAGCCTTACGACCAGCAATACCGCATCGATTCAAAAGGTTTATTTTTGCATAATAATATTGCTCTAAAGATTCACCGTAACGCACACGCTTGGCCAACATGTCGTGTAAGAGTTCTGCATAGTCTTGCCTACAAGGGAACGACTCAATAAGTTTCCTCTTCCACTCCGTCCAAGTAAACAAAACTGTACTCTGGGATTGATACCATTGTTTAGCAACACCGATTAGTTTAGGGAGAGCAAAGTGGATTGTTTCACGCTCGTCCCAGTCGTATATATCCGCGCATTCTTCAACCTTAGTTAACCAGGAAATTATTGTTTGGTCATTGGATAGCGGGTCAAATTCTGGCACAACATTTGAAAGAGAAAGCTTATTGGTCGTCTGCCCTTTAACATTAGTCAGTATATTAAGGAACTTATTCAATAAATCATGAGTATCATTAGGTAAGTTGTTATCTGGTAATTTGGGATGCGAATGGCGCGACGGGGGACGGGCTCGAACTCGCTTTGTTAATTGTCTAATTGGACTTTCACTACTAGAGTCTCGTCGGCGACGTCGGCTTGCCCTCGCGCCACTCGCATTTTCATCAGAAGAATAATAAAGACACCTACTGCGGCTACGTACAACACGATTACGCCTTGGGCTACGGCGTCGTTCAGGTGAGCGTGATCGTCTCCGCGGTGCCCGTCGTAGAGTACGTTCTCGTGAACGTGAGTTTTTATTACGTTCGTTTTCACTTATTAACTTACGTTCATTATCAAAAGAGTATTGCCGATGATTTCGGCTAGTTACACCGATTATCATCGACTCCCTACTCTTAGATCTAGAACATGAGCGTTTGCGGACTTGCCTATGATTAGGTAGACTCCCATCCGCTCCCTCGCTCGCGATGTTGACTCTCTGCGGTACCCGTTGTGTCTTATCAGCGGGATCGAGACCCGTTACTGGCCTGCCTCCCGCAACAACGCCGCCGTCAACATCTTCACCAGAAGAATAGTCTTCCATGATCTGCATTAAAGAACCCATTATTAACTGTTTTAATTAAGGTGTTACACAGAGGGTTTCATTATTAACTATTTATTTATCATTAAAATTATTCACTTAAAATTGTTCGCAACCATATTTACTTAACATTCACCAACTGGTAGTACAGCTGTTGTTACACCTTTGTAACAATAGTTAATGTGTAGATAAATAAGTCTTATTTAATAATTTCAGGAAATCCTTATCTTATTTTCCCAATGATTCTTCTTATTATGTAGGTAAGTTTCAATAGAACACATCTAATTAAAGAAGTACTTAAAAAGTTGAAATGATTTTGTTAAGTGTTGTTGTTTCACAAATTATTGGTCAGCTATCAGCAATTACTATATAATTCATACTATATTTATATAATGTCCAAATATTTTAACAAAAACAAAACAAATTGTTGGTTACAAGACTTGAAATTTTCACAAATGCTTCTTTCTTTTTTTGTCTGTAGGGTATGTACGTAATGTAAAGAAAGGATTAAGTTCTTTATTTATCGTTATGAATTGAAACTGTATTTTGTTAGGGTTATTTATAGCTGAAACTATTTCGTTGTATGTATCTGTTCATACCAGATAAGAAATTTGAATTTAAAGAAAAAAAAATAAGGATTATTAAACCATGATTATGTTTGCGTGTTTATAAAACCATTTGCATAATGAAGAGTTATTTCTCTCGTTATTATGTTAGATAATAATATAGTTACAATATCGTGGGCTAGGATTGACGAGCAAGCTCGAACTTATCACCCGTCAATCCCACTTCTGATATGAAAGAAATAACTCCACATGTATCATTTCAATTACAATTTATTCAATTTAAAGGATGATCGTACAAATACAGTAGTAATATATCAAATTATAGTAGGCACATCTTACCTTAATTACAAAGCACTCGAGTACACAACAATTCAGTACTTATTTTACACTTGATAATTTTCACTTTATTATTATTTTACACTCTTTATTACACTATATTTATTCTAATATCAGAACCGTTCTTGAGGACTCGCTAATACAGATTGCCCCGCTTGCGCGGCTAGAGTTGCCTTCTACCCCAAATCAATTCCCGCCTTTTTGGTATGGCGTGATATGAACGCTTTCTGATTGGCTAACCCCGGCGGTCATGATATGACGTGATGCGAATGCACTCTGATTGGTTATTATTTTTATATGATCAAATGCGGAAGTGTCAAATTAGTTACTCTTTAATGTGTTTTTTGTGGAATAACGCTAACACATAGTTACTATAAATACCTTATTTTGTATTTTTTTAAAGCAGTTATCTTAATAAAATTCTATAAAATGTCACATTAAATGTGATAAACAGGATAAGATTATTTTTACCTTACTTTTTTTTTATAATGGAGACTTATCTACTAAGGCCGTCTAGCGGTCATTTTTGGAATTACATTTAGTTACTAGCGCCATCTATGATTTGAGGTATTATTCTATTTTGCCAATAAAATCAAGTTGCCCATCTATCTCATATTAACTGTATCGTATAGACGGCTACAGCCCTCATTAGCCAATGGAAGTTGAAGTTTGAATTGGTGAGTTTTCTTTTTGGACCCGGTACATATGCAAATTCTGAGGTGAATCAGACATTTTGATAAAGTTTTTGTTTTCCTTTCTTTCACAGGTCCACCACTATGTGGTAATTACAAAGTTTCAATGGACATAAACGTTCCACAAGGAGAAATCCACATGGTTGGTATGTAGCATCTGGGCCATCTTCCACGTAATCATATTTTCTGTATTTTGGTGCTGTATCATCATAATATGCTGATTACATGTGTTTTATTACAAGGTTTCTCTTTTCTCCTTACATCTTTAGATTTCACTAGAATGACTTGAATCTGGCTTAATTTTTCCTACAGCAAACTTCTTTGTGTCCACGTGTGATGCTTTCGTCCCTCTTGGGATGTGTGGAGGTATGAGTGGTTGAAAGATCTTTAACTTCATTAACTTAAAAGCAGAATCCAAAAGAGACAATGTATGATCTTATTTATCCCTGTGTTGTAAACATTGTAAACAATTAGATATAAACAAGAACTGTAATGTTAGAACTTATTTAAATTAATAATCTTAAATTGAAGTGTAAATTTAAAGTCATATTTTGGTGCACTCAAAACTATATCTCATTTATTCTATTGGATAGCCAGACTAGGAACACTATCAGGAAAGTTCAGAGTTGTTTTAAATTAAAGTGACGGTCTTTTATGCCTTCTATGCCTCGTTCTGGTTTGGCAGCCCGTTTGAGAGGTGCGAACAGATATTATGATAATATTAGGCATCAACTCATGTATATTTTAATATTTATTTTTTATTTGAATGCTTATTTTAAGGTTCTAGTTATATTTATACAGGGCATTTTTTACGTATATGTATTTTTCAAGTGTATTTATCCGGTATTTATAATACCCATAACACTCGTTCTTCGTCGATGACATGTGTCTTTGGTCTGGATACTTAGATATTTCTATAAAAATAAAACCAATAATCGAAGTTCAAACCGGTACACTTTGTAGGCAAAATATCGTTTTTACATATTAAACCTCACAATAAATATAAAAAAGCATTCTAATTAACACGAACACAGCGAGCACTCTAGAAAAAATATCGCAAACGCAAGCTAAATTAAAAATTTGCTGAACAATGGAAAACCGGAATAAATATGGCCGGTTTAAACCTCAGTACCCGGGTCTATGTCGACACTAATCAGAGTCGGGTGAACGCGGTTGTACCGGTTTCGGCTATTAGACTTCTGTTGATTGAACCGGGCAACTTCGACTGGTAACTGTGACTTTATTTAAAGCAGGTTTTGTGGGGAATCTGGAGTACAGCGAGTATTTTGACAGGATTTATTTATTTAGAGTTGCAGGTACGAGGATATAGAGAAAAGAAACACACTTGGTTTTATGAATAAGATCAGACGGTCTCGTCGCTAAATTCTTTCTTCCCGGCAATCCTTAAAAATAATAATATGATATAACAATGACTAAATTAGTACAAAATACAATAAAATAAATAATAAATATTATATAAAATCCCCAGACAATCACACTAACTACATGGCTCCAAAGTAAGCATAGTTGTGTTATGGGATACCGTGTAGCGAACTAGGGGGGAACCTAGCATATAAATAGATAAACACCCAGACACGGAACATTTTTTTTTGTTCCGTGCGGGAATCGATCCCGCAACCACTGGCGTCTGAGGCAGACAGGTTTATCCCATCGCCAAAGTGGTCAATCTATTACTATAATTGCACAAAGTGCAAGATTTTAAAGAAGATTTTTATTGTGGATAATCTATTATAATTTTTATTTTATCTAGCATGACCTGATGCTGAGTAATGACTACCTCCCATGGATAATAAATCCGGGGCACTACATCAGATGTTAAACTTGTGCCGGTAACCACATTGTATTTCCTTCCCTTCTATCTGGAACATAGCAAAGGAAAGAAGCGGCGGAAAGATGGCAGCCTCCAATTCGCTGTGGGGTCTTGTGGGGTCAGCCCTACCGCCACTGAATGAGCGTTGGTTCTAGGACCCCTTCGGCTGCTCTCCTGCGGTAATCTGTTCTAGCAATATTTAATGAAGAGCCAGGTCTTTCCTAAACCCGTGTGCTGTCCTCTTCGACCTCATCTTCCCTTACCATCAGGTGAGATTGAGTTCAAATGTGGCTTTGTTCCTATCTGCTTTTCTTGTGTCAACTTGTGCAAAAAAGTTTGTTTTTCACAATTGCTGTTCGAAATAGTTTTTAAAGTATGTGTCATATTATTAGAAAGAGGGAGGACTAGAAACATTTTTGAGAAGTTGGAAGATCCTGGTCATTGTTTTTTTTTTATAAACATGTAAAACTAAAATCTGAATTTTTTTTTCTGTACCTTTGTGAACTTCTGTAAGAAACTGAATCAAAAACTAGTTTAGGGGTTAAAATAAGCCTTATATTGTTGATATTTAAACCTGACCAAAATTAGCCGTATACACTTAATACTTTTTTTTATGATGATTTCTGGGTTATAAACAAAAAAGTTAAAAACCATTAAAAAACCCACATGGCTTTTGAACTGTCAATGGCCATATAGGCATGGCAGATAACCTACTCTGTGGGTTTTATCAATTTGGCCTTTGATGGACCAAACACCCTGTCTATTTTTTATATAAGAATAGCATAAAAGTAATATATAAAATATAAAATCTCTACCCACTTTGCCATATTTTTCTCTACATTTAAAATAATTTGAAAGATGTTAAAAACTGTAAGCTAAGTAAGCGCGTATTTTTATTTGTAAATTGACAGATATTTATGCAGTAGATTTTAAAATAGTTTACAAAAATAAAAGAAAATTTAAAAAGAAATCAACTATGTATTAGCAACGTACAGAACATCAAATAGGTAGATAGTTTCTTATTTTTTTGAGATAAGCACAATGGAAACACAAGTACTCTTTGTCTCCTTTTCAATATCCTGATAAACACACTTACTTCTCTTGTGTGAACGATTTCCTTGTACCCGCGCAGAGAGAACAACATGCAAATAGTACTGATTACTTTTCCTACGTATGTATCTTTGCAGCCAGATTGTGTTTTTTTCTACATAACTACCTTTTATAGGGTGACTGGTGACAAATTGTAGATATTGAAGGAGAGCACTCTGTACTCGATTCTGATCATAATTATGTAATAAAAGTAGTTAATTTTTCATCAGACATCCCTATTAAAAAGTGTTCACGAATGCTTCACGGTATAATTGATTGAATCAGGCATTACTTTGCGGAAATCCATGGCAACTACTATAAAAAGTTACTTTGCTTATTCCGCGACTTGTACTTGCACTAGTGATGCAGGATCACTGTATCATTGATCATTGTAATGCTTCACGGTTCGACGACCGTTCGTGAAGTTGTCTATACCTACCTGCCTATTCAGTGTTGATAGCGCCAAGCGTACGTTAGTGGTAAAGGGGCCACCAGACTGTTGAAAACACGTTGAAAACGAAAACCAATGCTTCCAACCAAGGTTAAGGAAGGTTAAGTTGTTGACAACCAATTCCGAGTCATCCACACTGTTACAAACGGTGGTTGCCAACAAGGAGACAAACAAGAACACAAGCCAAGGTCACGCCAGGCCACGCCCCTTAGTCGTCAGTGTGCTCTGATCTCTCGCGTTGGAAACATCTTCGCGATGGCAGTTTTGTATGCAATTGAGGATCAAAGAAAGAAAGGTTGAAACGCAGGCTAAAAAGCTACAAAAATCGAGTCATTTATAGTTATAGTTACATAATAAAATATACAATAACTAGCGTACACACTGTCCTAAACACAGACATACATCTACATAGATAACGCAAATGCATGTCCTTTGCGTGTCTGAACCTCGACCAAGCGTCAAGGTTGATCGCCTCTAGATTTAATCCGCGCGTATGTATGTCTGTTAGAAAATCGTTCTTAATAATCGATTTCATCGGCGGCATCGGTGTCTCTGAATCTATTTGTATTTTCCAGTAATAAATATCAGCTGTGACGTCACAATAGGTCGAAAAAAGTCGGCACGCTTGGTTCCAATACAAATCGTGGCACTTGCGTTGTCTATGTAGATGTATGTCTGTGTTTCTAAACACCGCCGTTTCCAACCCGCCAAGGTCATGTAATTTGGTTGTCAACAGCCATCTTCACTGTTGTAAATACGTTGTAAACTAGCAAGGTTACCTTGGTTTGGTGTTTTGTTTCCAACAGTCTAGCCACCCTTTAAGTGTTTCGGTTAAGTTTATACAGTAAATAATTAATATTTTTTTTTATTTATCCTCGTGTTCGAACTCAAACTATCATGTCCTCGAATTTCGAAAGTGACCAGTCACTCTGTATACTTAAAACTCGTCTTATGAAAGCTTAGACTCGAACTCTACTTCGGAATAGGTTTTGGTAGTTATCCCGTATGAAATGAGTCTTATTAATTATGAGAAGAGAATGGTTTATCCTTTAGGAAGTCAACCAACAATTTACAATAATACTGTTCAAACAGTTCAATTGAAACTCAAAAAAGGGAGAAAGTCCTGCCAAAATAAAACCAAAGTATCCAATGAATATCCAAACTCTTCTTTACGTAATTCCGTACTTATAAAAATAGTTTTATATCAATTACACAATACTCCACTATTGTTGAAATGTTTAGTTGTAAAAGTATTAAAGTGAATCTAAGTAAATACAATTAAAAATAACTTCATTTGAAGCCTCTCCAGTTTGATACTGGACTTTTGTTCTATGCATTCCATCACAATTTATTTCTGCGCTACATTCATAATGTTTTAAAGCTATTGCATAGCTTCTATCGCGGGCCTTGAGCGTGGGGACCGAATCCAGAAATTCCGTAAGGAAAAAAACCTAACACCCCCCACTCTGACTGGCACAGTGGTGATACTTTGATTTCATAACTTTACATGCGGGCTTTAAAAAACAATCAGCGCCATCTACTAGGAACTTGTGGAACTTCATATTAGATCAAACATTACTGCATTAATAAAATCAATAAATAATTATAATTGCATAAGTGGATAAAAATGCTATGCAATAGCTTTACCGCGGCAGTCTCCGAGTGCCACACGTCTTTTTTTTTATAAGGTAGACAGGCGTGAGGTTATGTAAGAAGAACTAAAATACTGTCAACAAACCATATAATCTTTAGGTCTTACCACACGAAATAGACCATCTTTCGACGGAAAGGTCGACGTCGATCGATAGTTTTTACTATTCCAAAAATACGATTGATTTGTGTGGTAAAGCCCTAAAAATACAATCTGTTCATTAATTTTAAAAACGTCCATTGAATATTTTTGCCAACAACGAAGAATCTACCCTATTACATAAAATCCTTCACATATTTGCCAATTATAAGTCACCTCTAACACTCAACCTATTTTCACATATTTTACCAACCGCATATTCTAATTCAACTGTTAAATCTATTTTAATGGATATCGATAGTATAAATTTCACTCATTCAAATACTGCATTCGGCACGTAATTTGTGGTGGGACCGGGTAATTATTGCCCGGGTAGGCGTCACGTATTACTAGACCGGTTGGTTTTATCCGGATAAAGCTTAACCCTTTCTTTGTCGTTTTATTATTTTTCAATCAGTATTGTTTACGGTATATGGCAGATATTCTTTTGTAGGAGTTTATTTACAGGCTATTGTGAGTTGCTTGTAAAACGTGTTTTGATAAATAATGGATGGAATTATTGTATAGTATTGTTTTTTTTCCTATCAACAGTGTTTGTTAGTTAATCTACTTTTTTATTATTAAGGGTTATTGGTTGTTACGACTAAAGCCTGATTTTTCAGTCGTTATCAGATTGTAAATATTGTGTTTCACAGCGGAATAAATTGTTTTTTGATTTTTTATAATTGTATAGTAATGAAATTGAATGACAATAAAATAGAGACGAGATTAAAGCAGAAGTTATACTTTATTCAATGGATAACTTTTATCTGACGATTGAAAAGTCAGGCCTTTTTGATTTTTTTTTGGGATACAAATTTGTTTTTTTGGGATTCGTCTGTATGTTTTTTTGTGTCTTTGTTCCACGATATTTATGACAATCATGAATTGATTTTGAAAATTGTTCTTTCATATGATAGAGGATGCTTCATAGTTGGTCGCATTTAAATTTCATCGAAATCGGTTGGGTATTTCATTGAAAATTTCAAACTTTTGAAAAAATATGTATGCTTTTGGGAGAATGTTTGCATTGATGACATTCTCAACTCAGCCAAAGTTTTGACGTGAAGTCGGTTTTTTTAATGCTCTGCATTCGTTGATTATCAATAATCTTCTTTTGAAAAGGCGTTTTAGTTGGAAACATGAAAAGACTCCACACTGGCCCTTACAGTCACTCTAACAGATTGGCATAACAAAGTTTGGTTTGTTCAGGTGATTGTTTGCGCATAGTCTGTAAACATTAGCACAACAAAAAATAGTTTCCAAAACTCCGCCGCTCATGTAATATTGTTCGATCATTTGATTTGATTGCCGAACGCATAATTTCAAATCCAATTTTACTATAAACAATTAACAGTGCTCTATAATTTTCAACACAGCGTTCGGTAAACCACAAAGTTTCGAAATAGATGAAATTTTCTTCAGAACTTTTATTTTATGCGTAAATTTCAATAAATTTAAAATGAATACTACAACGGAACAACCCCTCGTTACATTAGCACACATAGTCTACGTGTTTCCCCAGTAAAAAGTTTAAAATTACCAGTTTTGCGTTGTTATTTTAAACCGGGTCTAAACGGGTGAACGTGCTGATGATTATTTGTATTTTAATTCACGTGTAATTGAATACATTTAGAAGACAAGTAAAGACGCGAACTTCTTAATTTTCTTAATTACACCTTACAAGGTGATACGTAGTCATAAGCAAAATGTATAGTGATATTGAAACTGTGATTTTTTCTAGGATATTACGATTTTAGGTTGAGTATTTTTGGTAATTTTTTTAAGCTATTGCATAGCTTCTATCGCGGGCCTTGAGCGTGGGGACCGAATCGAGAAATTCCGTAACGAAAAAAACCTAACACCTCCCACTCCGACCGGCACAGCGGTGATACTTTGATTTCATAACTTTACATGCGGGCTTTAATAAACAATCAGCGCCATCTACTAGGAACTTGTGTCATATTAGATCAAACATTACTGCATTAATAAAATAAATAAATAATTATAATTGCATAAGTTGGTAAAAAATGCTATGCTTTACCGCGGCAGTCTCCGAGTGCCACGCGTCTTTTTGAATTCCTCGGTCTGATTTACCATGATGATAATCATGGTAAATCAGAGTCATCATGGTAAGGTAGTGATGTAACTATACATAGTTACACGTAACTTTTATGATACTGCAAAAGTTATTTTGATGCAAAATGTGATTTTTTTCTTGGAAAAATTAAGATTTTTAGTTTTTAAATTCTTGCCGCAACAGTTAGTTTTAAGTAAAGTTCATAACGTTTTTCGAACTATGATTACTCGTTTACGATGATTACCTTATTGTTTTTATAAAGCCAGTGAACCATAAAGATAACAATGTTTTTCTTTTTTATGGTAAGCTCTCAATTTGTGATTATGCCTCATTTTAATTGTATATTTTTTAGATATTTAGATTTTGTATTTTTTATCATTTTATTTATTTATTTTTTTTATTCATTTTAATGACTATCCACTTTTGTACTTATCTGTACAAATAAATTATAGAAGTCCTAATATGTTTTGTATAATTTCAAGTCATGATTGCGCCTCGTGGTTCGAATCGACCCATTCAAAAAACCATTGGGCCATTCGCACCACCGTAACTTCTGCGGTATGAATCGATCCGTTCAAAAGAACACGTGGGCGATTCGAATCAGCTGCAGTTCGAAACGACTAAAGGCCCGGTTTTGGAGTTATTTTCATCCGTTTCGTTTGAAGTTGCTGATAAAAACTGTTTTTTTTGTTGTTATGACATGTCAGGCAATAATTTCGACGACCGTCTGGACGTAGTGGTAACGTACATTGCCTTCTATGCCAGAGGTCCTGGGTTCGAATCCCGGCGGCGGCGGATATTTGTGTGATGAAGACAGATATTAGCCGTCAAGTCATGGATGTTTATATGTTTTTTTAGTTTATTCTAATAAAAAATATGTATTTCAATATGTATGTTTATATATTTCTTAACTATATCATTTATCTAGTATCCATAACACAAGTTCTTTAGGAAACTTAATTTGGGCTAGATAATGTTGTGTGAGTGGCAGAAATAAAATGAAAAAATTAAATTTAATTTAACTATCTAAAGCTTTAAATTCTATGCTTGTAAAAGTAATGCATAATTCTTGTTAAACATTGCCATAGTCATTTCTTATCTCGATATTTTGAATTTGATTTCAAATTCCATTTTAGTCAAACAATGGAAATGGTAATAAATTATTCTTGTCAGACACTTTTAAAATAATAATAGAAATCATGGAACTATATATTTAAAGGCACGTAGGCCTTATCAGGGTTATGTGGTGCATCCATGTCTTACAGAAGCGTGGGTTGACGGGCGAGGAGGAATGATGGAACACAGCGGGTACAATCACAGTTATATTTTGTCACAAAATAATTCACTTACAAATTGTTTAGTTATCGAAATCAGAATCAAATTATGTAGTGGTCACGTAATTAAAGTTAGATTATAAGACGTTCCACGGAACACGTGGTGCACTCGCCGGATGCAATGGGATTATCGCACCCCTTGACATGCTACCAGTTTTCCAAGTTACGTCAAGCGAGTTGACACTTCCGGAGGCTGTCAGCGTCAATCGCTTCGCTAAATTATCATTGGGGCATTACAATTATTTCTTTATCTACGAACGCGCCGTCACGGCCATTCTGACTAACGCACGTCCCTGTGCGTCTTATGGATGATCTTTCGTTTTGACAGCCATATCTGAAAGGAAAGAAAATATCTGAGAGATTCAACGCTCGTCCATTCCTGATTCAAATTAGCTTGGTATTATATACTAACTAGTAACTTTTATTGCTTTCAATATTCCTTAGCTGATAGGTAAAGCAAATATGAGTACACATGTGTGAACGATGGCACGGACGTAACTCCCATGAGCTAGCCCATCCATCTTCACACAAAACACATACATTTGCTTTCAATATTTCTTAGCTGATAGGCAAAGTACGTATGCATACACATGTGCAAACGATGGCCCGGACGTAACTCCAATGAGCTAGCCCCTTCATCTTCACACGAAATACAAACACGCAAAACGTGGCCCGGACGTGGACTCCTTCGAGCCAGCCCCTTCACGTTTTGTTTCTCACGAATTCAATTCAATTCATTTTATTAGCACGAATATAGGTAGTACAAAGGATGTTTTACAAAGGTTGAGTTCAAGCCATATTCTGCCATAGTGGCATGTACATGGAAAAAATAATATATAATGTCATATTTCATTAGATTTGAGATTTTATATAAACATTCATTTGATATACAAGGTCATTAGTTACATTAATTTAACAATATGGTCACAATTTATTGGCAGCGGTCATAAGTTTACGTCATTATCGTTAAAGTAGTCACATATTGTGTAATAGCACTTATCAAGTAAAAAACATTTCAATTTGTTCTTAAAAGTATTAAAATTATTTACATCTTTAATGGCTTTAGGCAATTTGTTATATATTTTGGGAGCCATCCCGAAGAAACTTTCTGATAAAAATGCAGTACTGCGAGGCTGAGCCGAAATAGTGTTTATGTGCCTTTTGCTTCTTAATTTGTCAAATAACGCAATATTTTTCTTTACAAACAGAGCTGTTTCCAGTATATAAAGGGATGGAAAGGTCAGAATTTTAGATTTTTTGTAAAAAGGTTTACATGATTCTATACTTTTTAGATTGTATATAGATCTGATGCAACGCTTTTGGGCTTTAAAGATAATTAATTTATCCGTTGAGTGTCCCCAAAATATTACCCCGTAACGCAAAATTGACTCAACGTATGCATAGTATGCTGACAGGACCGATTTCTCGCTGACTATCTTTGTCAATTTTCGTAGAGCATAAGAAAACTGGTTAACCTTGTTGACTACACTTTCAACATGCTCTTTCCACTTTAAGTTACAGTCAATTGTCAGTCCTAGGAATTTAGTTACCTTAACTTCTTTAATTTTATGTCCACTGTAATCAATATTAAAAGATGTCAAATTATTTGGTCTGTTTGTGAAATTCATAATATAAGTTTTATTTAAATTCAATTTGAGATTATTTAAGTTGAGCCAGTCCATAATGGTATGCAATGAGTTTTCAATGTCAAGTTTCAGTATATTTATGTTTTTATTAGTATAAATAAGTGTACTGTCATCTGCAAATAATACCATTGAGTGTGAAGTTATTTTAGTAAAGTCATTAATATAAATGAGAAATAGTAATGGTCCTAAAATACTGCCCTGGGGTACACCATGTTTGTTTTCTCTAAATTTTGAAAGGAAGTTAGTTTCTGTCAGGGATGTAGAACACATTCTCGTTATTTGAGTAGCTTGCGTTCTACGTTCAAGGTACGATTTTAGCAAGTCTAATGCTATACCTCTAACTCCGTATGCGAAAAGTTTATTTAATAATATTGTATGGTCGACACAATCAAACGCTGTTGTCAAGTCCATAAACAATGCACTCACATGTGCTTTCTTGTCAACATTATGAACCACCTTTTTTAAAAAGTTGTAAAAAGCTAAATTAATTCCCTTATTTTTTCTGAATCCTACCTGTTCCTCAGCTAATATGTTGTTTTTCTCGAAAAAATCAGAGAGGGCTTTGTAAATGACTTTTTCAAATATTTTCGAGAAGACCGATATCATTGCTACCGGTCTAAATGATGATATGTGGTCATTGTCAATATTTTTGGAAATAGGATGAACGATCGTGATTTTCAGTTTGTCTGGAAAGATACCGTATTCAATGCATAGGTTAATTAAATAGCTCAGTACTGGCGCAATATAAATGGCTACTTCTTTTATAATATTTGTTGCGATATCGTCATATCCCGTGCTGTTTGATTCTTTTAGTGAATCAATTATTCTCAAAATTTCGTCAGAACTTGTTGGTCTTACAAAAACTGAATTAATGGTATTAAAATTAATCGTATTAATAGAATTATCAAAGTCACAATTTTGTTGTTGGTCAATAAAGTAATCATTAAAAGCTTCAGCTATGTCAATAGGTTTTGTCAATTTAAAATCATCGTTTGTTATGTGGTTTATATATTTCCGTGGTCGATTGTTATTAGATTCATTAATTAATTTCCATGTGGCTTTCATTTTATTGCTAGCAGTATTAATAAAATAATTATTTTGAGCTTTTTGCGTCAGTTTGATAATGTTTTTTAATCTTTGCGAATATAATTTAAACTTGCTTTTATTGTCACAGTTTGGGTTTTTCCTATATTTCCATAGTAAGTCTCTTTTATGTTTGGTGCATTTTATAATACCTTTTGATATCCATTTAGGTCGTTGAACAGTATGCATTTTAATTCTTATAAGCGGAAAACATAAGTCATAGAATAGTTTAAACAAGTCAAAAAAAATATTAAATGATTCGTCAGGGGTTTTATTGTTATATGTGTCCGTAAACGTCAGGGCTTTAATGCATTCTTTAAATTTCCTGATATTATCTTTGCTGTAATCGCGCTTTATTTTAAACCAATGAGATACATTAAAAGCTTGTTTTACTGGACAGTTCAAAAGTTGTGCTGTGTGGTCAGATAAGGCCAGTTCCAACACCCTACTTTTGCAACCGCGTATATTGTGAGCAAAATTATCTAGGCATGTACCACTTGATAATCGTGTGGGTTCTCTGATCGCAAATTTTAATTTAAAACACTTTAATAATTGCTCGAATGCGGTAGACTGTTTACTATTTTCTAAAATGTTGATGTTAAAATCACCGCAAACTACGACCTTTCTATTATTGAAGCAAAACTTCGATAACATGTCATCTAATCTACTGAAAAAAGTTACTAGCATTTCTTGTTTTAATTTCGGGGCTCTATAAATACAAATTATAATAATGTTATGAGTAATTAGCTCAATAGCTGAACATTCAATAATATTTTTGACACTGAGTACTTCCAGTTCTTTTAAATTTCTATACTTAAGATTGTTTCGAATTAATATACAAGATCCACCGTGTCTTTTATCTCTTGAGAATGTCGAGCCTAAGGTAAAATTTGGTATTTTTAAGAGGTAAGTATCTAGTTTTATCATATTATGCTCCGTAATACATATAACGTCAATATGATTATTTTCATTTTCTAAAATATTTAATGCTACTGTTAAGAGGTCTGACTTCCCCAATAACCCGTTTATATTCTGGTGAACAATATTAATACTGTTGGTCACGAAAATTACCATTTGAGGTTGTCCTTCCTGTTTGGTCTTCACTATGAATAACGTTTGGCTCATCCTGGCTAGAACCGATCCGATGTAATTCTGTCTGTGTGCCCTTATCACAGATTCTGGGTTTTGAACTAACTAACTTAAGTTTATATTGATACTTGTTGTAATTTGTTACGTATTCGATGTGAAGTATATCTTTTAATAATGTCCTGCACACGTACAGTGGAAAGTTTCTTTTGGATGGCCTTCGTTCGTGATAATTCATATCTACAAATGTTACATTTTTATACCGATTACATATAAACTTTAATTCATTATTAAGTTTGCTTTCATTAAGACATTTGTTATAGGGGATTTCCGATATCAAAATATTAGTACTAGTTATAGAATCTATCCATATATTTAAACGTAGTTGAAATTCATACGGGTTCATATCATTCACACCTCCTAGTAAGATAACATAATCATCATCAGTCAATGTTTTGATGGTATCTATTTCCGATTCTAATACTTTTTTCATTTCGGCGCCTGGTTTCCAAAAACAAGTTACAGCAAATTTGTCGCCTAGCAGCTTTTGAAGTATAATTTGTAAGTTTCTGCCTTGTTGATCTGCTATTATTATAACTCTTCTTTTTATTGCTGTCGTGGTTTTCTTAACTTTAATGGAGTTAATCATAATATTTTGAGTTGGATTTATTTTCTCTTCCGTAACGTTAGGTATTGTGGTATTAAAATTTTTGTTTTCAGTATCACTATTTTCTGTGATTGAATTATTTTGGTTGATTGAAAGATTTTCTATGCTTTTGATTTTTCCTACGATTCCGTTTATTTCTTCGTCACAGTTGAACTGTACTGGTCGCTTAGGCGTGGAGAGACTTGCGGTTCTTAGATGTTTTTTTTTTCTTCCTGCGGGGGGTGTGAAGTAGGTATTTAATTGTTTATTTTTATGACAAGGTGTATTACTATTACTGGAGATGCTTATTTTTTTGTACAGTTCTATCAACTTATAACATTTTTCCAATTCTAGTTGAAGCCGTTTGTTCTCTATGTTTAATATTTCAATTTCTTGGTTAGCGCTGTGGAGCTCAATTGTCATTTTCTCGTTTTTCTCTTGTAATTCACCAGTAGTAATACTGTCATTAAATGATGTCTCTGGTAGGCTCATTGTTGTCGTTTCAAACAGAGTGGAACTGTTGCCTGTGATCTCATGAAATGAATCTGCTTTTTTCTTGTCCCTAAGAGTTACATTTTCATCTGCCATTTTAGTTTATTTATACAATTTTATTATTTTTGATTCTACTAAATATAAATATTAGCCCACCTATTTCAGCAAAATAAATAAAAATGGAAAATTCAAGAATAAAAAATAAAAATAAACATCAAAATAGTCATAATTTCAAAAAAGTCATACATATTCAATAAAATAAAAAAATAAATTATCCCGAAATTGCCAAGCCATAAATTAATAAAAATGTCTAAGAAACTATAAGTATTTTAATAATAAAAACAACACAGATAAAAATGGTAATTTTTCTGAATTCATGTAAAATGATAAACAAAATGCGATTCAGCTTTCATAAAAATATCACAAAATCAAATTCTGCTTGAAAGTCAAAATTATAATAATATTGTTAACATTCCCAAAAAAAAAAAATACGTTAAAAAGTAATTGATATTTTGTCATTTAAATTAAAAGATAAAAAGGAAAACAAAAAAATAAAAATAAAAAAATGTCTTGTGGGTTTGAAACCCGAGCGTAACTGTTCTGTGTCTTCAGGGAGCTTAATAACCGATAGACCACGGCGACTCTGACGTGTGAAGGCGAAATAGTATAATGGTCTGTACATCGCCCAGTGTTCGTATCATATAGAAGTTAGGATTTTACCGTTAGAGTCCGTTGGTCACTATTGCAAACGATGTCTCTTCCTTTGTTCTTTTAAGGACGGATTTTTGAATACGTAAAATAATTCGTCTTTTTCACTGATAACACATAGAAGGTTATAACTTTTTGTTCATATTTTTGCACTGTTAGTTAAGCCACATCACTACTTAGCTTTTTGTGTAAATATTAACTTATTTAGTACACTTTTCACTCATTTGTTCTAAATAATATAGGGAGCAGTTAAACTTGCGTGCGTCCGCCTTGACGTCTCGCGGGGGGATCCAAATGGTCATTCACCGAGGACATCGGCTTCAAAGCCAGTCCTTTCCATAAATGCAATGGTCAGACATACAATATAACACACAAAAAGAGTAAACACATAACTCTGGCACTTACATAAGCAATTTAAGTCTCATCCTCCTCGGAGGCTGTCATGTTTACCGAACTGGCAGTCATAGTGCGGGTGCTTGCCACCGAAAGCGTGTCACTCTCATCATCTGATGACGATTCGTTTCCATCCTCCGTCGTCTCGGCCTCGTCATTATTAAGTAGCGTGGATATATCAACTAACCCTTCGAAACCCTTGGGTACTGCGCGCAAGTTTTCATGAGAGTATTTTAAAATACGGTTAGACCCCGTAATGTGCTTGAGTTCGTACCTATCGTTATCTAGAACTTTAATTATGACAAAAGGTCCCTTAAATTTACGTTGTAGATTAGTTTGGTAACGCTCACTACACTTTACGAAAACATAATCACCTTCACGGAAAGGCTTAACTTGAGCTTTACCTTTATTAGATCGCACTTCTTCTTTTTGGGCAGCTATTTCGATATTTTGCGAAGCTTCATTCTGGACAGAAATATCTTGAATTGTAAACCAGCTCAAAATTTGTGTAGTAGAATGAATTTCCGACGTTCCTGTACCTTTCAAAATAACTACCTCGTTGCGCAAAGTACGCAAAAACTTATTTGAAAGATGTTCATTTACAAGCGAGCAGGCAGACCTACTAACGAAAAGAAACAGACTCACCAGAGGATGTTTGCAACTCGCCCCTGATCGGCTCTTGTCCACATAAGAACACCTGCTTTGTCGTCGGCGTTGAACCACCCTTGATTTTCCGATCAGCACATGATGAAGCCAGGTGCCCCGGCTGTCCGCAGGTGCAACATGTGTCTGTAGTCTTATCACCTGCTATCCCTCACAGTTTGTCATTTAATCTTGGCGTATTAATCATATCTTGTTTTCTTTTGCGGCAATCCATAGCTTTGTGGCCCAGGATTCCACAATGATGACACACTACCGTGAATCTTGGCTCAGCGTAGCGAGGTCTCTTTGGTTCTGGGTCATAGCTTTCGGTACCTTCCATTCGTCTTTTCAGAGAAACCCCACTTAGTATACGAAGCAATTGAGAACGTGTTGATTTAACATGAGAATTAAGTTCACGGCGTAAAAAGTTATCTTTTTGGCAGAGCACAGAAGTGACAAATCCTGATTTCATATCTTCAGCCATTTCTACGCGTGGAATTCGTTCAATAATGCCCCACAAACGTATAGCTGCTTCACAAGCGGTTTCTTTGTTACTGATTTGAAAACGTAAGATATTATCGAAATAGTCCTTTGGTAACATTGGTCTTGAGAATTGGGACAGCAACATTTCTTTAATTAAAGGCCATTGTAACTGATTCATGTCCAGTTTGGTTAAACAGGTCGCTGCCCTGCCCCTTAAGGCATGCGTTAAAACTAACAACAGCTCGGCTCCTTGTAGTTTCTTACTTTCAACTATTATTTCCGTAACTTTACACCAACCAGTAATATCTGCATCTGAACTGTCTGGATCAAACTGGATCAACTGCGTAGATAACGTCGGTTGTGATGCTGCTGAAATGCTCCTTATCAAGTGTTCCATTGTTTGTAGAATATTCAACGTCGACGGATGACCGCTATTCTCCTCACTTGAATGCCCTGCGGATCCCACTTCTGATAAAGGCACGTAGGCCTTATCAGGGTTATGTGGTGCATCCATGTCTTACAGAAGCGTGGGTTGACGGGCGAGGAGGAATGATGGAACACAGCGGGTACAATCACAGTTATATTTTGTCACAAAATAATTCACTTACAAATTGTTTAGTTATCGAAATCAGAATCAAATTATGTAGTGGTCACGTAATTAAAGTTAGATTATAAGACGTTCCACGGAACACGTGGTGCACTCGCCGGATGCAATGGGATTATCGCACCCCTTGACATGCTACCAGTTTTCCAAGTTACGTCAAGCGAGTTGACACTTCCGGAGGCTGTCAGCGTCAATCGCTTCGCTAAATTATCATTGGGGCATTACAATTATTTCTTTATCTACGAACGCGCCGTCATATTTTTTCTTCATATTTAGTTTGGTAAGTCATATTGCAACAGTAACAAGATTTTTTTAAATCTGACGTCATCTTGACGATCTGCAATAATATTTTTTCGTTTAAATGATCTTGTGATTCAATCAAATTATTGAACTGGGCGTAATTTTACTATGCTCCATTATAACGACGTTATAACTCTTTTACCTGATTGATACCGAAAACCGTTGATACCGAATCAACTGTGACTATTTGTGAAAAAGTTTGTGCTGCCATATCTTTAGTTTTTTGCACTGAGCGATACTAAAACAAATATGCAAATAAGTGTATATCGTATCAAAGAAAATGATATTTGAATTTGGCTGGCAACTAAAAAAACAACTCTTTATTATTATTTGATGATATTTATTTTGATGATCACTTTGGCGATGGGGTAAACTCGTCTGCCTGAGATACCAGTGGTTGCGGGTTTGAGTCCCGCACGAAACAATAAAAAGAAATGTTCTGTGTCTGGGTGTTTACCTATTTATGTATTTATATTCTAGGTTCCCCTAGTTCGCTACATGGTATCCCTAAACACAAGCTATGCTTACTTTGGGGCCGTGTAGTTGGTGTGATTGTCTGGGGATTTTATTTTATTATAGAATGAGCATTCTCTAATTTGAAACAAGATTGATCAACGAAAAATAAAAGGTTTTTCTACCTAAATTCTTCACTGACTGAATCTTATTTTAGGTATTCAGAAAAGTACCTAAACCTTTTTTTCTATTCATCTTCATCATGTATCTCAACGCTATGTAAAACTATTAAAAAAAAATCGATAATTTCTTATTTATAAATATAAAATTAAAGAGTTACATACATACATACATACATAACTTCACGCCTTTATCCCTAATGGGGTAGGCAGAACACCAGAGGCTATAAAAACGATCTGATATCACGTTTGACAAATTTGGAGGTATTATTATGATGGAGAGAGACTATAGCAGTGACAGGGGATCAGCCTGTTGCCCGCAAAAACGCCAACAAAACCTCCGTCCCTTAACTGACTTTTACAATTTGCCCGGGAAGAGAAGCAGCTGGCACATTCTATGTTTTTCTTTCAGTCCCAGTCCAGCATGGAATTAAAGAGTTATTACATCAATTTATCACACACGGAAGCTTCTCGTTAAAAAGCAATTGTTTTGAATGGTCTAAACAACATAAAATCTGTGCCTCCTGTGAAAAGTGATACAAGTCGACTTGTACCCTTTTTACTTTTTTTATGTAGTTATCATTAGGAAAATAAAACATTTTTTTTGGTCTAACTCACGTTCTTCTATCTGTCATAGTTTCGGAGATAATTTTGTGTAAAGTAATACAAGTAACATTATTGCGGCTAAAAAGAAGTGCATACTGATATATGTTGACTTATAACTACTTTTGTGCTCGCTGTAAAAACAAATTTTTGTGATTCATGGTATAAGTAGAATTGAATTTAGTTTCACATATTATTTTTCAGTATTTATTTTGTGAATATCGATATAACTAAAGTTAAATCACTTTGAACAATTTTTTCTGAAAGCAGACAAGGGTACAAGTTAACTTATACCTTACACCTAAAATATATTTTCTGTACTTTATTGGGAGTAGGGATATAAGTTGAGAAGTATCGCTTTACACAAATATTTGTATGAGTGTAAAGGATAAACTTTTAATTTTTGTATCTAAAATTTCATTTTATAACTATAAAATTAATTTTTAATAAATGTGCAAAGTAATACAAGTTTGAACGTAAAAACTGTGGCGGTAGTAAGAAGTGCGCGGGGTGAAGAGGCGCGGGACGGACTGCGCTGGCTTGCACAACTCACTCAGTGTCGCTAAAGCTGTGATAAGGTGCGCTCGCGTCAGAATTCACTATGGATCGATGCGTAAGTTGAAAGTTATATCACTTTACACCAAATTTCATAGTACAGACAAATTGACGCAAGTACAGTTAAATCATCGATTTATTTGCCTTTTTTTGTATTTGATTTAAGTATGAATGCGTATATGAAAAATGTGTCAAACAAACCTCTTAGAAATACTGTGTGTGTGTTATAATTTTACTATAATAATAGTTTTTCCATTTTATGCAAAATGGCTAGGTCCGTGAACGTATGGAGCCTAGGCTAGGACATTGTACACTTTTTTATACTGAAACTTCATATTTAATTATGATTTTACAATAATTTCGACAGAATTTAACATAGTTTATGTGTACATAATAATCATAAACTCATGTATTTGGCAACATTTACTTCATATTACACTCAGACAAGACAGTTTAAGTGTAAATGAAAAAAAAAACAGTTTGTCAGTGTCATACTAAACATTCAAATTCAAGTTTTTTAATCGGAGAAGAATTATTAGCGGATATAATTGACGATTTAATTTTTATTTGTACATGAAAAATACTGAAACAATTGTTATTTTTGTACTTTTGTGATAAAGCCTTGATATTTCCCAAATTTTCGATACAGTGCACAAAGTGCTAGCCCAACCTGAAACGTCTTTTTTCGTATTTTCATTTTATTTAAAAACGGTAACAGTGTCTTGTGACTGAAATGATAATACCCATAATTTTCATAAATTACCAAAAACTTATTCTAATGCGTTATTGAAACAAATACTTTCCACGACTTATAAATAGTTATTTCTCATTGCAGTTATCGTTTTCAAAATCCCGAATCGACAAGATCATGGAGTTAGCTGCTTGCCATACTGCAGACACGACGTCTCAAAATAACGTTGAAGGATGTATTGACCAAATCAACGAACTTACCCGTGAAGATGACACAAGATCTATAGAGAAAGAAACAAATGAAGAATCACAATCAGAAAAGCATCTTGAACGTCCAGTTACTACTCTTGACGTGCAGCATAGTCAAGTGTCTTTGACAAATGAGCATGTCCCCAAAAACCTCCTTGCAGAATACATTCTTTCAGACTCATCCGATGATGGTGATTTTGGATCTTCTAGCAGCGATGAATACATATGCGATACCGATGAATCTTTCTCTTCTACTGATATTGACAAAAGGCCAGTCAAAAGAAACAGAATTGCTACTATAGTTACCATTCCTGAAACTCCGTCGCCAGTTCATGACAGAGTAAATACCGATGCATCTGAAAATGCTCCTGAGTGTTCTTTCTGGGAAAATAATGGTATGAACAATGAAGGAAAGAAGAGAAAACCAAGGTCAAGTATGAAAGAAAGAAGGGAAGAAAGAATCAAGAGAAAAATATTTCGGAATACTGGTTTGGAATATGCAACTAATACAGGGAAGATAAAAAATAGACGTGAATTACGTGATCTCGAAGATTGTCGTCAAAAATGCAAGGAACGGTTACCATTGCAGCTAAGAAAAAATCTTTTTGAAACTTATTGGAGTCTGGGAAGTTATGAAAAAAGGACCAATTGGATAGCTAAAAGTATTGAGGTATACCAAAAAAAATCGTCCAAATCTTCTCCAAAAAAAAAACGGAAGGTCAACTTTCGTTATGTCGTTTATAGTACTGATCATAAAAAACATCCGATTTGTAAAGGATGCTTCTTAAAGACTTTTGATGAAAGCCACAAATTCCTTCAAACAGTTTGCAAAAAGCTACGGGATAATAGCGGTCACCTTCCACCGCGTAAACTTAAAGTCGGTAAGTCAATTCCTGATTCTAAGCTTGAAGAAGTAAAAGCACATATTGCCTGTTTTCCTTGTACAGAAAGCCACTATGGTCGTAAGAAAACCACTAAGAAGTTTTTGAATACTGAGTTGAACTTGCAAGTTCTTTACAATTTATACAAACTAAAGACTGATACGCCTGTTAGCAAAACTATTTTCAAAAAAGTATTCGATACTATGAATTTATCTTTCAAAAAACCATCGGTGGATACTTGTTCGACCTGTGATCGCTTAAATATGGAACTGAAGTACGCATCAGGTGACCAGGTCATAAACCTAAAAAATAAACTCGAAAAGCATCAATATGCGTTTAAGGTTGCTTATGACGAAAAAAAGAAAGATAAAGAACTGGCTCAGACTTGCGATGACATTATGGTGATAACATTTGATTTACAACAATGTTTGCCCACACCGTTCTTACAAACAAATGTGGCATTTTATAAAAGACAACTTTGGACGTACAATTTTACTATACACGACTTAAAAACAAACAAAGCTTTTTGCTATATGTGGCCAGAGTGTGAAAGTAATAGAGGAGCTAACGAGGTAGCTTCATGTTTACATGATTTTATCATAAATCAACTGCCGGACTTAAATCCAAATGCCAAGAAGCTGATCATGTACTCAGATAGCTGTCCTGGACAAAACAAAAATGCTATTGTTACAGCTATGTTGATGTTAGTAGCTAAAGAATCCCCACAATTACATTCCATTGAACATAAATTTCTCGTACCTGGCCATACACACATGGAGGCCGATACCGACCATGCGTTGATTGAGCGTAAAAAGAAACACACCAAAATGGACATTCACCTACCAAGAGATTGGTACCAACTAGTGCGCACAGCCTCGAACAAAACAGCAAAGTTTATTGTGATTGAGATGACGTATGACAAGTTTTATGATTTCAACAATTTCCTGAAACAAAGTCTTACTCTAAGAAAAACAAATACAGCCAATGAAAAATTTCTGTGGGTACAACTTGACTTGTATCATATAACACATTTTTCTTACAAGGCTATTATTTTGGCAACTGATATAAATTAAGACAATTTAAATTATAACGGGGTACACGGACGAAAAACGTATTTTTCGGAGTTTGATTTTCTACTTTAGTTCGAGCAACATTAAGCTAGGAACAAATACTGCTGAGTGATAGGATTTTCAAAGATCATGTATATTAGTTTTCACCAAGTAACAAAAAATCTGCTCTAAGGTGCACCATGATATAACCGTACTTGTATCTTTTATCACACACTTTTTCTCGCATTAGATTTATCAATAGGTACAACTCACATATTTTTAAGTGTCTTTTTCCAAATTTATTAAATTTCGGAAAACAAATCATAATCAGTTTCAAAGACCACATTTTTATCTATAAAAAGAAGAAGTCGGGGAACAATTTGCTGTTTAGGTTCACGAATAAGAGCTTTTTAAACTTTATTTTCGCTCTCCTGTAAAATTGCTATTTTCGACTTGTATCTCTTTTCACAGGAGGCACAGAAATATATTCACAAATAAAAATCCATTTTGGTTTGAAATTCGGTTCAGTTTACATTCTGAAATTGGATTGGGCCAACAAGCATTTTTGTAATCAAAAATTTGCTTTTGTGTAACATAAACAAACTTGAATTAATTTGGGTATGGACAAGATAGTGTCTCATTTATTTTATTGATTTCTCTATTATTTAAGAAACATGATATTAAAAAGTGTAGGTATATTTTGCGTTTTCAATATTTGACATAGTAAGCACGATGATCATGGTATTATTAATTTGATATCATAAAATTGAATAAATTAATGAAATTTAAATATCCGGGAAAATTTTACAGCGTTATATCGTAGCTATAATGCATTTTACAAAATACGACAGTTACCATAGGGTCTGAATATGTTATTTTATTTTATTTTACAATGTTCGGAAAACATTCAGCTGTATTATAAAAAATTGACAATTTTATAATGAGTTGCAAAAGGCCATTTAAAATTTCCACAGATAATAGACCTCAAAACATGTATAATAATCGAATTCTTAATTACTATTTTTTAATTATACGCGATAAGAACCAGTTTAATAGCACAGAACAGTACAAGTAAACTAAAATCTTTATATAGCGAACCACAAAATTATGAACAATCGCTTTTGCAAAGCAAAATGCCTTTATTTAATGGCATTTTCGAAACAAACCAGCGTCATTAATTACCGTCACGAAAATCCACAAAGTTTGTCGCATAGATAGCACTTAATAAAACTACTGAGGTTCGTTGCGAACGAATTTGATTGTGAAGAAATGATGGCGGTTTAATTAATTTCGAGTTTGTTTGGTAAAGTTTTTGCTATAATTTTGGACATTGGACTTTTCTCATGCTGGTTGATGACGAGAAAAGTTCCGTTTTTTATACTTGACTAACTAAAAAAATTAGTAAGTGTTTTGTAGGATTTAGGACATTGAGTAGTAGTATAATAAGGATTGCTCGATGAAAACGTTTCCAGTGGTAAATAATGTTATATTTTAGTTAATCTGTAAATAATTATCTAATATATAAAATTCTCGTGTCACAGTTTTCGTTGCCATACTCCTCCGAAACGGCTTGACCGCTTTTGATGAAATTTTTTGTGCTTGTCCGGTATCTATGAGAATCGGCCAACATCTATTTTTTTTTTATTGATATGGCAAAACAACGTTTTCCGGGTCAGCTAGTTTTTAATAAAATAATAACAATATGTTAACTCACTATTCGCTTTTTATTTTTTTTGATTTGAAGTTATCTATAATTTAACCGTTATTCAGGAAAAATCTTAGGCAGTTACTCCTTTATTTATACGCTTAGATGTTGGTGTCCTTACGTTAAAATGTTGTTAAATATTTGATGTTAAGTGACTTCCAGTGTAACTGAAATGCGTTCAAAAACTTTATTTCATTAAAAAAGTCGTATCGTTAATTATTCAGCCATTATTGAGCAATTCATTTTTAGAAAAAGATTTCACCTAATATCCAAAATACACGAAATAAAATATTTACGGACTAATGGAATTAAAACGAGACTCATCTTATTTGATATAGCGATCGTCGTTAGGATATGCTCACGTTTTTTGTCTTTAGATACGTTTATATTTTTTTATATATTATAGCAAAACCAGGAGAGATGTACCACGTTTTTTCAAATCTTAATAACTTTTTATTTTTTAAACAACTATTATAAATTCTTATGTTAAACAGACAAGCAATTAAGACTGAACATTTCTTACTGTTATATGGCACTATTAGAGCCTCTTTATATGAACAATCACAATATTTTTAAAAACTACCCTCGGTCCGTCTCTCCCATACTTTAAGGGTGAGTTGGACCAGTAAGAAAGGAGAGATGGACCTCACAAAAAATTGTCATATAAATGTCTTAAACAATCTAATAAACATTTAAAATAGATGGAAAGTCTCCGCTTAAAGGTTGTTTTGGGTATGCCAAATGTGCTTGCGGCTTGATACCCATTCTATTGGAAATAACCTCAAACACAATATCATTCCTTGCCTACTCAAACCACTTTCCTCGGCCTACATCGCCTTTACGTTTGTAAATAAGAGACATAGTACCTAGAAACAGAATAAATAATTAAATTTAAAAATTTAAAACAAAAAGTATTAATAAAACGATTAAAATTAACAAACTAAATAGTTTACTATAGGTCCATCTCACCCATACATAACGTAGTCCATCTCTCCTGAATTGTGAGGAGAGGCAGACCGCTTCGATGTACTTTAATCACAAAAATAAATAAAATATTTTAAGGTAAGTTTATCGTTTCATGAACATAGTAACCACAAAACATCTATTTTTATTGTAAAAACATAAAATCTTATACGTACCCTTTTATCGAAACACCAGCACACAAAAATATCAACCTTCCGATACCTTTCAATCCGTATTTTACTAATTTTATAAAAAAAATAAAACGGATGCATTTTCATCATGGAGGCAACAGGTCAACTAGTGTGTGTCAACTGGCAAAGCTCAAATAAATTTAATAGTCAGGTAGAAATTGGGATGGTCCATCTCACCCGCTGGTCCATCTCTCCTGGTTTTACCCTATAGGTATAATCAACCAATATTTCATAGATAGATGAAGTAATAAGAATGATGATTTGTTTCCCGACTTTGTTTCATATACTTCCACCACACTTAGCTCCGGTAGTTTCACAGTACTTCAGCTCCTCTTTGTTCCCAAATAGAGTCTGAAGTCTCAGGATATAATAATTTATAATATACAGAGATAATTCAACAAAAATAAACATTTATTTTAGAAACAATAATAAAAGGCTTTTAAGGGTCCTTAGCCGACAGAAATTTCCAACGTAAGTTAAGTTCATAAGTAAGTTTCATGAAATTCAATCAACAATGAAAAAGCAATAAAGCTGAACTTACTTACTTTAAATCCTATTTACCATACACGAAACGTCAAAACCTATTTTATTTAAATAACAAATGATGAACTACTAGATAAAACATCCATTCAATTTAGTTTCCTCCTCAGTTTTTGCACGGAAAAGAAATAATTTACAAGTTACCTAATGAAGAGAATCTTTTCAAGCATGCTAGCGTGTATTTCAACATAAATGTCAAAAGACATATACCAAAACCGGAGCAGGTCATCTACCTACCTACCATTCAGACTGTATACGCCGTGAAAGCTTAAGCTCGGTATCAAAGAGCTTTTTCATACGTTATAGGACAGGTGTACAGAGGTGCTACTTTGTAGAGTGCAATGTAGCATTTATCATAATGAAATTAAGTTTAAATTTGCTAAACCTACTTAAAATTTAACGTCAGAGAGTTTTGAAAGTAAATTATGTTAGGACAGTTTAAAATATATGTTCAATATTTTCAATTTATGAAATACCTACATGTTGGCTAGATTTTGACTTTTACATATATGAAAAGATATAAAAACCTAATTTAAAATATAATATCCCCAACTATAATGACTTGGTATATGGTATTCCTAAAGCTTGTGCTGTCATCTTAGACCAAATCTCCACTTAGCATCAGATGAGATTAAGGTCAAAACCAGGTTTTAAAAAGATTTAAAAAAAAATGAAAAATGCTACTAAAATTGAACATTATAACTAAAGTTGTTGATTCATAGTTTCAATATTGGCTGAGATTTTGCCACCAGTTTGTCTAAGACCTGAATGTAAATTAGGCGAACACTTTTTTTTAGTCAATAAAGCCAAGAACAATAGTAACAGACAAGATTAGGTAAAAAAAATCACTAAAATCGATTCAACTGTTTGGGAGGTACGTCGCCACAGATACATTATATTTTTAACACCCTTTCTTTGAAAGAGAGGGGTTATTAAATAGCTAGCATTATTTAAAACTGCCCTTTTTATGTTGTAAGGATGGGACGTTTATCTTCCATGCCACCTGATGGAAAGTGCGCATGAAGACTATGGTGTTACACTTCCATCCACGAGAAACCTATTCACACGACACTTAAAAGTTCCAGGACTGTAGTGGTCAGGAAAAACAGACGCAGGCAGATTGTTGCATACCTTGGCAATCCGTACCAAAAAGGAACTATCGAAGCGTTTTGTTCGACTTCTTGTTAAATCCACTATATAGGGGTGGAAGTTCTGTCTGCGTCTGGTGGTCCGGTAATAAAAATGAGTGGGTTCAATTTGGTCCAAAAGAGCACTCGCACACTCACCGAAATGTAGCCGATAAAATACTGTCAAACAAGCAACCTTACGACGATGCTCCAGCGTCTGCATTTTTTTATTTGTTAGGTTGTTGTTATTTATGAGTTAACGGGCTCTTCGGTCCACAGAGTCTAACGCTTCGAGCTGGTATTTGGCAAAACCATCCCAAACGTGACTACAGTACTCCATGCACAACCTCTTGGGCTGTGTATAAGTAGAGCAGCCGTTCAGGGCTGGAGTAGCGCCGGAACTTCGAGATAATACCCAATTTTTCGGAAGTCGTTTTAGCCATAGTTGAGTCTATGTTATCCGAAGTTTAATTTGGACGTTATAGTGACGCCCAAAAGCCCTAGATGGTCGGTGATGGGAATAGATACATTCTGGAAAGTGGGCGTAAAAGTAAAGATGCTCTTTTTTGTGGAGAATAGACACACTTGTGTTTTGGAGGCGTTGAATTTGACCAGGTTGGATTCGCCCCAATCGGACACATTTCGCAAAGTCGCATCAACGCGCTCAGCGCTCAATCATAGACTCTCTCAAATCCTGGATTTCATGTGCACTCGTTGGCGCATTGGATATATAACTCTCAACAACAGTGCTGTCATCAGCATATCCAATAAAGCGTGGTGTTAGGAGGTCATTAATGTGCAGCAAGAATAAAGTTGCAGGGAGAACAGATCCCTGAGGTACCCCGGCATTAATTGCCATTAGGTCAGAGGAGTAGCCGTCTAAGACTACTCGAATCGACCAATCCCTATAACTATTATGTCAAATCCAAGAAAATTTGTATTAACCTTTGTTATTTCATAGGTTTTACAAAATGTGGTTTACTGGCCCGCTGATAATCATATCCATACCTGATATTCTACCATCGCTTACATTTCTTTCTATGATTGACTCACGTATCGACTAAAAGATCTGCAATAAAGAAGAAACTAGTTAATTGTCTTCTATTTTGTAGAAGCTACGCGATGTCGCGTGTTCGCAAGGAACTTTTATTTGACCAATCACTCGACGTGAGCCGTAGGGATATCGCAATGCAATTTTTACGGACTTCTGGAGAAGGGGTTGATCTATCGGAAAAGGGCCTTGGCCTACATTTTGATATACAACGTGTATCAAAATCGAGAGATAAAACTTAAGGGTTAGTTTCTATACCATACGTAGAATATACAGTAAAAGAATTGGCATGATCTGGTATAGACTTAGTATTGTCTTAAGGTATAGACTTTCATACAAATTTATTTAACTATTTTACAACAAAATATTTTGACAACCCTAGTCAACCTAATAAGCTAAAACAAGACTTGTGCCGCAGTCAGTGACCTTATAACCTTTCCCGCACCGGCTGAAATTTTTGTATCTGCCTTAGTTACCCGTCACTTTATTTTTACGCCATCTGGTATCAAATAGATTTCTAACAGCTGTTTTTACCGTAACGATAACAAATTTATGTTACTGTTACTTATAAACTATATCATCAAACATACAATCCCTTTAAGTATTATCTCTTCATTATGTTACACGTTGTAGATATATACCCTCCATGGCCCATCACGCGACGTAGAGTGATATTACATAAAATGACATACGTATTACTTAATGCATAGATATACCTGAAATAATTATCTATGATATTTAAGATTAAAATAATGTAAAAATAGGATTAGGGCCACCCAGATAAACCTTACAATTTTGGTTTGGCAATGAACGTGTTATACCGTCTGGTAACCATTTCCCAGGCTTTGTGTAGTCTTAGACGGTTAATGAGGATGACCTCATTAATCTTGCATTATTTTATGTTATTGAAGAACTCATCAAACAATTTTTAAAATAACTGAAATGGAATTTAGACCACAATACTTAATATTTCTGCGAAATAAGATTTCTTTTGCAAGTATTATACACCAGTGGGGCTAGCATGCTACCGTCGACAACGATAAATCGGACCTTTTATCGATATTTTCTTAGAATATGGTATTTATTGTATGTTATTTATTAAGATTATGACATATTTGGTTCCGTAGTCTTAATCATGGTATCAAATCGAGTAGTTCTATCTATTATGGTGCGCATATCAGCTTACATAATAGGATAAAATAACAAAAGAATATTTTTATCTTGTCGATTTGAGTATTTATCGATGTTAGCATGCTAGCCCTGCAGATATTCGCTTACGGTTTAATATCACTTTTTTCGGTTACTTAACGATACACATATATATATGTGACCGGAAAATAATTAATTCCATAAATTTATAAACTTACGTTTTTTATTTTTTTCCGGTAACATATACCTACATACATAACTTCACGCCTTTATCCCTAAAGGGGTAGGCAGAACACCAGAGACTATAAAACCATCTGATGTCACGTTTGACAAATTTGGAGGTATTGTTATGATGGAGAGAGACTATTGCAGCCTACCCGCAAAAACGCCAATAAAACGGAAGAAGTTTGCCCGGGAAGAGAAGCAGCTGGCACATTCTATGTTTTTCTTTCGCTCCCAGTCCAGGATTGCAAAATGTTTAACGATTTTTACCATCTTTTTACAAAGTGCCTCATGGAAAATTCTACTAATGATACAACAGTAATAATGCGTTATTTACATTTCGAGTAGGTACGTAATTTTTTTTACAAATATGTATAAATATTATGAAAAAGGTAACATACTAAGTTACCTTCATGATTATTTTTCGAGCTTATTAAGACTATAACAAAGAAATTTAGATGTAATTCGTTTTAAAGAGTTAATTTGAGCAAACTGGAACGAGTGCTAACTTTAATGACAAAAGTTTAATTGCTCTGGGAAATGACTTGTGGAAAAAACGTCTAGCTTCAACGTTTGTAAGTTTAAACTTCCTGCAGAATTTACTGATGAGCAATATGATTGTTTTAGTTTGTAAATAAAAAAAAAGTACCTATTAGCTGTATAATCAACGAATGCAGGGTTTTAAGAAACCTACTTCACTTCAAACCTTTGACTGAATTATAAGGTCAAGGTAAAAAATCTCTGAATTCATACATATTTAAAAAAAAACATGAAGTACTCAATCGATTTCGATGAAATTTATATGGAATGAACTGTGAAGTATTTTCTATCATATGAAAATCGATTCATCCAGTCAAAAGTTTTGAGATAACAAACATGAAAAAAAACATACAGATGAATTGAGAACCTCCTCCTTTTTTGAAGTCGGTTGAAAACAACGAGTGTTTTTGAACAATAAAACGTAGAAAAACGGCTAAGTGCTAGTGGGTCTCACAGAAAGGGTTCTGTCCCGTAAGTACACTCAGATACTTATACTTATAAGATAAATAGTACTTCCATTATATGATTCAGCAATTAGATAAGCACGTGCGCGCTTTAATACGCAAAAAGTGACATCTAGTAACTACGGTAAGAAACTGCTGTATGCATGTTGTATGGGATCCGCCAACAACCGTATATGTATGTATATGTATTGTATATGTATATGTATATGTAAATGTATTTTCTACTTTTTAGTATTTGTTGTTAAAGCGGTAACAAAAATACATAATCAGTGAAAATTTCATCGGTTTAAATATAAAAATTTATAAAGTCTGTAGCGTTTTAAACTTTGTGTATGGGACTTTAAAAAAAGAGTGGAAAATAAATTAAAATTAATTCAAGAATTCATCAGGCATAGAAATACACTGTAAATAAAATATAAACTTTAGTATAAAAAAGTACAGAAAACAGAACCACAAAGCCCTTACCTAACCTAAACTAAAAGTAACACAAAACTGCAAACAAATTAAATACACAAGGGGAAACTAATTAAAAACAGATATATCAGAACTAATGCCGGTGTTGAGCCAGCAAAAAGGGTACGACTCATTATATTATTTTGCGACTATGCTATTTAGTTGCAGCCTGAGGATAGACGCAATATTTTCTTTCATCTCTACAGGAGAAAGAAAATATTAAAGATTTTAGAAACACGGGGTTGGAAAAGACATATATTGAAACTCCAGGAAATGCATTTTATTTTAACCTATATTTTTTTTGAAACGTTTAAGATAAATAACTAAAAATGTATTAACCATTTAACTATATTTCTTTGTTCTATTATTATTTGTAGTGTGTACATAAAAAGTTAAATAAATAAAAAAAAAGGTGAGATTCACAATTTCTGAAAAGATATTGGACTCGGGTGGTCTTAGCTGCAAAGCCATACCATTAGATGGAACTACGTAAGCAATAAAATGTAAAAAAAAAATGTGCTAAGTAATGAGGGGTACCGCCAGGCCCCGAATGCTCAGTGGAAAAGCACTCGTCCGGCAAACGAGAGGTCCCAGGTTCACGCCCTGGTAGGAGTATTTTTATTTAACACATTTTTTCAGTTATTTAAAAAAGTAATTAAGCATTTTAAATGCAAAAAGCTTTTAAATATTACGTATAAGATAAACTTAAAAGTAAGTGTACTAAATGAACTCGTGAATGGATGAAGGTATGTGTTGTATAAAGTGCGTACCTACAAACAAACATCTAGAACATTTAAAACAACCAAATAAAAGACTATTTTCCAAAGTAACTTCTTGATGGGGTTAAGGATGCGTTTCCGAAAAGGCTAGGTATCGAATTCTACTACTACATGTATAAGATTCACGCACACAAGCGTGCCGTGAAAAAGACGAAAGGTTTTGAACAGTTTTGATACTTTAGTTTTAAATATTTGCAAATTCTTTTATTAAAACGATTAAATTGGGTAAGATTAATTAAAGTGCTCGGAAAGTTTGAGCTCGTTTTATTCGTAACGATAAAACCTCACCATCGAACCTGATGAGCTGGTGGTACACTCGAGGGCTTCTACTGGAATTCCTATTCCTAGGCATGTCAAGTTCGAGTTCATAAGACGAGACATTACCATCAGTCCTGGTAGTGGGAGCTGAAGGTATGCCTTGAGGTACTACTGGAACTCCTAGACGAGTAGAGCTAGGCATGTCGAGTTTGGGTTCATTTTGATTCTTAGGACGAGACCTTACCACCCGTTCTGGTAGTGGAAGCTGAAGGTATACCTCGAGGTGCTACTGGTACATACACCTAGATGGATAGAGCTAGGCATGTCGAGTTTGGGTTCATTTTGATTCTTAGGACGAGACCTTACCACCAGTTCTGATAGTGGGAGCTGAAGGTATACCTCGAGGTGCTACTGGTACTCCTAGACGGGTAAAGCTAGGTATATCGAGTTTGGGTTCATTTTGATTCGTAGGACGAGACCTTACCACCAGTTCTGGTAGTGGGAGCTGAAGGTATACCTCGAGGTGCCACTGGTACTCCTAGACGGGTAAAGCTAGGTATATCGAGTTTGGGTTTATTTTGATGCGTAGGACGAGACCTTACTACCAGTTCTGGTAGTGGGAGCTGAAGGTACCATATTTTAAAAGAACTGAACAGGACACAAGGAACTGAAATCTATAGGCGGTCAGATTTGGTGGAATCGGGTTTTCATATTTAAAAAAAAATAATAAAATTTATGGACAAAGGATAATGCAAGTGATTGGGCTCCAAAAAAAAAGTCATTGTGCAGGGATGAGATGAAAGTCAGATTATAGATTAGACACATGTCATTCATATTTGTTAGGACGCTAAAAAAATTTGCCCTGGGAAAAAAAAGATATGACCAAAAATACATTTTGCATTTAATAGAATAAAAATCGTTTTCTTTTATGATACAGAAACTGAACGCCCGTAGATTTCTACGAGTGTATTCGTATAACTTTTACAGCCATTGACTACGAAACTAGTGAATATTGTAAATAAATACGATTATTGGTAAAAAAAAGTGCTTGTGTGATCCTTATAAGTACCTAATGGGTTGGCTACACAGTTGTAAACCGCGATTAGTTCGTCTCTTTTCTTAGTATAGTGACTTCCCTTTTTATTATCGTCGACACACAAAAGAGATGTTATTATTAATCTGTCTCTTTTCTTACTATAGCGAACTTTTTGCGGCACTGGTTCGGCGACATTGGAAGCACGGTTTACAACTGTGTAGCCACCCCTTTTGATTTGATTTGTCTTTTTTCTTACTTTAGCGATGTCTCTTATACGGCACTGGTTCGGCGACATTGGAAAAGCAGTTTACAAATGTGTAACCACCCCTTATGAAATAATGGTATGTATGGTTCATCTAATACTGCCGTTTAGAATAAGCTAGTATGTTGCTATAAGTGGTTAATAAAGTCTAATAGTGGTTATATAATTATTACAACTAGATTTCATTAACGCTCTCTATCTCTTTCTCGGAGCACATTATTAGCGCGCATTGTCCATTTTATTCGAAACATTTCGGGGTTCGAGTCGAAAGTCGAACTTCTTTTATGATTATGATATTTAATTGTATTGTTAATATGAATCATGTGTTTAAAAGTACTATCCCTTTTATAATTTATGATGTTTGTTTAATTGTACTGAAATAATGAATAACGTCTTCAAAAATAGTACTTATTTTATGTTTAAGAACTCTTACCAATGGTAATAAATGAAATAATAAATCATGTGTTTAAAAGTCTTACT
Organism: Stenoptilia bipunctidactyla; assembly: GCA_944452665.1. Classification (NCBI taxonomy): domain Eukaryota; kingdom Metazoa; phylum Arthropoda; class Insecta; order Lepidoptera; family Pterophoridae; genus Stenoptilia; species Stenoptilia bipunctidactyla. The sequence goes on along the minus strand of OX101734.1, from coordinate 14,877,419 downwards.
TTTTTCATTAACGATAACCACTTATACCAACACATTAGCTTATTCTAAATGGCAGTATTAGATAAACCATACATACCATTATTTCATAAGGGGTGGTTACACATTTGTAAACTGCTTTTCCAATGTCGCCGAACCAGTGCCGTATAAGAGACATCGCTAATAAGAAAAAAGACAAATCAAATCAAAAGGGGTGGCTACACAGTTGTAAACCGTGCTTCCAATGTCGCCGAACCAGTGCCGCAAAAAGTTCGCTATAGTAAGAAAAGAGACAGATTAATAACATCTCTTTTGTGACAGCGCACTGCTGTCTCGCTCGACGATAATAAGAAGGGAAGTCGCTATACTAAGAAAAGAGACGAACTAATCGCGGTTTACTACTGTGTAGCCAACCCATTAGGTACTTATAAGGATCACACAAGCACTTTTTTTTACCAATAATCGTATTTATTTACAATATTCACTCGTTTCGTAGTCAATGGCTGTAAAGGTTATACGAATACACTCGTAGAAATCTACGGGCGTTCAGTTTCTGTATCATAAAAGAAAACGATTTTTATTCTATTAAACGCAAAATGTATTTTTGGTCATATCTTTTTTTTCCCAGGGCTAATTTTTTTGGCGTCCTAACAAATATGAATGACATGTGTCTAATCTATAATCTAACTCTCATCTCATCTCTGCACAATGACTTTTTTTTGGAGCCCAATCACTTGCATTTATCTTATCATATTATCCTTTATCCATAAATTTTATTATTTCTTTTAAAATATGAAAACCCGATTCCACCAAATCTGACCGCCTATAGATTTCAGTTCCTTGTGTCCTGTTCAGTTCTTTTAAAATATGGTACTTCAGCTCCCACTACCAGAACTGGTGGTAAGGTCTCGTCCTACGCATCAAAATGAACCCAAACTCGATATAACTAGCTTTACCCGTCTAGGAGTACCAATGGCACCTCGAGGTATACCTTCAGCTCCCACTACCAGAACTGGTGGTAAGGTCTCGTCCTACGCATCAAAATGAACCCAAACTCGATATAACTAGCTTTACCCGTCTAGGAGTACCAATGGCACCTCGAGGTATACCTTCAGCTCCCACTACCAGAACTGGTGGTAAGGTCTCGTCCTACGAATCAAAATGAACCCAAACTCGATATATCTAGCTTTACCCGTCTAGGAGTACCAGTAGCACCTCGAGGTATACCTTCAGCTCCCACTACCAGAATTGGTGGTAAGGTCTCGTCCTGCGAATCAAAATGAACCCAAACTCGATATATCTAGCTTTACCCGTCTAGGAGTACCAGTAGCACCTCGAGGTATACCTTCAGCTCCCACTACCAGAATTGGTGGTAAGGTCTCGTCCTGCGAATCAAAATGAACCCAAACTCGACATGCCTAGCTCTATCGGTCTACGAGTACCAGTAGCACCTTGAGGTATACCTTCAGCTCCCACTACCTGAACTGGTGGTAAGGTCTCGTCCTGCGAATCAAAATGAACCCAAACTTGACATGCCTAGCTATATCGGTCTACGAGTACCAGTAGCACCTTGAGGTATACCTTCAGCTCCTACTACCAAAACTGGTGGTAAGGTCTCGTCCTGCGAATCAAAATGAACCCAAACTCGATATATCTAGCTTTACCCGTCTAGGAGTACCAGTAGCACCTCGAGGTATACCTTCAGCTCCCACTACCTGAAATGGTGGTAAGGTCTCGTCCTGCGAATCAAAATGAACCCAAACTTGACATGCCTAGCTCTATCGGTCTACGAGTACCAGTAGCACCTTGAGGTATACCTTCAGCTCCTACTACCAAAACTGGTGGTAAGGTCTCTTCCTTCGAATCAAAATGAGCCCAAACTCGATATACCGAGCTTTACCCGTCTAGGAGTACCAGTAGCACCTCGAGGTATACCTTCAGACCCCACTACCAGAACTGGAGATATGGTTTAGTCCTAACAAACATAATGATTCCAAGTTTCCAAATTCAATCCTAATCATAAAAGGTTTTGTAATTTTTTTTTTCAATAAAATTATATTATTACCTTTTCAACTCAGTTCAGAGAGCGTCAAGTATCGAGACTTGTTTGATGTAATAAATTGTGTATGTACAGCGATGTTTCTTAGCACGAAAAATAAGTCAAAAGCGATACAGGTCCACTCTCGACAGCGGCTGAGCGCAAACCATAGATGAAAATAAGTACTAAAGTATAGATGGCCGTCTCGCCGATTTTGCACTAGGGCGCCAACTAGGCCCCGGGACCGGAACTAAAAAGCGGGGAAAGGGTGCGGGCGGGAGATGCTTCATCTAAAATATTGAAGAAAGTTTTAGAACTACTTGCAGAACTTCAGCCTAAATGGAAATAATCCTCGAACTTAAGAATAAATTTATCCTCGAACAACAAAAAGTCTAAATTGGTAAAAAGTTGAAAACGCAAACGTATTTCACTGAAAACCAACGGATTCTCAGTGATAGAACGTCTTTGAATCGCATAGTACGTACAACACAAAATTTGTGTTGTCAGGATTTAAAAAAATATTCCTCCCAGCTATTGATACTCATTCAGTTTAGTAGTTTTTTTTTATTTGCTCACAAAAAGTTGTTACAGGAAACATATGAAAAAACACCAAAGTTGATGAAAAAAAATGAAAAAACACTAAGGGAAAACTCAGACCATGTTGATCTGTAAAATTGTAGCCATAGATATGCTAATTCAAGTTTTAGTAAAACAAATATTACCTATTCAATAATTAGGTGAGTAATAATACGCGTTTTTATTAGGTAAGCTACAATAGGTTTATTTGAATTAAAGTGAATAGCTTAATAGTGTGTTATTAAATCTACTATTAATTGTTACTTTTTTTGAGTGGCAGCTCTATTATGAACGCCATTTGAACGCATTTTTTCTACTCGTAATAGTTCCGAGCCCAAGGGTATGGTGGCGTTAGTTTATATCAGAATTTCCCAATTGTATGGAAGACAAACTAGCATGGCGCAGACTGAAGATATCTAGTTTTTGTTTGGAATGATATTGACATTATTTGCTAAAGTATAATAACCCTTACCACAGTGTGTTAAGATTTACGCATTTATACAAACATGAAGAAAATTACGTGTTTGGTTTTATTTTTTTTTAAAGGGTTTTTAGTAGTAATTTCAAAGAAAAAAATGCGTATTATCCCTTCACACGTCCGGAACCGAATTACGGTCGCCATAATTTTGAGCCCATACGTCCGCGACCGGAATTCGGGCGCGGTCGAAAACGCACCGTTAAACTCGAATAACTTTTATTTGGCTAGGCATAGAGCGTTTATTTGCGTACCAGCTTGAAGAAGAACAAATTTAATGAACTACCAAATGAAATGTCAACTTCATGGGTAACGTCAGCCATATTGTCATTCTGATTATTTCAAATAGGCCGTATTCGCAGATTCATTTGGAGCCAAGCCCTTGGAATAATTTTTAAAATATTCCAAAGGAGTAGTTGTTTTTATGATTGGAATATGTAAAAACATGTGTCATGATACAAATTAAAGATATAAATAAGAAATATATTGTTTTATTTTTGTATTAATCACTTTTTTTCGAGAAATCTGGAAAAAATATACCAAGTTGTATTTTCAACTTTGAAGATCTATTAAAATAAACAATAAATTGCTATAAAAATATGTACAGTCTGATAGCTTATTTCATAAGGATTCCATTGATATAACTTTCTTTAGTAGGACACATACAAAAATTTGAAAATATCCGATGTTTTCTGAGGCGCGGGACTTTCGCAAAAAATTCGGGCACGCGCGGGACGTTTTGGGCAATTTGCTGAAAAATGAACATGTCAACCATCGAATAGTATTTTTTTTATTCATAAATACTTGTGTTTTCATACCAAAAGTGGTACCGTAAATTGGCTTAAAATCGTCATTTTCGTGCGACGAGGCATCGCAAAATTAGTTTTTAAGCCACAAAAACAAATTTATTTATATTATTTTTATATCATAAATGGAGATGAAAGTCTTATCTATCTATTAGTACTTGTAATTATACTAAACTTTGCGCCATTTTATCACAATATGTACCAGAAAATACCCTATTTTGAAGATTTGCGGAAACGCGTCCTTAAGTACACTTGATTATCAAAAGCAAATACCAAAGTAACTTGAAGCTGTAAGAAAATTTGAATTACTTATAAATTAGTCAATAATTTTGTTGTTTGTATTTAACATTATTAAAAAAAATATGATCGTCATAGGCATATGCTGAAACCTCCGATTGCTTCTAATTTCACTGGCTGATCCTTATATTCTCAGTAACAAGAAAACACTACCGTAAAAATGATCGATCGAATGGCTCTACTGCCTCTACCTAACTTAATTTGTACACTTAATTTCTACTTAATTTCTTTTAAAAAATACTAATCATCACAAAAACCACGTAATTTTGAATGAAATTGATCACCAAGCGTCTTAATGGAGCGATAAATCAAAAACTTGTTACGTTTCCTCAATGCCCCGTTTCCATTCAAATGAGATATTCAATTCAATTACAATGGATGAGCAAAAACTTGATTCTACTGTAACAATTAATCTTTTAAACCAAGTTCCTGACAGCACGTTTCACCGCAGTTCGAGTAGCATATTCATTTTTAAAATATTTTTTGAAGTTATATTTTATTCATATTTTGGGTGACCTGCTTGAATAAGTTTTTTGTGAATAATGCAGTTTTGTGGACCTACCTTTTTCATCAAACGGAATGGAACATATGGAATCGAATACGTGCTTTGGAGGGCACGTTAAGCATTCGGTTCAAGATGCAGATAACTTTTATGTAGTAGTCGTTAGAGGATATCAGAAGCCGCCATTTCGGCTCCTGATATTCTGACATCCAGCACTGGGCAAGATTAATGTCGTATAGCTTGATCCTCCTCCTAACCAAAAAAACTCATAGCCTGGACTGTACTGGACTTATAAAAGGGCTGAGATGATGATGGAATCGAACCCGCATCCTCAGGCGTTTCAACTTGCTATTCATCCAAGGCCGTCGAATTTTAAGTTGGGATCCAATTAGTACTTTCATAAATAATTACATGCATACATAACTTCACGCCTGTATCCCTTATGGGGTAGGCAGAACAACAGAGGTTATCAAACCATCTGATGTCACGTTTGACAAATTTGGAGGTATTATAATGATGGATAGAGAGTATTGCAGTGACAGGGGGTCAGCCTACCGCCCACAAAAAGCCTCCAATAAAACCTCAGTCCCTTAACTGACTTTTACAGTATGCCCGGGAAGAGAAGTAGCTGGCACATTCTAAGTTTTTCTTTCACTCCCAGTCCAGCATGGAAGTATTAAATAATCGATAGACATCATGACAATCGATAATTGCGCCTAATAAAAGCCAAGGCTAAAAAGGCTAATTAAATTGACATATTTCCTTAAATATGAATTCGTTAATAAAATAACGTCTATGGCATGAGGACGTAGAGTTGAGAGACGTGAGTTAGAAACGGTGAAGTGGATACGGTCATATTGTCACTCCCGATAGACAGCCGTTTTTTATATGAAGGGTATTTTCTAGCCAGGCAGGCCTTGAAGGGTTCCTCCCATTAAGTTGACATACGCCCGCTAATCTAAGCGTTCTTATGTAGTCATTAGTGTACATACAGAATCTTTAAATTTATTTTTTTAATCTGAGTTTTGGAAAATTTATGGTACGCTTAATTGGAAAATGATGCTAATTTAAGGCTTTTAAACAGGGAGTGTGTAGCTATCAGCCAAACCGCTCGCAAAATGTTTTGACTATAGTACCACCCTTTTATTTTTGAAGATTTTGCCAAACAAAGTAATTTGGTGCTATATTTTAGATAGACAATCAATTTACTGGCTTGGTTCAATCTGCCGCATTATTACTTTGTGTGCCATTGTCATATTTACACAAATAACTAACGTAAAAGTTTATGAGAATGGATAGATGGATGTTTGTGTATCTGTCATGCTTAAACAGCTGGTCAGATCGAACTTAGACATTTTTTTATGCTTCGTGTGGAGATCCACGACCCATATCTCCAACAACTACGAAGATCTTTAAAGCTTTTTATCTTTTTTAACTGTCAGACTTTGACTTTTGAATCTGTAGGTAACAGCTAGTTGAATAAAACATCGTATAGGAGCTAAAATGAAAACTAAAAGAAACTAAAATTCTACATGTGAATTTTCCCAAAAGCAGTCTGTCTTGAACATTAACAATCACGCCACATAAAGTAAGAAGTTTCCTATTTGTCGCTTTGCCGTTTCTCCGCTGCGTTTACGAGCAGCATGTCGTTTTGAATAAAGTACAAGCACTTCTACGGTTTAATTTAAAAGCGTACTCCAGTACTGCGTAGATTAAATCACATGTAGACAGAAGGTTTAGTACTTAATACCGTTTAAGTGTAAGAATATATTTGCAAACAGAGGGAAGATTTGGGAGATTTTGACATAATTTGGTACATTTTAAATAAAGAACGAATGCCAAAGTCTGTTTGGAGATAGTGTGAACACTTGAGAGTAAATGTAAAATTTAAATGAGGTATATGAGATGAATGCGTATATCGTTCAGTAGAACTTTACACTGGAATGTTACTTTATTTAACAATTAACAAGAACAAGTCGAACAGTAGCACAATCAGAAGCAGGGTGGACGTTTAATAATCATCGGAATAAACTTTCCCTGAAAATGATCCGGGAATGACTGTTTTACATACATTTTCATAATTTAGCAAATTATAGTAGATTGTATCATAAGGGAGCAAAATAATATTTTTACGGCGAGGGCGCTTTTTTGAATCCAGAGCGAAGTGAGGGATTCTAGAGTAGAATCCCGAGCGTAGCGAGGGATTCTTTAGTAGAATCCTGAACGTAGCGAGGGATTCAAAGTACGTCGCCCGAGCCAAAAATATATTTTGAGCCCGAGTGATACACTCTACTTTTCATCACCCACTATGAGAAAATAAAAGGCGCCTCATATTTTAATGTAATATTATTATTTAATAAAACATAGAGTAACAACTAAATTGAAATGAAATAGTATCAAATAATAAAACAACTAAAAACTTATATTTACATTTGAGACATTTTCGCAATTATGAAAATTCATTGTTACAGTTTTATTAGGAATAGAGATTGTTGTAGATTTTTCATGTATTTCTCCCGGGATTTTGCGGGTAATAGATTATCTATCACATTTCTTGCGTCAGTTCTAATACTTTCAGGAGTTAATTCTATACTTTCACTGTCACTTGAAGAATTCATTTTTCAAAACAAAACCATGAATTTCTTACAATCCGTGAAAGTTTACGAAAACGCGGGCTGTAGTTCGCGCGTTTTTAATTTGATTTTTTTTATTCAGCCGGCGGCGGCGCGGCGGCGCGACTATGGGCCGTCGTACCTACCAGCCAGTCTTTATTCAAACAATATTTGCGTTCGATTTCTTTGGCGCTGAACCACATGAGTCATGTGGCTGAACACTAAGATCAGATGTTCCAAATTCAAAAAGTGCGCGGAAAAGATAATTGCGGCGCACTTATAAAGAGGATTAAAAACTCATTACTGCCCGCTAAATGTTTCTTAAAGAAAACATCACCTTTGGGTGCACTTAAAGGCGAACCAAGTCGTCCTTTTCGAATAGATGGGATGAAAAATAAATTACATAGTCTTATCTATTATAAAACCCGCGTTTGACTTCCGTTGTCTTCGAAAACGTTGACGGAGCACATAACTGCTGGAGTGGTGATATTTGGCTAAAGACTTCATATGAAGCGTGATCACTATCCATACAAACCCTATAAGGGTCTTACTGCCAATCGGGTTCGCTTGGATAAGTTGCATACAAGGAAAGACCCTAAAGTTTGATCTAAATGGCGACCTCAGGGGGCTTCCACCAAACGAGTTCCCCAAAGGTGCGTTATTTCTATCGTGTTGCTTGGTTCCATTTGTAGCGCTTCACTCAACTGCTATTCTCCTTGTTCTTTTTAGTTATTCTCCTTGTAATCTCCTCCTTGTTAACGAGCCTACTTGCATCCCAGCTGTTGCTGGCCACACTGCTGGCCTGGAAAAATAAAACAACTTTTTTTATCGCGAGCGACCGCGTGTGTGAATCTAGAGGACTTACTCAGTCGATTACGCATACGAGTCACAGTAACTCGATTTTTTGGAGTTACGCTATCAAAGAAAGTAGTACCGACCTATTGATTTGTTGTTGAGCTAGGTAAGTGACAGATGGGAGCCCTCTGTACAGATTATTAATCTTCTGTAAGGAAGTATTATGAAGATCAGATATGACACATGATAACTGTAGTGAATTTGGTTTTTCCGCTAGGTGGCGTGATAAGGTTCAGCTTGTTGGTAGAACCAGTAAGTTATCTATGGTGGAACTTGCTTACCTGGTATAAGTACTTTAAAAACTTTTAAGTATTAACAGTTATTCACTTAATAACCGAGTCTAATCATAAAATAAACACAGAAGAAGTATGTAGTTCAAACCAATATGTAGACACTTCCATAATTCGCGACATATAACCATAAAAAATAACAAGGAAGTATTTAATTAAACCCATACTAGGGTCAGTAAGTACCTAAATAAAAGTGTGTTCACTGATGTAACCCGAATGGGAATTAAATCCACAACTTCTTGTAGTACAGAAGGCAGCAGATAAAGCGTTACAAACCTAATAATGTTTTGAAGTTTTTGCATTTAAAATGCTCAATTATTCTGAAAGAAATGAAAAAATGTGATAAATAAAAATCACCCGACCAGGACTCGAACCTGGGACCTCGCGTTTGCCGGACGAGTGCTCTTCCACTGAGCTACCGGGGCCTGGCGGTACGCCTCGAAATTACTTACCACATTTTTTTTTTACGTTATATTGCTAACGTAGCTACATCTAATGGTATAGCTTTGCAGCTAAGACCTTTTTCTTTAAATACATATTATATACAGACTAACTGAACATTTTTATTTTATTGTCCCGGGCGGGAATCGAACCCGCAACCACTGGCGTCTGAGGCAGATAGCTTTACCCCATCGCCAAAGTGGACGTCACATTATCGTCATATGTCGTCAAATTATAATTTTATAGTTCTGAAAAAATATACTAAATAAATCACGCTTGCCGGTCGGGTACCCGACCAATATTATTCAAATTAAAATTGAAATAAGTACTTTATACTTTGGATTGAACGCTAGTCAAAAATAAACTGTACCTACCATAACACAACTGGGCGATTTTAATGCTTTTTTTTTTGTTTTTCCGCCAAGGAAAATCGTTTGGCACCCACTAAAACCAGCTTTAACCAGTAAAGCAAGCTTTAGCGGGAGGAGGATGAATCCTATAACGGACGAATGGGCATTCTAAGCTGTTAACCCCAGTGGCTAATGGCAAATAGAATGCCCAGACAGTGTGGTGACTCTCTCAGATAGGCTGAGCATACCCACTAAACATCCCCCTTCATAACTCACCTTAACTAAGGCCATAAGTCATAATCGGAGCAACAGCCAATTGGAGAGAGAGGCTGCGCAGTGAGCGGCAACCAGACGGCTGCCACCAAAAGGAACTGAAAGCGAGAAATTCAGAAGCTAAAACTAGCAGAAGTGACAAAGCTGAAACTAAGAGATTATCTAGAGTGATCAGACTCACTCTGAGATAGGAATGCTGGAAGGAAGGACTACGTTTAGAAACGTTGAGCTTGCTGGAGTTTCCTGATAAGGGGAGCGAACTTGGTTAAGACCGGAAGAGCACCGTTGAAACCCTCTGGGCTGGCGTCGAGAGCGGCGGCAAAAGCCAGGATCTCGTCGATGGGAGCGAGCTGGATCCAGAACGCCATGCGGTCTTGAGAACCTTTTGCGTTCTGGCACTGGGAAGCCGATTTGGCGGCCGGTTGCGATTGAGTCGCGTCCCGGCTGCGCTGACCTGAAACGAAAGAGGTGGAGGCCTTGGGGGCCTTTGAACTAACTGGAAGAGCGTCCGAGCTAGGCTGCGATCGCTCTCTCCAGTTCTCGATGGGCTTCACGGTAGCCCTGGCAGCACGCGGTGCTTTGGGGCAGCCGCGAAAGTTTGCTGTGTGGCCTGACTGGCCGCACAAGACGCAGGACGGAGCGGTGGGCGATTCGGGAGTGCGAGAGCACTCCTTAGTCCCATGTGGATCTAGGCACTTGACGCACCTAGGGGAAGCAAAACAGTTTGCCGCCGCATGACCATACAATTGGCAGCGGTGGCACTGACCTGGGAAACCACGCTTGTGTGGAACTTCGACGCGGATGTTGGAGAGACCGCACACGGTGAGCTTGCCTCTGAAAATGGACTGCCCTTGCGGGCTCTTCGCTAGGATTACTAACGCAAGTGGGAACTGCTTGCCTCGGCGGCTGTGCATTTTGTGCACAGATTCGACGGGGAAGCTTTGAGAAGACAAGTCCTCTTGGATTTGCTCGTTCGAGAGCTCGAACGGCACGTTCCTGAGGACGGCACGAATCTTACGCTCTTCGGGGAGAGCGTAAGTGTGGTACTCGAGCTTTTGATCAGCAAGAAGCCGAGTAAGATTCCTGAAATCGGAAATGGAACAGACTAAGACCTTAATAGAGTCACCCACGTTGGATGCCTTACTATATTGGATCTTGGGATTGTGCCTACCGCAGAGAGCTGAGACCTCGGTCCAGCGGCTCTTGTCCCGCAGAAAGACGGGGGGCGGAGACTTGACTTTTGGCGGAGCCGAATCTGATTGCGACGCAGGCTGTGACGCCGGGATCGCTGAAACAAAAGGCGCGGGAGCAGATGCCGGTGCGACATTTTGCGGATCAGGAACAGCGGCTGGAGCAGCTGAAACGGATGGAGATAAAGTCGAAGAAGCATCTTGCTTCTTCTTCTTAGACTTGGACTTTTTGCGAACCTCGGTGAACGGAGTAGGAGATTCTGGAACTAAAGGAGCGGAGTCGGAATCACTACCCGGTGGGGTAGTTTTCCGTTTGCATGCGGTGGAGTCTACCGACATGCAATCTGGAAAAGGATCGACGTACTCAGAGGGATCTGGAGACGGCGGAGAATCGGTTTGGAACCCCTGTGAACAAGAGGCGACCTGAGGACGAGCGGACAATTGCTCTCGCAAGGACTCGATTTGAGCGAGAAGGGCATCGGAGAGAAAGGCATCTTTCTCGGCTGCACGTTGAGCTTCCAGTGATTGTTTATCGCTGGAGATCTGACTGAGATCTGAAGACAACTGACTAAATTCTGAAGACGAGGGACGAGCGGCTAACTCCTCCTCCGGATTATCTATCTTGCTGCGGTATCTATCGCACCATTCTTGAAGGGAACTTTTTTCGATTTGGAGATTACGAATGCGACGACGGTTAATATCGCATTGATGCTCGGTACACTCAGGGTGACGAGGCATAATGCTGGGCTGAAAGAGAGTCTATCGAAGACAAACTGCACTAATAAGGAAACGACTTAGTACGGACCTATTGCCGGTGAACGGCGGACGATCAGGCTTCGTTGGCACGGTTACGTATCCACCTGACCAGCGATGCTTCGGCCGGCAGCAGTCGGATCCACCCTGAAAAGGACAGATGAATTAGCCCCGACACCACACAGCCTCCACAAGAGAAAACTTTCCGAAAGAGCTTAACTTGGGACCTTACCCGCACGAGTGCGGGGGAGGGAACAAGGGCAGCGCAATACGAACACTCAGGAGCGGCCGCAGACACGACCGTTCGGGAGCGAACGCAAACGGGAAGTGATTTTAACGCAAGCCACGGACAGTGGTTTTACGCGTTTCAAGACACTGATCGTGCTGTTAGAGAGACTTTTAAGTTTCCACTCACTCATGGCCTCTCTCAGCTTGTTAACGAGCCTACGCGCATCCCTGACGGTGCTGGCAGCACACAAGCCACAACACTCATCGCGCATATAATTTTGTACAATTTTCATTTTCTTTTCTTTCTCTTGTCAACGCCCATAACTATATGTGGAAACTTGTAATTGGCCTTCAGCTTCCAACTCATGTCCTGCATGAGTTGCTATTTATTCATGTTTAAATGTACTACCTAGCTGTAACTTTTCCTAAGATTCTAAAAATAAAATAAAATAAAATATGACGCGTATGTTGATAGACTCGAGACAATTCATCGCAACTTCTTGAGATACTTACAGTATTAAACCCGGATATATGACAACTGTTATGAGTTAAGATGTAAAAGGCATCATGTCTCTTGTTGAGTGACGCAAAATTGCTGACGTTGCTCTCTTAGTAAAAATTGCACAGTCAAGAATAGATGCCCCTTGTCTTCTTTCAAACGTTAACCTTCATGTGCCCACAAAAACTGTAAGGCATCCAGTATGTTTATACATTCAGCATAGCGGCACTAACTATAGAAAACAGACTTTCTTGATCAGATTATGTGAGCAATTTAATACACTAGTCGATTTATAGGAACTAGACCTATTTAATGACGACCCTTTAAAATTCAAGCGGTATCTATCCTCAAAATGGCTTGACTCAATATTTTAAAATAAAACTGTTCTTTTATTTTTCTCCTTTACCTAGGTTTTTGGGCGATTCCTCTAGCTGGGCACTAGGTATTTTTGGTTTGTTCAGTTACTCAGAGTATTAATTGTATTAAGTATTATTATTATTTTTTTCTGTTTTTGTTTTCTTTTAATATCTTTATCATTAATCTGTTTGTATTCTTTTATTTATTATTTGTGTGTGTGAGACAGTCAAGTGCGTTGTGACTTATAAGTGGTAACATGTAAATGGTGTCGAGATTTTTAAACTTACTTTTTTAAATTGTAATTATATTACTGTTTGTTATTTAACAATGTTAAAATAAAATAAATAAACATTATTTACAGTCACATTTTTATTTTATTTCACTTACTAACTTAGCCTGGTCATCTCATCAGAAATTCCACTTCATCAGGATCGTGCAGAACCACTGAGCATTCTTTAAATCGAGAACATCTTTCGGCGCAAACTTAAAGCGCCCAGGGGAAAATTTGGGACACCTTACTTCACGGTATCAGCACTTCCGAGACCACTGCATATTTGGTCTATGCCATGTCAACGAAAATTCCTCGCAATACATAATTTTAAATAAAAATTGCACTTTCATTGGAATTAATCGGTCCTTTTCTGTTACACGCTTTTTTGTAATATTACTATTATTTATTTATTATCTATTCCCGTGCTGCAGTACTGCCATAGTATAAAGAGGGGAATTAGGCTATCTCCGGCCCAATCCACGATATAACTACCTACTGTCAGGGTTGTTATTTTTAGCAAAATTTTAATTCAGTGACTATAAATTGGCGAGGGTCAGAAAGTTGTATTTTTTACTTGTATTGTCTAGGTACATGGTTCGTAAGGTCGGTTTTACCTAAACGATGATGAAACCTTTTCAATATGAAATGATTATTATGATATAATTCAATATGAAATAAAACCTGTTCCTATTCAATAGGTAATCTGAACCCAGACAATTCTGGAATCGATGAATTATTAAGACACCCAAACACATAGCAATACGTTCTCCTGCGATTATCACACATTTTTCATTCATTTAGCGGTGCCTAAAAGCCGTGACGCGCGAACCTCGTGTGGTGTTAGCCATAGACGACACAGGTTAGCCCCGACTGGCGCACTGAGAAACGGGTCGAGATTGTGTATAAGGTGTGCATGCGGCGACGCATAATTACTTTGGCGCACACATCAAGCCGCGCGCGATACGTTTGTATGAAGATAGCCTACTTCCCCTCTTTATACTATGGTACTGCCAAAAGCAGCACTGACAGGATCACCAATCAAGGATGGACAACCAGGGGTTATGGAAGGAAACAACTGTATTGTTCAAGTGACGTTTATTGACTGACTTATTAAGTGACAATTATTTTTGACAATCTATCGTTACCATTACTTTTGTGAGCATTCGTTGCAATGAACGCCAGCTTCACCTGTTATCCTGCTAAACAAGTACCAAAGTCTACTATAAAAAACTTACGAGCGATGCCGCGAGCAAAGATATCATATACCCTCTTAAGGTTACCCCAACAATTGATCGACATCGACCGGTTTTTTCTGCGAAGTAAAAACTATCAATTGACGTCGAATAATCCATTCTACCATTGATCGACGATCGATTGATTGGTGTGGTAACGCCCTTAATCACCGTTTATGAGACACAATTGGTTTTCTATTGTAATCAGCCACATAGGGCCCGCGCCAAGAAGTATTAATAGACAAATATAATTTTACACAAAAAACTTATAGATAAGTTTCGTCGTCCACGCGAACGAAGTCGCGGGCATAGATAGTACTTATATAAAAATATTCCGTTACTTAAAGGGTATATGGATGCACTAAGAAAGAAATTACTTAAATGTATTTACGGGATTCTTACCACGATTTTCGATTTTATTTTCGCACGTCCGATATTTCGATGCTGTTACAAGCACCATGATCGCGGTAAGAATCCCGTAAATACATTCAATCATAGTGAAAATAACCGCGATAGTTTAAAACAATTATTAAATTACTTAAATTCCAACGGGAACAGGAAATGTAGGAGTTTTTTAGTTTTAGCTCGTAGAATATAAAAACATAACCCTCCTAGTACAGTCCAGTCCAAATAAGTAATTGATTTCATTATTATCATAATATTATCCACTTAATCACTATAGCTACCGGTTTTTAGATAACTACATTCACACAACACACATCAATTATTAAGTTTGATTTGATAACAAAATTTACAAGCTGTTTTCTGTATATTACATATTTTTTGCACTGCTAGAGGCTAATTATATTAATCCATGTAGTAGCTTATCATTTAGTATTCATAACTAATCAGTGTATCAGCGCCTGTAAAATAAAATAGGATTATAAATGTTGATAATATGACTCGTTGAGTCATACACGGGCTAGGTCCCCTGGTCCGTCTGTCCCCCATTAGTTAGCGACTACAAGGGTCACCACTAGCCTATGGCAAGAACTCTTGGCTCCGAATAGAGTACCTACGTTAAAAAGTACAATATTGTAAATGAAACATGCAAAGCATAACATCCGGTTTTAAGTGTTTTTCCCTCAGTGTTTCATGAAGTTAGTAGCATTAAGCCTGATTATTGGATTCTTATAAATGACCAAGACTGTATTTACAAATACGTGCCAGAAGTCGTATTTTTTTAACGAAGATAGAAAAATCCATACGTAACAGTGATTTGTGATATTTCATACCGCCAACTTTGTTATTTATTAGTGTTTATATCTTCAGTAAAGTAATGAATATTTTTGTTATCTTAAATCAATGTATAATCAGTTAATGCCAAATTGTTTTCGTATTCGAATATTTAACCTTATCTTTGCCACCAAAAACACTTATAAATACTGCGCTGCTGGTTTTCGCACTATATATTGACAGTAACAGTCAAAATTACAACAGGCTCAGCAATGAAAATGTTGTATTGCGCGCTACTAGTGAGCGCTGCAGTGGCATTAGTGGCCGGTGGCCACTCTGCGCACCCAGAAGTTATAGAGCAGTTGCTTCACGATCCGGTGATTGGGTCACGAATTTCCAATGACGTTGTAGAGGATGCTTCGTTAGATGTGGTGAGTTTTATTTCCAATTTTTGAGAAATTCAAATCCAAATGAAGGTGAAGTTCTCTGAAACTGCATCCTGGCAATTATTTCCTATGCCTGAAATTTTATTACAACATCTTTATGCAAACTCAATTATGATGATACGATGTTGGCTACGTTAGAAGTAGGTGGTGAAATTTTTTAATACAATGTGAGAGAACTATTTCTGCTTTATTATAATTCCTAACGACAGTTGTTAAAATCTTTTGGCGTCGCAAAAGGCCAAGAAAAACTGAAACATCTTTTTGAAAAGATTTCTACATTAGAACTTTTTTCCTTTAAGTTCTTCCCACCCCTGAAACTGTGTTTTCCAAGTTAAAATACAATGTATTTTTTTTATTTATTTCAGCCAGGCTTAGTAAAAAAATACGAATATCCTTTCGAAGAGCACACAGTAACTACTGAGGATGGGTACATCCTGACAATGCACAGAATCCCTAATGGCCGTGACAACAACAAGGTACCGGACAAGAACAAGCCAACCGTGTTCCTGATGCATGGACTATTCTCTTCTTCAGCCGATTATGTACTTATGGGACCAGGATGTGCATTCGGTAAGGACAGTAAAAACCTTAACGGAACAATAAGCTTAGTGTTATAGCTTGGGCAAGCTTTGAACGTTTTCAAAAGCAGAAAATCTTTGCAATTTCCTGTTGAGGAGGTACTCCATTTTAAAGTTCAAAAATGTCTCTTGTGAGAGATATCCACAAAACTAAATCGATTGTTTAAAATTTTAGTGGAGCACAAGCGCCAAAACAATTTTGTGTAGGCTTAAAATAAAAGTTAGAACCACTATTCAAACTTTATCAACAAACTTTAGAAACGGCATAGTTATCATGTTCTTTAAAAGATCGTATAAAAAAATATATTGAAACTATGTTAACGTTCTTAATGATATTTGTTTCCAAATCTTAAATTATTTTATTGTTCAGTCAACTGGTTCAGTACGACGTTATCAAAATTATTTTTCCCAAACATGCTTGGAAATTTGAGATTTGAGATAAATTGAACGAGCAGCGGCCGGCAATAGTTGTAAAATCCGGAAATACATATCTGTCGTGTTTAGCGGCCAAATAAATTACTATGTCAAATCATATTTGTCGTGTAATTTAAAAATAGAATGATCTTCTACTCCGCAAAATAGCGACCAAAGAGGTAACTTATCAATGTTTAATTTAAATTTCAAACTGGCTTGCACACGGAAAAAATACTTTGGCGCGTAAAAAACTATTGTAATTAGTGGTTCTTCAAATTCGTCATTGGTTTTAGATATTTTATTTTCAAATAAAAATTAATTTAATTTTAATTAATTTAATTAAGTTATTATATATGAACCTTTTTTTACAGCGTACATTCTTGCGGAAGAAGGCTTCGACGTATGGCTTGGCAATGCCCGAGGCACTTACTACTCCCGCAAGCATGTATCTTTGAACCCCGACGCCATCTTAAACACCGACTACTGGTCATTCTCCTGGGATGAGATCGGCAACTACGATCTTCCAGCTATGATTGATTATGTGTTGGATCACACTGGCAAGAAACGGCTCCATTACGTTGGTCACTCTCAAGGAACCACCAGCTTCTTCGTTATGGGGTCTCTAAGGCCAGATTACAATGAGAAGATCATTTCGATGCATGCCTTCGCCCCGGTCGCATATATGGCTAACAATAGAAATCTTTTGCTGAACGCTATTGCGCCGTTTTCCAAACAACTTAATGTAAGAAAAAAGCTTTTTTTAAATTTTTTCCTGTTAAATCATTAACGCTTAGAAGGTAATAAGATTAAATAGCTAAAATTATACAAATATGTTATAATCATATTGAAATGCAAGAAATAGCACTTGATATGTTATAAAATTATTTTTACTACAAGAGTTTTATTACAATTTACGGAACTAATTTTCTTTATAGTCACTAGCATCCTTGGTTGGTATTGGCGAGTTGTTGCCAAACACCCAGATAATGACGTGGGCGGGCCAGGCGCTCTGCATGGACGAGGCGCTGTTCCAGCCAGTCTGCTCCAACGTACTCTTCCTGTTCGGAGGATGGAATGTAGCACAACATAACGCGGTAATTTTAATATTTTTATCTAAAAGATTGATAAAATACAAACGATATAAGAATGGAAAATACATTATGCGGACAAGCCGGTAGGATGAATAGACCAAAATTGTATTTCACCATTTTGTGAGATTGACAGATATTACTTCTCATAATAGACTTAGCTATACCATTATAATATGTAAAATTTGAACCAGAATTTGAATTCCCAATATTGTGATGACTGTGTTTTGATTCGAAATGTTGATTTTGAACCCGCGATCTGCAGGTTGATATAACTGAACTATTGTCTGAAGTAATATTTTAGACACTGAAAGTCTATTTCGCTCTCTTGCATACATACATAACGTCACGCCTGTATCCCTTATGGGGTAGGCAGAACACCAGAGGTTACAAGACCATCTGATGTCACGTTTGACAAATTTGGAGGTATTATAAAGATGGAGAGAGACTATTGTAGTGACCGGGGGTAAGCCTATCGCCCACAAAAACGCCTTTCAAACCTCCGTCCCTTAACTAGCTTTTACAGTATGCCCGGGAAGAGAAGCAGCTGGCACATTCTACGTTTTTCTTTCGCTCCCAGTCCAGTAGTAGTAATAGTAAAAGTAGTAGTAATATTATATCCTTGATTATTGCACAAAGTGATAGACTTGCCTTCACAACTGAAAATTATTTTTAACATTGATGCTAGCTAACAACAAGAGATAGATTCATTTTAAAGACGTCTAAAAGTATTATGTTTGTTTACAGACGATGTTGCCTGTGAAGCTGGGTCACACGCCCGCCGGCGCCGCTCTCCAACAGCTCGCCCACTACGGACAGAGCATCAGCGACAAGACATTCCGCCGGTATGACCACGGCTTCATCCAGAACCGACGCAAGTACGGCAAAAGGAACCCACCAAACTATGACCTGAAGAAAATCACAGCTCCAGTCTTCCTCCACTACTCCGAAAATGATCATCTAGCTCATGTAAACGATGTTGACCGACTTTTTAATGAACTTGGCAGAGCTGTCGGCAAATTCCGTGTTCCTGAAGCCTCTTTCACCCACCTTGACTTCATTTGGGCTATCAAGGCCAAGGAGCTGATATTCGACAGAACTATCAATCTCATCCGCGCTATGGATGTCAACGCTTTCGATGAACAAGTCTGATTGTTTTTATCATAGATATGACATGATGGATTGCCCGTGTAAACAACTTTATAATCTGGTTAATGATAATAAAAAATGTGTACAATAAACTCATTAATTTTATGTTGGCTTATTATGATAATGAAAACTGATTTATTATAATATGTTTGTAAAAAAACGCAGTCATTTTCAAAATTCTATTATTTCTATTATTATTGCTCCACGTCTTTGTTCATCAAGTATAAAAACTTGCTAAAATGTCATTACAAGTCCTTGTGGTACAGTATTTAAACCTGGTAAAATCTTGCATACTGCCTTAATTGTGGTGGGTGATAAAGCTGCGCTACCTACAAACATTTTGTGATTTTTGGGACCGCTGCCCAAAATCCGTACGAACAAATTGGATCATCGAACTTACACCATCACCCTTCAACCATGAAAATACTGTATGGTCGGATGAATTAATTCGTAGGTTATGATTTTATTTATCCGACCATAATACAGATCATAAAAATGTAAATTAGTAATGTCTAATTTGATTTTTTTTCTGGTAAACCTTTATTTAAGAAATAAAAAAATACATTTGTAAAATAAAATTAAAAAAAAAAATTGTTTTTATCACAACACAAGGGTCATTGAAAGAGTTAAGATCTCAAATATATCAGATTTAAAAACTCTTTTAAAACTATACTAAGTCACTACTGCGGTATTGAATTCTCGTAAGATCAAAATTATCACTGTTGAAACTGTGCAAATCTGCTCATTCATAATAAAAGATCTCGGGTCTAATATTTAGGTTACCTTTTTCGAGTAATGTTGAGTATGTGTCCAATAATAACAATAAGTTAAATTAAATAAAATTATTGAAAATTCTTGGTATTCGGAACAATTTCGGTAATACTGACGATATTTGATCTGAACTTTTTTGACGTTTCATTTCTGTTTATTTACTTTAACGGATTTAATTTACAGTGCCAACGGAGAAAATTTGACACAGATCTTGCTTGATATTGAGAAAATATAACACTTTTTGGTTACCAGGGGTTTAAAGTTTTATTGTTGCACATTTTCTGGATTTTTTTCTATTGAGGAAATAAATAAATAAAATAAAAAATTCAAAAAGTTTTATTAATCTTAGAAATTTCACAAAACACTTGATGAAGTCAGTTAAAAAAAGCCTGCGTAAAAAACTCTTTTTCAGTCAGAATTATCAAATTAATACAAATAGGTACAGTACAAATTGACTGTGACATGAAAAAATAACAAACACAAGACAGCTAATTGTGAGAGCCAATGTCATGCCACAACCAAATTGCTGACATAGTATTTATTTATTTTATTTACCAAATACTTACAAAGGATCTTATTAACATTAGTACTTTCAAACAGTGTGACAAAAACCAATATTGGTTTGTCTACACACTGACACTCATCGCTGTACGCTCATATTTGACAAAAGAGGGTATACATGAATATAGTCAACCAATGCGACTGCGAATGTAACATTGTATCGGCATTCGCATACGTAGTAAATTGTGAGTACACACGGGGTGATTTCTGACATTTTATTGATTTATAGATTGGACTTATTAATTTAATGTTTACAGTTATTTTTAAAGGGTAGTATTTATATTATTTGTATAGGTATTATACATATATAATTTATATGTTGTATAGGTATTATATGTATTTGAAAATTCAGTTATTTTGTTAAATTAGTTAATGATAGAAAGTAA
Organism: Stenoptilia bipunctidactyla; assembly: GCA_944452665.1. Classification (NCBI taxonomy): domain Eukaryota; kingdom Metazoa; phylum Arthropoda; class Insecta; order Lepidoptera; family Pterophoridae; genus Stenoptilia; species Stenoptilia bipunctidactyla. The sequence goes on along the minus strand of OX101734.1, from coordinate 14,856,829 downwards.
TATTTTAATTTCTTTTTTATATTTAATTCAGTAATTTCCTTTTTCAAACTTGAAGGAAGGTCGTTTATTAATTTAGGTATTTGGTACTGTAGTAGTTGTTTGCCATAGAGATTGTTATAACAGGGTACGTTTAGTTTAACTTGTGATGCACTACGAGTTGGGTAATTACGAATAACAATATTTTGGTATTCTTCGTTATAAAAATGCTCACTGAGGAGTATAAATTTAACCTGATCATCTATTGGTATTATTTTACAATAATGGAACAACTCATGATAGTTATTTTGGTGTTCATTTTTTATTTTCGTAGGAACTATAGTTTTCATTATCCTTATCTGCAGTCTGTATATTTGATCAAGGTGTGATTTACACGTCCTACCGTAACTACTTAAGCCATAAAGTATCGTAGTTTCTCCTAATGCTTTATATAAGTTTAATAGTATGTCATAGGAAACTTTTCTTTTTATTATTGTTAATTTAGCCAATATAGAACGTAGTTTATCGCATACATAGGTTATGTGTTCAGTCCATTTAAGCCGATCGTCGATAATCAAACCTAGATATTTCTGCTTAGTTACTATTTTAACTGGTTCACATGAGCAATTATGGAAACTTGCGTGCAAGCAGTTGTGACTGTGCGCAATCAAGTTAAGATTTTGAGTAGGTTTTCTGTTTTGACTGGAACTGATATACATTAGCTTTGTTTTGTCGGCGTTAATAACCAGACCTGCATCATGAGACCATTTTAATATCATATTGAAGTCATTTTGAAGTTGTTTTAAGGCTTTCTCTGGGTCTTTATGTGCTGATATTAGGCAAGTGTCGTCAGCAAATTGGTAGATCTCGCATTCGGAAACTACATTTACAGCGTCATTGACATAAGTTATGTAATGTAATGGTCCAAGGACTGAACCTTGCGCTGTGCCGTCTGTCACTGTAATGTTCTTGCTGAAGCTATCGGCAACTTTCACAACATATGACCTATTATTAAGATAGTCCTTGCTCCAGCTGTTTAATGGTCCTCGGATCCCACAGTCATTGAGCTTTTCAATTAGGGTACTATGCCTTAAAGTGTCGAAGGCTTTACTATAATCAATAAAAGCCACGAGAACGTGTTTTTTATTATTAAGATGGTTGTATATGATATCTGTAAATTTTGTAAGTAATTGCGTTGCACTTCTTCCAGGCTGGAATCCAAACTGTTTGCTAGATATTATATTGTTAAATTTATAAAAGGAGTAAATTTGTTTGGAAATAACTTTTTCTACTATTTTATCAAGAGTAGAAAGTATTGTTATAGTAGGTGCAATGAGCTTTGGATGCACAATACGAACATGACAAACTGGAACCAGAGTATTTGAACAAGAATGGAATAAAATAGTCATAGTATCATTAGCAAAACAACCCGGCACCGCTAGTAGCACCCGTTCACGAGTATAACGCAAGCACCAGCCAGCCAGGGAGCATGGTAAATTAAAAAACCGGAAAATTTTGCAGAATTTGATGAAACTCATAAGTACTCTAGAATTATATAAAGACAATAAATGACACAATTAACAAAATTTATAAACGTATACAAAGTTATTTTTCAAAATGTGAGAAAGCTTGATTCTTAATTTTTTTTTATTTTGAAATTTAACAAGACTTTTCAATTGCTTTACAGAAAAAAATGCATTCCAAAGAAGATACTGAACTCGGTAAAATAGATCAAAATTTACAACAATGAATCAATTATACATAATTATAAGTGATAAGATGATGTAAATACTTAAATAACTAAATATGTAAAAAAATAACATCAACATTGTCACCTCTCCAACTTCCTTAATCTATCACTATTATTGAACTATACATATTTTAATGAGCGATCAATAAGCCAGCACCTATCAGTACTGGCAGCTTGTTAACCCTGTGCAAGTATAGAGCAAGTCCCTGGCGGTTTGGTGGCAACTACTGTGTACTTACCATCACTTAGTAGTAAGTCCTCTCGACCGAGTGCTGAAGCTTTGAGTTTCAACGTCGCACTTTAAGTAGGCGGTTGTTCCACTTTGTACCCTTCGAATAAAGAATTAAGAAATTCATGGTTTGCGTGACCATGTTTCTTACGCATTTTGTAAATATAGGATTTGTAGTGTTAGTTACATACCTGAAACTTTTTTGCGGAATTTCAGACATCTTTTACAAAATTTTTGGTGTAACAAAGACCAAAATTTAAATATTAAAAATGTTGTGATTCCTTTCAATGAAAGTAAACACTGAAAAAAAAGTAATTTCAAATACACAGAATGTTGTAAATGTTTTAAGTGGCCGTTTGTCCAATGAACCCTGGCCAATTCTATTTTTTAAGAATGATTATAAAAAATTAGGAGTTTATACCATATTCTAAGCCAACAGTGTACTGTACAAGGTATCCAAAAATTGGGCTAGTTGTTTGTTCTAATAAAATTTGTCTTTTCTTTTGTCAATTGTCACATCACTATTTTTTTTGCATCACTAGTGTTCATAACCTTTATGTCATCTTTAAATTCTCGTTATCGTCAGAATGGCGAGTCACTAGTCTCCAAACAGGTTAGAAATGTATTTGAACAATTGATGCCTGATAAACACTTTTAAGAAAAAATAATAAAAGACCAAACTACTTTTATTATTTTGATTGATACCTTTTGATCCACAATACTTACGATAGTGAACTCGCCTGACGTCAGAATGAACGGTCATCTTTAAATTTGCTAATTCTTCTACTCTCATCAAATGGGCACCATTTTTAAAAAAACATTACTGACCTGTTTGGAGACTAGTTACTCGCCATTCTGACGGTAACAAATTCTCTTTCTCAAATAAACCATGTTGTCCGTACTAAACTTTCTTTCACTTATTTATACAATATCACTAGTCTTCCCCATTTGACTCCAAAAAATGTTTTTTTTTTTGGACTTAAAGTTTTTCCATAAACATTTCAAGAAAAGCGCGCGCGGGCAACTATTCACCTATCCATATAATGCGCGCGCATGCCTCCCAGCTAATTGTAAGGTATTTACAAACAATACGCCACATTACAGAGCCATGTAAATAAAGACTGTAGAAATAGCAAGTTTCTTGCTGAAATTGTTGTTATATAGAGATATTTCCAATCATTCCATTAAAAAAGAATTATGGTAAGGAAAAGTTCATCTCCTGTCCAAAAAGACTTCTATCTAGAACCAATTGGAAATGGTAATGATGTTAAATGAGAAATTACTAGTTTATGATATTATTTTGTATAACGGTGTAATACAAAACTCTTCTTTGAAAAAATACTGTCACTTTGAGTCCGTAGAAACATGACAAGTGACCTGATTTTAGATTATTTATTACTTGCTCAAAGTAGGAACCAAAAGTGGACGACAGAAACTTGTAAGAGTGCATGCAACTAAGTAGGTACCTACCTAGATTACTAAGTTTATTTTTGTCTATAATTGCAATATTTCCCAGCTGATCTTAAGTAAGGAATACTAACGTTATCTGGCGTTGTCTGGATAGGTAATAGAAAATATTTAGATTTTTTTAATGGAAAAACTATAAGTCGAAATAAAAAACAGTTTTTTGTAGTCAAATGGGGAATACTAGCACTATTTAGGATATTTTTCTGCAAAGTTCTTTTTTGGACACCCTGTATAGAAAATAACAATACATAATTTCTCAAAATAAACTCAAGTATTTTAAATTTCCACATTACTCATACAGGTAAAGCAAATTTATATGTATATAATATATAAATCTATTCATAATAAGAAGCTTTATGACAGTGTCAATCGAAATATGCATTTGTTTCTATGATTGTTTATTGAATTTCGGTCGCATAAGGAACATATCATTTAATTTAGAAGTGCTACAAAGTTTCACAATTACATGCAACGCAGTGGCAGCGACTTGCTCGAGTTCCCTGACGCTTCCGCGATACGTTATTAATTTGCAGAATAATTTCTTCTGTGAACCGTTATTCTTGGCTTTATACATATGATAATATTGTTTTTAAATGTTATAATAGCTGTTTATGTTGTCTTAAATTTTCACGATTCATAATTTTAAATAAAATACATTTTGACCCGATTTGTCGTGTTAAAATATATTTTACTTATATTTGTACTCGAATTTTCGGGGTTTGCAAATTAACTAAAAAGTGTTTCATTTCATAGTAACTGTATTAAAGTTGGAACTGTGTACGCTTACGCGCAGTTTGGCTTTTAGTGGTTGCTGCTTTTACAGTTTAAGTCTTTGTAAATTGATATTTTCATCACCTTAGTTGACAAAAACTGTGAGTCAAAAACTTGGTCAACAGGTCAATATGTAGTCAAACTCAAATATTATCAAATATTAAGCAGTTTCAAATCACATCAAAATCTGCTGTACCTACATATTTTCAGAGATTATATTGTACATCAATACAAATACATCAAAATTGTATATTGTATCATCTTTTTGAAAATAAGGCCGCCATTTGTACTCCTGTTAATAAAAATTCTTCCTGTTCCTCGGCCCTTTCCTCTATAAAAAACTTAGCAAAATCCAGGAACTAAGTATTAAAACATAGTACGAATGTAAACATTGTGTTATTTGTAGGTTACTTTCTTTAAATTATCAAGAAACCGAAAGTATGCTCCATCCCTTACGTTTTTAAATTCAACTCTTTTCCTTTATAATTTGTTTTGTTTACCGTTTATACTTCATATTTCTGTAATTTTTTTAATACAACTCATTTACTCTATAGTTTGTTTTTGTTTTCCATTTATATTGTATTTTGAGCCCACATAAACTTTACTTTTAATTTTGTTTGTTAACTGTAGCACTGGATTGTGAAGTGAATTAGTGTTCTTAAAACCTTCAAGTCAATAGTAAGGAAGCTAATGCTTAAGCACAGGTTTCGACCTTTTTAAGCATTCGCTGATTAATTAATTTAAGATGAACCTGAGCAATACTAATATTAGACAATTATAAACCATTACTTGTTTACCTATAAGATTTATATTTGTATTGTAAATTACTTACTATTTCTCAATAAAATCCATCAGTCAAATTCATAGAAAATAGTTAAAAAGCATTTAAAGTGCATTTTAGCTACAACACTCTTTAAGGTTTATAGTGTGTTGTAAGTGAAGGTGATTCATAGACATCTGAAAATCCTATTTTAACTAATACACCGTTATTATACGGATTACATTACGCATGAGCGGAAACGTCGCATTTCATTGCACCAGAGATAAAATTGTGTTTTTTTTTGCCCTAGGGCTATGGATATTTCATTTACTTGCAGTTATAATTGGCATTTGACAGGTCGATACAGACATTTCATTTCATTACTTATTTTTGTTTTCGTCAGTTTCGTCACAAATTATTATAGATTTATCGCCTTGTTCAGTGCCTTCGTTTATTTAAATTTTCTGTGCCCCGACTCCCGACTATTCTTGGAAAAATACCACCAGTTTTTTTAATGCGGATGTGTGTGCAATCTATTGCCCCGATTACATTTGGGAAGTTCCTGATTGCTCGGAACTCCCTCATCACCTGTTCTTGCTCCTGCACAGTGTTGGGCATGAAAATGAACTCTTTACTTAATCGGGCAAGAGCTCTTGCTACTCTAGCGCAAATGCGGCATACAGTAGCTTGGCTTATGCCATGAAGCTCACCACTGTCATCCTGAACCTGAAATTATTGAAATAAAATATTGTTATTGTGGGTGAAATACGTACAAGTATTACAATAAAATATGAACTCTGTACAGGGTGTACATGGCTTTGCTTCACAAGAGATATCCTCTTTGTAATATCTATCGCCTTATAGTGAGATTTTCTTTTGTGAGGCAAGGAAAATAAAGAGCCAGAAATGGTCAATATAATTACATCAGACTCATCTTCACATCCTCTCACCGCACTCAGATGGAAACACACTCCCTGTACTAACCTCATTTCTCGCCCAGCACCGCAACGCTGTCAGCACCTGTAGCTCAGGGGATACTGCAAACCCTCTTGGACATCGCGTAATTTCATTACGAACTAAATCGGTAATACGCCGTACAGTATCTTTATTAAAGCGATATCTCTTTTTAAATTCAATATCGTCTAGAGTAAAAGGGTATTTTCATCGTCGGTACTCCTTTCTCCTACGTCGCACTCTATTTGCATCAATACGAGCTATCAGCTGTATGTTAATCAAATTGTTCATCACATCCATCATCATCATCATCAACACAACTCTTTGTAATGAGCCCACTGCAGGGCATGAGTCTCTCCCCTGGGTGCAGAGAAGGTATAGGCCATAATCCACCAAGCTGGCCCAGTGCTGGGTGGTGGATGCCAGAATTTTTTAGGGCGCCTAGATGGCTTCTGACAAACCCTAACTACTACTGTATACAAGTATACAGCACCCGGTACCGACTGTTTAACGTGCCCTCCGAAGCACGGAAGTCGTCGTGAGTAATATGAATGGTCGGCTGTCACCCATCAAAGTACCGACCGCGCCGAATGTTGCTTAACCTGTGATATCGTATGATACACACAGTAACCACGGCGCCACGACGACTTCCATCCATCACTGACCACAAACTGACGCGACGAAAAAAATAATCACAGGGAACTAGGAAGGAAGACGAAGAGTGAAACTGTGAAACTCAAATTATCAATTTCATTAACTCGTTAATATTCGTTAACCTTCGGGTAGACTCGGCCGGTAAAATGGGCTTAAAGAAGCCTCATCCTGATTGTAAATTTGACATGTTTAGAAAGCCGTTATAGTATGTTTACAATGTCATTTATCGTCTATGAATCACCTTTTTTTGGTTGTGCTTTGTAAACCCTCTGTAACGCTGTTTTAACGTGGACAAATTCTCTATGAATTCGACAGCATGTATGTATGTATGTATGTACTCTGTAACCTGTGTCATAATTTAACTACAAGTATGGCCTAATTATGTATGGCCTATATGTATGGCCTATATAGTGTACAAAAAGAATAAATAATAGTAACATACAGACAGACATTCCCTTCTATGAAATACAGTGAAGAGTCTGTGAACGAGCTCCAGGCTATCCTAAGCACATAGGCCTATAAAAATCATGTAAAACGTAGGAACAATGATTTGCATCCAATTCAATTATCTTACATAAAATCAAACCCAATTGCTCCTGTAATTTTATTGGCTGATACTTTCCTTAATCCGGAACACTACTACGCTTATACGTCGTTCTTTATTATCCCCACTGCAGTGAGATGAGTCTATTCCCTAGAAGAAGAGGAGGTTTAGGTCATACTCCACCAAACTTGACCAGTTCTGGTAGCTTGTTAGGCACAAGGTTATTATTTCGGTCAAATAAGAAGACCACAACCCATATCTAGTAGCTCTGAAAAAAAAGTCTTCTGCAGATAAATCCTAACAGCAGATGAAGAAATTTCGACGAAAATAAGTTAATGTTTTATTAAATTTCTCAAGATTAAATATATTGTATATTTTTGAAAGATATCATAGTTTGTATACATTGGGCTGATTAAATAACGCAAACACCTATTTAGCCTGAGCCTGATAACTGCTTACCATCAGTAGGATAAGTGCCCGCTTCTCGGCTTTCACAACATATTAAAAAACCCAATATCTTACATAAAATCAATTGCGACCTCTCACCTTTGTATCTCTTTGCATCAGATGCGATACGTAGTATGGAGCTGATACATGGCACTAAATTTGTGCCTGTGTCACGTTGTCCTGTCGTTTTACCTGGTATATAACTCTATAAATTCTGTCCTTTTCTCCGAAATACAGCGACGTTGTTTAGTGTTTGAACTAAGCTAGACTAAGGTAAATGTTTACGCAGACAAGCTGCTTTGTAAAGCGGTTAAACATTTTCCTTAGTAAATTATTAAGTGCGCTTTCATAATTTTTTAGTCTAAATTTAAAATTATAATAAAAGTTTTAGAATGTTAAATTTCATTACTCCATCCAACAATATTCCTCAATACTTGTAGTTATTCAAGTGTTTTCACTGTGAAAAAGAGGCGTGGAAATTTTATTTCTCCATTTTATTAACATACTGAAAAGGTCTTGCATTGTCAATATTCAGAAATAATGCACGAATATTTCCATTTCAAACAACATCGTAAAGGCCTAACGAGTTTGCTAACTTTGTGTATATTTTTATGTTACTAATCGTTCATGTAGCTTATATTGTCTTTAAACCAGTGTTTTTGAAAATAATCGTGGTGATACACTTTTGCAATAAAATTTCCAACAACTTTTTGCAAAGTTGAAAACTGCTGCTTTAATAATTTTTTCTGTTAATTTGACAGGATCTAGTACGGCGGCCATTTGGCGGCCATTTTTGGATTACACACCGGCACAATTAGCGGAACACAAAAAAAAAGCAGGATTTTAAAATCTTTTCCTTGAGGAACTGGCCAGTTATATTTTTTTTAATTTATTGTCAAATTTGAAAATAGAAAATTAGGAAGAACACTGTGTGTTCAAAAATGGAAAATTTTGAACACACAGTGACTTATGGTGGCGGCTCAATTATGGTTTGGGGAGGGATATGTTTGGGAGCTCGCACGGAGTTAGTGATAGTCACAGGAGGGGCCATGATAGCAGATCGATACATCAGAGACATTTTAGAAGAACATGTTGTACCATTTGCCCCATTTATTGGTGACGACTTTATTCTAATGCAAGATAATGCTCGTGCTCATAGTGCACAATCGGTACAGGCATATCTGAGCCACGTTGGTATACCGGTGATGCAGTGGCCAGCAAATTCCCCCGATATGAATCCGATAGAGCATGTATGGGACTTGCTAAAAAGAAGGGTTAAATCCAGAATGCCACCCCCCAACAATCTGAATGAACTTGGAAACGCATTACTTGAGGAGTGGGAGCGGTTTGCCTCAAGAAATCATCGATAACATAATCTGTAGCATGCCCAGACGAATGGAAACCGTAATCAGAGCAAGAGGGGGAAACACTCGTTATTAATTTTGCATTAATTTTATTGTTAAATCATTTAATGCTTACTTTTTTTTTATTTTTTGTGATGGTTCATAATCATCAAAAAATTTCACTTATTTCAAATTTCTTTATTTTTCAATAAAAAATAACGAAGACTTTTCAAAAACGTTGTTAAAAGATGTTAATCAATTTGTTATTTTGTGTCTAATTACATTTTCGTCAAATATATGCGTTATTATCTCATAGTCTCACTTTTTTTTCTGTTCCGCTAATTGTGCCGGTGTGTATATTTATATAGAGATATCTAAAACAGTAGATAGATGACCAAATTTTCATACGAAAAAAAAACTATCTTACATTCATTGTCCGGTAACCTGTTTGTTGCTTGATGAATTGAATTGAAATGAAATTATATTTAAATGAAAGACTTTTGACGATTGTTTGAACTCAAATCGGCAAAACCATCATAAATTTATCACTGCTTATTAAGCTTATTTATTAAGCTTTTGAACACGTACTTTTATGCTTTGGAATAAACTTTACACCAGTAACAGCTTGTTCAAATTCATAACTCATGATTTTAAAAAGTTAATTTCATGCTCAAAGGTCAGCAAATAAAAATTTACAATTCTTTTTTTATTTCAAACTCTGCTCACTGTTTTCACCATTTTTTTTTTTTTAATCATATTTAGAAAAAGATCTCACTCAATAAGCAAACACCTTTGACATAAAATCATCATCTTCAGCTGGAAGAAATCCACTGCTGGACATAGGCCTATCCCAAGGTTCTCCACATCGTCGTCACTCGGTTCTTTGCTGTCTTCTTCCAGAGTTTACTGGCAACTATGAGCCGCATCGTAAGTCCGTCTAATGGGGAGCTACCTAATGATTGTAAAGCTGAACTCGTAGACGCAGCGTGAGTAGATGAGATTAACGGTGCTCTAAATCAAATCTAAGAAATCTGGTTACTGATTTAAGCCTGGAAAATCAGCACAAAGGCGCTATTTGTATGTGCTATCAACAAAACAATTGAGATTAACTAAGATGTTTATCTTCTTAGTAAAAAGAGAACCTAGGTACATAATTTTATGCTGTGCTAGTCTGTCTTAAACTAGTACTGCATTATTATAAAATTTAAAATTTTGGCCTTAATTAGACTTTTCAAAGAAATTACAAAATCATAAAAAATTCTAACCATCCTTGTCCTTAACTAATGATTAATTTTAATTATTTTTTATTGAATAGACATTTTTCCTACACTGTTGCAAAAGACAGATTAAAAAAAACTGTACCCTCGTCACTACGCCTGCTTGTACATAAATCATTTTACATTTCAGCCTTTCACTTATTATGAAGTATCCAGATTTTTACGCAATAGCACGCGATAACATTGACCGTGACACTGAGTCTTATGCTATGACTATTCACCAAGATCTTTTATAATTTTTTATGTACATCAAAACTCCCCAAATTCTGTTAAATAAACAACATAGTCAAGTATTCATTTATATCTTCAAATTTTTTAAGCGTTCATGCATGTCCTGTTCAGCAACAGTTATAGGATTTTTCAGTCATAGGAAATGTGTACCGATCAAAGACCTTGGACCTAAAGAATACCATTCTCATTATATGAATTCATCACGATTAGGCGACTTGTAAAAAATTACATTATTTTTATCAGTAATTCTCTTCGGAAAAGAGCAAAATGTAGGTATTAACGCTCATCATTGGCACACAATAGCAATTCTGAGTTTAATTTCAATTATATGAATTGTCTTTTTTGCGGAAAAACATAAATTGCAAAATGTGAGTGCCACTTGAGGCATTACTTTTAATTTATTCAAACTTATTATTAGTTAAAATATACGGGTAAGGAAACGTCTTATTAATAAACGTGGTTTCGGTACCGCAATGTGTGTGATGTTACGATGCTTTAATTTCTTAAAAATTAAACTTCTTTTACTTTGACAATGTATGTATGAATGGATTTCCGTAAAGTAACGCCTGATTCAATCAATTAAACTTCTTTTACTCCTACATTTAGCAAAAAAGTACCATTTAGAAAAAAAATGGTAAAAAAGATTAAATCAATGGGATTAATCGGCGAGCTTCTGCGTTATATTGATTCTTATCTTCGTAATAGAAGTTAGGCAGAAACGGTCAAGGGATTGTGCCCTACTTTTATGCCCGTTTCTTCAGGCGTGCCTCAAGGATCACACCTCGGACCTCTATTGTTTAACATCTTTATCAATGACATGCATACCGATAAACGGTTAAATATCTGACAGTGACAACGAAAAAGGATAAAGCTTTTCTTTCCTTTCTTGCTAACCGACATTAAAAAAGGAGGTTATCAATTCCACTCATATGTATTTAATATTTTCAGAATTACCGAGTTTTCGTATATGTTAGTCTATATCAACGTCTGAACAAATGTGCCAAATTTCAATAGTGTATGTATGTTATTATGTTTGTGTTCGCATATCTCCGGAACTACACGTCCGATTTGACTAATTCATTTTTTGTTTTACTAGGTATCGTTCAACTAAGGGTATAATATAAGTTTTATCAAAATCGGTTCAATAGTTTTTGAGGTAGGGAATTTTAACAGACTTTTATTGCCAGTCGAAGTTGGCATCATCACGCAACTTGCGATTCACATTTCAATCTATTAGCGACATCTCGCGGTGGTATTTAACCGTAACAAGCATGAAATGCGGTTAATTAGCCGTTAATAACGAAAAATGCATATTTAACCGCGTGATTAAAATCGTTAATAACTAGCTTCGCATCTATAGCATGCACAAAATGTTTCGAAATTCGTCCTTTCTTTTTAACACAGACGATAATAAAATATTTAGGCCTACATAGCGTTTCAAATTGCATTGCATTGCAGGAAGATTTAGGAAGATTAAAAAATTATTGTCGTGCAAATTTTAATAATTTTAATATTAAGAAATGTTGTATAAAAACTTTTACCATCAAACTTCAAAAGTCAAATACGTCAATCAAATATTCAGAGCTCTCCTTTATTCAGATTTAATGTCATTTAATTAGATTTAATTTCGGATTCAATTTCATATATTTTTTTTATAATTTTTAATAATTTGTTATCTTTTTTTCTTTCATGATAATTTTGTTCGTGATTTCGCTTTTGTTTGCCTTTTGAAGTATAATTGAATTGTTTAAATTGTAATGCATTATAGTCTCATATTATATCGTCCTAATTTATTTAGGTAATTATTTTTTCCTGTTTGTTAAAAGTACTTGGTTATTTTTAGAGCATTGTATGATTGGTTTTGGTCCTAGCTTTGCTTAATCGCTTGGTGGTAGGATCCCTTCTGGGTCCGCCTGGCTAGCGACCACCCTTTATATAAAGTCTGCCGCCAAATGTTACCGCTCCGGCGGTAATGTGTTCCGGCAATATTGTATAAAGAGCCAGTTCCTTCCTAAACCCGTGTGCTTTCATCTTCGACCTCATCGTCACTTACCATCAGGTGAGATTGAGGTCAAACGCGGGTTTAGTCACTTATAAAAAAAAAAAAAAAAATTACTTGCTCATTGCGCTTGTAAGTAGGTTTTATATTAATTCAAAATTTATTTTAGTATTGATTTACTGTCTTATATTTAATGTTTTTCTTTAGAATTTATTTTTTATGCTGCCTTAATTCGATAGATTATTTTATTTTGATTATCTGTATATGTATTCGATCGCCTTCGGTTTTCTATGTATGAGATGTTTTAGTATTGTATTCAGCCCAAGCCTTTAAACTTTTTTTAACAAATGCTGTCTTAAGTTCTTTTCATATTTTTTGTAATGTTTATAATGCTTGCGCATATATTGGGTTATAATTTAGAAATGCAACTATTATTACTAACTTTACATGTATTTATTATAATTGTGACCTGTTTTGTGCATCTGTGAATAAACAAGTAAATAAATTCACCCTGTTATTTTGCAACAAGTGACACATTCACTTTCGGTTTTCTTTTTATTTTCAACTTTTTTCGCATCATGGACCTCGATTCTGCTACCTCAAAAGACCCCAGTAACCCCAAGAACGATTCTCAAAACAATGTGTGTCATTGCTATTTTCTAATCAAGATTTTGGATAAATGGCTCTAGTATTGTATGTACGTAAGATTTTTTTTGTTGATTTCATTGTTTAATTAAACTACCAAAAACAAAAAAGTTAGTTCAATAACCTTTTAAATATAGTTCATTACTATCTAGTCAATCTATTTATAATAATCATGACAGTATTAAATACTGAAACAAAATCGGCCAACGGCTCAAACAAAATGGATTTAAGCTTTTTAGGTTTTGTGTTGCGGATATGTACAGAATTCAAATATCCCTCAAACTATTTTATACTTTTTAATTCCCTTGTTATACCAATCTTAGAATACGCTACTACGGTATGTAGTCTGCAATATGATGTGTTTATAAATTAAATACAAAATATGCAAACCACATTTCTCTAGCACCACATTTAGCCCGTAGTTATGTGTGGTCGCCGGGTATCGTCGAGGCGGTGGAGGCGGCGAGCCGCGCGTGCGCCGTGTGTGCCGCCGTGGCCGATGCGCCGCCCGCGCATGTGCCCAGTTCCGTGGCCGTGGCCGTCGCGTCCGTGGTCGATGCTACACTTAGATTTTTTAGGACCTATACGTGGCGTAACCTTTTTAGTAATTGTTGACGCCTGCTCCAAATGGATTAAGGATATAAAAATGAGCAGAACTGCGTTCCCAGGCGGTAATATCCGTTTTAAGAAATCTTTGGTCTCCCAAAACAGACTGTCAGTGATTACGAGCCGCAACTTTCAAGCGCGGATTTTCAAATTTTTTTATCGCAGTAAAATTTGTAAACGCGTAATTAAAAAGGCTTTTATTAATAATATAGACGTTGATACGGCTTTGTGCTGTTTTCTACAAGCTTACACAAATACCGCACACTCTACGACCGGCGATAGTCCGGCTAGCTTACTGCAAGGACATAGACTTCGTATGCGATTAGATAATTGACGACCGGCTGGTGTAGCGGTAACATACATTGCCTTCTATGCCAGAGGTCCTGGGTTCGAATCCCAGCGGCGGCGGATATTTGTGTGATCAACACTGATATTAGTCTTCAAGTCATGGATGTTTAAATATTTAAGTTTATTCTAATAAAAAATATGTATTTATTTAATATGTATGTTTATATATTTCTTAAGTATATCAGTTATCTAGTATCCATAACACAAGTTCTTTAAGAAACTTAATTTGGGCTAGATAATGTTGTGAGAGTGTCAGAAATATTTATTATTTATTATTATTTATAATTTAAAACCAGACAGACTCGCTAGAGTAGCCTCGAGACAAGCCCTAAGCGGACGGCGCCGCACGCCAGCTGCAGGTCGGGGCGGCCGTGTGGTACCTCGACTACAAGAGCGGCAGTAAGTAGGCAGCAGGGATGATAATTGCACGGTTAGATAACTCAGATTACTGCGCAAAATCTACTGGTGTAACCAAAATTCATAGACACGTCAATCAATTAAAGAACAGGGTTACAAACAATGTAGGTAGCAATTCAACTGCATAAAGGAACTTAGATGAATTACAAATCCCCAGACAATCAATCCAACTACATGGCCCCAAAGTAAGCATAAGCATACAAGTAAAGTAAGCATACATACAATAAGCAAGCACTCTCGTAAATCGTTGGCAATTCCTATATCCAATGAAAAGAGTGATCCATAACCAGAGTTGGAAAGTTCTGGTAGTGGTGATGTTGAGAGTGATTCCCCGGCGGGGGCGCTATGGGGGACGTGGGTTCATACGGAGGGTGTCGGGACTGGCGGGCGGCCGCGCGGTCGGTTACTTCCGCGAGTGAACCCAACAACCCAACACAACGGCCGACTCAGCAGTAGTAGTTTCAAGGGAGACAGGGGACAGTGAACCCAGACCATTGCGAGGGAGGAAGAACCCTGTTCGGTTTGGGTTTGATTTTTGCATTATAAAACTATTTCAATGTTTTCTAAATTAAGTATTTTAAATATTAAGTGGGTAATGTAGGTAAACATTTTTGTAAATCTGTGTTAATGTTTTAACTCTTTTATTATAATTTAATATTAAGTTAGTTAAGGCTGTGTAAATAAGGGTAGAGGTGTTGTATATTTAGGTATTTTTAAGTTGTGATTTCGTATGGCAGTCACAAATATATATTGTACTGAACACTTGTGTCTGATTTAACACCTTTCAGTCAGACTATTCCAGCTATTAAGAAAGAGAGCACGTAATTTTATGATATCAATCTGACATAATTGTACCATTTTCATCTCACAATTTTTTAAATTTAGGAAAGACTTGCAGCTAAAAATTAGAATTTAAAGTTTATATAGTAAATACCTCATTCTTGCTTTTATTTTTATGTGAATTAATTGTTTGATGTATATTGTGAATATTCTATTTCTATTACAACTATTCTTAATAAGCGCAAAAACACGATATTCTCTGGATGAATTAACAAACTGTGGAAACTTTGCTGGTTAAGTAATGTGTTATTAATGAGATTAACGTTAAAAACAATATGTTACTGTTTGTTTCCCCTAATAAACATAAATAAAATAAAAATAAAATTTCGCAATAAATACAGAGGCACTTATAATATTGTTATAAGTCTGATAAATCTGAAGGTGTCAAAGTGTCGAACTTCTTACGATAATTCGGTTGACCGAAAGTTAGCTGTCGATTTGCGGAACATTCTACCTTCTTTTAGATATTATTGTTCTTGATTCTTAGTTTTACTGTTTACTTAATTTTATTTATGAACTTAATCTATCTAAACATTTGATACCATAATAATTTTATTTTATTAGTTTACATAGTTCAACTGATGATAATACGGAATGATAATAAAATAAGGCATAAGCATCAGGGAAATCATTTTATTAGACAAAGTTTCATCGGATTCTGCATCAATATGAGATGTTATACAACGTTGTTTATAACTGATTCAAAGTACTTAGTAAACTTGAAATTGTAACAATTCAAAGCAAAATAACTTAACCAGCTTTCTAACAGTTTTCAAAACTTTTCCTAGTTATCTCTTCACTGTCACGCAAAAAGCCTCAGAAAGGCGATCGAAAGCTTCGCTTACTGGCTCAAGTACAAAGTGGGTTCGATTTGACATTAGATTTGCTAATTTTTTGTTTCTCTAATGGACTTTTAGTGGTAGTAGTGTGCATGTGAAAGAACACTAGAGTCCCTCTGTAACTGCGTGAAGGAGTAGTTGCGTTCCGGTTAAAGGAACAGCCAGTAAGATTACAGGAACTAAAGGCTTTACCATACGAAGCCTTGGGTCGGCACCGCATCATTAATTATGATGTCCATGGGCCTAGATATTACATACCATCAAGTGGATCAAGTGACCGCTTGTCGGCTTTTATAAAGCTTTATAAAAAAACTTATAATAGGAGACTTCGAAATCAAAAGTTGCTAAAAACTGATTTTGAAATTTCTGAGTTTGACATTAGAGAGGCTTAAATTTAGAGATAGTTATGTCGAACGAACATGGTCTAATGTCACTGACAGAAATAAAAACAATATTCAATCTGCCTCTATCAAGTCGATCCAGGATTGATCCAATAAAAACTACTTAACTATGAAGTTTTCCTGACTGGGCCAAACTAATAGAAATGTGTCAACCCGTGTTTCAAACAAAATGCCGGATTTACGAAGTCGTGAACATTTCTTATTTGTTTTTTACAGATTACTTCTGTTAATTTCATAATATTATTGGGAAAAAAACCTTGAATCCTGCTTTAATAAGGTAATAAAATTTTAATTCAGTAAAATGACCAAATATCTATTTAAAAAAATATTTTATGTTTTATAAATTAATATTTAATAAGTGCAAGACTATCGAATAAGATTATTGCCTACATTTTAGCCTATTTGCCTACGTTTACTCTGATTGCTATTAATATTCATAAGAAAACGATTGATTATCAACATGAATATCAAACAGATGTATCTATGTCATAATATCTATGTTAGTTGGTGGCGCTCGTAAAGACAGTAATTGTGGATTTTTATATTAAATCAGATTTTTTCATCAATGTTTTTTCCATACACAATAAAAATATAAATTGCATTGAAGTGTCTTAAATCGAGAATCAAGAATGTGAAATATCGAGTAAATATTTAAATATTTTATTTCAAGTGAATTTACAAGTCTCACTGAAGTAAAAAATAATTAAATAATTGAATAGGTTCTGTAAAGCACTCAGTCCGGTTACAAATTATTCGACCGATCATTTTTTGTGAATCACAATTTGTGTGGCCTTAATAAACTAACGTTTATGCTAGAGTTAATTGCAGTTCGATAACAGAAAATTGTTTAGTTGACTATTTGTTATTTTGTATTAAATATTTTAAGTATAGAAAAAAAGAATTAAATAATAAATAAAAATAAAGAAATCAAAATCCCCAGACACCCATAGCCCAAAGTAAGCATAGCTTGTGATATGGGATACCAAGTAGTGAACTAGGGGGGAACCTAAAACATAAATACCTAGATAAACACCCAGACACGGAACATGTTTTTTCTTGTTCCGTGCGTGAGTTGAATCCGCAACCACTGGCGTCTGAGGCAGACAGGTTTACCCCATCGTCGAACGATAAAACGAACTTAAAGGCTAATTATGTTTAATATTTGACTTTATAGCTATTAAAAATCCAGACTATGTTCACTTTTACTGTAAAAAAACTTTATTCAAATTCAATAATACATCTATTCATAACATGTAACACAAAATTTACTCGACCAGTTGTGTGCACGGCATACTGAAGCGTGCGTCCCTGGGCAATCGTGCGTTAAATCCTAACGTACGGTAAACAAATATTGAATCACTACCTATAGTCGGATTGTTTTCAAATAATATTCGTGACAAGTCAAAGTTCTAACCATCCTTGTCCTTCACTAATGATTAATTTTAATTATTTTTATTGAATAGACATTTTTCCTACACTGTTGCAAATGACAGATTAAAAAAAAACTGTACCCTCGTCACTACGCCTGCTTGTACATAAATCATTTTACATTTCAGCCTTTCACTTATTATGAAGTATCCAGTTTTTTACGCAATGGCACGCGATAACATTGACCGTGACACTGAGTCTTATGCGATGAAATGCGCCCCATTCACCAAGATCTTTTATAATTTTTTATGTAAATCAAAACTCCCCATATCCTGTTAAATGAACAACATAGTCAAGTATTCATTTATATCTTCAAATTTTTTAAGCGTTTATGCATGTCCTGTTCAGCAACAGTTATAGGATTTTTCAGTCATAGGAAATGTGTAAAATACCGATCAAAGAGCTTGGACCTACAGAATACCATTCACATTATATGAATTCATCACGATTAAGCGACTTGTAAAAAATTACTAATTAGAATTACTGATTAATTATTTTTATCAGTAATTCTCTTCGGAAAGGAGCAAAATGTAGGTATTAACGCTCATCATTGGCACACAATAGCAATTCCATTTTAATTTCAAATTATATGACTTGTTTTTATCAGAATTGTCTTTTTTGCGGAAAAACATAAATTGCAAAATGTGAGTGCCACTTGAGGCATTACTTTTAATTTATTCAAACTTATTATTAGTTAAAATATACGGGTAAGGAAACGTCTTATTAATAAACTTGGTTTCGGTACCGCAATGCGTGAGATGTTACGATGCTTTAATTTCTTAAAAATTAAAGAGAGACATTTAATAAAAAAAAGACTTGCAGCTACATATTAGAATTTAAAGTTTATATAGTGAATACCTCATTCTTGCTTTTATTTTTATGTGAATTATTTGGTTGGTGTATATTGTGAATATTCTATTTCTATTACAACTATTCTTAATAAGCGAAAAAACACGATATTCTCCGGATGAATTAACAAACTGTGGAAACTTCGCTGGTTAAGTAATGTGTTATTAATGAGATTAACGTTAAAAACAATATGTTACTGTTTGTTTCCCCAAATAAACATAAATAAAATAAAAATAAAATTTCGCTATTAATACAGAGGCACTTATAATATTGTTATAAGTCTGATAAATCTGAAGGTGTCAAAGTGTCGAACTTCTTACGATAATTCGGTTGACCGAAAGTTAGCTGTCAATTTGCGGAAAATTCTACCTTCTTTTAGATATTATTGTTCTTGATTCTTAGTTTTACTGTTTACTTAATTTTATTTATGACCTTAATCTATCTAAACATTTGATACCATAATAATTTTATTTTATTAGTTTACATAGTTCAACTGATGATAATACGGGCTAAAATAAGGCATAAGCATCAGGGAAATCATTTTAATTAGACAAAGTTTCATCGGATTCTGCATCAATATGAGATGTTATACAACGTAGTTTATAACTGATTCAAAGTACCTAGTAAACTTGAAATTGTAACAATTCAAAGCAAAATAGCTTAATCAGCTTTCTAACAGTTTTCAAAACTATTCCTAATTATCTCTTCACTGTCACGCAAAAAGCCTTAGAAAGCCGATCGAAAGCTTCACTTACTGGCTCAAGTACAAAGTGGGTTCGATTTGATATTAGATTTGCTAATTTTTTGTTTCTCTAATGGACTTTAAGTGGTAGTAGTGTGCATGTGAAAGAACACTAGAGTCCTTCTGTAACTGCGTGAAGGAGTAGTTGCGTTCCGGTTAAAGGAACAGCCAGTAAGATTACAGGAACTAAAGGCTTTACCATACGAAGCCTTGGGTCGGCACCGCATCATTAATTATGATGTCCATGGGCCTAGATATTACATACCATCAATACCATCAAGTGGACCAAGTGCCCGCTTGTCGACTTTTATAAAGCTTTATAAAAAAACTGATAATAGGAGACTTCAAAATCAAAAGTTGCTAAAAACTGATTTTGAAATTTCTGAGTTTGACATTAGAGAGGCTTAAATTAAGGGCGGGTTGTATCATACGGTTGGTTATCGTATCATACGTACGTAACTTTTTGACGATTACATCAGATGTTTAACGAACGTCAAATAGAAAGCGTTGTTTCATCACAAAAAAAAAACTGTTCGTCAAAGTCTTTTCTCTTCCTTTCCACAATTGAATCATCATCACTATCATTTAAAATATATGAAAATAAAACAGAATCCATAATGTTAAAAGCTTTCAACCAAAGATGTCCTGCCTGTCAACTCAGTTTTCACTAGAAAGTTACGTTAACCAGTGGGTGGATGGACAGTCAACGTAATCGTTAATTTTTGACGTCCGTTATAGGTGAAACAACCCGTTTTCTAGCTTGACAGTGGTTAACGCCATTTTTAACGTTGACAGACACGTAAAGTAGTTGTGATACAACCCGCCCTTAGAGATAGTTATGTCGAACGAACATGGCCTAATGTCACTGACAGAAATAAAAACAATATTCAATCTGCCTCTATCAAGTCGATCCAGGATTGATCCAATAAAAACTACTTAACTATGAAGTTTTCCTGACTGGGCCAAACTAATAGAAATGTGTCAACCCGTGTTTCAAACAAAATGCCGGATTTACGGAGTTGTGAACATTTCCTATTTGGTTTTTACAGATTACTTCTGTTAATTTCATAATATTATTGAGAAAAAAACCTTGAATCCTGCTTTAGTAAGGTGATAAAATTTTAATTCAGTAAAATGACCAAATATCTATTAAAAATTATTTTATGTTTTATAAATTAATAATTTAATAAGTGCAAGACTATCGAATAAGATAATTGCCTACATTTTAGCCTATTTGCCTACGTTTACTCGGATTGCTATTAATATTCATAAGAAAACGATTGATTATCAACATGAATATCAAACAGATGTATCTATGTCATAATATCTATGTTGGTTGGTGGCGCTCGTAAAGACAGTAATTGTGGATTTTTATATTAAATCAGATTTTTTCATCAATGTTTTTTCCAGACACAATAAAAATATGAATTGCATTGAAGTGTCTTAAATCGAGAATCAAGAATGTGAAATATCGAGTAAATATTTAAATATTTTATTTCAAGTGAATTTACAAGTCTCACTGAAGTAAAAAATAATTAA
Organism: Stenoptilia bipunctidactyla; assembly: GCA_944452665.1. Lineage (NCBI taxonomy): Eukaryota > Metazoa > Arthropoda > Insecta > Lepidoptera > Pterophoridae > Stenoptilia > Stenoptilia bipunctidactyla. The sequence goes on along the minus strand of OX101734.1, from coordinate 14,835,773 downwards.
ATTATTGAATAGGTTCTGTAAAGCACTCAGTCCGGTTGCAAATTATTCGATCGATCATTTTTTATGAATCTCAATTTGTGTGGCCTTAATAAACTAACGTTTATGCTAGAGTTAATTGCAGTTCGATAACAGAAAATTGTTTAGTTGACTATTTGTTATTTTGTATTAAATATTTTAAGTATAGAAAAAAAGAATTAAATAAAAATAAAGAAATCAAAATCCCCAGACACCCATGGCCCAAAGTAAGCATAGCTTGTGTTATGGGATACCATGTAGTGAACTAGGGGGGAACCTAAAGCATAAATACCTAGATAAACACCCAGACACGGAACATGTTTTTTCTTGTTCCGTGCGTGAGTTGAATCCGCAACCACTGGCGTCTGAGTCAGACAGGTTTACCCCATCGTCGAACGATAAAACGAACTTAAAGGCTCATCATCATCATCATCATCGCAACTCTTTGTAATGAGCCCACTGCAGGGCATGAGTCTCTCCCGTGGGTGACGAGGACGTATAGGCCATAATCCACCAAGCTGGCCCAGTGCTGGGTGGTGGATGCCCGAATGTTCAGGGCGCCTAGATGGCTTCTGACAAACCCTAACCACTACTGTATACAAGTATACAGCACCCGGGACCGACTGCTTAACGTGCCCTCCGAAGCACGGAAGTCCTCGTGAGAAATGAATGGTCGGCGGTCACCCATCCAATTATCGACCGCGAAGAAACGTTGCTTGACCTGTGATATCGTATGATGCACACAGAAACCACGGCGGCACCACGACGACTTCAATTATGTATTTATTAAACACATAATTAAGAGATTATTACTATAAGAGTTAAAAGAGCACAAATGACGACTTTATCATAAAAAGATGATCTCTTCCAGGCAACCATATTCATACTTAAATACAGGCTTAGAACAAGCAATAATACCTGGGTAGGTATAATAATAAAGAATAACTTAAAGGCTAATTATGTTTAATATTTGACTTTATAGCTATTAAAAATCCAGACTATGTTCACTTTTACTGTAAAAAAACTTTATTCAAATTCAATAATACATCTATTCATAACATGTAACACAAAATTTACTCGACCAGTTGTGTGCACGGCATACTGAAGCGTGCGTCCCTGGGCAATCGTGCGTTAAATCCTAACGTACGGTAAACAAATATTGAATCACTACCTATAGTCGGATTGTTTTCAAATAATATTCGTGACAAGTCAAAATTGTCAATCTTAGTGACGTTGCCGTAATGATTTTTCATTCAATTTCCTTAACATATCTTATCAGTTGGTGAAAAAAAATTATTTAGACTTACGATTACAAGATGGCCGCTCATACCTAATAGTCCGACTAGGTTCTTTTGGCGCGTGGCGAAAATTGGAACTAACCACCGTCTTGGGAAATGTCACTTCACGACTTTTACCGCTCACTAATGTACTTTTAAATTCAATATCAAGATATGAAATACGCCGAAATTCACTAAATGGGGCTTCCTTTTTGTAGTCATAAAATTGAGGAAGTTGTTTTCAGAAAGAAAAACAATTTAACATCTCAATAAATCCCTTTTTAAGAGTAAAGAAGCAAGTTGCCTCTGCAATGTTAACATATTGCCATACTTTTAAAATACACTTTAAGACATAATTTACTTTATTTTTTAAATCTCAATAAAAGTTACGACTTCAGAAGAACCGTCTTTTTAGAAAGACTGTATGAAAGTAAAGAAAGCATTTTTTTTACAAACCTTTCAAAATACAAGCATTTCTAGATACGAGGAGGTACCTAATAAAGAAAGTTGTGGTGACGAGGAGGACGAGGAAAACAATTTATCATAAAAACATGATATTATTTTCATATTATTCTATTTTTAATACTTATATTTTCTTGCTTAATCTTCTATTTATATTTTCAACCCCATGCTTTTGTACCACTAACGTTTTTCTCAAAGTTTACGTGACGTGCTTTTTTAGTACATAAAATGAAATAATTTCTGTTTTCAAACATGAAAAAACTAAAACTTTATGTATTCATATATCTCCCTGAGAAGAAGGAAATTATACTGTATGGTAACCTTTATTTCACCCTCACGCGCCCCTATGATGTCATCATCCAAGTGCCAAAAAAGTCTTGTCGGACTGTACCTATTGATTCAATATCGATTCATTAGTATCAATCCCTTTTTTTGGCGTTGGGACCACTTTGGCGTTGGGGTAAACCTATCTGCCTCAGACGCCAGTGGTTGCGGGTTCGATCCCCGCACGGAACAAGAAAAAAAAAATGTTCCGTGTCTGGGTGTTTATCTATTTATGTATTTATATTCTAGGTTCCCCCCTAGTTCGCTACATGGTATCCCATAACACAAGCTATGCTTACTTTGGGGCCATGTAGTTGGTGTGATTGTCTGGGGATTTTATTTTTATTTTTATTTATTTTATTTGTCTGAAATACCGTGCAACAAAGACACAAAAAAAACTTGCAGACGTATTGAGAACCTCCACCTTTTTTGAAAGTCGGTTGAAAATACTATAGAAATAGTTCTTTGGCTACGCCGCACCAGATAAAAATCGGATGTAATGCATAACGGTTCCAAGAGTACTTTCCAAAGGTACTCTAAAATTGTCAAAAAACACTTCCAATTTATTAATTATGCAACTTTAACTCACACGTCTAAGGTGTAACATCTAAGGTGTAAGGCGCAGCACAGCCGCAACTGCACTAACCCTTGATGAAAGATTCCATAAGAGTTCGAAACTAGTCGGATACCTCCGACAAAAATATTTTTAAACGCTGCCTTGTTACCCATTTTTGCTAAGTTACCCAAAAACGTTTATTCCTTTCCTTATCAGCAGCTGCTTTTAATCGACTCCATAAAGTCAGGAAATGCTAAGTTCAATATTCAACTCAAATTAGCACATTCTCACTCGAGTAACAACTACTATCAATTCCTGCCTGTCTAATGGACGTTCCTTACATAGTTTACGTTGGCATAGGACCGAATAAGCATTGTATTTACTGGCAGAACATTCTGTATATTTTGATTAAGGAAGCTGAAATGGAAACTAGGATTCTACGAAGATAGATTTTTATCGATTTAACACTCCTCGTATTGTCGGATTCAGACTGAAGTCTATACTGGTGACAAATTTTAGATCTGAAGGAGAGCACTCTGTACTCAATTCTGGTCATAATTAAAGTAAAAAAAAAAGGTAAGTTCTTAATTTTCCACTAGAATTCCCCATACATAAATACTACTATGTTACTATTTAATTTAAATACATCTGAGTCAATCGCGGCACGTGACTTGGCATGCGGATCGCTGCCAACGCTAGCGTAACTATGCGTAGCGTAATCAATTCTTTAATTTTCGGTTAATTTTACTCAGTAAATAATTAATATTTATATGTTATTATAGTTTTTCTCTTCATGTATGATCTCAAACTATACTTGAATTTTAAAAGTGACCCACTTATCACCTTGTATAATTTGAAGTAGATATGAGTTCTAGGGAAAAAGGAAGTCATTAGCTATCAGATACTAAAATAACTTGCGGATGCTTTGTACACATAAAACTGAAAATGGAAACTACAAAATATTTATGAAGTCTAAATATAGTATCGTTTGTCTAAATAAATAAGTTTGTGCATCGTCTGCAATTTTATTGCAATGTGCAATTTATGAAACAAAAATCTTGCTTCCGTAGCGCGCGTACTTTGTTTGACTTGTCGTAACTTAAGACGATGAATGACTTAAACCTACGTTATCAATTCTTTAGAAATAACGTTGTAAATTATCAGTTAGTATCAAGGAATATGTATTGAAATCTCCAACTTTGAGATTTGCTATTTGAGATTAGCAACTTCCTGCGCAAGGTTGCTTCTTACAGCCTAGTAATCCAATTATCCAGATCTGAGATACCTGTCTGTGGTATGGGTATTGATTGCTATCCAATTTCATACTTATAAATGGTACTTTCAATTAAAAGCTTACGCTATTTAGACACTTAATTAGAAGCCGCCCTGGGCGAACGTATGCCGATAAAATTGGCGACGTTTTCAAAAAGGGCCTTGTTAAAAGTACCGATAAAAGAAAAGATAAATGAACGTGGAGGAAGCTATGGAGGTATGTCTGGATCGTAGCGATTGGTGTTCCCTTTTCCTTCCTACCCTAAAGGGAGACAGGCGTGAGGTTATGTATGTATTATCTCTTCTTTTGATAGACTCCGTCTTGCATTGGCCGAGTACACGGCTATGGCCTGAGAGGAACAGTCCCAGCCGGGCCTGCAGTGCGAGCACAGAATTTTATCGACTCGTATGTTTACGAATGTTCGTATAGTATGGAGACGGTTTGTAAGCAATAATTGAAAGCTACCCATTGCCATACGGCCAGCTTAAATAAATGTGTGCCTTGTTAATTTTGGATGTAAACGTGTTATAACTTACAGTTTCAAACAGATATATATTCTACGAAAACGACGTAATGGATTTTTGTGAAAGCGATATTAAAAACATAAAACCCATTTTTCTTAGCCGATGGCTAAAGAAAAACTTTTAAATAGTTATAGTTTGACAACCAGTTTGGCGATGGGGTAACACTGTCTGTATTACTTTTGTCACTGGTTCGATTTACGCACGGAACAAGACAAAAAATATTCCGGGTCTGGGCGTTTTATATTCGTGGTACCGCCCTAGTTCGCTTCATGGAATCCCATATCACAAGTTCTGCTTAGTTTGGGGCCATGTACTTGTCTGAGGATTTTATTATTATTATTGAAAAATAATCCAATTAAACGTATTTGTGCAGAATACCATTTGTGCTTGGTCAAGTCGGCAAATTTTGTTAGCGATATAAAATGATGCATACAGATTGCAGTAATGTTACAAGTAATGTATTAGCAATGAAGATGCTCTCATTATTTGGACGCCTCTTGAGCACGAACTGAGCCGCAGTAGAGCCCGCTCGTAGGGTGCTCAAATCTATCCGTAAATTTTCAGATTTTTGGATAACATCAAAAAAATGCTCGATGCTCAATTTGGACGGGCGTTCGTGCGCACAATGAGCATGGCATGGACGGCTCGCGAGCACGATTTGCGCCTGTGTGTGTGATTTGGACATGGACTATGGGGCTGGAAACTTATTATCTTTTTAACACTTTAAAACCAGTTTTTATAAAAATGTCCATTTCTCCATAAACAGTTTGTAACAAATTTCTCTAAAAATATCATTTATTGGGCCGGATTCGACATTGCATTTTCTTATTTTTAAGTCTTTCCAGTGTCAAATTTTACGATGTGACACGTTACAGCCTTATCCAAAAGCTGTTTTTTTCTCTTCCTCTTACAGCATTAAGAAAAATTTAAAATAATAGAACTTAAGGTCAAATCGGCCTAGTGTCTTCCCAAATGTAATTTATTGACATCTGCCCCTAAAACTGCATTTGCAAGGTGGCGCTACTGTCGCGCACGTTCCAAATATGACTTGTAAGATATTTTTTCTTTTAAAAGCTCAGCTTAGACCAGTTAGTGCTTGCCTCGGTACCTCAAATGGGCCACTTATATGGAGATCCTTTATATGTCTTATATTTAATTTTTAGTTTGATTTCAATATTTTTATTTGTATTCAGTGTATTTTTGTATTTAATTAAATTTATTTATACGTTATTTAGTAGTATCCATGATAATATTGATTTTGTAATGTTATTTTGGTCTATGCAAAGAGATGCGATTTCCATGCTGGACTTGAAGCAAGGGAAAAATATCGCGGCTTAAGAACCAGAATTCGTCTTCTATGCTGCACTGGAAGCGAAAGAAAAACATAGAATGTGCCAGCTGCTTCTCTTCCCGGGCATACTGTAAAATTCAGTTAAGGGACGGAGGTTTTATTGGTTTTTTTTTTGCGGGCGATGATCAGGCGCATGAAACGTGACATCAGATGGTTTTATAGCCTCTGGTGTTCTGCCGACCCCATTAGGGATACAGGCGTGAAGATATGTATGCGTATGTATATGTATATGTAAGATCCAGAGTAGCGTATGGCATTAAAAAAAAACTCGCCATTTGATTTTTTAATCCCCATACTTTTATGTGCCAAAAAATTGGAACGATGGTATTAGTAGATTGATTAAAACAAAAATAAAATATAAAGAACAGAGAATTTTTTTCACTGCCAAAATAAAGTGTCTGTACTAACAATACCCTTGACATTATAATTTTTTTAAAGTTACGAGCGCAACAAGCGTACCTCGACTTACAGAGCGAATAGGACAACGATAATATCTTGAATGTAATCGCTCAAACAACGTATCTTGGTCATACGTTTTTAGAACTGAAAGTTTGATTACATAGGCTAGGTTTGTTTAGTGTCAAATAAGCGTAAAGCTTCATCATCATCATCACAACTCTTTGTAATGAGCCCACTGCAGGGCATGAGTCTCTCCCCTGGGTGAAGAGGAGGTATAGGCCATAATCCACCAAGCTGGCCCAGTGCTGGGTGGCGGATGCCAGAATTTTTAGGGCGCCTAGATGGCTTCTGACAAACCCTAACGACTACTGTATACAAGTATACAGCACCCGGGACCGACTGCTTAACGTGCCCTCCGAAGCATGGAAGTCGTCGTGAGATATGAATTGTCGGCGGTCACCCATCCAAGCACCGACCGCGCCGAACGTTGCTTAACCTGTGATATCGTATGATACACACAGTAACCACGGCGCCACGACGACTTCCCTATATAACCTAGATAAGCTTCCGTTTATATTCAGCTTATTTTTTTAATTTATGTACCAGCCAAAATGACGTATGTTGACCATTTTTTGATTAATAAACTAATTTGTAATAAAAACTTTATTATTTACCCAAAAAAATTTACTATTCTGTAGCCGATAAATAAATCTTTATTTGATTACTAGTAATCAGATATCTAACTACTTTAGATTTTGCCACAAAATTGTTTCAAGATTACGGTAGGTACATTTCAGTCGTTTTTCGGCTCTCTTGTGAAGTAGTTATTTTACCTTACGCTTCTCTGGTTCTTAACCTACGATATAGAATGTGCCAGCTGCTTCTCTTCCCGGGTATACTTTAAAAGTCAGTTAAGGCACAGAGATTTTATTACAGATTTTTTTTGTGGGCGATAGGTCTGTTATTGTAATAGTCTCTCTTCACATTACAATACCTTCTAATTTGTCAAACATGACATCAGAAAGTTTAATAACCTCTAGTGTTCTGCCTAGCCCATAAGGGATACAGGCGTGTATGTATGTACAAAGGAGTGCGAATGTTAGAAATGACGATTGACAAGTCAATAGAAACATTTGACATAGATAAATTTGTAATGGAACCCAAATCTTCTTGCCTATTAGCGGGCTATACTCTCAATATACCACAGTAGCTGTGCATTTACTGTAACACTACTAAAACTTCTTTATCCCGTAGCCTTTTAAACTCTTTCTATTAGAGATCATTCAAAGGCTCTTAATACTCGAAACATCTTGAAAATTTTAAAAGAATTCAAAGCGTTCAGGTAGCTGTTGCCAAATAGTTATTTCTTTTTTGGAACGAGCTCTTTGAAGGCAAAACGGTCGATTTACTTAAGTACATCTTAAGATCCGTCGATAACGAGCTTGGCTTTTTTAAAGCGTATAGTGAAGATCTTTATGACATTATCAGCTTTTTAGACTGAAATGACTGGAAATTATCTGAGCATGACTTACCTAAGGTTTTATGATTATGCCTTTTATTTTTAGGGTAATTGCAACGTTTTATGATATAACTTGAATTGTTTTACAGTATAAGTCTATGATAAGTATTACTTAGTCTTGTTTACGATAATATTTGACATAACAGTTTCAGCATAAAGATTTTTCATATGAAATATTAATTGAGTATTGTAAACGCAGAATGGGTACATCGGCATAATTTTAAATTCTTGTAGATATTGTATGTGTGTATGTAATGATCTTAGTCTAAGATAATAGTTTGCATGAGGAGGTTTGAGGTAACCTTAAATAATATAATGTTACTATTATATAAAATCAAAAATGATATCTAATAGCCCTAATAAGTTATATACTTTCATTTTAGAATTCATATATGAATTCAATATATACTTTTTTAAAATGCTAAAAGGAAATTACAAATTACCTATATGTGTTAGCTTAAAGAAACTTGTTATTTTTAGCAAAACTTGCAAAAAAGAAAAACGTTCAACAAAAACAGCAATTAAAGGTTAAAAATAAATTTAATTAACTGTAGTCAAGGCTAAAAGGCTGAACACCAAAGAAAACTAAGAAGGACTAAAGAAAACTGTTTCAACTTATTAACGAACAAGTTCTGGCTAAAAGGGTCTTAAAATATATGACGTTTTTACTCCTTGTAACCTTTTCACCAAAAGTGATTGTAAGGACTATAGTTGTACACATCTATCTTCAAGAAATCTAATGTCGTAGTTGAAAATACTAGGACTGGTAAATATTTCGCTCATCTAGTTAGTGTTACGGTACATAAAGCAAAAGCAGGATTTCTTAACGAAGGCCTGTTAGTGCATAGTTTCGAAAGTTCTGGAAACTCTAAGAAGTACACGGTTCCATTTGCAATGCTGATGAACTACGACGAGTCGGACCTATTTTGTTTATAAACAGGAAATGTATAATGCAACACTGGTTCAGTAGTCAGGCAAAATAATTTGTGTTAAAAAATAATAATTCAAACGATTTTTTATGTTCTAAGAATCTAATGAATAAAACCAAGTGCTTCGGAAGCGTTCTTAACTGTAAAGTTTATTGTGCTGTCATAAAAATTAAAACTAAATCTTTGATAGAGTGCTACTCTTTGAAGAATTTACCTGAATGTTGTAGTCCTTTTTGATATATGCTTGTATATTATATTTTTCGTAAATTCTATTTATATAACGTTCAATAAAGTACATTAAAATCCACATTCCTTCTACAAACTGTACTGGATATTATTTCATTTCCAAATACGGCAAGATTAAAAGCAATTAATGATAGCTGTGAATTCTCAAAAATAATATAAAAGGAGAACTAGCCACTTGGTTTTTCTTACATGTGTAATAAATGGAATTATAATATATTTGTATTTTCTATAAAAATTGGTTATTTAATGATCTTTAACAGATGTGAAATTAAAATAGGTCACCCATTACTCACACTGAGTGCGAGGCGCAGAAATGACTGCAGTCACCCCTGACATCATCATCATCATCATCTCAGCCCGCGCTAGTCAACTGCTGGACGTGGGCCTCTCCCAACGCCTACATAAGACTACATAATATTATATTAGGGGTTTCGAATGGCAAAAGCCGCTTGACGATCGTTAAACAGATGTTTTAGAATAAAGCAGTTTTGAACAAAACACTTTTTGAAAGGTTTTTATCAAATATGTAAAGTGTTAATTTTATTAGCGCATCACCTCTTGCAGGCAGCCTCTCCACATCAATCCCAACATTTTAAATGCACTACTCGTATAAAACAATCGTAGATTCAGTTACGTCAATTTTTTTTATTGAAAAAATAAATCCACAAAGGTGTATATCATGTCCTCGCAAAATTTTCAAAATTTAGCTTTTTTATTGACTGAGATATTCACAAAAATATAAATTGCACGACTTCAGTTTTAATTGCTTTTTTAAAGAAAGAAAGACATATACATTGAGTAACATGTCAACATTTTCCAAATACAATCGAAATACGTTAATACGATCGTGAATATACTTAAGTAGTTTTAACACGGTGATTTGTCAAATTTAATGAGCACAAATTAACATACTTACTTATTTCAGTAAAAAGATTCGTGGACAGTAAGACGCAAGTTCACTTACATACTTATTACACGTAAAAAAAATTATCGCTCTCAAGGTATATGAATGTTTTCCGCAAAAAATTTGTAGTAGTCTGGCTATTTAACTTTATTTACGCGGAAGGATTGACCTCTTTCTCAAACGAACTACCTAACTGGATTTTATGTTCCAGGTAAAGATAATCGTCTAAAGTTTCGAGCGTGGTGCGTCCAACAGGATCAGAAGCAACATGGAGGTTCGACATTATCTTCTTATTATTGAATGTTCGATAAATGAATATTTTGACAACAATAATAGGTAGAATTAATTTAATTGTAGTAACTGTACTTGTAATTGAATATTCAATTGTAATAATTTTAAAAACATTGTATTGGTGGTGGGTCAAAAGTTAATAATGACTTTATGATTAAAAACCAATGTTCATGGAATATTACCTTATTGTAATTTGTAGTTGTATTTATATTTATTGTAATTGTATTTTATTTATGTGTAATAACTTTATGTACCGTACTATATAAATATATTAGATGATTAAACGAACTTCTAAGTGAAGTTCTATCGCTATTATATGAGTCGCTTCATTCGAAGATATTATATAACAGGTAGTCCTTTTTAGGTACTAGGTAACTTCGCACAATTTAAAGTATCATAAAAAAAACACTGTGGTGGGGCGCCGCGTGACATGATCCACCCGGTTCGCGCCAAGCCCTCATTCTTTAGAGACCCTAAACGAAACTTTTAAATGGGTTCTGGGGTGGGTGGGTACGTCATATCTTCGAATGAAGCGACTCATATAATAGCGATAGAACTTCACTTAGAAGTTCGTTTAATCATCTATTATATTTCGTCGCTTCATTCTTCAGATATTATATAACAGGTAGATTTTCAGAGATAGAAAGTTTTGTTTAGGTATATACTTGGAATTGAAATAAGTAAAGATATAAATATGTAATTACATATTTTATTATTATAGTACTTAATAATTAGTATTATTACATAATGAGCTTCAAATAATCTTACTTTATTTGAGTTGCTAGAAATTATAATCAGCTTAAATTAATGAAACTTAGTGATAGTCTATTTATAGACACATAATTTTTAATGTAGTAATTTACTTAATATCAAAATACGTAATATTCAATAACTATTTTTAATATTAGGTTAAGTATTGTTCATGTCTCGATTAAGTATCGATAAAGCAAAGTTATTTTGTTGATCATCTAAAGGCCGATGGTAAAACTTTGCGAACACCTGTGAGTTTTGTGACCACCCGGCCGTTTTTCGAATGACATCGACACTGAGACCGGCCGCGCGCGCGGCTGAGGTTGACGCGTGTCGTGTGCTGTGCGCACCAAAGACGCTCATGTCAATGCCGCTCGTGGCGAGCGTTTGCTTAATCCATCGATCTTAGCATCTGACTTGATGCAGTTCTGTGGGGAGCTTTGAATGTTACGAAGAGATTCCCGGAGTTTGAACCTCAGATATTTTTTTTTTGTAATAAAATATATTCTTTTAAAGTTGATACTGGGCATATGTTGATATTGCTTTGAAAGTTTGGGAGAGATAATAAGGGCTGTTCACGATTTGGAGCGGAAGTCTTGATTATATCTGTTATAATAATATTTACTTTATCAGATTGAAAAACAATATTTTCTAATTTAATTAAAGACAATGTCTGTACTCTTTGACCGGTACATAAAGCTAATAATGTAACGAGTTTTTTTTTTTGTAATATTTTCTAATGATGAATTAATATTTGGATACCAAGAAGACAGTTGATTTAGTACTAAATTTGGATCCCAAGTAAATGAATATTTAGGCTTAATAGGTTTAGTTTTATAGGCTCCTTTTAAGAGGCGTTTAACACAACTATTATCACTTATCTCTTCTCCTAATAAAAGAGATAATGCAGATTGATGTGTATTTAATGAACCGTAAGAACATCCCTTATTAAATTGCTCGTTTAAGAATCAAAGAACTAATGGAATGGATTTTTCGAAACTATTAATTCATAACCACACTTCTTGAAACCATAACTTCAATGAGACGTTGTACTGGCGAACAGTAGTGTCTGCGAGCGAGGCGAGCATCAACGTAAGAGCCTCTGGTGGGCAGCCGCGCCGGCTGAACGACGCCCGGAGAGCCTCGCGGCACCCAGGGTAAGGCTGGAGTGCAGTGGGTGCTGACTCCATGGCTGGGAAGGCCAGAAGGGGAATACAAGTACCCCTTCGGCTTTATCATCAATGATTTTTTGTATACATTTTAATACAAGAGAAAAGAGAGGAAATGCATAAAAATCCAAGTCAGCCCAGCTTATTGTAAATGCATCAACTGCGACTGCATCAGGTTTAGGCTTCCAGGTGACAAATAATTAACATTTGGCATTGGCTCGACTTGAGAACAAGTCGATCTTAATGGGCCCGAAACTATTTACAATAAGTTGGAAAGCGCTATCCGAGAGGGCCCATTTCTGGACTCGAAATCTGCTCGATTTTCTTTGGTGTTAACATAAGAAGCAAATATCCATAAATTGCGTTTTTCACACCATTGCCAAATTTCTCTACTTAAAATATTCAAATGTGGGAACTTAATACCTCCCATCCTATTAATGTAGCTAACGGCGGTAGTATTGTCAATACGTAATAATATTGCACAATCTTTTCCTTCACTAGCTATACTTTTGAGACCTAACAAAACCGCGAGTAATTCTAAAAAGTTCATGTAATTTTCTTTTTCACTGTTCGTCCATGAACCACTATATTTATAATTTTTGCATACTGCTCCCCAGCCTGTCCTAGATGCGTCGGTGTAAATTTCTGACTTATAATTTTGAGTAATGATTGGACAAGAAATAATATTAATATTATTTTTCCACCAATCATAAATCTTTTAGTAATATCTTATTAAGATTCATTTTCGCCTCATAGTTTCCTCCGAACTTATTTAAGGCTAAAAACTTTTGTCTCTCTAATATTTTTGTATATAAGAATCTATATTTTGTGGCTGGACAGGCTGCGATCAATACACCTATAAGTTTAGCGAAATTTCGTAACGAACAAGTTTTAAGATTAATGTACCTATTTATTAACTGTGCAATGTTATGCCGCTTATCGCCAGGTAACGTAATAGACATCTGTTCTGTGTTGAACATAAAACCTAAGAATTTGATTGACTTTTTTGGTACAATGTGACTTTTATCGAAATTTACAATAAAACCTAGACAATGTAATAACTTCAAAGTTTCTCTTACATTAATCATGCATTCTTCATATGTATCTCCTAAATAGGTAGTAGACTTAAAAACCTTGTTTTCTCAAATGACTCATTACTTCACGCATAATTTTTGTAAATACCCACGGAGCTACCGATAATCCATACGGCATTGCTGTGAACTCGTAAGTGATCGGCTCAGACGAATCATTTTCTTGGAATTCGAATCGTAGGTACTTTCTGTCACTAACAAAAAACGGTATAAGTAGATATGATTCTTTCATATCTATGTTGGCTAAGTATCCATTACGAGGAATTAATTTCGAGGCTGTTTTATAAGATTCCATTTTAAAATGTACTTTTGTTACGAACTTGTTTAAAGATTTTAAATTTAGTATAAACCTTTTTTCTCCGTTAGGTTTTGGCGCAAAAATATATTTGAAATAAATTGATCATTTGAAGGAGAACAAGGTTTTATAGCCCCTAAGTCTAATAATTTATTTATAGCTATTTTCATGTCTCTTTTTTCACATGATGACAAATTATTTTTAGGAATAGAATACTGACAAATTTGAGTATCAAATGGTATTCTAAATCCATAATTTATCCACTTCAATATAACTTCGTTTTTAGTTACTTTTGTCCAACAATCATAAAATAAATTAATTCGACCTGCATGTACCTTGATTAATGTTGGGTCGGAGCACGCGTCCTGGACGAAGTCTGCGGCTGGAACTTGGCGTTGAACGCAGAGTTCGATTGAGGGCGCCGCTGTGTTTGAGCTGCTATCGGTTTCCTCTGACCTCCCCGCCCCCCCCTGAACGACGAGTAACGAGGAGGTCCTGTCCAGTTTCCCTGCTGAGACGACCGGTTGACCGTTGATATTTGAGAGGAGACTGTTTTGGCTGGGCCTTTTTTAATTAGGGCTCCCTACTTTTCAATGGCTTTACTTGCCTTTATTTTTTCCGGCAACGAACTTCCGAATAAAGTTTCGTCTCTTTCGGAGTCTTGTATAACATGTTTAAAGTTTGTATCCAAATTAGGTAAAATCAGTTTTACCCTATCTTTGGTGAACATAAAGTGGAGGTCTGATAATAGGCAGCATCCATCACTTACGTGACGGAGGGCCTTCATTTTGTTTTCTTCCTTCTCAGGGAGGACGTCCATCTCTCGATTTATGGCGGTAATACCGTACCCCAGCTGTTGCTGAAAGTTTTGAATTATTATTATTATTTTTTTTTTTTTTTTTGTCACGTGCTCGTGCTATGTCAGTTATGGCTGCTGAGATTTCAGCATTTAATTTTGGGGCTTGCAAGTTTTTGCAGTTTTTGGGTACCGTATTTTCTATGGTTAATTTATCTTTGTCTTCTTTGTACAGTCCTTTTCTTAGTAAAGGTGTCCATAAATTTGAGAGCGTATCGTGTATTTTAGCGCCAAATTCGGGTGTATCGGAATTTGCAGCTCCAAGTGCAGTAAGCAGCTCTGGATACAGATCGGGATTAGGTTCTCCCGATATGCCTGGTGCGTCTTGTGATATTGACGGCTCCGGATTAGGGAGCGTCTCTGCAGATAGCTCTTGATCCACAGTGAATGACGCGGCAGTCTTCTGGTTATTCAGGTTTACATCATCCAGTGGTAGCGGTAGCTCATACCTTGGAGACGACATGTTTATGTTTTAACAAACATATAATTCATATTAATATAACGCCCATAACGTATTACAGACAACGAGATAAATCTCCTTGAGATTACCCGCATTTTCTGTAATCGTATTGAAAACAAAAGGTGATCGATAAGATCAGATAAAATTTAATGAAGTTTACATCATTACGATATTGAGCAGTTAACGTGATATATCTATTATAGATTACACGCATTTTCTGCTCTGATGTTTAAATAACATTTTTAAACCGAATAAGTAGGTCTTACGTTGTAAGATTTCTTCTTCATTCTTCATTCATTCATAATTCGCTGTTTCCGTTTTTTATTTATTTTTTGTTCCAACTTTTCTTTATATTATAATGTTGAAACTGTTCTTCTGCTGTACGTTTAGGCATTTTGTAAAAACTTAAGTAAATGATTAAAGTAAATGACGTATGCTTGTTACCACGCACGAAAAAAGAATGAGGGCTTGGCGCGAACCGGGTGGATCATGTCACGCGGCGCCCCACCACAGTGTTTTTTTTATGATACTTTAAATTGTGCGAAGTTACCTAGTACCTAAAAAGGACTACCTGTTATATAATATCTGAAGAATGAAGCGACGAAATATAATTGATTTGATTTAAGCTATTCACCGCTGCGTTGGAAGATATGTTAACGCTCTGGGACTGGGTTCTGGTGGATTGCAGTTATGGCTGAGAGCCTTTATGGCTGAGAGTATAATGTTTAATGACCTCAGTGAAGCCTAACAACGAGAAGATCTTTAAATTAACATAAAATAAAATAAATAATATTTTTTTTAATTTAATTTGAGGCAATGGTTTCATTTCTTTTGGGACAACATTATATATTTTGATGCACATAGTGTAACACTGCCTGTTAAACAGTTCGAGGCGTGGTATTGAATTGTATACAAGACGATTTCCATGTCGTGTTGCTCTGGTGATATCCTTAGCTGTAGTAAAATACATTTTTTTTGTGCAATAAATGCTTTATTTAGATCATTGAGGAGGATAGGTCTGAGTAATCGTGCTGCATCGGAGAACAGTTTTCAACTCGTAGGATAATGACTCACCGGGTAACTCGTTTTGGAGGGTAGCGGGATCCGAAGCACGGTGCACCGCTGGCCGACCGCAGGTAGTAGGGGGCCCAAGTAGCATGCCAGCCACATGCGAAAGGCTGCCCCGCCACCTCGCGAAAAATCCCGGGAGGCTCCATCATGCCGGTTGGCGACCGGTTAGAGAGGACCCGATGGCGACCTCGGGGGGGTTCGGGCGTCCCCGCAGTCTCCAGGCGAGTTCCCCAATGGTGCGTTGTTTCCTACGAGTTGCTTGGTTCCATTTGCAGCGCTTCACTCAACTTCTATTCTCCTCCCTATTCACTCCACTACCAATTCACAATGAAAGGTCCTAAAAAGAGTACGGTTCAACAGCGGTTGCACTTCCTCTCCCTTAAAGTGCACTTCTGTAACATCCGAGGAGTGCACTCCAATCTGAATGATGTCCACCACCATCTTGAGACGGAGACACCACACCTACTCTTTCTAACGGAGACGCAGATCTGCGATCCGTCAGACTCGGCATACCTTGGTTACCCAGGCTATATCCTGGAGTCTCTTTTCCGCCCGCACGCCGGGTTGTGCATGTATGCCAGTGACGCGATCTGTTATCAGCGTCTCCGTTACTTGGAAGTGCCGGACCTTTCAGTCATGTGGGTTCACATAGATACTGGCCTAGACCAAGTGGTTTACGCCTGTATCTATCGTTCACATAGCGGAGATCGGGAGACAACGAGGCTTATGGAATACCTTGGCAATACAGCAGATAAGATTCAGCAACGTTTTCCCACGGCGCAGTTGGTGTTTCTGGGGGATTTTAATGCTCACCATGGGCAGTGGTTATACCCGTATCAGGACACTGACCATGCTGGCAGAGAGGCCTTTAAGTTTTCGCTGACTTATGGTCTCTCACAGCTTGTTAACGAGCCTACGCGCATCCCCGACGTTGCTGGCCACACTGCGTATTGCTTGGACCTTCTGCTGACAACCGATCCTGACAGATACTCGGTGTCCGTCACTGCACCTTTAGGGACATCCGATCACTGTATGGTGAAATCTGTATCGCTGTACTCGCCACCTGACACCCGCCCAAAAGGCTCCAGGCGAGTATGGCGTTACAATTCAGCAGATTGGGATGAAATGCGACATTTCTTCGCATCTTATCCATGGCGGCAAACTTGTTTTACATCAACCGATCCATCGTGCTGCGCTGATGCTGTCTCAAGTGTGATAGTTCAAGCAATGGAGTACTTCATTCCCCACGCTGATCTATCCCTTGAAACCAAAGCTCGCCCATGGTTTAATACTGCTTGCCTAGCCGCTGAAAAGCGAAAGCGGGAAGCATACAAAGCCTGGGCAAATGCTCGCAGAAGCAAAGCCCTGGATTCGCATGAACTTAAGAAAAGATACAATGATGCCGCCAAGTCCTGCAAAAAGGTAATCAAAAGAGCTCGTTTTGCCCACATAGGCCGTATCGGAGACAGAATAGCAGCATACCCTTCGGGCAGTAAAGCTTTCTGGTCCCTTGCCAAGTCGGTCGAAACGAACTTTTGTCGCCCGTCGCTGCCACCACTGAGGAAACCCGATGGTTCTCTGGCCCATACTTCTAAGGAGAAAGCAGATTTATTTGCTAGTATCTTCGCAGAAAATTCTCGTCTAGATTGCCAAGGAAAAATCCCACCCCAATTACCTCAGTTCGGACCTACAATGGGTACCGTTCACATTCGCCAAAAGGAGGTTCTTAAATGCTTGCTGCACCTAGACGAGAACAAAGCTAGTGGTCCAGACGGTATTCCTGCAGTGGTCTTAAAACGCTGCGCAGCTGAGTTGTCTCCCGTTTTGACGCGTCTTTATCGACTTTCATTGGAATCCGGTAAGGTTCCCAAATCCTGGAAGCTTGCTAACGTACAACCAGTACCAAAGAAGGGAAGCCGTGCCGATCCTGTCAACTACCGACCAATTTCAATCACTTCCATACTTTGCAAAGTCATGGAACGTGTATTGAACAATCGACTCCTGGCATACCTCGAGACCAACGAGCTCCTAAGCGATAGCCAATATGGTTTCCGCAACGGGCGCTCGACCGGCGATCTTCTCGTGTATGCCACTCACTTATGGAGCGAGGCCTTGGAGGGTCATGGTGAAGCAATAGCTGTATCCTTAGACATTTCCAAGGCCTTTGACAGGGTCTGGCATGATGGTCTCTTAAGTAAGCTTCCAGCTTATGGCATACCGATTGGGCTCTGCGACTGGATATCTGATTTTCTGAGGGAACGGTCAATTCGAGTAGTCTTAGATGGCTTCTCCTCCGACCAAATGGCAATTAATGCCGGGGTACCTCAGGGATCTGTTCTCTCTGCAACATTATTCTTGCTGCACATTAATGACCTTTTGACACGGGGCATTATTAGTTATGCTGATGACAGCACTGTTGTAGAGAGATACGTATCCAATGCGCGAGCGAGCCCCCGTGAAATCCAAAGTTTAAGAAAGTCAATGATTGAGCGCGTTGATTTGACCTTACGGAAAGTATCCGATTGGGGTGAGTCGAATTTGGTCAAATTCAACGCGTCCAAAACTCAGGCGTGTCTATTCTCCGCAAAAAAGAGCACCTGCACATTATCGCCCACTTTCCAAAATGTATCTGTCCCCATCACTGACCATCTAGGGCTTTTAGGCGTAACTATAACATCTAGTTTAAACTTCGGTCAACAAATTGTGTCCATGGCTCAAGTAGCTTCGAAAAAGTTGGGAATCATCTCGAAGGTACGGCGGTACTTCAGCCCTGCACAGCTTCTTAACTTATATACAGCTCAAGTGCGATCATGCATGGAGTACTGCAGTCATCTTTGGGATGGTTCAGCCAAATATCAACTAGAAGCACTGGACTCCGTTGACCGAAGAGCCCGTAAATTAATTAACAACGTCGACCTTACGACCAAAAAACTACAGACCCTAGAGCATCGTCGTAAGGTTGCCTGTTTAACCGTGTACTACAGGATACATTTTGGTGAGTGCGCGAGTGCTCTGTTTGAGCAAATTGAACCCTCACCCTTTTACCATCGGACTACTAGACGCAGACAGAACTTCCATCCGTATGTGGTCGATATTCCGAAAAGTCGAACTAAGCGCTTTGACAGTTCCTTTTTGATACGGGTCGCCAAGGTTTGGAATGAACTGCCTGCGTCTATTTTCCCTGACCAGTATAGTCCTAGTACTTTTAAGCGTCGAGTGAATAGGTTTCTCGTGGATGGACGTGTACCACCTTAGTCTTCATGTTCACTTAACATCAGGTGTCATGGAAGACAAACGTCCCATCCATATTTTATAAAAAAAAAAAAAAAAAAAAATCCGTAGAAGTGATGAGACCGATCTTAGGGTAGTCGCGACATAACCATGGTAAGCAGTGATTACGGTTGGAAGTGCGCAGGTTTTCCGCAGTCTGCTTAGAACATTCACATACACATAACTGTTTAATTTATTTGTTACATTATTTATGTGCTGTATCCAATTCAATTTATTGTCAATATGACACCTATCGACTTCTTTAATCTTGTCATTTTTATAATGTCTTTCAATAGGATTGAGAACTTTATTTGTATTAAATCTTATACAGGTAATTAGTTTTTATTTAGTTAATATTTAAATTATTACATGTCAATCAATTTATAATTAATTTTATAGTGTTATTAATGTCATATTCAAAGTAATTATTATTCTTATTCAAAATTAAAGATATGTCATCTGCAAATTGAAAATATTTATGACAAGTTGGGTAGGTCATTTACATGTGATAGAAATAAAATAGGTCCGAGAACCCCTAGGCACCTATTCATTATGTTTTTAAAGTTTGACCTACAGTTTACTACTTCTTTTTTGTCATTTATACTATATTGCTTTTCCACACTTTGCTGTCTGTCGGATAAGCATGTTTCAAACCAACTTAGCACTGTACCCTTAATGCCATAATTTTCTAATTTTTGAAGCAACAGGCTATGAGACACAATGTCGAAGCACGGGTCATATCAAAGAAGATGCCTATTGTTTCTTTCCCTGAGTTTATACTATTAGTGACTTCATTAACCAATTCGAAGATAGCAGTAGATGTTGATTTTCCCTCCTGGAATCCCGATTGTCATTTACAAATTATATCAAAACCAATAAAATTAAGAAGTCTTTTCTTCATTGCTTTTTCAAATATTTTCGAAAATATCGGAATTAACGAAATAGGACGATAGTTGGAAAGATTACTTTTTTCTCCCTTTTTAGAAATTGATCTTATAATAGATTTTTTAAATAAATTTGGAAATCAAACAACGGAAAACAATACATTTATAAGGAACGCAAAAGTTGTTGCCGGTTGTGAGCCACAAAACTTAATAACTTTAGTGCAAAAACCACCGTAGCCAACTGCGTATGTATTTTTAAGTGTCTTTATAATCGACATCACTTCGTCGTCCGTTACTGGTTCCAGAAACATTGTATTATTTACGCGTTTTTGGTTGGTATTTCGGCATTCTTTTTTATTACTGCCAATGCTTCACTAAATTAAATATTTTTTCAATTAAATATTTGATCTTCATCAATATGTTGTGGATCTTTGATCATCTTTCTATCTTTTATTATTTGGTCTATTTGGACTGAGTCATGCATTTCCGTAATAACTTTGAATAACTTTCATACTTATTTTTTATAATAACTGATTTATGTTTATAAAATTGGTATCCTAAAAGATTGTTTTAATCCTTGTGTGATCCACTTTGGTGTCTTATATTTATTGGATATTTTAACGCGTATTGTTGGAAAGCATAGATCGTAAAAAATGTTGAAATGTCATAAAATAATGTGATTGCCGTATTTATGTATTGTTGTTCATAAATATCTTTAAACGAGAAGCGGAATTATCGAAATTTAATCAAGTTTTCTTCCGAATAGTCCCTTGTAAATTTGTAATACTCTACTGGAGTTTTTTTATAAGTTTTCAACACTGACATTTGAGCTCTTCGTCTGAGCTCTTTTTAAAAAGGATTTATAATAAACGTTAAAGATTAGAAGTATTGTTTTAAAAAATAGTAGTGTTTATGAATAGATTTTATGTTCCGCTGTCTCAAAATACAATCTAGGTTCCAAAATAGTTCTTGTTCCGATATAGAGAGAAATAGAGACTGTCGTTGATTTAAAATGATTGGTAACTATGTTAAATTATTCATTCATAAATACGGAATACATTATGATGATAATACTATCATCCTAACAACACAAGCAGTGAGAAGAGTTGCAATTTTACGTCATCCAACTTATATTCGAATTCGTCATGTCCTTATAAAGTCGTCATGGCTCAGTGGTTATTATATTTCGTCGCTCCATTCTTCAGATATAATTAACCAGGTAGTCCCCCTATCTTGCTAGCATCAACGCATTTTTAGAGATTATTTGGAAACACCAAATAAATTTTTAAAAAGGCAACACTATACTCGGCTCGACTCCTGCTCGAGTCATGGCTTCATTCTTTTATCATGCGTAGCATCGAACGTACGTGTATTTAAAAATTAATTACTCTTAGTGATTTTCGTATCAAAATGTTTTTGTTATTAAATAACTATCATATTTAGTAAGATGTCTAAGCGTACAGTAAAAAAAAAAAAAAAACTGAAGAATATCTTAAGAAATTCAAAATGGAAAAAGAAGGTAGGACCTACCTAGTCGAATCGACTACCTACTAGTTTGAACTGCGAACCATAAAACGAGTTATTATGTACTTACAAAAATATGCCCAAAAGGGAACATGAGAAAAAGATCGAGCGCTGCCAGCGCAAAAGCAGTAAAATCCAAGGAATGCAAATGGAGGCTAATCATTTATACTCAGACGACTTGGATAAAACGGGTTCGCACCTAACAGTTTGACAATATTTAGTGCTTATCAGTGATTTTGAAATATATTGCTTAACAAATACGCCTGGAGGTTGACCGTGTGTCATCACGAAGGTAGATCAACCCCTAGAGATTAACCGTGTGTTAATACGTGGGAGTTTATTAATTTGTTTAAAATATAACGAATACGCCTGGAGGCTGACCGTGTGTCATCACGAAGGCAAATCAACCCCTAGAGATTAACCGTGTGTTAATACGTGGGAGTTTCCTAATTCGTTTCAAATTATTGCTTAACTAATACGCCTGGAGGTTGACCGTGTGTCATTACGAAGGCAATTCTACACCCCAGAGGTTGACCGTGTGTTAACACGTGGGAAGTTGAAGGTGTTTTGAAGTACCCTAGAGGTAAACCGTGTTTTAACACGTGGGAATTTCAAGATGGTATAAAATACCCTAGATTTAAACCGTAAGTACAATTTCAATAATTGAAATACCTATCTAGGTTTTTTAGTACTGCCTGGAGTTAGATAGGATATCCTTACGAAGACAATTGTTTTGTCTCTGTTGTATAGGTATCTTTTTTTAAAACCTATTTAAAAAACATATGACCATTCTAGGTCTGTTACATATCAAGACGGTATAAATAATATGTTATTTAAGAAATAACTTGCAGCTTTTTTGACACATTATTTTGACACACGGAATAGTCAAAGTCAAAGTCAAACTTTTGACTTTGACTTTGACTATTCCGTGTGTCAAAATAATGATAACAAAACAACCGGACAATTGAATTCATTATAACTAAATTTTTAGCTTAACTATGGACACCAATTCTAAAACTTAGTATGGTGAAAGACAGTTGTGTCTTGGTTATGAAAAATTATTTCATACCCGAAAACTGTCTCTTTCAAAAATCTACATTAAATCCAGAAATCCACAGGTGCCATACCCAAAAAGGTTTCTTATCCATAAAATAATGAATAATGATGCCCTGATCCGTAACCGACTGGTCAGATTGTGATGTGATTTAAACTTATAATCTTTAAACGGCTTTGTTACTAAATGTTGACAAGCCTATTCATTGATAAATTTATAAATATTGTATTCCAGCTCACACCAAGTGTGTGTCATAAATACATCATAAATATTGTACATTTCAATTCAAAATTGAACACTTACTTAATTGAGCTTCATTATTTGAGAGTACAAAGCAATGCTTAACAGGTTGTCCGTTGCACTTAATATGGACATTTACAAAAAATATAAAGGAGTTTTTAAAATATTGTAGAAACCAAGGTTATCTATCCGTCATATTTCTCGAAGATTTATGTTGAATTGGCAAAGATTATAACAATTATTGTCTTAAAAATTTGTTTGTAAACAAATACTGTATGTACTGTTTACTTGTTGACATGTCTCATTATTACTCAATTACCTCAGTTTTACAAAAACCTATAAAAGCTCTATTGTGTCAACACGGTATTGTAATTTTTTAGATTAATCTTTAATCCTTAGGCACAAATTATCTATATCAGATAATCAAGGTAATCATTCTAAGATTTTACAAAGAAACAAAAGTTATATTCCTAGCAGTCATACACTATCACAGAATTTTTCTATTGATTGAAGTACCTTCCCAACAGCCGGTATAGCTGTAAATGTGTTCATTTTGTAAATGTATTTTTTTGTAACTAGGCTGAAGTTTATCTAACATAATTTAAGTTAGAATAAAATAAAGTAAAATCCCCAGACAATGACACCAACTACATGGCCCAAACTAAGCAGAGCTTGTGATATGGTACCATGTAGCAAACCTAGAATATAAATACATACTTATATAGATAAACACCCAGACACAAAACATTATTTTTCTTGTTCCATGCGGGAATCAAATCACTGGTGTCAGAGGCAGATAGGTTTACCCTATCCCCAAAGTGATTGTCAGAGAGATTGTTATGTGAATGACAGAAACATAAAAATATTTATTATTTATTGGCTAAAAATATGACAATTATGCCAAAATTTTGCTCCCTAATGTATTTAAGAAGACATTAATATAGCAATTATATAATAAGATAAAATAAAGGTAAGTCTGTAAAAACAATTCAAATATAGTTTTGACATCAAAATATTTACAGGCGCTTTTATTTGTGGCTGGAAAGTCATGGTGCATGAAATGAGACTGAGATATCATTTCATATCAATTATTTAGAATTTTTTACCGTTTTACTTTGCTTCGAAAACAATTTCATGGGGAAACAAAAATGCTTGCACCAACAGTTTATGTTGGCTTCAGCAATATTCTCCAGCCAGCATTTATAAACCGCAACCTCATCGTGGGTACCTCGCTTTACTCCTTAAAGCTGATAGTAAATCTTTGTTTTACTTAAGTAAATGTAATATTTTAGTACCTATATAAAATATACAATATATATTTATATTGCGATTGTATTTATTTATTTATTTATTTACCCTTTATTATACACAATAAAAAAAATACAGAACAAAGAACAAATTAAAAGAAAACAATGTATAAAGGGCGGCCTTATCGCCAGGAAGCGATTTCTACCAGGCAACCCCAGTACAAGAAAATGTTATTTGTAGATGGAGCTTTAACAAAGGTAAGTTATTAGAAAAACTAAACTATGAATAACAAAATTTACAAACATAATTTACAACATAAATAGCAATGAACATACATCTAAATATAATTTACATCATAATAGCAATAAACATACATTACATACAAATACAAAATATACATACATAAACTACACATTGACTTCTTCAGTTAAGGATAAGTAATAAGATTTTAAAAGTTTTTTGAAAGTATTGATGGTTTTAGCTGACTTAATACTAAGAGGCAACTCATTCCATAAGGATACCGCGCGGATTTTAAACGCATCACCAAAAAGATCGGTAGAATGTGGTGGTGTGCTTAGCATTAAATTTTCAGATGATCGTAAATGACGAGTATGTTGATCATGACGATACCTAAAGTAGTTTTGAAAATAGTTAGGTACTATGGGATTGAACAGAATTCGGTACAGTAGACATAGAACGTGAATATTCCGGCGAAAGCGAATAGGTAGCCACTTGAGCTTAGTGCGAAATTCGGAGACATGGTCATATTTCCGCAATCCAAATATGAATCGTATGCAGAGATTTTGAATGCGCTCAAGTTTATTAAGTTGTTCTATTGTGATATCCAGATAACAGGCATCCGCATAATCAAGTAGTGGGAGAAAAAGAGATTGGGCAATGGAAATTTTGGTAGGCACAGGCAAAAGATTGCGCAAACGTTTTAAGGAGTTAGTTGCGGCAAACATCTTCCTGCTCACTTCGTCAATTTGGGGCTTCCAGCTTAGAGTGCGATCGAAAATAATACCAAGGTTTTTAACTGACTCCTTGATTTGTATATTGGCACCGTCAAAAATTATATTAGGAATAGTAGACCAGTTAATTCTGTTTATCATATTTGGGCTACCAATAACAATAGCTTGTGTTTTAGCTGGGTTAACAACTAGGCCGTGACTTTTGCTCCAGTCAAGTATATGGGCCAAATCACTGTTAACTACATTAATAGTCTGTGCTAAGTCTTCCAGTCTAGATTGAGAGTATATTTGCAAGTCGTCTGCATACATATGGTAAGAAGAAGTTAAATTACGAGATATAGTATTGATAAAAATCGAAAACAAGAGAGGTGACAACACGCCACCTTGTGGGACGCCAGCTTTGATATCAGTCCAGGTCGAGGTTGAACCATCTAAGACTATGCGCTGCCGGCGACCGTACAAGTAACTTTGAAACCAGTCAATCACTGATGGAGATATATTAAGAGAGCTGAGCAGTTGTAGAAGGATATCAAAATCTACGGTATTGAAGGCGTTGCTAAAATCAAGTAAGGTCAGGATGGTAAGCTGCTTATTTTCCATGCCCATTCTAATAGTGTCAGTTATGTTGACTAACGCAGTGACGGTACTATGCCCAGGTCGGAATCCTGATTGGAAAGGGTTGAGTATGTTATTCTTGTGAAGAAATTCGCTAAGTTGTTGATGGACAAGACGCTCGAGAATTTTAGACATGAATGGGAGAACAGAGATGGGTCGGATATCTTTGAAAGAAGCAGGGATTTTTGTTTTAGGCAACGGAATGACCTCGGCGTCTTTCCATAAAGTTGGAAACTTTTTGGAACTTATTGAATTATTCAGAATGTGAGTGATTATAGGGAGAAGGAAATCTAGGAGAATCAAGATCATTTTCCGACTTATGTAATCCGTCCCGATAGCATTAGAGGCGATGGATTCAATAGCTTTCTTAACACCACATTCAGTGAATGGACTAAAAATGAATGATTCATACATAGGTAAAGGCAACGAAGAAAGTTGTTTAATCGTCTTTGCTTTAACGGAAGCTTCTACTAAGCTTGATGTAGAGAAATGAAGATTCATCTTATGAATGTCGAAACTATCAGATGGAAAGTTATTTTTATTTTTGCCAATACCTAATGTTTTAAGGAAGTTCCACACTTTAGTGGGATTCCCGTTTGAAACTGAGTTGTGGATATGGCGTCGTTGTGCATCCCTACACATAGTATTGCAGCGATTGCGAAATGTACGATATCTCTCGGAGTTAATTTCAGTAGGATTCTTTCTGTATTTAGTTCGAGCGTTGTTTCTTTTTCTCATAAGAGCTTTAATTTCGTCGGTGAGCCATGGAGCAGGGAGATGTTTGATTTTAACTGGCCGAACTGGGGCGTGTCGGTCATAAAGCTGAATAAGCAAGGAGTTGAAAGTAGAGATTTGTATGTCAGGGTCATCAGCATTTACAACCACGGACCAGTCGACATTACGCGCTTCCTCAAGAAGGTCGTTGAAGTTAATACTACCAAAATTTCGTTGCAGAAGTGTTTTGGGCTTTAATTTAGGAATTTTTAACTTGTAGGACAAGTAGACCAGATTGTGATACGAAAAAGCCTCTGCTTCGACTTGTCCATGCGTAGCAACGTGATTAATTGAGGACACAATCATGAGATCTAAGAGAGAAGGAGCAGAATCAGGAAAATAATGTGTAGCGCCAGATGGTAGTAAATTTAAGTTGCTACTTTTAACAATGGATTTTAGTTTTTTGGCGCGCACATCGTTTTTTAACAAGCATGTATTAAAATCACCCATCAGTATAGTGTGCTCGTACAATGGTACTATTTCATCTAGTATAGTATCTAAGGTTTCAAAGTAATTAATGGTGCAATGTGGACTATATAAGACTCCTAGCAGGAGTTTGGTATGTGCTAATGAAACCTCGATAAAGATGTACTCAGCAGCATTTGGTGTTGAGGTCGAAGTTTTTAATATTTTGTATGATATATGTGATCGAAGGTAGATGGCGACTCCACCTCCAGTGCGATCAACACGGTCGTTGCGAAGCAGATTAAACCCAGGTAGGGAATAAGAAGCAGATGGAAGACATGGTTTCATCCAAGTTTCGGATACAAGAATTGCGTGAATTGTATTACATTCAAAGGATGCTAGTATGTCAGGATAGTGTGCCGGAATACTTTGGGCATTTATGTGGACAACATTAAAATTTTTCAGAAAGCCTGAGAATTGTGAATCAAGATACTTCGACAAAGGAAGGAGGGTACTGTGATAACTACCAGAACTGTTCAATCCATCTGAAGAACAAGACAGAAAATCTGAAGAGTCAGAGTTATCAAAATCATCTGAAGAAGTCATATTATATATAATAAGATAGATATGTGATATACAATAATAATATTTATAAAAATGAAGTTAAAAACAAAACAAAATGCATTACTTGAACTACCAGGCTAAACAAGAAAAGAACAAATTACACTCGATTAAAATATTTAAAACACGATTTCAGAACGTAGCCAGAACAACTTTGACAGGCTGTAGATTGAAATGACAACCTGACGTTTGACTAAATGTCAGTGTCAGTGACAAGCAAAACAAAAATTATCATTAACAAACAGTCAATACGAAAATAATTAACATTAACAACCCTCAAAAGTAAACAAGTTAAGGAAAGTGTCATCATGGCTTCTTCACAACGCGCCTTTTAGGTGCCACACTTGGCTTGGCCTGCTGCTTGGGCGGCGGCGATGGTGCAGAATCAGCTGTCGTGATTGTTGCGGGATCCGGTATAGCGAGCAAATCCGCTGCTGTAAGAACTTGAAGCTTGATGTCGTTAGGCCCCAGGACATACACGCAGCCACCTCGAGTCCAGCACTTCGCGATGCCAAAGCGTGTTCTAGCCGCAATAAAGACGTCGTGTCGCATTTTTGTAAGGAACTCGGATAATGTGACACCAGATTTTTTGAGAGAAGTTTTACTTGACCATATTCTATCCCGCACGGCAAGTTCGCGAAATTCTACGAGCAAAGGCCTTGATTTACCCTCCCTGATGCTACCCAAGCGATGACTACGCTTTATATCAGAGTTGGAGAAATTGTCAATCTTCATTCTATTTATAAATACCTGGGCAGCCAGCGAATGTGTGTCCTCCATCTTAGCTTCAGGTAGTCCATGGATCAACAGGATTTTATCCATGGACTACCTGATCAAGAACAAGACAACAGTTGTACAATAACAATTGTTGTCTTGTTGTATCGCACTGCACCAGTTCAAGGAATAAGATAATAATTAAGAGCATTCAAGACCATAACACTGCTTAATTTTATAGTTTCAAGCTATACTGATAAATTTCATAATCAAAAAAGAGGGTGTTTGTTTGTTTATGTTTGGATACTAGTTCGACAAGTGACAATTGACATATTATTATGACAGGGTCACTAACAAATGACATTTATCATCTGACGTTTGAAAAACGAGGTGCGTTCACTTCAATCAATCTGGTCCACTATATATATATTTAAGCAATAGATTGTTCCAAAAATTCAATATGGTAATTTGTGGTAGATGTGGCGAAGAGGTTTCGAAATCCCTGCAAGGTACTTTCTGCTTTTAACATTTCAACTACTCATGCTCTGAGATAACCGAAATTGGTTATAGACAGCTGGACGCCCGTCAAGCAACCTGCAGTCACCAACTCCTCTTTCTGCGCTCAGCCTAGATAATGTAATGATGAATTGGGTGGAGTAAAAATCTATTACCTATGGTAATGGTAGCTGTCGACCAGCCAAATTGAAGCTGTTGTTGTTATTTCAAGTCTAGTAATACAAAAGTGGTTGCAATTTTTTTTTCAATGGTAAACAAATATGCTCATTTATATATTTTTTCTATTCTTCGGGTTTTTCGATGTTATATCCTTCTTGGTTCTTTAATTTCATTGAGATTTCAGCCACAGCGCACATAACACCCATTGGCCAACATTTTCTTTTCTTTCTAGTAGGAACATGAGTTCCAACGAATATGAAAAGAGACGATAAAAATGAGTTTTAAATGTAATTATTTAAAATCTCAATTTGTCCATGGGATCCACAATTAGTAAGAGAATATTTCGAAATAAAGCATTAATAGTCAATTATTTTTTATAAGATATCAAAATGTTAGTAATACTTTTAGACTTGTCTAATGCTCAACGGGTTAAGAGTCTTTACTTGTTAAATTAGACACCTAAATAGGTAATATTAAAATACTATACAACGGTATACATATTCAACGGATTTTTATGTTTATTATTATTAATCGGTATGTCAAAATCAACTCGCCTTTCGGCGGAAAAGACCCGACAATTATTAAGATTATTATGTAATATTATTATTATCAAGATTAATATTAAGACATCGGCTCCAGGACGAGATCAACCTCTTCTATTTATTTACTCTTTTTTGATGGAAATATTGATAGGTATTTGTTCAGCTAATCTCCGTTAGGATAATGATTTTATAGAAAGTATAGGAACTGTAACAATCTCCTTTTGTCGTCTAAGAAACCTATTATTTCTCAAAGTATAGATGAGCAGGTGCATAAAGTTAATATTTCTTATAGCGGATCATACCTCATTTTGCTATATTATATAATAAGAACAAAGTATTTTGCCGAGTCTGTGTGTCTTAGACATTAAAACTAATAAAGAAAGTTTTGAAATTATGTTATTAGTAACCATAAAAACGACTGGTTTGCTCGGTTGTTAGATAATTTTGATTTAGATGTAAAAAAGAGCTCTGCTTAAGACCTGTGACGTTTGGTTTTGCTTTAAGTATGTTCTTAAAAAATAGGTCTCTAAACATCTACCTGGTTAATTATATCTGAAGAATGGAGCGACGAAATATAATATATAATCAAACGAACTTACCTTAAGTGAAGTTAGATTGTGATTATATGAGTCGCTCCATTCGAAGATATAACAACCCAACCCACCCATCCCTATAGGATTTTTTAAGAACACTATTACGTCTCTAAAGGAATGAAGCCATGACTCGAGCAGGAGTGAGGAGTCGAGCCGAGTATAGTGTTGCCTTTTTAAAAATTTATTTGGTGTTTCCAAATAATCTCTGAAAATGCGTTGATGCTAGCAAGATAGGGGGACTACCTGGTTAATTATATCTTCGAATGGAGCGACTCATATAATCACAATCTAACTTCACTTAAGGTAAGTTCGTTTGATTATATATTGTTTGTTATTCAAAGATTTTATTTGAATTTTTATTAATTCACTTTGAGGCAGCTCCACTAATATTTGCTTTTGTTCCAAAGTAAATATGATTGTACACGGGTTTTATTGAATAGTGAAAAACGTTTGCTAAATTGTTCAAAATCTTTGACGTCCAACAAACCAAACCATTATTTGAATGCAAAGTTTATTTGAAAATATATTTAGTTAGGAAATGTTGCAGTTTGCAACATTAGTTTCTCTCCAATTTTGAAGTAAATGGTTTGGTTGTTTGGCTACTTATAAGCAGTAAAACTATCTATAAAGTTTAATATTGAATTTTCTATTTTAGATCAGTTCGGTAACTGCCAGGTAAAGACTTACTGCTCCGAATAGTTATACAACTACTACCTGTTTTACGCAATTTCGAGTTTTAAATTAAAATTCGAAACTATTTTGGCTAATGAAATATTTATTGTTAATTCTGTTTATAAGTAATATTTTAAGCTGTTTGTTTCTTTAATAAATAAATAATTAAATAAATAAATAACTTTCTAATCCCGCGGGAATATCAAGATAAAAAAGCAGCCTACATGCCACCATTTGCGCCACCATTGAGCATTATCACTATGCTAAATTTCATCCAAATCCGTTGAGCAGTTCTGCCGTGATTGAGAAACAAACATCCATCCAAACTTTCACATTATATAGTATTAGTAAGATTTGTGTCATGGTTTCTTAAAAGTAATCTCAACAAAGAAATAATAAAGATTAAATTTCAAAATCTCAAGTAAAAATCCTCCTGTCTTTCTTTTTCGGTGCCTAACTGGCTTAAAATTGAACCATCATCCCTAAACATTAGTTAAATTGTTTGTTTTTTCAGCATCAAGTTATTATCCGGAACCACCTGTTGGCAATCCTTCTAATGCGGTATCCCATTTCGACAAACTGTATGTCATTAGTTTTACCACAGTGTAGCAAAATATTTCCAATAAATAAACGTTAACAAAATTAATAGTTGTCTTCTATTTAGGGTCTTAATTTGAGTGTGTTTGTATCAAATAATTTTGTTTATTTCTGTATTGAATAAAAAATATTTATTACAGATAGTTAATAATAAAATATTGTTTTTGAAATGGTGAAAGAAATTAAATGAATTTGGCATTATCTAGAAATCCAATTTACGTAACGCACCTTACAAAAGGTAAATAAGATTTAATTCATTTGATAGTTTGTATTAACATCAAAATATACGGGATGGTATATTCTGAGGATCATTAAGTGTATAAATAAAAGAAGGAAAAAAGTTAAAATATTGGTGAGTTGTTTATTTTTCACAATAGTGAGTATTTATATAATCTTTACTCTCTGTTTCTATACTCTGTGGTTATACCATAGCTAAAGGTTTAGTTAAAATGCCAGTCATTTGGTAAATGTTGCGTAATACTTTCCCGGGAAATGTGGGACATTATGTATTTTTGTTCTGCATTTAAAGTTTTGTTTTACTCGTTGTTTTTATGTGTGTATTATTCAATGATTGAATAGATTTGATCTTAATTAACTATGATTAAATGATTTCGGTATGATGGTAAGTTACGATGAAATGTTAATTGAAGAATTGTAGGATTCGAAACTTAATTTAAAATAAATGTTTTGCGTTTATGCGTTAATTTTTTGTTTGTTAATTGATAGGGATATGATGTATATTTATATATAACTAGATCACCTTAGTGGCGCCATTTTATTTAAATTGATGTACTTGTAATGAACCCATTGTATTCCTAAGGCACTGAGGCTAAAGGCTAATCTTACCCGACGAAACATTTTTGAAAATCATTGGAAAATCTATAGGAGTTTTACTTAAAATAATTAAAATTGAAATTTGACATCACTTAAGTAAGCATCTAGCACAGAATACTTGATCTTATGTCAAAGCTCATACACTCTAACCATTAAGCGATTTCATGTAAGTGTAGTTTAAGTTCTGGCTTAGCGTCTACGCTCAGTGCCATAAATTCTTGTGAAAATTAAAAGGGCTGTAGGACTGCTATATATTGCAAGGAAAAAGACTTACTTTCAGGTTATTGTTGGGTGTTTTTCTTTATGTTTTATAGGAATATATTTACAAAAAAACCCGTGCCAAAATCCGCGTTTGACCGTAACCATATCATAAATAACAAAATTATGAGAAAAAAATTAAAGTTATAAATAACACCATTATTAGCATTATTCTGGCACTCATTGTTT